>OX291556.1:13116250-13820000 GCA_946406115.1 Apoda limacodes
TTCAACAGCCATACATAATATAAAGTCCTGGAGATATATGAACTTAGCTATTCTTAAATCTTAAAACATCGATAATAATCTCTTCTATATTTATATATAAAAAAAAATTAGTGTCGGACAACCGTCCGGAATCGTGACAACTTGTGCCTTTCACTTTTTATGTCTGTCTCTCTCGCTCTTAGGCGGGCTAACCATGCCGCGTGCCTCTCACTCGCTCTCATTGTAAGCGCATAACGTGAGCGGAGCGTAACGCAGTTTCTTGAAGTGTCACCCGGCAAACCAATTTATAAGACGTTGTCACGTCAAAAAAACTGTTGAAAAAGAACCTTAAAGACGTTTTGTTTTGGATCGTAGCTTGCTCTGGCGAAAGAAATCTATTATTGCTTTTAAGATGGTATTATTACAACCCATGATCTCGAAGACTTCGTGTTATTCTAAGCTGTTAAATAGGTTTTTTAAATATTTCGCTTTCCAGAAATTAAAAGGCGCTGTAGCAAACCGTATCTTCGTAAAGCACTTCAATCGTCATATTCATAGATTTTCATGTGAAACTGTTTTGCTGCATTAACGTTAATATGTTACAGTAACGTTAATATTTTTTTTGCTTTCTTTATTTAAAGGACATAATCCAAGGTTTATATAGGTTGTGTTTAAGATGTGTGCTCTTTACTGATTATTTGAGAATTCTACTATTGAGGAACTTTTGACTTTATGTTAGAGCAAGTATATGTTCCATCTCTCATCTAAATTTTAGCTAAATTGGTTTAGTTATTGTGGGCGTAAAAGAGTGACAAAAATTGCGAAATAAAAAGTTCGTATGATTACATGTTAGCGTTTCTTAACGCTAGTGTAAAACATAATTGACCGGTTTGAGTGAATAGTAATGACACATTAATTCCTCAATATAAAGCAGATTTTCTTTCCGAGTTCACTACAGTTACAGTAGAAGAAAAGAAAAATCAGCATTACTTAATGAATAAAACATAACAATCAAAAATGACCATTAAATATATATTTATCTTATCAGCCTGTGTCGTAAGTGGATTTGCAAAATTAGCACGTAAGTAGTTTTAGTTATAAATTATACAGTATTATATAGTTAACGCTTAAGACAACTTTACTATATGTGTCCCTATTTGAAAATCAATAAAAATATTTTTAATTTATTTGTTTGAAGGCAGATATTCGATATTGAAGAAGGAAATTTGAACGAAGGCAAAGTAATAACTTTTTACTACAGAATTTTACAATTTTCATGTGCCTACAATTTATCAAAAAGTTCTTAAAAAATAAATATTTATCTATGGTAATACTGTAGTGTAAATACAAAGGATAATCTCTGCAACTACTGAGCCGATTATAAAAAATATTTTACCACTCGATACACTCACTATCTATGACCAAAATAGGCTAAGCCTAAGCTATGTTTTAATTTAAATAAGTTTTTGCATAGTTTAAAATATCCATATTACCATGCACGCACATATCAAGCCATTTACTTCAAACTAAATACAAAATAGTCAATCTTCCATTAATAATTTTGCGACTGGTCAAATATGGTTGTGATCAAATTACCTAAAAGATAATTTTTTAAAGACCTTTCAATCCACTTTTGAAACACCAATCAACGACACCCTTCTCACGGGTTGTGCAAGAATTAATTCCTTACTCAAGTAATTTTTCCATCAGTATATTGGTGTAAAAATATATAATATAGCCTCACGTTAATCCGGTGCCTGAACATTTCACAAATATTTGTGCAATCATTTGAAGACACACATGTTATGCCGTACCGTTCAAATTTAGGTTCAAATTCTCGAAAGCATGTCGAACACCGGCATGACGTATATGATAGCTATACGTTTCAACAGCTGATGTATTACGTAAGTGGCTTTACAGACCATTCTACATACCATAATAACAAATTTATTTGTTTTTTTAGCGGATTTTATTCGCCCTTGTAACGACACAAAATCTGACTGTATCAAGAAGTCTTCTCAGAATGCGATACCATATTTTGTGAAAGGAATACCGGAATTAGGTGTACCTATACTGGATCCCTTTGAATTGGAAGAGTTGGATATTCCACTGAATGGTTTAACTCTTAAATTCCATAACGGTAAAGTGCACGGTTTCAGAACGTGCATCATCGACCATGTTGTGTAAGTAGTTTTTAGATTGTAATATATTTTATTACTATTATTATATATGTACATAAACTGATATAAGGAAAAGTTTCCTGGTTCTGTACCTGGTGGACTCCACTCTATATCTCTTATAATTGAAACGCTAAGTAATTTCACTAATCTTTCTTAACCATATTCGATATCGAAATACTAAGAAAAGTATTCCACAAGCTCTATCTAATAGTATATCAATAATTGTGTATAAAATAAATTGGTTTTATCTGAAAATTTGATGTTTTCAGCGTCCATTCATTAAGTATGGCGACATAAATTTAGGTACGTACCTAAAAAAAATTAGAACAAAAATCTATAATTCTATATTTTTTACAAAATTGCCATAATTTCTAGAATGAAGCAACTCAATAATGGCCTTCAGAGTCTAATAAAACGAAAAACGCGAAGCACTTCATTTTGTGTAATTTTTTTTTAAAACTCAAAACATGCATGAATTTCGAAGTTCATGGCAAATCAATTTTGTATGGAAAAATTCTAAGGCATTTTTACCTTTGCCTGTAACAAATGACCGAAAATTGTGTTAAAACATATTAAAAACATTTCATTAAGGCTAACTCTAAGATATTGTATATTTTTCAGGTCAGAATTAGAGAACCGTTTCTTTAAAATAGACTTCCACTGCAACTTGACTATTAAGGGTAATTACGAATCTGAAGGAAAACTATTAATATTTCCCATTAAAGGAGGTGGAGATGCCACAATTGAACTAAGTGAGTGCCTAGTTTTTATTTTTTATGACTTTTAAATAATTACCTACTGACATAAACCACCTAAATAACCCATAAAATAAATAATGACATATCCAGGATGAGTTACTGATCAGTTTGCTAATTTTATACATACATTTATAAATTTGCACCTGCTTTATGAAATAAGGGAACTAAACTTTTTTTAAAAAAAAACCTTCACTACATCCTACCTACACCTGTTCATAATAGTACAATGTGTATTATGTATTATGGGTGGTAAGTAGAAAATTACTAACGCCCGGCTATTTAGAAGCCTAAGCCCCCGAGGCCGAAGGCTTTAATGACTCTACCCTGTAATTCCCGTACCGCCCGTGTTACACACTCGAAAATATAAGGCGAATAAAAAAATAAACTCACCAAAACACAATTGAAATGGCGGGAAAAGAAGTAGAAAAAATAACGCCACTGCCAAATCGATATATCTAAAGAAATTACGAATCAAAAAGTTTTTGTTAAAACTTGTAAATGCTCACTTATAGTATGCGCGTTGTACTTACTTTTCATCACACTTACTTGCAAACAGTGGCATTACGTGCTGGTAAAGTGGCTGCTAAGACCTTACTTACTTCCCTGTGCTCTTTCTTTGTAATTTTTTTTTTCCTCAAGGCAAAACGGGAGTTTATAAAACCTACGGGCGATATGATTTATTATGTCATGAAACGCACCGCGCGCGCTCTACTTTTACGATAAAGTCTTCGTACTGTTTTTCTATTCTATCAAGTATGTACAAAAGTGCCATCTGTAGTTAAAAATATGAACAACGCGTCAAGCGAATAACTAAAGTGCAACTATTTTTTCTGACCCGGTGGTCAAAAATCGAAACTACAGTCATTTTTAAATGGTGTAAACTTATAACAACACTAGCGACCAAAAAGTTTTAAATTTAGCTATAACTTTTTGATTAATAAATTCTCTAGATATCGCTAAATGGCTACACTTCTGTTTTCATCATTTTTAATTTGGTAAGTTTGTTTATTTACAACTTACAAAAGAAATAAAAAATTTCGTCGTCGTCAGATGAGTTTAATATAAATGGGACACCGCCAGATTTGTTAATGGGGTTCAAGAAATAAATATGATCCTGTTACCACCGAAGCCTAAAGACAAGTTTGTAGGAACTTAACCGCATACGCCAGTTTTATTACCTGGAAAAACAAGAAGAAAATGAGTTCGTTTTCAAAGGATGTCCTATTTATTAGCTTACTTTGGAGAAATTACCAAATACAAACTGTCTTCCCTGTGGGTAATTTACTCCATATTGAAGAACATTCTCAAGTCAAAAATTTTTATCAAAATATATATATACATAATGTACTATGAAACTGACAGCATAATGTATAATTGATAGAAAAGGCGTCGGCGTGGGTTCATCGCGCGCTTTGTATCTAAAAACAGCAAAGAAAAAGCCCGTGGGAGTAATTTAGGTCTTAGCACCCACTTTCTTTTCACGTTATGACACTGTTTATGGCAAGTATGATTAAAAAATTAAAACAAAAACAAACAAACTTACTAAAAACACATGATTAAAATGGGGTTTTAATTGTTCACTAAAACAAGTTTAGTTCTACTTTTTTTCATAATTTTCAAGACTTTTTTAAAGGTTTTTTTTAAAAACCTTCGCACACTAACTATTTACAGCTGTAGTGTGTCCATAAAATCTTAAAACATCCTAAATATACCGTAATGGCTGCAAGGTGTGTGAGTAATGGGCAAACCAGTTTTTAAGTTTGTGTTAACAAACAACAAACAACGCGAATAATTAATATGCACGCAAAACAGTTCCTTTATTTAGGCTATACAGTCTTATGAAGTACTAGTCGTTCCCCGCAACTCCGTCCGCAATTTGGTTGAGAATTTTAGGTAATTCTTATTTTTCAAAGGTGTAATTATGTTTTTTAAATTTTTTCACATAAAATTACCACCTAGTATTATCAAAATACTACGCAGCACTAAAGATGGCGGCGCCGGACCTCAAACATTTATGTTAGTGAATGTGATGTAACCTAGTGTTTGTTATGATGAAAATCAATAGAAATAGAAGAATATTATTAGAATATTAGGTTGGGTTGTACAAAAGGGGGCGCTGAGAAAAAAGACTTAGAAAATTCCCTTGCGCCCCCTTTTAGTTACTCTGACCGTAAGAAAGGTAAAAAAATATCATATTTGGTAATATAAGTCTTTTTCCGCCCTTTTAATTACTCAGACCTATATTTTGCTTTAGATTTAAGAACATAAAGTTCATGCTAAGAGTATAATTAATGTTTAGAACCCAATCATTTTGAACTAAATTTGTCACGATTCGAATGCGAGATGTAGTCTCGAACGGTCCCGACCACTCGAAGCAGTTCGAGCGGCTTGCGTTCGAGAAATGTCGGATTCGACATTACCAGAATTGCTAAATTACATTTTCGTTCGAGAAAAGTTTAAATTCGTACTTTATTTTGAATTCATGATCAATTCGATCGCGTGAGAATTGGCTCCTGGAAATAGGTTCGTTACGAACGTCACAGCTGCTAATAACTTATAAAGTCCTAGTACATCAATCTTATACAATTTGGTACACAAATCTTCATAGAATTGATTCTCCCTAAAGGTTGGTATATCAAATACCTTTAAACGAGCAATTCTTGTTGTATGTATATATATATAGATATATAAGCTGAATATCGGAAACGGCTACAACGATTTCCATTAAATTTAGTCTGCAGGGGGTTTCAGGGAAGACAAATCGATCTAGCTAGGTTTCATTTCCAGAAAACGTTGTTTTATCCGTGTTTTTAGCCAATGATAAACTGAAAAATATGACTCTTCCTGACATCTACTGGCGAGTAGTGATACTATTATTTTTACCGACACGGCAACACTAAAGCTACTTGACAATAGATGGTGTCGTTAAGCAACACTTAAACTACTTGACAAAAAAAAATCCCCAGGTACTTTCTATTAATATTAACATTTCTACAAATTTCATAGATTTATTACTAAATTTGCCTATATTTTAGAGTTTAATTACCAAATCTTAATTCAATCTTATGCTTAATGCGAGTATGTCGACACAGGCGAGGTGTATTAGGTTTCACTGGTTATCAAATCTCGCAAATATATATTGCTAGTGTGTAGAGTCAATTTCTCTTTTTTTTCCTGGTTCACTTGAGTTTTATAATTTATTTAAATGTATATGTTTTCAGTTAACTTAAAAATGAAACTAGACATAAACACCAAGTATACCAAAGATAAAAATGGTGGTAATCACTTCTCTATTAAGGACTACAAATACGTTTTCGACTATGGAGATGATGCGAAATTTGATTTAGGGGAACCTTTGAAAGGAAACAAGGAAATTAGTAAGTAACATACTTTTTCTGTGATTTTAATTTCTCATTAACCTGTGGATTCAACTGGAGAACTAACTATTCATAGATCTGCCTGTGGATCCATTAATCCATTAAAGAATGGTCAATTTTGTGAGGCTATTGCGCAGTCCATAAAACAGATTCCAAAACTCAAAATCTATGGGATACTCTATTCGTATACTGTGTTACACACAATTTGCCTCTAAACTGTTAACCTTGAAAGTTCAAATGTGGAACATACACATAAAGTCCTGGACTTAAAAAATAATAACTCTAAAAGTTAAAGAGCATTAAAATTCTGAAAATATTTACCTCAAAATATACATAAACAGTTAAAGTCCCAGCGAGAAGAAATTAATACTGAACAGGCTCGCCGACTTCCTGAACTTATTTGGAGGTGCAACACAGTATCACCTGGTTTGGCACTCTTGGGCCCCATGGGATTGGCGCCTCTGATACTAAATTAAAAAATAATATAACAAATTCAATTTATTAAATTTCAGACGCCAAAATTGTTGAATACGTCAATCAGAACTGGAAACCAGTCGCTGAAGAAATTGGACAGCCTATTGTTGACTACGGAGTAAAGCTAGCTATGAAGTATTCTGAAAAATTCTTTAGCAAAGTTCCTTACGAAGAACTCATAAATGTCCCCTTACCTCAGTGATTTGCTCATATAGTACATATTATAAAAAACTCAATCAATTTTTATTCTCTGTTATTATTTTGAAGTCTGAACGTGGTTCAGTTGTGACTTGCGTTCTGAGGGGCGGAGGTTCGACTCCTCGTGTACTAATGTACCTTGTACATTTTTTATTCACACCATTGTATTTACGGTTGAAGATCATCGTGATAAAATCTACATAGTGCATGCGTCCTAAAGACGTACGTAAAGTCCACAATCGCCCTTCGTCAATGGTAAGAGAAGGGTTGCCGCAATAATATAAGATAAAAAAAAATGAGCATGATTTTATTTCGTTTGAATTCATCGCTTGCGGCGTCTGTGGCAGCGGGGTCGATCAGCACTGGCCACTTCGAAAAAAAAACCTTGTAGATACTACGTGTTCGCGAGTCGTGCATGCTTTATAACAGGCCATGCAAAGAAAATCGTATATGATATTACTGTCGCCTTATCTGACCTCAAGGTGTCAGAGTGGAAAAATGTTGAAAAAACTTCTTTAGCGGCGTTGTGCACTTTTTTTGTGATGGGTAAAGAATGTTAAGCTCCTTTCGTTTCGTCGTCGTCCTTCCGTGACCTTTATTTACATTAGGTTAGTTTTTATTTTTAGTATATGGCGATTATGAGCAGTAGAGGGAGGTTGGATATGGGAATTTAATTCTTTGGCAGATTCAGATGTCAAATATTCTACATCAAAAAAGTAAATAAACAAACATTATTATTCATAATAAATAAATATCTATACGACAATGATTTCAAAAGGAAAGATTCGCCCGTCTAAATATTTTACACCCATCTTCCTCATACAATCAAAACGTAGCGCCATCTATCATAACTCTTACGAAATTTGTGAGTTCCGCGTTGACTAAATTACGTATAGGGTCTTCATGTAACTTTGTACGTGTGTAAAATTTATTTATTTTTAGAAAAATTATGTTGGTTTAGTACAGTCGAAATTAAAGAATTACAAAGTATTCAAATAAAACACGAGAAATTATAAGTCGAACGTGTGTATTAAGATTTTAATATCAGAACAACCACAGAATCATAAAATATACAACATACCTAATTATTTAAAACAATCTTATAGCTAAAAATAATTAATATTTGTGGTTTTTACCCGACTGTCAAATGTTTTTTTTTTTCTTTAGTCTAGCGTTCTGTTTCTGCAAAATTTTTATTTTTTGGCTGCAGCATTTTGACTTTTTTCTAATTTCACAATCCTTTTCTTTAGTTTTATTTTTCTTGGCGTTTCAAATATTGAATTGAGATCGCTAATATCAACATCAATCTCCTCTACTTGTGAGTTTTGGGCTGAAGTTGAAGGCCGGAGTTCTTTGTTCTTACAAACCTGTAATAATAATTAATTTAAAGTAGATACGAAGAAAAAGTACAATATATAACTTAATTTTACTTATGAATGAGGTTAGTACCTCAATCCCAAGTATAATAAAGGCGGTATCGCCGATTATTTTAGCCTCCGTAGTCCAGCTTTTGAGATACTAACATCTTTGTCACAAGAATGAGCACAACATACTCTTGTGTTTTTATGAGGCTTGAAATGAGGTTCCTTTCTTTGTTTTCGAATAATGCTACTTCAATTTTCTTTACGCACTGGATCATTAGGAAATCTGTAATTTAAACATTGTACGCATCATAATTCGTTATCGCATATGAAGGGTAAGCGGAAAGAAATATTTAAAGAAATTTCGCAAAATAAGTTAATTATGCTATCTAGTAGATTTTTTATCAAACTATAAACCTGCATACTCTAAAATAACTAAACAAAACGTTGTTCAAAGTGTGTGCTTTTAAAGTTATCGTATATTATAAAAAATATTTATCTCAGCAAAACAACTTTAGATGTAGGTATCTAATAATCAGAGGTAGAAAGGAATCAATAGCGCTGCATACGCTTACGGAAAATGATTAAGAAATGGAGTAATCTATAATCAGAAATCAATATTGATATGCATATGTATAAACAACTCTAAAGTAATGCACCCAATAGAAATAACGTCCGTGCAAGGTTACTTCGCTTGCGAAGAAAAGCGTCACTTGACCGCTGCCACTGATAACAGTAAAAAATTACGAATTTTAAAATGGGTTTATATAATCGTTACATAGGAAAAAATATAATCCGAGATAACTTACTGATGATATGATATCCCATGTTTCTTGGTAACCTTTGTGTCGTATTTTTTACAGCCTTTCACATCGCAACTACTAGGTATTTTTGTAAGAAATAGGTAATATACAACACACTGCACCGACCGAGGTCAGCCGTGAGCCGACGACTGAGCCCGCGCTGGCCCCAAACTGATATTTTGGGGCCAGTGCGCTAGTGCCACTAGTCGTGCGCGTTGGCCGGGTCCTTACGCTAGTAATATATAAGTCAATGCTATACGAAGTGATGGGAAGTAACTAACTAGTATATTTTCACTTCTGCTAGCACTCCCGGAATGCAACCCGTTTTTTTTTTTATCAGCAATCCAGCACTTATGTCCTTCCCGTATTCTTATTTTGAATATAATTCGAACTCTGCATAGCGTTTTGATTAAAAGATTTTTATAGGGTCGGCAAGTTTTACAAAGGGTCCAAAGGCTGGGATAACCGCCTAACGTTAGGAGGATAGTATTTTATTATATAATTATTTATTGATTTGGTCTGGTAACAGTTTTAGCATTATGAACTATGATAACTTACCAACTAACAAGCTTAGAATGCCAATTTGATTACAGGCAAACTCGACATGCATACCATTTATGTTAACATGTTAACAATCGACTTAGTTAATAAATTTAATATAAACATGGAAAATATACTTAGCAATGTACACTAAACAACTTAAGGTTGCTATTAAAAGTTTTAAAGGTTAATATATTTATAAAACGCGTTTCTAAAAATGGATTGTGATGATTCTAATCTGAAGAACTTATTGTGTTCATGACAAATTCCGGGCATCAATCACACCGATGGGTAATGATTGTTTTAAAAACTCGTATTGCAAAGAGTTAATCGCTTCTGTCAGAAACTACGGACAAAGAAGTGTATTGTGTGTTTATTAAAGTTTTTGACGTGACAACGTCTTATAAATTGGTTTGCCGGGTGACACTTCAAGAAACTGCGTTACGCTCCGCTCACGTTATGCGCTCACAATGAGAGCGAGTGAGAGGCACGCGCCCGCCTAAGAGCGAGAGAGACAGACATAAAATCATTGTCACGTAAAACTTTCGCCCGTATACCGACTTTACAGGCAACCAGTTTTTTTATCACACTTACTCGTATACAGTGTCATTACGTGCAGACAAAGCGGGTGCTAAGACCTTAATTACTTCCACGGGTTTTTTTATAATTTTTTTTTTCCAGCAAAGCGCGCGTTTATATAGAACCCACGGCCGATAATATATTCTACTTCAGCCAAAACTTTTTAATTCATAGTAAACCCTAAAATTTTAGCGCCATCTGGAGGTGGCCTTGTTTTTTCTTCTTCTATTCCCGCCATTTCGTTTTGGTGAGTTTATTAATTTATTAACTCGCAAATGTGATGAAAAACATTGTGTGTATCACTACCGCTACGGAAATTACAAACTCAAGACACTAAATCCTTCACCCTTTGGCTCCTAAATAGTCTCTCGTTAGTAATTTTCTCCTTACCGCCCTAAATACACAGTGTACTATTTGTACTATTTCAGTAGAGGACTATCTATTTTCTAGGACTATTGAGAAGACCTGAGAGAATTTAAAAAATTAGTATTTGGTCAGAGACCCAGAGGCGACCTTCAAGCAAGTTCGCTTAGAAAAAGTTCATTGATCAGCGTAACTTTGTAGCGTGTGTAATTTATGATCATGAACTGACAAGAAATAAAAGAAACGTTTTTGCACTCTTTCTGTTCTGTAAATGTGGCATTTATAGTAAAGATTATACGCATAACAACAATACTCCTCTTTACCTCAATAAGAGCCTTATTAATGGGTATAAGAGCAGACCTATTTTTATTAACCGACTTCAAAAAAAGGAGGAGGTTCTCAAATCGGTTGTATTTTATTTTTAATGTTTGTAACTTCAGAACTACGTCATTTATAAACCGATTTGGTAATTTTTTACGTATAGGGAAGAAATAACCCACAGATTGATCCCATATTAATTTAGTGAGGATTGGTATAAGTAAGGATTGGTACCAGAAAACCATAGTTATGTGGGAAAATGTTTTTAAGTTGTATCTATCATTCTGATTATTTAGACAAGCTTCTTGTCTAGGCTGGCCATGAAAGTTTCTTCGTGGTGGAGACATAACTGTGAATTAGATTAACAAAACAATATACGAAAGAATTATCGCTACGCTAAAATGCGTGCAAACTTAAAAGGAGCAATCAAAAGGTTTCCGGTATTCGATATTTGAAATTGTTATTTGACGTTTATTTATTTGGTAGTTGTCACCGTAAAGTGTAATATTGCAATTGCTTTTTTGCTTCATAATATTTTTTTAAGATCTGTGAATCGTCATTCTAAGCCACAAATCTGAAAGACGTGCCGTGATAAAATACTTTGTACTTACTGAAAAACATGTCTACCAAAAATATCTTTAATAAAATTTCAAGTACTTTAGGAGATAATGTTCTATAATATTCCACGGTAAAATTTTGGTGTTCCGAATTTAAACGTGGAAGAACAAACTGCAAAGATGATAAATTGTTGTAAAAGACAATCAACATGTGTTATTACCGTAGAAAATGTTAAAAAAGTCGAGGAGTTAGTACCAACGATAGACGTCCATTCGTTGCATAGCAAAGAGTCAACAGATTTCTTTCGGGTGTGTTCAGTTAATACTTTCTAACTACTTAAACTTCAAAAAGGTCTCCGCGCGGTGGATTCCATGAATGTTGACGGTAGTGCAAAAGGAAAGCGAGTAGAGATTTCCAAAAAAAAAATCTAGCCATTAAGAATGCAGGATTTCAATCGATGGAACACCAACCATATTCAGCAGACATTGCTCGTAGCGATTACTTCTTATTCCCTAAGTTGAAAAAACAGATCCGAGGCACCAAATAGCAAGGTCAACAACAATAGCGAGGTCATGGCAGCGGTGGAGGTGTTTTTTGAGACTCGGGAACAAGATTTTTTTTTTAGCCGGAATACGAAAACTTGAAAAGCGATATTTCAAATGTATTAAAGTAAAAAGAGTTTGTGTTGAAATATATGACGCGCATTCTAGTTGTCATTCTAACTCTACATTTTAAGGTTGGGTACACTGCGGCGTGGCGTGTTGCGGTGCGTATTAAAAATTCGTAGCGCATCAGATTTGGTGCGCGCTTTAAATTTGAATCGTACAGAATTTAATAGAATTTATTTGGCCTTAAAATTCACTAATGCCATACGAGTTTAAAAGGCGTAAAAAACAAAAAACCCTTTATCTGTAAAACACTTTGGACAACATTTCTTTACCGCGCTTCGAGCACTATTGCAGCGATCTGCGGGTTTTTTTTGCTTAGTGCGTGGGGTTTATTATACTTAAGACGAGGATACCCTTATATCGCAAAACAGTCTATCTTACTTATTCGAGATTGAAGAAGTGGTAGGTACATACTACAAATCACAGAAAAATACAAAGGTTAGCGGAAGAACGAATTTAAAATAAAAATCGAACAGAGTTTAAAAAAAACGGTTCATAAATAAAAAAAACTAAAATAATCACAAAAAAGTGCTCAAAATTTAGTTTACTTGTCATAGATCTCGATATTTTGTCTGGGAACCCAATTATTTTTCAATTTATTAATTAGATATTGTTTCATACTAAAATAATAGAGGCTAAAATTTCTATATAAAGGCTAGTTTTTTTTAATAAATCAAAAACATGAAAAAAAAAATTTTTTTCTGACTGACTATGCAGTTGGTTGATTCAGACATTACTGCTTCACCGGGCTTTTCGGGGCGAGACTCTGAGGGTGCCTCAGCCCATATAGCGCCCAACGCTCGGGAGCCCTTGAGTGTTGGGCGCTATATAGGCTGAGGCAAGGCACGGGGGGAGCCTCGGCTTGATTTGTCGCTCTCGCTGTCGGTGAGTCAACGTCAGGAGGGGAGTTCCCCCTTACGCGGGTGCAGTTGCGATTGTGTGGGGGCGAGAAGCGAGATCGTCATCTGGGGCAGTTAGTACGTGCCGTGCCTAACGATAGTTTTACGACCGTGGCGAGGTCGGTCGGGGGGATGATACGTTGTGGATTGCACAATTAATTGATTCGGGTGATTTTGAGTACGCTCGAAAGAGCAGACTGCTAGGTCTTTGAAATATTGGGGAATCGTGGGGAGCTCAAAGTCCCTGTGTAGGTCCGCATTGGGGACGTACCAGGAGGCTCTGGAGGCCGCTCTGACAAAGCGGTTTTGGAGGGTCTGGGGTTTGTGGAGATTGCGTTAAGACAACGCCTAAACGACGCTAGCATATGCTAGTATGGGGCGGATGCAAGTGGTGTAAAGAGTCAGCTTATTTCTAAGCGATATCTTACTGTGCTTGCCTATCATGGGATATAGACGACCGAGGACAAAAGCGGTCTCTAACTATTTTGGTGTGATCGCGGAAGTTCAAACGCCTATCCAGGGTCACACTGAGATATTTGGTCTTGTTTGTCTTGCCGCATCATTGCCTAGAGACCCACTATGACCACGCAATTTTTTGCAGTTCACAGTGACACTCCATTAGTAGCACAGCGGCACTGTCGGAGATGATGCGTATCAATGCATCACTTATGTCTCTAGACAGGACCGCTGTTGCAGCTCGGGTAATCCCGACACATTCTCGAGAACACTCCCACGCCCGTTCCAGACTCTGTTTTAGAGCGATCAGTGTAAATCCTACCTTCATGCATACCAGAGCTGTCCTTTTCTCATGAAGCTGGACGCGGCATCTTTTGTCGAAGACAAAGGTTTTTGGGATGATGTCACATGTCGCCTCTATCATTGGAAGCTCGTTGCCAACTGCCTCCTTGAGACGTGCATGAGTGATTCTGTTGTCCCATTTCCAGAGCCCTACTTTCTCAAGTCGTATGGCTGCAGCAGCAGCTTCTTGTTGTATAACAAGGTGAAGGGGTCTGAGATTAAGAATGACCTCTAGTGCTGTCGTAGGGGTCGTTTTCATTCATTTCATTTTCATTGCAGGCAAGGCGTTGCAGGCTTTGTTGTTTGTTTTTTACTGCGCTCAACTGAGTTCGGGGCCACCAAACTACTGCACCGGTCGTATTATGGCTGTATAAAGCCATAGCGTTATGGATGGCTTAAGGGCCCATTTCTTGCCTATTAGTCTTCTGCATTGCCAGAAGGTTGTACATGTCTTGGTTAATTTTGTGCTTAGACGCTTACTCCAATTCAGCTTATTGTCTAAAATTACCCCAAGGTATTTGACTTCGCTCGAAAGGGTAAGCTCAATGTCAAATAGTTTTGGCATGGTAGTCATTTGAATTTTCCTTTTGTTTCTAAAAAAGACCAATTCTGTCTTGTTGGGATTTATCGCCAGCTCATGGTGGTTACACCATTCTTCCATGACTCTGAGGGCTAGTTGCATGCGAGTGCAGATAATGTTTTCTGAGTTGCCTTTGATCAAAATGGTGATGTCGTCTGCGTAGCCAACTGTGTAGTAGCATCTGTCGTTAAGACGTTTCAACAGGTCGTCCACCACAATGTTCCACAGCAGTGGAGAGAATATTCCTCCTTGTGGGCAGCCTTTGGCTACAATGCCTCTTGAATTGGTGTTAACTGTGAATGGTACTGTTTTTAACTTCAGAAGTTGATCAATCCACCCACTGATGGTTTTTTCAACTCCAAATCTACTAAGAGAGCAACTGATTCTGTTAAATTTCATATTGTCGAACGCTCCTTCTATGTCAATGAAAGCGCCTAGTGTCATTAACTTATCAGAGAGGGCAGTTTCTATAGCTCCTACCACAGCATGTAGGGCTGATTCTGTTGATCTGCCCTTTCTATAAGCATGTTGTTGGCGGTGCAATGGTATGCGTGTTAGTGCACCTTCCCTTATATATTTATCGGTTAGCCTCTCTTAAGTCTTCAGCATGAACGAGGTCAGACTAATTGGCCTGTAAGATTTCGCCTGTGAGTTGTCAGATTTACCTGGTTATGGTAAAAATATAACCTTGACTTCTCTCCACTGGCGAGGTGTGTAGTTGTGAGCTATGGAAGCTATGGATATATATCTCAAAAGTGCTGGGAATATGTTGTCCGGGCAAGCAGATTTGAATGGTTGGAAGCTTTCAATTTAGTCTTATACATGAGGACTTAAACGAGTAAATTTTACATTTTTAAGACATTAATCAAAGCTGTCGTAATTACGATGACGCCAAGACTAGGCGACTAGGTGTCAAACGAAGATAGACTATCCTTGTGCATATGTATTTAAATTGGTTTTAGGTTTATGAAAAACTGGTAATTTGTAAGATTTATTTGCTAGGAGCAAAACATAGGTTCCCTAGTAATTGTGTGTGTGTCTATGACGTTCAAAGATGTAGTTAGGAGATTCATTGGCAATAATTCTGCTTTGATAGTTCAAACGGCAGAGCGCTTACAAGGACTGTAAGTGTTACAGGTTCAAGTTTATAAAAATATTTGTTTATATTGATAATGTAGCCATGGATATGGTATTTATGAAATGTTTTCTTGAGGGAGTCTACAACGAAGATTATTTTGATCTATATTATAAGAACTAAAACAGCTCGATTTCCTCACAAAACAAAAATGTATGTGATGAACATTTATGATTGTCTTTAGACTGGGCATTTATATGGCAATAAATACTTTCCCAACGTTTCAACCAACTTCCACCGATTTTGGTCATCCCGTGTGCAATGTAAAAAAAATATTTATTGAGCTCTCTCAATTCTCGTGCCTAAATAAGTTGTTAAGGAAGTTTGCCACAGCAGCAGTTATAGGTCGTCCAGGTGGAACTCGGGTATAGATGTTCCTTAGGGAAGTTATAATCGTCCGGAATTAAAAGTATTCTAGTGATTTATATACACTTACAGACCATATCTTCTTTGACAAAAAAAATATTATTAAAATCCGATTATAAGTTTCTGAGAGAAAAAAAAATGCACTTATAAAATTTGGCACGGGTGGGTTACGGGTGGAATTGATAAACTTGGTTTTTGGTAGTCGGTTAAAAAAAAGCGGCCGATTGCGTGAGAGCTTACACGTATATACACGCATTGAGTTAGGGTTCTGTAGAATAAGAATGTGCATATCCAAAAATCAAATAACTTTGAAAGCAAATAACTCGCTATAAGTTACTCAGAAACAACCAATGTTTTTTTCAGACTTATCCAACGATGGCCTCACACAACTATATGATCTTTTTTCTCAAGTTGACTACAAAACTGTCGGCCAGTTTACATAGGACACCTAACTACATTTTTTTTCCGGATCGGTGCAAAGACTGTAACATACGAACGGATTATAAGGGTTCTGTTTGAGCGCTTTTATCCAATTCGCTACAGACATTAAATAGTATTAAAACTTAGAATTTTGACATTATTTATATAATAAAGTGTAACAACAAAAGTTAACACATATTCAGTATATGTGTTAATAAAACTCGCAATTTCAAAACCTCAAGCCTATTTAATATTATTATTGCAAAATAGTATGAAATTGGCAGTAGGTAAGTAAATCAGTGTTATAAAACATTAAGTTCTGATTCGAACTAAACACTCTGAAAAATGTCGATAAAAACAATAAAATATCGTAGAACATCACTACCAGAAAGACACGCATCGATCATACGACTCTGTTGCTCACGGGATTTATACATTGCTTTCTAGACACGGTCCGTATTGCGACTCCGAGGGATATTGACAGTAATGTATATTGCTTGTATTTTAATACTTTAAGATATTGTTAATCAATGATAATTTTGATTTTAAGGTTATTTTTCTTATAATTATGTAAAAGCTTATAATTATGTATTCTTCTACTTAACAATGAAAAGATATTCCTCCCTTTAACATATTTAATACCTGGTTTCTTGCTCTGCAAGTAGTTACTGCACAGGAAGGCATTTTAAATATTATCGCGCAGCTACCACGCAGCTTCACACAGCGATGTAGTCCGCGAGCAACTAAATGACAGATTCGCGAGTTTCGGAGTGAATTGAGCGTCTGCTCATGATTGTGACACGCTCGCCGTACTTACATCGCAATTCTACTAGGTAGTCTTATAATGTTCTGTGGTTATGAGGGTTAAATATAAGGGTTACGTATATAGTCAAATAACAAAAACGGATTTCGTCATGTCCATCTATGGAAGAACCATTTGTCAATTTTAGGGTTAAAAACATTACCCATTGTACAGTTTCATCATATCTTTCCGTCGGTCGACGTTATACGATAAGAGCGTCACTAGGAACTCCCTGACCAGAGGATGTTTCGTATATTATAATAAATATTTCTGCACTGCTGCATGCTAGTCCAAGGTGCGCACTTATTTTTGCCACCTGCTAGATTATGTACCGTTACACATGATGATGCAAGAATAGATTGCTTTAAAAAAACTAACAATTAGGGCTCAAAGGAACAAAGTTGTATTGGTATTATTATTATAGTTTAAAAGTCATACAGGATTCTCGTTTTTGAAACAAATGGTCTCAAATAAGATTTTAACTTTTAAATGTTATTTGGCACCATTTTTTTGGATGAAAATGAAAAACATGTTGACATAGGATCGTTATCAAACAGTCACTTAGTGTTAATATTTTTTGTTTCAATAGTAGTTTTGTGAAAATATTGTCGAAATTGATTTGATTTTGCATTTAGCATAATTAAGTGAAGGGCGCCCGCAGGTTTTTTACGCACCAAATTGACATTGTTCAAACAAATATTGGAGGATCTTTCTTTGAATTGAATTGTCTAAGCAAACAAGTTATTCATGGTTTGTTGACACGTTATACAAAATATACTTATCGAAGGATATTAAGGTAATAACGTTAGGTTTCTGAGGCTAATTTACTTACATTTGATAAAGTTAAATATAGTGATCTTTAGTGAATTGCCATGGAAATGCCTAATTGCAACCGGGGCGGGTCCTGACTTTTATAATTTACTATTGTTAGAATATTGACTAACAAATTTTTGGCCTTGTGCTTAACACGATACTAGGATATATATAATAGGCCTAAAAAAATAAGTTTTACAAGTGTATAAGTAATAATTAGGTATAAGATTCGGCCTTTGGCGTGACGAGAGGGCTCAGTACTGCATGACAAGCTAGTCTGGTGTAAAGCCTAGAGACATTGATGTATGGTTGGGGTAGTACGTTTAAGTCAGACCACTTTGGTGGGTTGCTCCGAATGGACTTTGTTGTCAGTTCGTCGTAAGATAGGCAGGAACTATGGCCTTGGCTACAGCGGCTGGACCACGATCAGACAACAACATATCATATTATGTATATTATATAGGGTACTTGGCTGTGTAGGAATCTTCTACTGTCACTCTATGTGAGCTTTAGGCAGTAGATGTTTAACAACAGCACTCCAAGGATGTCGGGTGACGTGTCCTCCATGGCACTTCTCGGAGCAGCTCCCTCTTTATTCTTCCATCCAAGGAGCACGGTTGGTAGGGTTGGTAGTGGTCCAGATTCCAAGACGCTGACACCGTGGGGGTAGTGGAGAAATGCGAATCCGTGACATCTACTCATGATAACTGTTTTACACAATTCTGTTAGTCAGCAGGAGTTCGATACCACTTTCGCGATAGCTCTGCAACGATCAGCGAAAGGAATCACCTCTTTGATAATCCGTGTAAGCGGACTTATGTCCAGCAATGGTCATTTTATGGCTACCAGAAGATGATAATACCAAAAATAGTGTTATATCTGGTACGGTTCTAAATGTGCTTTTTGCATTACCTCCATGTTCTACATCATAAGCGTAAAAATTCTAGGTCTGTGTTCTACTTTGAAAAAGAAAATGGTGCTATGTCTTTTGCTTAACGTGAAACTTCTTTGTCAGCGATGTCATTGTAAATAGTGTAAAGGAAAATTAAAATTTTTAATAGATACAAAGATTTAAAATTTAAGGTACAGTCGCTATATACCGTATGGCATTTATAACTAATTTATGTGGGTATCAATAAAGAAAGTATTTCACAAGGTGTTTTTAAAATAAAAATAAAGATAAATTTAGCAATATTCTAGATTTTCGGTTATGTGCTTGCTTTTCAGTTTTTAACAGCAAGGTTTTTGTTTCTCAAATGTTTATTTTCACCTTTTTTGTTTATTATATTTCCTATTACTGAATTATTATTCGGTCACAAGGTAGCTTTATAGGTATATAATTTTTTGTTTTAGTTTATTTTCTAATATTTAGATGCTATTGTTATTTATTAATACCTTACTAGTATTGTATAGTTGTGGTAATCATCCTTTCATCAAGACCTTTGATTTGATACCCATGTTAAACAAAATATTATAAGTGCTAAGTTTAGCGTCTTTTTAATATTATGTGGGTAACATTTAATTAAAAAATTCAATATTCTCTCTCAATTGAGTGTCCGGGTACAAAACGCAAAGTCTCTTTGTACCAAAAATGGCAGCTTTCGTATATATGTTCCCGGCAAAGTATTAAATTCGGGAATTCTATAGAATGCCTAGTCATTCTATAAAGACTTTAGGCAACGTATAAAATTTTAGATAATCGTGAACGAGAAACGTACCTTTTTTGTCGCGGTCGTTTCTAAGAGGATTGCACCTCATTTTGGTCACAAATATTTCCTATTAATATTCTTTTATTATTTAATGAGTTAAAAACGCTAAAGATTAAAATTAATTAAAGCATAAAATGTTGAATCTTTTTTGTCTTCTATATACTATACCTAAGTATTCCCTAGAATATCAGGTAAAGTATAAAATAATTATAGAGTAAATCTGATTTCTCTGTCTGGCCTATCCCACCCTATACGTGAATTGGCCTGCCTTACCCCTAGAGTGTTTTTGAGAGCCGCACACAAAAAGGGGGAAGCGGTATTACACAGGTCCGTTACAAAGCAAGGGCCTGAACTAGTCGCAACGGCTGAGGCTGCTCCACCATGTGCATGAGGATAAAAAGCTAGCTTTCCCGCAGTTTAAAAGAAATGACAAAAGTGAAAATGATTGATGACCAGAATTTATGTCTAGATAGTTTTAAATCAGAAGGGTTTGAAGTGAAAACTTCTTTAGCGGCGTTGTGCACTTTTTTTGGTATTGGTAAAAGCGTCAGGCTGATCGAAAATTCATAAGACGGAAACCATAATGCCGCGCCATAAAAATTCGAAAAACGGAAACCATAATGCCACGCCATAGCAGGATGATTGGCAAAATAAAAAGATTGATTTTGAAGTGAAATCTTCTTTAGCGGCTTTGTGCACTTTTTTTGTGATGGGTAAAAAGGTTAAACTCTATAGGACGAATAAAAAGTAAGAGTAAATATTACAGTGTTATTTGTAGTTTGCTATGTACAAATAAAACAACAATAGGTTAGGAAAACACACTTGCGCACTCGACGACTGACCGGCTTATTTTAATTACCATGGTGTAATATAAATTATCTTAGATATTTATGATCTTCGTAATTAGGTCGCATTACCTTTATCATCTTAACTTAATTCTGAGAATTCCCTGTGAACTTTGCAGTGTTGCTAATATGAAAGTATATTATGAAACTTTTTAAAATTAGGTATTTGTTGTTGTTATTATAGAATTTAAGCATTTATTAAAGATCTTATGAAATTATTAAACAAATGAAATTATGATAAAATATAGCACCGTAATAAGACGACTACGGTCGGTGGTCGATCCATAAGAAATACGCTAAATTTACTAGAATTACGGCGTGGTTGGAGGCCCTCCACTACTAATCGGCCCACCTGCAGATGTCAGGTATTTATTAACTAAATCATATACTACATCATGTAGGAACATATCATAGAACATATCAAGTATGTATCTGTTCCAATAATGTAACGATTAAAAAAATGCAAAATATTTGTCCCAACCACACTAATATTATATAGGTGATAGTTTGTGAGTCGGTTAGTTCATTTGTTACTCCTTCACGCTCAAACGGCTGGACTAATTTTGGTGTGATTTGGTATGGAGGTAGCTGACAACCTGGATTAACACATTTTTGTCGTGAAAAATTCAAAAGTTCCCGTGGGAATAACTATAACCGAGTTTAAACGAACTATAGGTCCGGCCTTTTCCCATCGCTAACATGCACAGAAGCAAGGGATCGATAAATGATCTAATTCATATTAGCGGTGGCGGGATGACCTTCCTGCACTCCTGGAACAAGATAGACCGTGGTGTCCTGTTCCTCCACAAATTTTCCGCATACACATGTGGGTGTTCGAAAAATATTGTTCATTAATTGACTTTACTTGAGAGACATTTTTTTCTCAGACCATCAAAATTGTAGCACAGCTTTCGGTTTAAACTTATAGCCAATATGGAAAAATAGCAAATTATCAACAGCACATAGCTTCAGTAATGCCATGAGGCAAACACATTTAAAATCTGTTAAGAAAAAATTAAAAAAAGGAACGTTCCTGTAATGGAAAACTATAAATTTGTTAAGAAAAATAAAAAATTCGGAAAAAGTGGCTGTGACATACGAACGGACAGACAGACAGATATGTCGAATCTATAAGGGTTCCGTTTTTTGCCATTTGGCTACGGAACCCTAAAAAGGAACGTTCCTGTAATGGAAGACTAGGATGATATGAGTTAATTTCTCAAGTACATTAAATAATTATACCATCTTTTCGGTAAAGAAAATCATTATGAAGAAACTTACAAACGCGTGGTGGACTATGAATAACGTGGACTATATATTTTTGCCGTCAGAGCGGGATGCCTGCAGAATTGAGATATTTCTTTTTTGTTTGCTTAACTAGGGGTTTTTATCAAACAAGAGCGTGTAAGAATTACTGTAAATGTCTGAATAAGGTACTTGCTGATATTGTTCAAAACAATTTTTCGTTTATGTTGGAATTATTAAAACAATATTTAGAGTTCTATCATTCAAAATTCAAATAATAGGTAGCTACGTACATAAATTAAGTTTGTTCTGTTTGCGAAAGCGGGGCGTTTTTGACCTAGTTTGGAGATTCGTGAAGTGAGACACACCGATAGATAGTGAAAGCTTAGTAATAGGGCCTCATTGAGCTGGTGCCAGTACCAGTGCCAGGCTTTATTTTGGATATTTATAAATAATTTAGTATTTTGTTATACACTCTTACGGGAATCTCCTCAGTTGTTTGGAACTCGTTTAGATTCGGTCTGACCCATACTTCCGGAGTGACAGCTCGTTTTAGCGAAATGAATAATCTCTGCGGACCTATTTCATACACTTTTGCAAGGCAACTCACCTTCAAAGGTTATTTTATACCACTAAGGTGGCAAACAAGCTTACGGTCCGTCTGATGGTAAGCGGTCACCACAGCCTATGGACGCTTGCAACACCTGGCCGTGCGTTGCCGACCCTTCGAAAATCTAATAACATCTTTCTTGAAGAACCCCATACTGTAGACCTTAGCATGGAGCTTATTCCACAACCCAGGCGTTCGCGGGAAAAAGTTTTTTTGAAACCGCACTGTACGCGACCATTTAGGTTCTACAGTGTGAGAATAAATTCCCTGCTGATGGCAGAAAGTAGCCGTTGGCATCATTTCGAACAATTCCTCAGAACACATGCCATTGTACAAGCGGTACAATCAAACAGGGAAGCCAAGTGTCTCCTCAGAATTAGGGATTCTTTACGGCTAGTGAATTTGGGATCGTCGACAATTCTCGAACGTCTCAAAGAACGAATCTCACTCAAGAAAGATTTTTTTGACAATTCGGAAGAAATAAGTTTAAGGTGATATGTCTCAGTTTATTGAATCTCTTTTAGTTTCTCAGGTCTAAGTCACCAAAAGTACATAAACTGCGTATCGCAAATTTTTGTAAAATACCTCTTCAGGTCAAAATGTATCGAAAATATTGTTAACGAAGCCCTTTTATAACACTTCATTAGCCATCGTAGTGAGTGACCCGCAAGATAAGTAATAGATGTATGAATTTAGAATATTCTATACTACCTATTCTAAATCCATACTAATATTGTAAATGCGAAAGTAACTCTATCTGTCTGTCTGTTACCTCTTAACGCTCAAACTGCTGTACCGATTAAGATAAAATTTGGCATCGAGATTTTCGTATCGGTCTTCGACTTACCCTTTTAATTACGTAGTTAAGTAAGTAAATATTATTTTTAGTCATATTGATTGAATAGGTTAATATATTATTGTTATTTGTAATATCCTATTATTGTAATTTGTAAAATATAACCATTAATTAGGAGTTTTTTCTTCATTAAGATGTAGGTATGTTTTTGGGTGCAAAACTTGTTTTGTTTTAAATTAAAATTAAATTAATATTCAACACTTCAATGCTGTGTATGTTAATTGTATCGTAATTTTAGTTTTATTGTGTCTTAAAAATTTCCATCTCGTCCGTAACATGTTAATTTTGCATAAAATTACCATTAGTAACATAATAACTAAACAAGATGAGAAAAAAAAGGTATTAATTAAACTAGAGAACGACGATGATACATTCGACGATAATAAAACGGTTATTTCCCTGTATTATATCTACTACTATTATCCACAAAAAAAGGTAACTAGTGGCTGGATACAGGCCCACATTTTAATTTAGGGGACAGCTATATTTTTCCCATTTTCAGCTAATCTGAACTTTCGTTACTCCCGGTACTTTATATGCCTTATTCCAGCTCAATTGAACATAAAAAGAAATAATTATTTATTTAAGGTATTTCAAATGATAAATCTCAGCTCAAATTTACATAAAAAGTTTTCATTACCCCCGGTACTTTATGGGTCAAATTTCAACCAAAGCTCACATAAGAAGCTTTTGTTATTCCCGGTACTTTAAATCTCAAATTTCAGTTTAAATAGCTTTGAAAGATTTCATTACTTCTGCTACTTTATGTGTTAATAAATTAAATAAGAAGCTTTCGTTACTCCCAGTACTTTATATGCCAAATTTAAGGTTAGTTGAACATAAGAAGCTTCGGTCATTAACCAGAACTTAACCGGTTCAGATACCTGAGCTAAAAAGTACCAGAACTTAAATTAAGAAGATTTCGTTACTTCCAATAACAAATGAATATAAAAAGCTTCTGTTACTTACCAAAACTTAATCTGTCTATAAAATGTGCCAAATTTTAATTAAATGAATATTAGAATCTCTGAAAACCTATCAAAACTTAATCTGTCAATCGGCGTACCAAATGTTGCAAATAAAACATACCTATACCTAAGAAGTTATTAATGAATTAATGTTTGTTTACACAAGTAGGTAACAAACAGACAAACAAACTTTCAAATTTATAATTGGAGTATAAATTTTAATTACCCTCTCAACATATGAAAATAATTGCAACGTATGATTACGAAAACATAAACACGCAAGTGTGAAACCGGCGACCGGTTCCTGCCTGATACAATGTCAAGTGAAGTCAGTCAGTCGAAGGCCTATGTCAGACGGTTTATTCTGTCTACAACTTGTAGAGAGTCAGGTGGACGGTTAGTTGCAGTAAAAAAAATTTTTTTGGCGTAAAATTTTTTAAGATGAGCACATCTCTATTTTATATAAGTGTTTTTAGCAGCATAGCTGTTTTATGTGGGAATGGATACGCTAAAATAGCACGTAAGTTATAAAATCTATTTTTTATTAAAATAAAAGTAAAAAATATAATAACAAGGAACAAGGAATCACAATTGAGAAAAAAATCACCACCCTTACGTTAAGTAGCTCTAAAGGACAATATTTCTTTAATATTTGCCTATTTATTATATATCATTACATATACTTATATGACTATATTATAGATATATATATATATCGAGATATTGTATACTCGGTTTCATAGACAGTAATTAATAAGTAAAAACTTTTCCGCTCAGAAATATTCCAAGTAGAAAAAATGTTTTATGATAATATTGCTGATTAAATTAACAACTAATGTATTGCTCCTCTTCATCTTGGTTGTCATCTGTTGAAAAAAACCTTTTTAATAAAGATACAAGTATCAATTGCTGCTTGTTTTTGGATGATTTCTTTTCTAATATAAACATCTTGAGGCCCGAAGCGAAGCGGAGCGGGGTCGTCTTTTATCCCGAGTGATACATAGTGCTTTACACTACTAATGCGAGGATAATAAAATATAATTAATAAAAGTTTTAATTTACTTAACAAATATAAATTCACTATTATAAACATAGATGGTGCTGTACTGAATAATTACAAGCTATGGTTATGGTTTTCTGTTGTTTATAAATAGTGAGTTATTTTCTTTTCAAATCGTCCCCCCACTCCGGTAGCTGATGTGACCCTTTCTCGGTCACTCGCTACCCCGTCCCCCGCAACCTCCGAAACCGCACCCCTGTCCCCGGTAGCCGTAATGTCCGCTGAGTCGGCGTTGTCCTCAAACGGGGACGACGAAGGCTTCAAAGTGGTTAGCCTGGGGACAAAAAAGAGGAAGAACACCGCCAAGTCAAAAAAGGCTTCGGCGGCATCCGCTCAGGAGTCTTCTCCTCCTCCCTCCGAGTCTGAGGCTAAACGCCTTAAAGCTCCTAGCGCGTCCCTGTCCACCTCGGCGGCCAGCCCTGAGCCAGCCGCCATGGACACAACCCCCGCCCGCTTCGGGACGGAAGGAAAAAACTCCGCCCCCTGTTACCTATAAGCACACCCGCAATTATGCCGAGCGCAGCATCAAAGTGCAGGTCCCGACACCCACAGATTTCCGAAATCTGACGGCCTTTCTTACGGCTCAGAAAAGCGAGTACCATACGTACTCGCTGGTTGAATAACGCGTGATCAGGGCAGTTATAAGGGGAGTACCTAAGGAATTCTCCGAAAAAACTGTTCAGGACGACTTAATCGTCCAAGGCCTCCCAGTTAGGGAAGTACATCGTATGTACAACGGCCGCAAGCGATCTGAGTGCTACGACATGGTGCTCGTAGTGCTAGACCTCACCAAAAAGGGCAAAGCCATCTTTAATAAAAAGATGTGTGGAGCCTCAAGGGCGTCCGGGTCAAGACTCCGCACAAGCGGTCGACCCAGGACAATGCCACCGATGCCAGTTGTATGGCCACGCACAGCGCAATTGCAGACGCAGACCGCGCTGCGTGAAATGTCGGCGCGATCACGCCACTCCGGACTGTGATCACGATCGCGTTAACGCATCCGATCCGGTCGCTTGCGTACTCTGTGGGAGCGCAGACCACCCTGCGAATTGCCGCGGGTGCCCCAAAGCTCCCAAACAGAACCCGCGTAAACCCAAACAGGGTAAATCGCGCCCCCCCGCCCCCCTCCAACAGGCTCCGCTCGTGCCTGCTCCCCTCCCTGCTGTCAACGCCTGGAGCCGTCCTTCAGCGCTAATGGACGCAACAAAATCTAAAGAGACAGACAAACTTCTGTCTGCTCTCCCTGGGCCCGTCTCAGTCATGGGTATTCCCTACCCCGCCCGTCTCATGTCCCGGGACATCCCGCGTCCAGCGCCCATGCGAAGTGCTCCCGCACCTCTCGCACAAACGCGCCTCGAAAATCCCAGGTCGCCACATCTAGGCCGCGTTCCCAACGTAATCTCTTCCGCGACCGACCTAAACGTAGCTATCGACTCACTCACTAGCAACCTGGCCGCCACCGTTGGCGAGTGCTCAAGACAGGTGCCGGTTGGTGATTATCAACACCTAATCCTGCCTCAGCACATCAGGTCGCTAATGACTGAGCGTAACGCGGCCCGCCGCGCACGCGATCGCGCTTCCACTATCGATAATAAAGCTCGCTTCAACGACTTACAACGCCGTGTAAGAACCGCTGTCAGCTACCCAACGCGCCCAACATTTCGGTGATCTGATGAAGAACATTTCTTCTTCTCACCAAGCTTATTGGCACTTAGCCAGAGCTCGAAAATCAGACACCGCCAACTCTCTCCCTCCGTTAACTCGTCCCAACAACGTTCCCGCGTTCGATGACGAAGAAAAAGCGGATTGCCTAGCGTCTAGCCTCCAAGCCCAATGTGCCTTAAGCACACAGCCGTTCGATCCCGACCACGTGCGCGAGGTAGACGGCGAAGTGGAGCGCAAAACTTCTCTGAACAGAAACAAGACCCCCTGCCCCTTGCCTTTCCTTCTCAATGGAAAGATGCAATTGTTATAGGCATCCATAAGCCAGGCAAAGCTCGTACCGAGCCGTCCTCCTATCGCCCTATAAGTTTACTAAAGGCCCTTGGTAAACCCTATGAACACCTCCTCCTCGCTCGCCTACGCAACGCTATAGTCTCCAGAGGCATTTTAATAGACGAGCAGTTCGGCTTCCGTGCCAAACACTCATGCGTCCATCAAGTCCTCCGCATAACGGATCATATTCTCACTGGCTTCCAACCAGTATTAGGTAAGGCCCGCCACACGGGCGCTGTCTTCTTTACACCACTGTACACCAACGACATCCCTAAAACGATAGGTACCCAACTAGCCCTCTTTGCGGACAATACCGCTGTCTATACCACCGATAGGCAAGTGAGTCGAATCACTAAGAGACTCCAACCCGCTATCACCGCCCTAGGCGAATGGTTTCGGAAATGGAGAATCGAGGTGAATCCCGACAAATGCTCTGCCGTCCTCTTTACCGGAGGCTGCCCTCCGCGGCCACCTCCCCTCTCTCTCTTCGGTCATGCCATTCCCTGGCAAAATAAGACCAAATATCTCGGTGTGACCATGGATAGTCGTTTGAACTTCCAAGCTCACACCAAAATAGTATAATAGAGACCGAGCCGCTTTTGTCCTCGGTCGTCTCTATCCCATGATAGGCAAGTATAGTAAGATGTCGCTTAGAAATAAGCTAAATCTTTACACAACTTGTATCCGCCCCATACTAGCTTATGCTAGCGTAGTCTTTGCGCTGTCCAAGCGCAATCTCCACAAACTCCAGTCCCTCCAAAACCGCTTTTTCAGAGCGGCCTCTGGAGCCTCTTGGTACGTCCGCAATGCGGACCTACACAGAGACTTCGAACTCCCCACGATTCCCCAATATTTCAAAGACCTGGCAGTCCGCTTTTTCGAGCGTACACAAAAACACCCGAATCGATTAATTGTGCAATCCACAACGTATCATCCCCCCGATCGACCTCGGCAGGGTCGTAAAACTATAGTTAGGCGGCCTTGGCACGTACTAACGGCCCCAGATGACGATCTCGCTATCCGGATTTTTACTTTCTTCCCTTCTAAATGGCCAAGAAAGTAATAATATCTGCAAATACGTACTTTCAACCCTATTTTTGACTATGCATGAAGGTTCTTTCAGAGCATGAGTAGTGTATATGTGTACATATATAAAGTACTGCTATTTGTTATTTTTATTACATTTACGTTAAAATGTAATTCACAAAATAGAAAAATACAACAGCACAATTTTTCTTTTTCTTTTCTTTATATCAAGAAGCAATTCACAACTTTTTTCATTGTTAGTTATTACCTTATGTCTATATCTGAGTATCACCATCCTGTTTCTCAAAGACTTCTGTGGCTCTATACCATAATAGTTTATCTCGTTTTTCGTAGTTGCTTTATCGATTTGGATTAAAATTGTAGTCATGGTCTAATCTAGACACAAAATAAATATGCAGCGCTGGAGTGTCACAGTTTTCTGTACGTACAGTGCAACACACTTTTCTGAACTTCTAACCTTGAGTGTCGCTAGTGTCGTTTTAAGTTTACACTATTCCAATTTGGGGACTTAAGTTTTAATCTGTATAATTATCTTGATTGAAATGATATAATCACAAAATATTTTTAAATGTCAAAAATAGAGAAAAACATTGTTTGTATGATACCAGCGCCAAATATGTCGCACCTTTGGAATTAAAGTAACCTTTCTAAAGGACGTCCATGTCACGCTCCGGCTTGAAACACGCTTCAAAAACTCCCTGCACCGGAGATCCACAAGACAATTCTAGATCTTCCTAGTATATCCAGTAATAATCCAAGGTTAAAATTTAATATTACAGTTGTTTGACCGATTGAATGACAGCGTTATTAGTGTTTTAAGTTTATAACCAGGTTTATTTATCACCTATGTTGTATTATACTAATAAAATACTAATCAAAACAAATCTGGTTTGCCTTGCAAAGTCGACTCGACTCATTTAACCCAACATTCGTTGTTCATAAACTCAATATTATATGCTAGCAAATATGTATTACCAACAAAAAGCTTAATTAAAAAAACATATAATTAATATTTAGGTAACCTCAACTAAGTAAGAGGAAATTGGGTTGATGAAAAGATGAAAGTGCGGATTACACATGTTAAAATGTTATATCTAGGTTGTATGTTTTTTTGAAGTGAAAACTTCTTCAGCGGCGTTGTACACTTTTTTTGTGGTGGGTAAAAAACTCTCGTCAGGATCACGTGACCTGATCGAAAATTCGTAAGATGGAACACGCGTCAGGACACGTGACCTTTATATACATTAAGTTAATTTTTATTTTTAGTATATGGTAATTATGAGTAGTACAGGAAGGTTGGATATTGGATTTTAATTCTATGAGATACTGAGATGTCAAATATACTGCGTCAAAAAAGTAAATAAACAAAAATTATTATTAATAATAAATAAATATGTATACAAAGTGATGGAAAGTAAATAGCTAGTATAGGAAAAAATAAATAGTAAATATTCAAGTTTACACTTCTGCCGGACCGAAGTTCACACTCCCGAAGTGCAACCCGTTTTTTTTAAATGATTATAAACGTCAAACTATGCAAGTTTTTATTCCCATCTTCAAATCCTGATATGCTAAAGTGTACCTTATTACTATTACAACACACCTAGTGTTAAATTACACAGATGTTGCTATAGGAGATTGTTTTAGAATCAGGAAGGCTGTCAGCTCGTTTTCCTACTTCTTTTTCTGATGGTAAGCGGTCACCGTAACCTATGGACGCTTGCAACACCTAGGGCATCACTCGCGCGTTGCCAACCCTTAAAAAAATTATATAACTTCTTTCTTGAAGAACCTCATACTGTAGTCCTAAGAGAAAACCTTGGCAAAGAAGTTAATTCTACAACCCAAGCGTTTGCGGGAGAAAGTTTCACTGAAACCGCACTGTACGCGACCATTTTGGTTCTAAAGTGTGAGAATCGATTCCTTGCCGATGGCGAGCGGTGCGATGGTAGAAAGTAGAAAGTAGCCGCGGGCATCATTTTGAACAATTCCTCAGAACACATCCCATTGTACAAGCGGTAGAAACACACCTCAATAGTACTTTAAAATTAAATAATCAAAAAACCTATTATATGTATATAACATTATAACACTGTAACGTTATCCACATCGTCTTCCTACCTATTAAATTTTTAATAACATTTATTAACTAAATATGGACATAAAAATTCCACATTTACTATGTCACTAACCGAAATGCATTTTATTAATGCAATGTGCATTGTGCAAATGTACAGTGACATCGCTAACTTTGAAATAGACTTAATAATTACACAAGATAGTGTGTTTTGAAAAATCGAACAAAATCCTTTCGGTTCAACGACGGGCTGGGAGAATTGTTAACGATCCCAAACTTACTAGCCGTAGGAGAGGCTTTAACTCCCTGTGTGTGTTCTGTCGCTTGTGTAATAGTATGTGTTCTGAGGAATTGTTTTACTTTCTTCCATAGCACCGCTCGCCAGCAACAAGGAATTCATTCTAACACTTTAGACCCGAAATGGTCGCGTACAGTTTGTTTTCAGAGAAACTTCCTCCCACGAACGCTTGAATTTTGAATGTCAAGGTTTTCTCCAAGGCTAACAGTATGGGGTCTTCAAGAAAGAAGTTATTAGATTTTTGAAAGGTTGGCAACGCGCGAGTAAAAGGCTACGGTGACCGTTAACCATCAGGTGAACCGTAAGCTTATTACCTTAGTGGTGTAAAAAAAAAACATAAAAAAATTTTTCACAAAAATTTGATCAACTTGGAATATTTGGCTTAAACGTCAACGGCTATTTAAATGACCAAAGGCTATTTATTAACCATGTTTTTTTTATACCACTATGGTGTTGAACCAGCTTACGGTCCGTCTGATGGTAAGCGGTCACCGTGGCCTATGGACACTTGCAACACCAGGGGTATCACTCGTGCGTTGCCGACCTTTCTTTGACCGACCGTTTTTTGTGTCTTTGTTGTTAAGCAAAATAAAAGAAAACAGGGTTTTACCCGTACTACTGTATAATACATTTCCTGGCCACATTTTATAGGCCTATAAGTATTTTTACACTACACATGCTCTGAAAGAACCTTCATGCATATTGAAAAACAGGGTTGAAAGTACGTGTTTGCAGAGATTATTACTTTCTATTTAAAAGCTAAGGAAAAAACATAACAGTTTCTTTTTATTTCGTACAGTGCCATCTGTGATTGTAAAAGCGAACCAGTTTTAATTATAAATAATAACTCATTATTTATAAACAACAGAAAACCATAATCATAGCTTTTAATTATTCGGTACAGCGCCATCTATGTTCATAAAAGTGAATTAATATTTGTTAAATTAAAACTTTAATTAATTATATTTTATTATCCTCGCATTTGTAGTGTAAAGCACTATGTATCACTCGTGATTAAAGACGATTCCCACCTCGTGTGTTTTAAAGACACCGACACGACACCCTCGTCGGTAATCAGTCACTTTCACTCCTTGGTGAGCAATGTACTATTAAGACCTTGGGAAAGCTCTATAAGCCCTCCAACTTTCTAACCTGAAAGACCACGTCAAACCTAAAATCTTTCTCATTAACGATCAGTTTAGTTTTCGAGCCAAACGCACTGCACCGCATAACGGAGCACATTCTCCAAGGTCTCAATAGTTCCCCTTAGCCATTCAGCAAGAATGCTTTGGATAAATTCTGGCATAAAGGCTTAATTGACAACCTGTTCAATTTCCGATTACCGAAACTTCACTCATCCTATGAGATTTTCTAAGGGATCGTACTTTTAGTAGGAGGCATTCGTCTCCCCACTCTATTATCGCAGATATGTTCCAGAGGGCCATGCTTTCCTCTCTGCTCTATTTATTGTTTACCAATGATAACCGCATCCCTCCAACGTCAATGTGTCGTTTTTAGTGGTCACACTGACACGTCCATCAAATAAGCTTGGTTCTCCAGTCTGCAGCCAACGCCTAAGGCGATTGATTCTGGAAGTGGAGAGTCGAGGTCAACCCTGAAAAAAGTGCAGCACTACACATTACCCGAGTTGGATCGCGTAGGCCCATAAGACAACTTAAGACTGTTTATCTTTTTGGCCAAACCATTCCCAGCGTAACAAAGGTCAAATATTCAGGTCCTATTGGGCTAAGTTTCACAGGCCACAAAAGAAGAATAAAAGATGCTAAACAAGAAAAGAATAAAGTGACACATTACAAAACTTTCATACGTCCCATATTTACATATGCAAGCGTAGTGTTCAGCCACATAAATATTATACGATTGCCTTGCAATGTATGCAACACCGCTCTTTATACGAAATTTCGATCCATCAAAGCTTTTCACCAAAGACGCGTCAAATAGTTTCTTGCCCTTTCTTCTTTTCAGAACGCCTTTGTTTTCCGAAACGGTTGTAATTTTTCTAAGAGCGGTTGCTTAAGTTGCAGTTTTTAACCAGGACACCCTTGTACGCAGAGGCGGCTCGTCCTAAGGAGCGCTGGTGCAGGGCCACCCCGATAAATAATTATCTAATTAAAAAACAAGATGTTTTAGATTTTACTTAAAATAATTAATTAATATGCTTAGATTACTCTTTATGTTAAAATTCACTAAAAACTTTCTGTACACACACAGTTACCTCAAGATTTAGTATGGAATTGCACTAAGGAGACTGCGTCACTAAGTAGAGCGCTAGCAATTGCGCTCCTATGAAACGAATTTTAGTACAGAGACTTAGAGCTAAAATCAACGAGAGTGAAAGAGAAAGTTCGACACAGTCTCACACGTGAAACAAAAAATTTTGTATAAAAAAATAGCAAAATGGGGCGCGCCGCTCCTAACCAATCACCAGCTTGACCCCACCTTCGGTCCGACCGGCGCGCTGTTGCCGCTCTTCCCTATTACAACAAAGGTTTTATTCGTGCGCGAGCCTTAAAGACTTGCTCGAGAGCGACCTTCAGTCGCTCTTAAATTTAGGCGACGCCGTCATTCTTGCCGGCGACCTAAATTGCAAGCATCGCCGCTGGAACTCTTCTGTAACTTCACGGAGAGGCAGTCCTTGACGATTTAGTTGACAGACTAAACTTTGACATTATCGCTCCCATGACGCCCACTTTCTTTCCCCACAATACTAGGAACAACCCTGACGTACTGGACATAGCACTTCTAAAGAATGTAAGGCTAAGATTTCGCTCTATAGAGGTGCTTGACGAACTTGACTCGGACCATCGCCCTGTTGTCCTCCGATTAGGTTCCCCTTCGGACTCTCCTCCCGACACTAGAGCCGTGACGGACTGGGATAAATTTGGGCAATTGCTCGAAAATCCCAGCTCGCCACATATAGACCGCGTTCCCAACGTAATCTCTTCCGCGACCGACCTAAACGTAGTTATCGACTCACTCACTAGCCACCTGACCGCCACCGTTGGCGAATGCTCACGACAGGTGCCGGTTGGTGATTATCACCACCTAATCCTGCCTCAGCACATCAGGTCGCTAATGACAGCGTAACGCGGCCCGCCGCGCACGCGATCGCGCTCCCACTACCGAAAATAAAGCTCGCTTCAACAACTTACACCGCCGTGTAAGAACCGCTGTAGCTGAGCTTCGCGCCCAACGTTTCGGTGATCTTATGGAGAACATTTCTCCTTCTCACCAAGCTTATTGGCACTTAGCCAGAGCTCTAAAATCCGAAACCGCCAACTCTCTCCCTCCGTTAACTCGTCCCAACAACGTTCCCGCGTTCAATGACGACGAAAAAGCGGATTGCCTAGCGTCTAGCCTCCAAGCCCAATGTGCCTTAAGCACACAGCCTTTCGATCCCGACCACGTGCGCGAGGTAGACGGCGAAGTGGAACGCAGAACTTCTCTGCCTCCACAAGACCCCTGCCCCCTGTCACTGTCGACGAAGTCGTACAGGTCATCAAAGACCTACGCCCCCGTTAAGCCCCCGGTGCTGACGGTATCTCTAACGATATCCTAAAGCGCCTCACTCTTCCCCTTATCTGCCTCCTAGTAGCGATATTTAACGCTGCTATGGAACATTGCATCTTTCCTTCTCAATGGAAAGATGCAATTGTTATAGGCATCCATAAGCCAGGCAAAGCTCGTACCGAGCCGTCTTCCTATCGCCCCATAAGTTTACTAAAGGCCCTTGGTAAACTTTATGAACGCCTCCTCCTCGCTCGCCTACGGAACGCTATAGTCTCCAGAGGCATTTTAATAGACGAGCAATTCGGCTTCCGTGCCAAACACTCATGCGTCCATCAAGTCCTCCGCATAACGGAACATATTCTTACTGGCTTTCAACCAGCGTTAGCTAAGACCCGTCACACGGGCGCTGTCTTCTTCGATGTAGCGAAAGCTTTCGACAAAGTCTGGCACAACGGTTTAATTTTTAAACTGTACAACTTTCAGTTGCCAGATCGTCTCGTGCTCATCATACGAGACTATTTGTCGAATCGTAGCTTTCGCTACAAAGTCGAAGGCACTCTCTCTTCCCCCCGTCCCATAGAAGCAGGATTCCCGCAAGGGTCCGTGCTCGCCCCCATCTTGTACCTTCTGTACACTAACGATATCCCTAAAACGATAGGTACCAATCTAGCCCTCTTTGCGGACGATACCGCTCTCTATACCACAGATAGGCAAGTGAGTCGAATCACTGAGAGACTCCAACCCGCTATCACCGCCCTAGGCGAGTGGTTTCGAAAATGGAGAATCGAGGTGAATCCCGACAAAAGCTCTGCCGTCCTTTTTACCTTAGGCCGCCCTCCGCGGCCTCCTCCCCTTTCTCTTTTCGGTCGCGCCATTCCCTGGCAAAATAAGACCAAATATCTCGGTGTGACCATGGATAGTCGTTGGAACTTCCAAGCTCACACCAAAATAGTCAGAGACCGAGCCGCTTTTGTCCTCGGTCGTCTCTATCCCATGATAGGCAAGTACAGTAAGATGTAGCTTAGAAATAAGCTAAATCTTTACACAACTTGTATCCGCCCTATACTAGCTTATGCTAACGTAGTCTTTGCGCTGTCCAAGCGCAATCTCCACAAACTCCAGACCCTCCAAAACCGCTTTCTCAGAGCGGCCTCTGGAGCCTTTTGGTACGTTCGCAATGCGGACCTACACAAAGATTTCGAACTCCCCACGATTCCCCAATACTTTAAAGACTTGGCAGTCTGCTTTTTCGAGCGTACGCAAAATCACCCGAATCGATTAATTGTGCAATCCACAACGTATCGTCCCCCCGATCGACCCGGTCACGGTCGTAAAACTATTGTTAGGCGGCCTCGGCACGTACTAACGTCCCCAGATGACGATCTCGCTGTCCGGATAGCGAGATTAGTCTCTACGACCTCCCCGAATAGGGCCTCCCTCCAAACACGACGCCGACGTCCGGGTTCGTCGGCGCCCACAAGGATACACTAGGTATCAAAGAGTGCCGGGGCGCTTCTCGCCCCCACTCAATCGCAATCGTACCCGCGTAACGGGGAACTCCCCTCCTGGCGGTGACTCACCTTCGGGTTCGAGACTCACGCCGGTCGAAGGGACGCCCCCGAGTGCGACAACCCCAGCCGAGGCTTCCCCCGCGGGAGCCCTTATGCGTTGGGCGCTATATGGGCTGAGGCTCCTTCAGAGTCTCGCCCCAAATGCCCGGTGAAGCAGTAATGCATAGTCAGCTCAAAAAAAAAAAAAAGTGCGCGCGACTTTTGGATTGACAAATTAAATAAGTACAACCTACATGTAAGTACATAATCAGTTTGTTTATTGTCTAATAAGTAAATATAGCAAAAAAAAATGTGATTATTGTGATGTGATTAAATATTTTAGTAATTCAGCTTGAAATAAAGACACAAAAGCATACACGCGCGTTTGTAAATCTAAATAGGCGAATGAATTTCAGTTATAAATAAATAATCAAAGGTTAGCATTAGCAATAGCAAGTCTAAATAGCAGTAGTATAAGCAATCAAACATGAGAAACAACATTTATCGCTAATGTATGCAAAAGGGACACTCCAATATTCGGGTCACTACAACACTGCTACCTTTTATAAGCCATCAGAAAGGTACATAATTCCTTATCCTCCTTAAAAAAGTGAACACCCATTTAAAATTGTCACGAACCACCCCAACTTTTCGCAGCAGAGTGCAGGCAGCACCGCCCCAAAAGTTAGTCCGCGTGCAGTTGTTAAGTCAAAGAACAGTAGACAGGATCTAGAAAAAATAATTTGGATTTTTTTTAGGTAAAACAGAAAAATACACATAGGTACTTAGATTAAATAAGATATTCATAGAATTTAAATTAACATTCGACACCAACTTAACGACTTGACCTTGACATTTGCACTAAGTGTGCAATGTAAATCAAATGCCATGACAACACCATAAACTTAAGTATTTGCAATTAATGTTCTTGTTAGTGTAAAAAATTAAATAGTTTTGATTTTTCTTTGATTGTACCGATTCTTTTCACCAATAAGATTTTATTTTAGTTTAGAGGTTAATAAGCTACCAGTACGCCTGATACTATTATATTGCAGAACCTTGAAAATCTATCACTACTTTTTTGCAGCATCCCATGCCGTAGTCCTTAGTAAATTTTTCCACAACCTAAGCGCTCGCGAAAGAACATTCCTTTGAAACCACACTGCGTGTGACTATTTAGGTTCTCAGGTGTGGGGATGAATTCGACATCGAGCGGTTCTATGGTCTGAACATCCCATTATACAAGGTGTAGAGTCGCCTTACACTTAAGTAGTCCAAGTCATGTCATGTCAGATCTCAAACGTATTCTAGCCTCTTCGACAACAGTGGAACCGAGCGTGTCTGTGACAAAGCCTGTTGAAGACAAAAACACCAGATCCAAGCGCACAAAAAAAAGATGAGGACATCTCTAATATTTGTTTGTCTTCTATAGCTATAGCTAGGTATTATTCTTAACAGTTCTAGGCTGTGTACCCTCTTATTTTTATAATATGTCGTAGTTTCACAATGTTTACAATACTAGCATTTATTCTTTTCGCGCAGCAGCGTGACGGCGGGCAAAGGTACTAGGCCATACAGCTATATGTTTTTTATTTTATTTTTCTCATACAATATTAAAATTATTATGTATTAAATGCTAATTTTCAACATTTTATAATGTAAAATACTTTTCAAGGACTTATTTTAAAAATTTCCGTGGCTGAGTTTTATACTTAAAATTAAAAATTAATTTAAACTTTAATACCTATATTTTAATCTTATTTAATTTTCTACTTCTATGGCATGGCTATTTTCCAAGAAGCTTACATATTGTCAGCAAAAGTTTCTTGCTTTTGTGATGATTTTGTTTTTTTTTTGTTTAAATTTTGATTTATATAGTGTTATAATTTGCTGATCTTAACCAAGTTGCTGGCGGGTATATTTATCCGGTTTTAAACCTTCATTTTTATATTTATTAACTTTCATATATTCTATACGATATTATTTATTTTATGATTTATAATGATATTGATAAAGATAGTAATCAGAGTGATTCAGATCACTTTCTTTTTATTGCTTCATATGGTGAATTGAGTAGCAACGATAGCTTTTCAAGTCTCCCTGATTCTCTCAGTGCAACACTTAATTCTTGCTTCTCAGGTTGCCTGAAAAACTTCAATGCTATTCATATAAATGCACAAAGCATTCCGGCTCATTATCCTGACATGCTTGCAACCTTTAATAATAACAACATACACGCTATTCTTGTATCAGAATCCTGGTTAAAACCTTGCCTCCCTTCTACGTCCTACTCTTTACCTGGTTTTCACCTTATTCGCAATGACCGCACAGAGCGTGGTGGAGGTGGGGTTTCCATTTATCTTCGATCTAATATATCCTTCTCTGTATTAAGCATGTCAACTTAGTCTTCCTCACCTGCTGCGGAACACCTTCTTATTGAAATATCTCTATCGAACATTAAAATCCTTCTTGGCGTATGTTACAGTCCTTCACTTCACGTTAATTACTTTTCCTCATTTGAATCTCTACTAGAAACGTTTTCCCCACTCTATAGTCATACCATTATTATGGGTGACTTTAACACTTGCCTACTAAAAAATGACTTTCGTGCTAATCAACTTCAGACGATAGTTGAGGCTTGTAATCTGCACTTATTACCTCTTAATGCCACGCATTACTTTTCAAATTGTTCTCCTTCACTGTTAGATCTTATTATGGTCTCTTCACTACATCATACTACTGCACATGGTCAATTTTCAGCAGAAGCATTTTCTTACCACGACTTAATCTATTTATCTTACAAAATACGTCCACCTAAAGTGAAATCCAAAACACTTATGCATCGTAATTTTAGCAACAGATTTAGAATGTAGATAATTTGCGCGAAGATGCCTCTAAAATGGATTGGTCTAGAATTGTGAGTGCTTATACAGTCGACGAAAAAGTTCATACATTTAATTCGCTTATTACTGAACTGTATGACACTCATGCTCCAGTAAGACCAATAAGAGTAAAACACTTTCCTGCACCATGGCTAGACGATAAAATTAAAGCCCTTCAAAAAATAAGAAATCGAGCTAAGGCCAAGCTGAAAATTAACCCTACTGAAGCCAACTTAGAAAAGTATAAAAATTTGCGAAATCGCTGCAATACGATGTGTCGAGATGCACAACGACGCCATATCCACAAATCCGTTGACAACGGAGATCCATGTAGAATATGGAAATTTCTTAAGTTAAGAGTTGATTTACTCAATCAACATTTCACTTCTGTACCTGCTATGAATAGCAATAAAAAAGCGATTACGCTGCAAAATCTTTCAATGACCTCAACTCCTGACTTCCTCCCTTTTACTTTTCGTCAATTTACTGATTGTGATGTTAAGAAGAGTATTGTTTATATCTTCAAGTGCTGTTGGTAGTGATTGCATTAGCCGTGCTATGATTATTCCAATTATTGACCTAATTGTTCCTATAATTACTCACATTTTTAATGCATCCATTGCTTCTGGAGTATTTCCTGAAGCTTGGAAAGATGCTGGCATAATACCGTTGCCTAAAAAATCCAATCCAACTTCTTTTTCCGATTATCAACCAATTTCATTATTACCATTCCTATCTAAAATCCTTGAACGGCTAGTTAATCAACAGTTAAACCTTTTTCTAACTCAAAATAGTTTATTTAATACCTTGCAATCCGGATTTCGAACCGGTCATAGTACTGTTACTGCTCTCACTAAGATCATTGATGATATCCGTTATGGTATGGACAGTAAGCAAGTGACTGTCTCGTCTGCTCTTGATTTTAGCAATGCTTTTAACACAGTGGATTCAGACATTTTGTTGGCAATCCTAAGCTCTCTCAACATATCTCCAACAGTAATTGACTGGTTTCGTAGTTACTTGGGTGTCCGCCGACAGTGCATTCGGGTAGAGGAATCTTTCTCTAACTGGTGCCCATTAACTGCCGGCGTACCTCAAGGTGGCGTGTTGTCCCCACTCCTGTTTGCAGTTTTCATTAACTCTTTCACTCTCAAACTATCTTCTCTCTACCATCTATATGCAGACGATCTCCAGATTTATGCACATGGTCCAATAGAAAATATCGTAATAACAATTCAATCTATTAACTCTGACCATGATAAAATAGTTGAATGGTATGGATATTATGGACTTCGACTTAATCCTCTCAAGTCGCAGACCATAATTATAGGTAGCCCAAAACTAATATCGAAGATTAATTGGACTGATTTACCCCCAATAAAACTCGATGGTATCATTATCCCTTTTAGTGACACAATAAAAAGTCTTGGTATTTATATTGACCGCACGTTATCTTGGACTCCACAAAACAAGGAAATTAGCCGAAAACTCTTTGCTTCGGCCGGAACCCTGAGAAGATTACGGAATCTTTTACCTGTGTCAACAAAAATTGTGCTTGCTCAGTCTTTACCTCTACCTTTACTTGATTATGCTGACATTTGCTGTACTAACCTGACAGAGGAACAACTTAATAAACTGGAGCGTCTACAAAATCTTTGCATTCGCTTCATTTTTGGACTTCGAAAATATGACTATGTCTCAGAATTTCGTTCACAACTCAATTGGCTTCCAATCCGACTTCGCCGGAATGTATATATTCTTTCACTCCTCTATAACGTGCTATTCAATCCATCTACACCATGTTATCTAAAAGAGCGGTTTAATTTTATCAGCTCGCCTTGTCTAACTCTTCGCTCGTCTACTAGTAGTCTTCTTCTTAAAACACCTGGACACAGTACTAATTTTTACAATCATTCTTTTACTGTAAAAGCCATTAGTCTTTGGAACTCTCTGACGATAAATATAAGTCAAATCCAGTCGCTGCCTGTTTTCAAGAATTCGTTAAAATCTTATTACTTACGTACTACTTCCTAATTTTCTATAATTTTGACCAACCTCTGGTTATTCAAACATATCTATCTTTATTACTTTATTTATTGTATGTATGTTTATGTATTCATATTATATAATCATTTATTTTATGTATTTGTTTAAGTAATTATATTAAGTATGTATATGTATTTTATCTATATAGTAAGGAAACTTTCATTCGTAAAATACACGCCTAAATCGCCCTCGCCCATGCCAAAGGAGAATAAACTGTGCACTAACTGTGACGCATAATAATAAATAATAATAATAATATTTTTTTGGACATATCGCACAGTGCTATCTGGTCACAAACTAAGTAAAGCTTGTTTATGAGAACCAGACAACATATCATACATACATACATACATATCATATATAAATACACTCAAGTCAAACACAAACGTTTATCACATCAATGTTTGTCCAGTGCGGGAATCGAACCCATACTCTCTGCACAACAGCCGTCCACACTACCAACTAGGCTGCCAGAGAGTCGAAATGAGGCTAGTAAGGAAGGAATATCTCTATGTATTTAGCAACTGTGACACTAAAACTAATATTTTTTTCAGCTGACTTTATTCATCCCTGTAACGCTACAACTAGTGAATGTCTAATAAAGGCAACTCAAGATGCTATTCCAGATTTCGTAAATGGTATACCAGAACTAGGTGTTGAATCTTTAGATCCATTTGTCATAGATGAACTCGCTGTACCACTGAGCGGTCTCAAAGTAACGTTCCATAAAGGAAAAGTCACTGGATTCCGTAATTGCATTGTTGACAATGTTATGTAAGTGATTTTCCTTGTACGTACAATAAACCGTCCTTCTATGAAGAACTAGAATTTTACAAGGTGGGTTAGTAAAGTAGATGAAAAAAAGAATACCGGAATAAGATAATTGATCTTATTACCGAATATTTTATTAATAATAATCGACGAGATACCTTAAGCAATTATCATGGCAAAGGTTAGAATACCGGTTTTTGGGTACGCATAGTAAATAGAATTAATATTATAAAATTAAAAAAACCGGTCGCGTATGGAGTCCTTAGTTTTCCGTACCATCACTAGTAGTACCTACTACAATAGATATCTGAGAAAACTTCGATGACAGCTCCAAAACAAAGCCTTTTATGACTTAAAGCGCAGTGACTACCTAACTAGCGCCGCCAAAAGATATTCTTTATTTTCTCTTTGTACAAAACACATTTCAAAAATGTTACAAATCAATCATTTGGAACTAGTTATAAGCTATTTTTAGAACGTTATATATCTTTTCTTGAATATATCTGTGTGTTTTAGATAGAATTTCTGCTAAAAGTGGTCCTTTTAAGCAGAAACGCTATCTACTACTCTCAGGTATTTTCTAAATAAAAAACATAACTTTTTAAAAATACTTCTAAATTATTGCTATGTTACATCTCCCGCCCCCCTCAAAAACGAAAACTTGATTTTTTCATGAGATCCACATACTTAAGCAATATTAATCAAAACACATCTATTCAAAAACAGCGGGTTGTTTCCTCGTAAACAGGGATTAAAGTTGCTTTATTAAATACCTTGGGCCGCAAAGTGATTTCAATTAAGAAAAGAAATCGATTAAGAAAGTTGAAATAAAAATAGACGCGCGCGGACCAAATAAAAATAAATTATGAAAAAGTAAAAACCGCGTGAAATGTATTCCGCCTTTGCAATTGTCTACTCAAATTCGTAGTTATGACTATACTTTTATAAATAAAATAGTGAGTGCAAATCGCATTGCGGGTTGCAAATTATTTTACCTTGTAGCGCTCTCGTCGTAAAAATATTATTTTGATCCCTTGTGATACAATCTACTATTTTATTTCACTTTTTGTAGGACAAAGTCACATTTTTGTCCCCACAGACTAGACCACATGATCATTGAAATCATTTAGTTACGTTACATCACATGAATTTCATAACAACTAATTAGTGATAATTTATTTTCAGATCGCTCTTAGAAAAGCGTTTTTTTGAACTGGAGTTTCACTGCAACCTAACTATCGAAGGACAGTACACGGCTGTCGGAAAACTACTTCTGTTCCCTATCAATGGAGAAGGCGACGCCAAAATAAAATTAAGTAAAAAAAAAATATTATACTTTTTATTATTAACATGATTAAAATCTTTATATTATTTAGTAGAATTCTTTATATTATTTTAGTGTTATTATTTTGGAAAACAAATTGCATCAATTGTGACGTAAAGTAAAATTGGATAACCAAAATAATTCATCATCTTTGAAAAATATTAGACAAGATAGATTGCAAATATATTAATCTGTCAGTATACTACGACAAACTTTTCTGACGTGGCGGTTAAACATCGGAAGTACATAGTCGCCGTATAAAAATGCTGCGAACTTACCCGACACTAGAGCCAGATACCGATTCAGAAAAGTTTGTTGCACTATAAATGTATCGAGAAGCTTTAACAGTTAGTAATATGATTTTCATTGACTTCGATTTTAAATTCTGAATTTAAATAGCGCGCTCCTTATGAAACCAACATTATTTGAACCAACATACTGGCCAGTACGGTGTGACGTCATATTTCGGTCATATTTCGGAACAGTATGACGTTAGATAATGACGTCACACCGTACTGGCCAGTATGCTGGTTCAAATAATGTTGGTAATCAAATTTAGGAACACAGGCTAAGTGAACTACGAGTAAATTGATTTTGACTTTAATTATTTATTTCTGACTATCAATTTGACTACATTACTGACTTAATAAACTGACAATGTATTATTTACACATTTTAAAAAACCGAACAAGTGCGTGTTGTACACTCATTAAGTTAGGTTTCTGTAACTTATGAACCGATTTTGTTTAAATCAATCTAAGTTGGTATCGTTCATAAGGCCACTATCGTATTTTTTTCAGATTTTTATAACACGTTGTTTAACTTAGAGGGGGACCCAATTTGTTTTCACTTTCAAGGCCAATAAAAAGAAAATATACATAATATAGATTTTTTTTAAGGAACCTTATTTTAATTTAAAGGCCCTATCCAACAATATGCTACACAATAAGGTGCGCGAAAAAAAATATTTAACCCTCAGTTTAATGTATCGAAAACCACCCTTAAAAAATTTTTTCTTCACATTTGTAGCAAAAGTGTATGAGGGCTTACACAATACACCCTTCAGAATAGTATGATATCAATCAATTAATCAATATCATTTATTCAATTTAGGCTACAATAATTGAGCACTTATGAATGTCACTACGCTTTCGGTTCGTAAGTCTATAGTGCGGGAGACCTTGTGCTGATAAGAACCGGCAAGCAACTCAGCAAGGGCATTTTTCTCCTTTCTCTTACAGCGTCCAATTAAAATATTGAAAAATGCCCTTTCTATCATAGAAGGATACTTTCCATTACAAACATAAAAAACATGAAATATAAAGCACAAGCACAACATAAAAAAGTATCTTATTGCAAAATGTAAAAAAAAGAATAAATAGAATTAACATAATGTATAGGACCTATACATGTTTATTCTTTTTTTATATTTTGCAATAAGATACTTTTTTTATGTTGTGCTTGTGCTTTATATTTTATGTTTGACATAAAAATTTTGCTGAAACTTCTAAGACGGGTTTAACTATTCACACCAGTTTTTTTAGAAACCGGAACAAAAAGGCGTAAGACCAGAATTAACTTTAAAATAATTTAATTCAACTTTTTTTTTTGGTGACAGCGAACTATTGCCGATTTAAGTATATCTAAAAAGCTTGTTAACCAATTTTGTACAAATAATTTTTAGTTGAAAGTATTTGAACATCTATATAAATATTTATAAATGCGAAAGTAACTCTGTCTATCTGTTACCTCGTCACGCCTAAAACGCTGTACCGATTAAGATGGAAGTTGGCATAGAAATAATTTAAATTCAGAAAAGGGACATAGGCTACATGAGAACGTCAAGTGTTAGTCGGTTTTTCCTATAATTGAGGATTTTTTCTATAATTGAGGTTTTTTTTCTATAATTGATGATTTTTTCTATAATTGAGGACTTTCCGTTGAAATCATACACCGATAACCGAATTTAGGGTGGGTGGAACCATGGGCAAAAGCTATTTTCTTATTTATTGTTATTTTTCTTCAATTTTTGAAAAAGCTGGTTAAAAGTTAGTGTTAAGTAGTTAAAGCTGGACATTAATTTCTTCAACTTTAGAAACCAATAACTTGCAAAATATACATATTAGAGAAAAAGTTACTTAAAACTTCAAAATCATTTTAAATATCCATCCAACGGCAGCCCACACAATGATAAGCATCAAAAACCATCATCTCAACTCAGTTGATTTATTGAGTTCTTTTTTTTTTCACAAATCTCTATAATACATTTCCTTTCCGGTCATTTTCGATAAGTAAATGGAAAAGTACCAAGTATTGTGCAACAAACATTTCTGACTTTTTGACTTTGAGTGTTTGGTCGCTACTGTTTTTTTTTTACTTTTTTTGATTTCTAAGGCATAATATCTTAAGACAGTTGTTAATGAATCTAACATTCATAATTCACGTAGCTATTGTTTTAATTAAAAATAACAAGGAATCACAATTATATTATCTATTAATAATATCGAAATAAAATATTGTAATTTTTTTTTTCATATTTGTCCAATGAAGCCACAAACAGTGTTGCGCCAATAGGCTCACCACCTATCACACGTCACGCAGGACTAAACTATAGTTGGTAAATGGCGGTCCCTCACATTGTTATATGAGTGTATTTCCAGCCACTCGTTAACACCATCAGGGAATAAAAACCGTGACTTTATATTGACCTATGTACTTCTTGAAGTTCGTCATTGACTGGCAAAAGTGGTGTATTATTATGTTCTTGGTCGTTAAGAGGATACGATTGGTGGTGCCTCGCAGCGGGCTTCATACAAACGAATTTCTCATTTGTTTTTTACATTTACTGATCAATCATGCCGAATAATAATAATACTGTGGTTTTCCAAAATCTTGTAAAATATTTTTATTAACTAGAAATCTTTTTTGAAACCTATTGTATAAAAAAGTAGACTCCTGTATACTTTTAAACTATAAAATTTAATAGAAAACTGGCACACTGCAGACCTAGATATTGATAACTAGAAGATGTCTTCAAAATTTCGTGGTGTTTTATCTGCAAGTGACAAAATTAAGTGAGCAATTCGTTTGTATGAAGCACGCTAAGAGATACTCCGAATCGTATCCTCTTAAAGTTACCACTTATATGTAAAACCACTTCAGATGAGAAACAGTGTTGCGATGGGCCCACCAGCTGTCATTAAAATCGTAAAAATATACATTGATATAGATATGATAAAATCATAAAAATATTTAATGTTTGATTTTAATTTCAGCAAACCTCAAAATGAAGATGGATATAAACACAAAGTACACAAAAGATGACAAGGGCTTAAATCACTTCGCGCTAAGGAATTACAATTATACATTTGATTATGGAGATCATGTATCATTCGATCTGCAAAACCTATTTAAGGAAAGCAAAGAATTGAGTAAGTTTTAAAATTATAAGATTTTGTAGAAGTTGAATCGTTTTCAATCTCTTCCAACCAAGTTTTTATAAGTTTGGTTTGGTTGTCGGCGTAGGATTCTTACGGCAACTCCTCTCTCTCTCCATCTCTCTCTTTCTTTAAAATAATAAATAATTAACTACTAATAACATACCTAATGGATTAACATCGCGAGTATCATACTAACTTTGAACCCCCGTTAAGGGGGTGAGTTTTGGAAAATTCTTTCTTAGCGCACGCTTCCATCATAATAGCGCTCATATTTGCGCTAAATTTCAGATCAGTCACTCAGTAAAAGTTACTTTGGGCTAACGCTAACTTTGACTGGCGACTTTGTTTACGTAGAAAGTGAAAATATTTTTAAATAATACTTACCGCCTTTCCCCCTCATGACGCTTGCACATCATAAATGCACATGCAGTACTTGATCATTATTTGGCTGCGATGTTAATTTAAAACTGAGATATGTCCTAATATATTCATGAAAATCGAATGATGTAAAGGGCAATTTTGTTTTAAATAAAATACTTGTGATGAATAATGTATTTATTCGGATAAGGATTAATATCATATTTATAAAAACTAATAATGCGTTATTTCAGAACAAATTTGGTTAGCATAAAAAAGGTTATAGTGAGCCAACCTTAGAAGATAGACATATGCTGTCTCGGACATTTTTTATAGAACTTTTAAAGGGAAACAATTCTGTAATAGACGATTTTTGCAAAACTTTAACCGTTTACGCAGCACACTCAGCAGAAGCTCTCAAAAGGAAAAAAAAACCCGATTTTGAAACATTCTTCATTGGTGCTCCGCTCCTGTTGTTCTTAGCGTAATAATTTATAGCCTATAGCCTTCCTCGATAAATAGGATATCTTACATTGAAAGATTCTTTTCAAATCGGACCAGCAGTTCCTGAGATTAGCGCGTTCAAATAAACAAACAAACTATTCAGCTTTATAATATTAACATACATATATTGTATAGAAGAATATTTGCTTATGTTTTTGAGTGAGTTAACCTTTTAAGGGTTCCATAGCCAAATGGCAAAAAATGAAACCCTTATAGATACGTCATGTCTGTCTGACTGTCTGTCCGTCCGTCATGTCACAGCCACTTTTTTCCGAAAGTATAAGAACTATACTGTTGAAACTTGGTAAGTAGATGTATTCTGTGAACTGCATTAAAATTTTCACACAAAAATAAAAAAAAACAATAAATTTTAGGGGTTCCCCATACTGAAACTCAAAATTTTTTTTTCCTCAATGCCATAGGGGTATCTATGGATCTTGGCCTTCATTCACCTCATCAATATCTATATCATTCAAAAATTATATTGAGATTTCTAATATTTTTTTTTTTTTTAACTGAATAGTTTGCGCGAGAGAAACTTCTAAAGTTGTAAAATATGTGTGTCGTCGTCGTCGTCGTCCCCCCCTGTAATTTCTAAAATAAAAGGGTGATAAATCTAAAAAAATATATATGATGTACATTACCATTGTGCAAACTTCCACCGAAAATTGGTTTTAACGAGATCTAGTCAGTAGTTTTTTTTAATACGTCTAAAATCGTAAACTGCAACTTACTTTTCATTCAATCAACTCAAATATAAAAATTAAAAAAAAACATATTTTTGTGTTTGTGTTTCTAAAATACGTAAACGGTGGTAGGTACGGAACCCTCGGTGCGTAAGTCCTTCTCCGGTTTTTTTTTAATAAAAATCGAACTGAGTTGTTAAACATGTGCCAAAAGAACGTCACTAAGGAGTATTGATATCAACTTCGAAGCATATGAATGCCAAATAACTTTCCACCCCTTTTTAATCCCGTTAGGGGATGAATTTCAATAAAATACGAAACACGTCTTCCACCAATTCTGTTAAAACAGGTTTGTACAAAATTTGAAGGAAGGATCACGTTGTCCCAATACAAACTTTTCCCCCTTTTTTCACCCCCTTAGGGGTAGAATTTCGGAAAATCCTTTCTTATCGGATGCCTACGTCATACAATGAACACACCCTCCAAGTTTCAGGTCTCTACGATGAGCGGTTTAGGCTGTGTGTCCATCAGTCATTCAGGACAAAGCATTTTATAAATATGGATATTGATAAAAACACAAAAAATCACTTATTTGCATACAATTCTGTGTGTAAATTATGCTTAAAAAAATCACTATTTTGATAAGTTTTAAACACTTGGTCATTGGACGCAATGTATTTTGATAAAGAGATATCGAATAGACTTTTCGTTGTTTCTGGTGATTTGAGGGTTAAGGCTTCGCTGGACGACGGTTCAGGTTCGGTGATTATTACCTATATTAAGTTCTTCAATCTCAATAAATACTTTCATAGCAAAGATGCAGTCAAAAGATTATCCTCGAGCCAGGACTTGAACCTGCAACCCTTACATTCCGTGTAAGTGCTCTATCACTGAGCTACCGAGATAGAAAGCTGACTGATGAAAATCCTAACTACATCTTTGCTCTGGAAATACGCTCGTAACGAGCGTCACATACAACTCCTAGTGACTTATAAAGTACTAGTACATCAACCTTATAAACATAATAACATAATCATATATAAGAATGATGTAATAGGACTTTATAAGTCACTAGTTCTATATTAAGTTTTATGATTCTTATTTATTTTTCATGAACACGATTAAACTAAATATAAATACAAATAAACTAATAATATTTGAAGACTGCTTTGGACGTTAAAACGTCGTACAGTGAATTTTTGAAATCCCTATTCCAAATGCTTAGGGTATGGAGTTAGCTCCTCGAGGTTTTCCCATGCACATTGGAAGCGAGATGTCCCATCTCTCGCGAGACGACACACACAGAGAGAGATACATACACAGATTATCTGAAAATAATCGCAAATAATCACAAATTTAGCATTTTCGAGTAGCTACAACCAGTGAAACCAGAATCTTAATAGTCTAAGTCAAAGTTCAATGATTTTATTCAAATTAGTTTTTTACAAACACTTTTGAATCGACAAAGTTTTTTGTATGCTATTACTAGTTCTTTGTTAATAGAGAATAGTTTTAAAATAAATTATTGATCGTTGAAGGTGAAGCTAGCGTTCGCTAAGGACTACAGTATGGGGTTCTTCAAGAAAGAAGATATTAGATTTTTGAAGGGTTGGCAACGCGCGAGTGGTACATCTAGTGTTGCAAGCGTCCATAAGCTACGGTGACCGCTTATTTCCCACTTTAGTGGTATAAGAAAAACTAAGCACAGCCTGTATTATGGATACCAAACTAAGCACAGCCTGTATTATGGATACCAAACCAAGCACAGCCTGTATTATGGATACCAAACAAACAGATACAAATACACATAGGTAATTTTTTTTTTGGAAACAACCAGTCTCAAGGCAAATGCAAATAATCATCACATAAATGTTTGTCTTGTGCGGAAATCGAACCCACACGTCTTGAATCAGCAGTCGAGTCATCACCCACTGAGCCACGGAGCCGAGGTTACTAAATAACTATATTTATTTCATTATATATATGTAAATCACGTAGCCTAATTTTAGATAATGATCGGGTCCCAACACCCATGGGGGCGTTATGTATTCCTTTTGTTGAGGGTTCCGCACTGCTCATGTAAACGTGTCAGCACTCAAAACGCGATCCTCATCGAAAGGTCGGCACTCAAAAATTGTACGTTTCCGTACATTTACCGTCGCGTTAAGTTCCGAACATTTACTACTCGTAAAATAGGTACAAAATGCGAATTATATTAACTATCACGGAGCCAAAGTTGATAAAAAACTATAATTATTTAAAAAGGTATACCTATCCAAGTCCCTAGTAGCTCCTCACATTTAAACTTTTCACATTGAACTAACCAACTACTAATTATATAAACCATTTTCAGCACCGTAACAATATATTGTCAAATGAATTGTAAACTTTTAAATCTATACGGAAGTTGATGAAAGTTACTAGTCATACTTAGAAGCACATGCAAACATTTATTTTTTTGGCATCCGAGAATAAAAATGAATCGATTTACATATTAAACGTCATTGCATATAAAATGTCAAGGTAGTAGGTGCAATCTTGTGTATTTTTAATGTGTATTATTGCGATTAGGTAATTTGTTAAATAATCTTTTGATCAAAATCAAAACATTTATTAATTTTGATGATAGGTAAATGGAAGGTCATTGCGCTACGAAGATGTTTTATTAGTAACTGGCTTTTGAAGGTCGAGCGAGACTCGGAAGTAAATAGGATATTATTTTCATTCCGATCTAGAGTCGCCATAGTAATATAATTTTCTGTCATTAATAACGCAGGACACTGGTTCGTCCACTAAATAGTAGTTTATTATGAAATCGATTTTTATGAGGATTTTCGTTGCCGCGGAATACTAACATGGGCGCACAGAACTCAGTGACACGCGTTATTTCCAAACTGCTGTATGGATACCCGCGAGTGTGTAGCGGATGTAACGGTAAATGGGTCCATTCCGAAGTTCCTGGAACATTTAGTTCTTGAAATATTTCACTGATCCAATGGTTGCGCTGGTACAATGATTCGGCCTTTACCTTACTCTATTTTATTAAGTTGGTTTTCAGACAAATACGCTTAATAGTATTAGAAAAAACAAATTCTTGCATATTATGTCATCTTAAAAAGATAAAATTAAATCAAACCTACATTTATAAACTACTGTTTTTTTCGCAGGTCAAACAGTTTTGAATTTTATAAATGAAAACTGGAGAACTGTCGCTGAAGAATTTGGGAAGCCGATAGTGGATTATGCTGTCGATTTAGCGATAAGGACGATAGAGAAATTCTTTGTAGCAGTCCCTTACGAGGAATTAGTTTATGTTCCGTTACCAAAGTGATAACCTTTGTATAAGAATTTGGTTTTAAGTTTGGTTGTGAAATGGTTCTTTTTCAATAAATTAAAACAAGTTGGAAAATCTTTTTTTTACCCTGTTTTAACAGTTCTATACTAAAAAGTACCAAAGGAACCAGGAAATCTAATATATTATTCAATTTATCTATTCCTCCATGTCTGTATATACTTACATATAAATTTGTTTGTATATTTATTTTATTTATTTATATAAAGTAAGTACATGTACCAATAGCAGCCAAGAATATAGGCAGCCAGAAAAATATTGGCTTTGGAAGTAAAGAAAAGGCTTTACAGACAGATTAAAATCAAGCAAACTATGAAGGAAAGAATATTTAAGTTGATATTAAACTATTTATCATGTCAAAACTAATATTATAATACGATTTATATTTATGTTTATTAGAACTTATAATGAGGTAATAGATATTATCTTTACTCTCAAATTTCAACAAATACATTTTAGTTTATTAGCATGACAAAAACATTCTCATTTTATTTTAGCTGAGACCTATATCTGGTGATGTGTAAGGCTTTTGTTTAAGCTATTTCTGCAATCACATTTAATATTTTTTCAACCCTATATTAAAATACAATAAAGCCTTACACTAGGTAATAACATAACATAAAATATTTTAATTTAAAAAATATTATAAATGCACCAATACAAATCATTTAGGTTCTAATTTTGCCAAGAATTTTAATCATTTATCATTTCATCAAATTATCTTTGACATATATTTTAAATTTATTTGGAGGTAAAATAACTACATGTTCTGGAATTTTATTGTAGAAAAATATACTTTCTACTGCGAAAGAGCTATGTGCCTTCTGAAGACAACATTTTGGAACTACCAATTTATCCTTATGCCTTGTATTGACACTGGTAATGGTTAAGTTATATTGGGTGACAGGACCGGAACCAACGTACCTAAATGGTTTAAGCTTAGTATTTAATAACATTGAGTAACGGGACTGTAACGTACCTAAATGGTTTAAGCATAATATTTAATAATATAATATTTAATGGGACCGAATTTTAAGAATAATCTGTTTGAGAAAAAAAAGGCTTAATACGCCCACTAGGGGCGCTGCTTATTTTGCGTACATTTATTTTGCATATGCATTGAAGCAAAATGGCAATAGTTAATAATTCACCCTAGGCATTTAGTACTACGATCGATGTAGCTAGTGGTTTCTTTGATTCTTTCAACTGATGCAATTATTTTTTTGCATTTTTGCCTAACAGTGACTTTGAGTTTAACATGCTTGCTCTGGTTAAACCATATCCTGGATTAACACAGAATATTAATTATCCCGCACATGCATTTATTGTATACCATACAAAATAGTGGCGTATTTCTAGTATAAATAAATTGTCTGTACCTACTCCTACTGGTAGGTCAGGTCGTCTCACACGTCAATAATTAACGTTTGATATTTCCTGTAATTTATGTTTATAATGCACAGTTATTCTAGGTTTTATCGATTAATTCAGGAAAATCCGCATAGAATTCTAGTTTGAGTATAAATATCCTTGAATCAGAGAATTAAATTCTTATATCACAGATTAAAAGTCAATGTAAGTCAATGACAGCAATTTGCAAATAAAACCTATTTTTAAAGAAATGTTGCTAAGTAATGTTATTTGTATCTACATCCATAAAAGGATAAAAAGCGAACGAATTATTATTTTAAATGTATATAAAAAAAATCATCTCGGTCCTTTGTAACCCTTGTTCCGCTCATAATTCTACTCTAAAATGCCTCGCTACACACAAAATTCAATGTTTCTTTGACTTTATAGAGCTATCATGAATTGTTTTTAAAATATTGTCGTCTATGTAAGTGATCAGATATTTCTGCTAGTCATATCTACTGAAACCCCATAAAAAACGTTACTTTACAAATATTTCCGTAAAGTGATACGGAATTTTCAACATACCCAGATTTTCAGCCAAAACCTACAATAAAAAATACTAACTACCCACGTTTAAAAGCGTTGTCGCTGACTGTTAGAACTTCTTAAAATAGGGAAAATGAATTCTGTTGTAAATGTCTTCATAGAAGATATACCTAATAGCTTTTACTACCAAAAACACGATAGCTTTGGTTCTATTAAAAAAAACTGTAAATATTCTTTTTTTTTGTTTTTTACCTCCATTCGCTAACGTATATTAGATGTTATATAACGGCTTGATAACTAAATGGCCCACGGCTGCTAAATTCAGGGTCTTCAAATCCTTTTATTACGGAACTCTTGTCAATTAGCGCTTGTACTACAAGAGTATAATTACTATGACATAATTGCTTATGAATATGAGTCACCGTTTGATCTTCGTGAAGCAGCTATGAACATTGAAGTCAAGGGTATTAAAGTTAATACACAGATGCGGAAGTTTTAAAGTTACGTAAGTAAATTATATCTTATTTTAACCGACTTCGAAAAAGGGAGGTTCTCAGTTTGACCCGTATGTTTGTATGTATGTACGTATGTACATATGTATGTTTGTACGCGATTACCTCGCGATAACTTAACCGATTTTGTTGCGGTTTTCAGAAAATTACTTGTTACATTCTGGAAAAGGTTACTATACAACAAATGTATATTACTATGATCATGAGGTCAAGATATAATTATGGGATTCTGAATAATGCAAGGTAACTTCAATTTGATAAGAAAAAGGCAAAATTTAAGCGATTTGGGTATAATATAACCAACTTAAAAACGATGCACTAAAAGGGTAAAAATTATCATTTGAAAAAAATCTGATCTAAATTACAGTTTGAAGTATGGTGATGGTGATGGGAGAGGTGTCGTGCGAGTGAAGTGTTTTATAAATTGTTAGAGATAGACATCTTTAACTTTAAACTGTAATTAAGATCAGATTTTTTGCAATGATTATTTTGACCTTTTTAGTGCATCTTTCTGAAATCGGTTGTTTTTGTTAAAAAAGTTTTCGTTTTAATAAAAGAAACATGGTTCTAGGTCTATGTCACAATCGATTAAAATTATTCACAGTACATAAAATAATGCTGAACATCACACACAGAGTCATCTTATCCCAAACTAAGCAATGCTTGTAGTATAGGTACGCAGGCGCGTAGCCAGGATTTGTATTCGGGGGGGGGGGGGGGGATGAAAAGTGCCATCCTGAGGCTAGTTGCCATGTAGAATAGACACGTTTTAAATTGGGGTAAAATGGGTTGCGTTGCGACATTTCACGGCGCACACTGTTAGGACAACGGGCCGTAACATTAACGCGAGCGTAGCGAGCGCTAAATTTTTCGATTCTGATAGATCAATTAGTGCTTAAGTGTGTGCACAATAATTCTCACTTACGCATGATGTTGCAGTAAAAGCCTCTATTAAAGATTCAAAAAAGTGTTTTCTTTTTTTACAATTACAATTCAGTATACTATATTGTGAGACCGTAAATCTGCGCACAACTGCTGCAGGATCCACATTCACATTCCTATGAATACTCAGTAGACGTTGCAGTTGTTTCCACATTGTGTTCCTTAAATAACCAATATTAACCAAATGAATGACTCCAGCCTTCTTTCGAAGCTCTGAAAGTCTGTTGGAAATGAGATCCACTAACATAACCATGCCATTACGGCAATAATGGTGCCAAAAAATTTAATTTGTCGGAGCGTTAATTGAAAATTTTCACAACTTTCCTTGCCGTTACTTGCTCATTGTTTTCAATATAGAGGTATATGTAATTTTTCACAGGTCTTCATAACACTGCTGAAAGTCGTCTAATTCTACCAGACTTAATGAAGCCATTTCCAATTATGTAACTGCGTTTGACGTACTCTGTCCAGAACAGAAAGGATTTAGAAATAACAAAACAATTAACATGGCATTTTTGATTTCCTAGACTCAATCATGATTAATGTAGATAAAAAAACACAAATATGTGCAACATTTACAGACATGACGTTTAACCACGTAGATCAAATACATAAAAGCGTTTAACCACGTAGATCAAATGCATAAATTGATAAATTAACTGCCTATAGTATTAGAGGACATACTTACAAGACCGACATCAATATACTGAGATCACAAGAATATGCAAAAAATCTAAAAAAGAGGTAAAGTACTTATCCAGCGCGAGAACTGTTAAACACGGTGTACCACAAGGAAGTGTATTAGGACCATTATTATTTTTACTATATATAAACGATTTACCCAGTGCAGTTAATCCTCCAATGATTTTGTTTGCTGATGGCAGCACTATCATTGTTAAAAACGAAAATGATATGAATTATCAAAACAATATTAATGAAGCACTGGCTAAGGCGGTAAAGTGGCTTGAAAAAAATAATCTGATTATTAATCTTACCAATTTATTAATTTTATCAACGCCTAACCAACAAAAAATCCCTTTTATATCAAAACTATTAATATAATGAGACAATAAAATAGTCTAAGAAACTACGCAGCCGAGATTACTCAACGAGAGAAATCAATAGAATCTAATAATTAATAATGATATGATTTGGCCAAACGTGATCGTCAAAATTGGTAGGACCCGAAAACTGTTGTGTTGGATAAGTAGTAACCCAGTTGTTTTAGAGGTACGTCAGAGTAATATAGCAAACAATAGTATACAAAACAGTACAAAACCTAAACAACGCAAATACTCGAATATCAAAACTAAAGGACAGAGGTATTAAAGAGTTATATTATTTTCTGTCATCCCTACACAAAGGAACCCTAATTGATGCTACTTCCACATTTGAAAGTAAAATCCATACGAATGTTAAATCCATTAGTTTTGTAAAGTGGGAATCAGGTAGCTATGTGTTCAGGACTTGCGACCTGAAAGTAGGTTTAAGGGGCGCCCCCTTACGATGAACATGTAGTGTAGGTACACTAGCTAATCAGCCAAAATAGTAAAACCCTACTAACGCCGCTAAGGATGGACATGGATTACACGTAGTAATTGCTGTATCTCTTGGCAGACCTAGCTCTTTAGTGGGCTATATAATTATTACGGCTGGTATAATCTTAGTTCCCACTTCTACTTGTATTGAAGGTTTTGCTGTACGTAGATAAAAATGTCCTTGAAAAAAATAACAAAATATATTTCTTCCTATTAAGGTGTTTGAGATTTCTTTCTTCCATAAATTCTTATCTGACAGAAAGCGAACTCGTCATTACGATGCTTTAACCTTAATTTGGATATTTTTAAAACACAACCTAAAGAATTTCACAACGAACACACAATATTTTCACTGTAATTTCTAATATAAAAGTATTTACTAACCAGTAATGGTGGCACAATCTCGTAGTTTAACCCCACGTGGTTTCTAGGTAGCTTCTAGCGTAGTTTTCTCCTTTTCGGGCAGCGTTTCGACAATTTAACCGATTATAGATAGACCGAGGTAATAGAATGTTCTGTTTGTATGGGACCACGCACTTTTATCACCACTAACCCCTCTCTAACATCCTTCACACCCCATATTTTAAAAACTCCCACCCTATTTTTTATTCCGGACGGATGTCCGGCCTTCATTAATTTTTACAAAGAAAAAAGAATATCTTTTAAGTATAATACTAGTTATGTTGGTTGGGCTACTATTATAGATTAATATGAACGGTCTAGATAAAACGGCCTAATTACCCTAAATTAATAGGATCCTAATAGAATATTAATATTATGTTCTAAATGTTCGTAAAGTTCTAACAAACCCCGGTTAATTTCAAATAAACTAACAAGTCATACCATTATACGGAATACACTATACACTATACAATAAACCAAGACAACTACCTTTAATCATTTTTATTGTACGAGGCTACCCTAATGGTTGTTAAACGACTGACTCAGGTAAGTCTCGCGGGCGTTTTCAATATTATAAAAGTTCTAAGTAACTTAAACTTTCGCGGTTATATTCAACATTATAAAACTCCCAATCAGCGCTCTTAAAACTACCACCAATCACAGTACGTTCGAACAAACCAATCAACGCTTGTTTTAAAACATTCTCTAATCACTTTAGTTCCAAACAAACACCCAATCACAGTTAGCTTTAAGCCATTCATTCTCGCGCCGCAGGTTCAAAATTTCACGAAACTTTATTTTGTCTAGAGTTCGAATTCATAAATCGGAAGTTAGATTACTACCTACATTTAACAATTAATTCCGTGTTGACGTCTATGATTCGTAAGTTCATAACTTAATATTTGACATTTTAGTCACATGTACTTATATTTTGTTAGCTTTAAACCTTTCATAAAATAAATCATAATTTCTCACCTAATGTATAAAATTACTGAACTTGAATATTTGAACGCGCCATTCTAATTCTAAGATGCATTTTGCTTTTCGTAGTACGTTCATTAAGAATTGTTTATTAATGAAAATCTTCGCACTAAAACTTGAATAAAACGAACATTGTATTACAAAATGTAAAGGCATAATTATGGTATCGTCACAGGCTCCTAATCGATAGTCAGTTAACATGGACACCTCAAATTGAAGAAATATGTAAGAAGCTTAGTAAATTTGCCTATGCACTTTATAATTTGTCAAAAAAAGTTAACCTCGATGCAGTTTTAATGTCTTATCACGGCTCTTTAGGATCATTACTCAGATATGGAGTTATATTTTGGGGTATTTCTACCGAACAGGAATCAGTTTTCAAAGCCCAAAAGCGATGTGTACGAGCAATGTGTGGTTTAAAAACTCAAGATAGATGCAAACCTACATTTAAAAAACTGAAAATATTGACACTACCATCTTTATACATTTTGGAAATATGTATTTTTGTTAAGTGCAATCCATCTCTTTTTGTAAAATGGACAAAAGGACGAATCAGAACCACACGAGCTCAACATTTAACAAAATTTTGTTTAAAAAAATGCGAAACTGCACTCATGAGTAAAAGAATTTATGGAATGGCTCCACTTGGAGCGCGTTCGTTCTGGGATTAAGAATTCCCACGAATGATACTTTTCACACTTTTGATAACGCCAGTTTTGCCACCGACACCTACCGTTCGTTTAGCTTTAAAACGTTACTAACAAAATTTTTGGTTAAAAAACTTGCAAAACGAACGCTTGACGTACACACACTACGATTAAACTCACACACACTACCATAAACAATGAATATGTATAGGCAGTTTGACAGATTAACACAAAAACCCCACCTCCAGACATGGGTCTAAAGTTTCATTTTTCGTTGGCAAAAGTGACAAAAATAACAATAATATCGAAAACGAACGCATGACAGTTTGTTGCAGATGATACTAAAATTTTGATATTTTTGATACCAGTGCTAAACGAACGGATGACAGGTGGCAAAAGTAATGAAAATAATGATTCTGCATCCCAGAACGAACGCGCTCTTGTTTACAATAAAATACCGGATAAAATTAAGGATCTACGATTACAGTTGTTTAAAAAAATATTAGTGTCAATTCTTACAGAAAAATGTTACTACACTATAAACGACTTTATGAGTGATTCTATAATATAATTAGTATTGTATCTTTTAATATTAAATTTATTAGAACGGTGTATTTCAGTGCATGCTTAAATATTTGTACGCCGCAATCAACGGCAAAACATAGAGAACACAAAATCTGTTATAAAAACCTGTATTATCTTACCTATGTTTAACAAATAGTAAAAAAAAGTTTAAATTTGGATTTGTATTCTGTACCGAAATAGTAGTGGTTCTGTTTTTTTTTACCCATTTTTAAGTTAAAGTCAATCTTATTTAATTCTTGCTATGTAAAAAACTGAAAGTTCCTTGAGGTTTTCCTGCATTAAGCTGTACAAATTAGCCTTAAATGCAAAGGTATCATTAATATTTTGCTTCTAAGGTAAAAAAAAATGTCGTAAAAATAATATAAATCAGAATTATTGATTGAACCTAGTGTTTTGATTCAATGTATTTGAGTATCCATTAAGTATATGTAGAACACCGTAGAAAATTTGTTTTTCCCTTGCTTGGTATTAAGTTCATCTGGCAACCTTGCCGATAACGCGAGGCGTCCGTGCGGCAATTGTAGGTATCGGACGGAAACGTTCGGCAATACGAGCCGATCGCGACACCCGCCGAAGTAAACCAAAAGGGGTCGACCGACCCAACGCGAGTGTTTCGGCATAAGCGTATATATAATGTACTCTGTGGCATAAGCTAAGTAGTAGTTTAATACACAGATCCTTGTCAGTCCGGGGCGACGACGACGGTGGCGCGGCGGCAAGGTTCGAATGCGCCGAAAAAGTGCATATGGATATTTGAAATTTCAAAGATTTCGGGGGGGGATACGACACCCAAATCCCCCCCCTCTGTTTACGCGCATGTAGGTACGTATCAAACAACTGGCTTGACAAAATATAAGGGGTTAAAGTATGAAATTGCCGTTTTGTTATGAAAACTATTATTTTTTGAACGAAATATGTTTATTTAATGAAAATATCAACCCTCGTTGTCTAAACATTTCTGCCTTCTAATAGGAAAATCATTTAAACCTTATGGACGTGGACTTCACCAACTATCTGAAGGCATTTTTACTGCTTCTTGGGAAGATTTTTTTTTTCTATAAACTATAAATGCTAAATTTGAAGTGGTTTCTGAGATAAATGTTAGTAATGTACGAATGGATACTTATTGACAGATATATACATTACTGGGTAATCTTCGAAGGGTTCAATTATGTCGATGACATTACTGGGTAATCTTCGAACAGTTCAATTACGTCGATTCAGTAAATAACCTTAAAAAGACAGAATATTATGGTCATTATAGGTATGTAGTATAACTAGCTTTTGCCCACTAGATTCGGTTATCTGCGTGGGATTTCTAAGGCAACTCTTTGATTAAATAGTAAAGAAGTCTGCTGTAACTATAGTTTCCACGTGGAATTCGGTTATCTTGCATTTTCTGGAATAAACAGTAGCCTTTTTTTCCATGTCTCTACTTCCTGTTCCAAATTTCAGTTCAGTTGGATGCTCCGTTGCGACATGAAGAAAGGACAAACAAGCAATTTCGTTTTAGCAATTTATAATATTAGTACGGATTTTAGTAATTATTCAAAAAAAAAATTTAGGTAATAAGGACTCCTTATAGGATTACTTTGTTGTCCGTCCGTCCGTCTGTCTGTCTGTCTGTCATGATCCTTTTTCTCAATAACGCGTAGGGTTAAAATAATCAAGCTTCTAGTCAACGTTATAAAAAAATACAGCCGAAATACGGTCTTTTTGTCGCATATTTTGGCATTGACGAATAAATCAAAACCAATGGTGTACTTTCCGTTGACCTAGAATTATGAAATTTGACAAGAAGCAAGATGTTACATCACAAATATAGGAAAAAATCCAAATAATTATGGCATTAACTTCTGAGAATTGATCTTCGTAAGGAACCCTAGGTGCGCGAGACAGACTCACACTTGGCCGGGTTTTTTTATCGGAGATTTCCGTTTACTTTGTTACTGTTTACGTCAAACAAAAAGATTGTAACGATGCGATAATAAGATTGTGGATAAGAAACACTTACTATGACTGTACTGAGTAACATTGTAATACAGTTACATTATATCGTATATCTTCAAGGTATACTTGCCAATCGTTAATTAAATAATTATTTTAAAGTCCCATTAACGTGAGTTTTTTCAAATCCAGGTGAAAACAATACCGTGCGATAAATTCGTAGAGGAAACAAATGTTAGTATTTATGTTTATCTTCATGGTAAGATATATAAGTATAAGTAATATAATAGTATAAATATAAGCAGGTAACCATCAGCTGGACCCTTTTTTCCCAACCATTTTAGTCCTACGTGACAGAGGATGAGCCTACAACACCGCACCATTGCTTCTTTATGTTGTATAACTTGCCTAGGATGGCTTTATAGCTTCAATCCTATTTCTTAACATGCTTAATTACGCAGAAACTGAAAAACTACTTGCTGAGGACCAACGTGAATAATATAATCTACACTCATAAAACACGACCCTCAATATTGTTTCACTTCTACAACTTTATACTCAATATAATTTTGACTAGGTTTTGGGTCTTTGTGGTGTGTGTCTTGATGATCAGATTTGGAAGTTTTCCCATACTCACAGGACCATTTTGATCAAATCCCCCATACATCATTTTCACCCACTATAAGAATCACTTATTCATGAAGTGATTTTATTAATAATTATTAAAATATTCAACGTATATATAAAGTTATTTTTAAATTCTTTTCATGTTTAAAAGTTGCTAAAACTCAACTTAAAGCACACGAGCTTCAATTCTTATCGGTCCAAACTTACTTGAGTGTTATTTTTTATTAGATATTTGCTATAGTTCAAGGTAAACTGGTCGAGTTTCATATACAAGTGGATAAGAACTCCTCGCGCCTGCCTGAAATGTCGATAAAATTTCTTTCTAACTATATTACAATCGACCTAATTGTACCTATATTAGGTTCAAATTTGAAGTTAAAGCTTTAAAACAACATTTTGGAGGAACGGTTCTGCTAGGATTGAGACAAGATAATACACAAGTTTTTTTGATTTATTTTGTTACGAATCATCAACATGTTATATCGAATTAAAATCAACATTCCAATTCATATTTCTGAAAGGGAATTAGACACTTTAAGGGTGTACACTTTAAAATTATCAATTTTCAGAAGTTTGGTGCCTCTTAGACCGTGAGATAAATTCTAATAGTCTCAAGTAGGGAATTTTCCTTCTTATGCAGGTGAACGAGTGGACTTCCCATTTGTTATTTTAGTTCGATTAGAAACGAAACCAATAGAATTTAGCTACCATAAATAAATGTTGCGTAAGTGATGGGATGTATATAAAAAATGTTAAATTTATTTTTGATGTGTACTACTTTAAAATTATTTATCTGAAAAGACAAATAATTAAGATTACTAAGACATCTAAATTAAAGCTTTAATAAGCAATGTTTCAGACGTAATATCTGAAAAACCTAACACAACATAAAAGTGTTAAAACTGAATTGCTTAACTTAAAAAAATATACAGCTGTCATAGAAAAACGTATTTATAATTTTATATTTGTCGAGGATTTATAAAATCTATGGGTAACATTATACCTCTCACTCTTCAGAGTTATAACTCCTGGATTAATTATATCACTGAAATTGGTGAAGTGACAGATTGAGTTTACTTCATTTATTATATAAAAATAACACCTTCCTTTAAGCACATCAAATTAAATAACTTTAATAATAAGTGAACATAATTTCTTCGAGCTTAATTTAACTAAACAACCGATAAATAAATGAGCCCTTCTAATGTTTGTAAGTATTTTTAATACTAATATTTTTCTTGAAACCACATACATTTAGGATCTCAAACCACTTCTAGTATTCGGTAAAAGTCTCGGCGAATTTATCGAACGGGAGTGGAACGATAATTCCTAGATATTGGGATGTATTTAAACACTTTAACACTTTACCACACAGGTCCATGCACCTAACTATGTTCAACGTCAGTTTTGAATTTGTAGCTTTGGTAAATGATACATGATAGCTCTAAGAAACTCGTGGAGAAACCCGTTGATCACGTGAGTCAGTGTGTCATCACATGTTAGACTAGAAGAAAAAAAAACAAATAATATTTAAAATTTCAACATTGATATTAAGATATTCTTTGTCTTAGAAGCCTAAGGTGTCTGCAGACTTTTGCAGAGGACTATGTTTGTGTAATAGGTATTAGTTTAGGAAGACAATGAACGTCCTATGTTTGTATGCCGGTGTGATACCTATGAAAAGATCTGGAAATTTGATCGATGGTTTGAAATAGTTAAGAAAACTAGGGGGCGTACAGATAGAACGGATTGGTGACACGTTTAACATCATTCAGATAAAGGGTTGGTAGGGAACAATAGGTTTTCTGTTTCAGGAACTTAGTTTTAGAAGGTCGTGTTAGGTATTTATCCTACGTTGAAAGTTTGTATGGCGGTAAGTTTTTATTGTTTATTATAAATATAAATATATTATTTATAACATTAAAGACAATTACACATAATAACGCAAAACACATCTCACATCACACATTTATATAAAAAGTGGCATTGATTATTAAGTAGGAAGTGTAAAAAAATAAAAGTAAAGTGATAAAGACTGCCAAATTGGATTGCAACCTTACCTTGAGTTCTCTCAGAACTCAAGCAATGTCCGGGGAAACAACTTAAATGGCAAGAATAAAGCTAAGTACTTAGAAACAGTTTCTTATCTTCTTGCAATTATTTATTTTTAATTTTGTTTGCATTCCTATTTTAATTTCGTTAATTTTACAAATTTATCAAATATTATGTTACTAGATTATTTTATTAATCATATAATTTACAGCACGGGTGAAACCTTACACCAAGAAGACTACCTAGAGATATTCTTCGTTGAATGTTTGTATGGCGGCCATGTTGTTTTCTGTCATTTTGCATTTTTTTCACCGGCGATCGAGTTTGGCCAGGGTGTAGGTTCACATCGCGGAAAAATTTTGCCTGGAAATTTTATAGTTTCGGCGGGCTGCGCGCTTACTCCTTGAAGAGAAGCAGATTTCGGAGATCTGCGTAAGTTTTCCATTTAACCATTTTTATTATTAACCATTACGATCAAACCTCCCATACATCATTTTCATTTCCGGAGGCTCCTTCTGGGAGAACATTTATATCAGAGAGTGAGTGAGTGCTTTATATTTACATTGTGAATTTAAAACTATACGTATAATTACACACCTTTAGTTGCTAAACAAAAAAATGAAAAAAAACCTTACACAGAAACACACACAAACAATATCACACCACACACGCAGACACTCTTGCACATTACATTGCAGCAGTATATCTATATATAATATAGCTGGTGCACATTATTATAATTTTTATACGTAAATTGTAAAATGATCTGGATTCTTCTTTTTATATATAACCGCTTTTAATAGTTATTATAGCCATCAAATATAAAATTCAAATTTACCTAATTATTGTAACCAAATTTGTTATAGGAAGAGCGACTATGAGGGGTACCGTCTCACTAAGTTACACCTGCCAATAATGAATAAATAATTTAATTTTTTTTGAATTTTGAATTTTTTTAGATATGGCCCTGGTCGTAAACCATCACATTTTGAAAAGTAAGTAGTTAATGCAATACCAGGGACAAAATAATTTTGCCAATTCTTGAAAAACTAAAAAGTAGACAAATCAAAATTAGACAGCTACAACATTTTTTTGAGATTTTGTTGTTGTTAAAGTTTGTTTCCCTTTTAATCCTACATTATTAATGTGCGCCTACTGACTGCAGTCTTTGAACATTGTCATGAAGTCCAATTACCTATACTGTGTCATCGTGTAGGTCTAGCTGCAGTGGGCTTAAAATACCACGGTTGCGAAACGAAGTATTCTAGAGTCCCCGTGATCTATCAGTTCCAGCCGACAGATTTCCTAACTCCAACTGTGGTTTGGAGGCAAACGATTGCCATCATTGGAGTAAAAAACCCTTTAGGCTCTCATACACAAACAACTGATTCTATATATAAGCCTCCAATACACTATACTACATCCATTAAAACTAAACATTCTTTCTTTATATGAAAGTACTTATGGAAAGAAAAATCTAGTGTTGAACTCGCAAATCTCTCAAGACAAAATCGTTTCAGTACTTTTTAAATTATAACGGTTTTAAATTTACAACTATGACTTGTCATGGCAGTCGTGTAAATTTACCCGCTATGCTACAAAAGAAAGAAATATTTTAATTATTTTAAAAAATCATTTTTTTAATTATTGGAAATAGTAGATATTAACCTCATTTTTGTTTGTATTTATAGCCAAATAGATTTTGTGGACTACTCGAGTACTTGTAATAAGGTTAAAACTTTTAGGGCCTGCGGGCCTGGCTTCGTTCGAAGCTAATTGAGTTTTCTGTCTGGTTGTTAGTTATAACAAGAGAAGATATCTACAATCCTGTCGCTCGTGGTCCTGCAAATACTTCTTTATTGTTGTTTTCCCTAAGTTATCTTTCACATAAGAAAAGTTCTTTGTTTGCCTTAATATTACTCAGACAAGTATTTATTCCCTTTATTGCGTTTTGATTTTATTATACCGAGACAAAATCAAAATTTTTAAGCAAGTAGCGTATTTACAAGTGAGCTAGTTTATTTCTCTTTTTGAATGAAACTTATTCGCCTGTCTGTTAATTACCCCATAATGCTTCGTGTGCTTACCCCCTAGGGGTTATTTTTGAAAAAAGGTTCGGTGACGAAGACTTGTTTGGCAATATTTTTGCGGGGTCCTTATAAATTATCAACTTATTAGTTACTAGGAAGTAGTTACTAGAACTAATTGCCAGAAACTTATTAGTTAATGGTTTTATGGGTAATAAACATTTTAGTACTAGATTAAGTGTCTTTCTTTTAATATCTTTATGTTAAAAATAAAAAATATCATTATGTATTAGAAGGCAAGAAATAAAAAAAAAATTTGAACTATTGTTTGTGAGAGTTTACGATCAGAATGTATTTTCAACTGATATTATGAATTACCACCAAATTATGAAAATTAGAAAGAAAATCGTAAAAACTCTTTTTTTATTATTGTGTCTGTGAATTTCATTCCATTCAACTTTAAAAAAATTAAGGAATCTTTTTATTTATGATGTTTAATAAAATCGCCAATAATAAATAAAAAAAAATCTTCTACCTATATTTTTGATGAAATAAACTTTAATTAAGTTTTTATTTTTATAGGATATGATAAAATATTTCAAAAATTGTCGCATTTTTTAAAACTCTACTGCTTTTTTTGCGGCCCAGTGTATTTTTATGCCAAATTTTAGCAAAATCAACAAACAAACTAACACGCAAACTGTCACGTTTATAATATTAAAAGGACTAGCTGGTTCCCCGCGGTGTAAAAGAGACCACATCTGGTATATACTAAACCGCATTCAAATATTGTCCAGCTATGTAGGTATTGTTAGCTGTATGCAAATGGCGCAAAGCAACTTGCAACTTATCTAAAAGTTAGCAACTCGTTGTAGGAACTTGTCCGAACGACTAGATTTCTCCCAATTGATCGAAATGTCTGGGAAACTTGAAACAGCTTCACTTATTATTTTTTATCTTTCAAAGGCAGTCATATTCGTCAAAAATACGCTAATAAAGCCATTCAATATTTTTTTTCAATTTCAATATTTCCTCTACGTACAAAGTATATTTTAAAACTAAGCTACATAGATATTATAAAAGGAGTTATTAGTGATTTTAAGAACGTTTTGTAACGTTTTTTAACCGACTTCAAAAAAGTAGGAGGGTCTCAATGCAGTTGTATGTTTTTTTTTAGTGTTTGTTTACCTCAGAGTTCCGTCATTAATAAACCGATTTAGAAACTTTGTACATACAGGGAATGATTAACCCACAGATAGGTCCCATTTTAATTGATCCTAGAAAACCGGAGTTTTGTGAGAAAATGTTTTGCAGTTGTATCATTTTAATTATTTAGACGAGCTTCTACTGGACTCTACGTCTAGTCTGGCCATGTAAGTTTCTGAGTGGTGGCGGCACCACTGTGAATCAGATTAACAAAACAATATATGATAGAATTATCGCCCCGCATTTTATTTTATAATACAGATATACTGACAGAATATTTAGCTACAGAAATCTTTTTACCCATCTTTACTTGTGTTTATTTTTAGCAATCGATTCAAGGGGAATAATACATGTAGCTTTATAAATTTGAAAGAAATTTTCAAAACGCGACTTTATTATATTCAATGTGTAGAATATACCACAATTTATTCAAATTTTTAAATTGATTTTTAATACTTTGAAAAAAACAATATTGTGTTTCTTCAAACTTTGATTGTTGTAACTGCGTTTGACAAGTGAAAATGAATGAAAAATAAAATACACATAAAAAAAATGAATGGGTAAAAATTTTTATTTTTTGATTTTTTTTTATTTGTTTAACTATTCGCGGTTATAACACATACTTATTCTTTAGCGATTTTAACTGTTCAATTAACCCTTTAAAAAGGCTGGAAAGACAGATCGACAGGGACAATTAGGTCCCGTTGGCACCCTTTAAGTAGATACGTTATCCTTTAAATGGTAATGAATTTCATGAATGTCATAGATTAATCTGCTGTACATCCACTTACCGACACACTCATTATCTATATTCGAACAATTTCTTTATTAAAGTCATGTTCATAATTATTCACTTCTGAAACGCAAGTTTATGTGCCATGTACTTATATATGTATTTATAGAAGGATATTTTTTAAGTTGTTGCGTGTATGGTGTATCTCAGGTTAGGAAAGCATTAAATTGTTAATAACATTTCTGCCATTTATTCGCCGTGTGAAAGGTTTTGTTTACTAACACCAAGGGTAACCTAGTTACAACTTTGTTTGTTGAACGAACGCTTTAGGAGACACGTACAAGGGCCCTGTCGTCAGGTTAATTGAATTTACTAACTTTTGCTAAATTTTCCTCACAAAAATAACTCTCCAGTAACCTAGGTACTTGACTATTTATTTTTAATAACAGTATTAATGTTTATTGTACAAACACATACAAGTTTACACAAAATTTAATTAAATGGTGCTAAACAAGGCTATGTTATTTCTTTAAAGAGATTCCTACTAGCAACCCTAAGTATGAGATAGAGATAGAGATAAAGAGATAGCAAACATGCAATAGTAGTTGGCAATCAGTGGAACTATAGTAGTAAAACAAATTATTTAAAAATATTAATATGAACAAAACACGGAAACATAAATACACATATATGTATTAACATGGCCCTAAGTAATGTAGTAGAATAATATATATTATTAATATGCAATTCTACTTCTTAATTTTTTTTTTTACAAGTGTTTTTCTAGAAACATATAAATGCATTGCATTCTAAAATGCAAATAGAAACCGTAATTTTTATGGTTTTTAAAAAACAGTGCAGATACAAATTCCCCTCCCTGTCTAAATTATAGAGAATTAATATGAAGAAAGTGTATTTTACACAAACGAGAGTAAGAAAAGCAGTAAAACAAAAGACCAGGGTCAAATTAATATACCCCTTTTGCCAGTTTCTGACAACTGTAAGAAGTAATTCAGGATTGGGCATTATAACATGAACTTATGAGTGTTCATGTTCTAATTAAATGAAACGGGGTCTTACCACGATAGGTTTTATTTTGTTTCCGATATTTCGGCACAGTTTCATGCACGATGCGGAGATGCAAAGCGTAGGTAGTTTGCTACATTGGGCAGATATATCTGCATCTACCCTCCGTCTTGTACGTTTGTGCTGTTTGTCACTGTTTTGGCCCGCTGCCTTGTCACGACATATAATGCTCACAGTGCTACTACGCGAACTCGAAGTGAATTGTAATTTTAGATTATTACTTAACTCGATCACTGGATTCCATATGTTTTGTCAAACATACATAAACCTAAAACCGTATTCTCGATTGGAATTTTGTTTATATTTGCGAATACCAATCGACATGAGCATCCTTGCCAGCCTTCATACGTCCCCACTGTTGGAGCACGGCCTACCCTCATAAGCGAAGGTGATTTAGGCCATAGTCTACACGCGGGCCCAGTGCGGATTGTGGACATGAGCATAATATGTCAGAAACAAAAAGGTTACTTGTGACATTATAACAATAACGTTTAATTTATTATGTTATTTTTTTAACAATTAACGTATAACAGTTTTTTTTAAAATTTATAACTGCATTTCAACTCCGCAGTCGATTCCAGACCACAGTGCATGAAACTGCGCCTAAATATCCGAAACTTAATAAAATCTATCGTGGTAAGATCCGTTTAATTAAATTAAAATGTAACATAACCACAAAAATACTAGTTTCAAAATACTTCTTGAAAATGAATTGTATGATATTAATCTTCGGAAATTCAATTATTTTAAATCAACAATGAATAATAAAACGTTATGTGAAATAAACTATTTAATAATTATAATACTAAATTATTAAATAAATAACTGGTGAAACAGAAACGTTAAAATGAAAATCACGAATAGTTTCAATAAGAATGTTTCGACATTATCAGAGTATACACAATTATTTTAACTTGTATGTATAGTATTAATCAGTATGATCGCAACATTCACAGCTTAAGGTATTAAAAAAACTAAAATCAACAAAGTATGGAAGAAAACTTAGAATTTTAGGAAAATAGGAAATTAGTGAAAATGTTTGACAAATCACGTCTTTACTTTAAATATTACAGTGGGAGCGCTAAAGTACTAATATTCACACCTTAAGGCGCATATAAGCGCTAAGTATTTTTTGAAATAATAGTATGATTGTTACCTGCTAAAGGCCCCTGAATAAAACTACATGGTAACAACAACCCGCAATGCAATTTCATATTGGTTTGGCTCCCTCGCAGCCTAGTTGGTAGTGTGGCCGGCTGCTGTGCAGAGGGTGTTTATTCGATTCCCGCACTAGAAAAATGTTTATGTGATAAACATTTGTGTTTGTCTTGAGTCTGGGCATATTAATGTATGTAATAACAAAAAAAGTAATTATATGTATTTGTATGCATTGTCTGGTATCCATAAGAGAAGCTTTGCTTACTTTGGGACCAGAAGTCGCTGTGTATAATGTCCAAAAATTTATTTTTTTACTTATTATTATATCGACAAGTTTCAGAATGTTGACAACAAGTTCGTGACAGTGACGAGTAGTCACAAAGTTTTACCTAACTCTAATTAACTCTGGGATTTGCGAACCCGTGATTTATCTGTGAAACCCTGTTTCTTGTTTGACTTCCTAATTAGGTTTCGTTAACTTTTGAGCCAATATCGCCAATAGACCTTGGCTCTACAAACGTAAGGTAGAGACCCTCTACACTACATTTATTGGTGGGTATATTACCAAAAAAAATATTTGAATAAATAAAACATTACAACGTTACATCTACACATTCAAGACTTAAATACCTATTTGTAACAATATTTTTAAGTCGTTATTGCTTAAGTGATACTTTCATTATTAAATTATTTCACATTTTTTTTACCTAAAATGCAAGCAGAAAAAGTATTTTTTTATGGTTTTTAAAAAAACAGTGCAGCTACAATTTCCCCTCCCCTTTGAAAATCGGTCAAGTGCGAGTCGGTTTGGTCACAAATTTTTTTTTTTTTATATTTGAGTTGATTGAATAAAAGGTAAATTGCGGTTCACGATTTATGACGTATTAAAAAAAAACTACTAACTAGATCTCGTTCAAACCAATTTTCGGTGGAAGTTTGCATGGTAATGTACATCATATATTTTTTCTAGATTTATCATTCTCTTATTTTAGAAGTTACAAGGGGGGGGGGACACATTTTATCACTTTGGAAGTGTCTCTCGCGCAAACTTTTCAGTTTAGAAAATCAATATCGTTTTTAAACACCTTTCCTAGATACCCCACACGTATGGGTTTGATGAAAAATATTTTTTTGAGTTTCAGTTCTAAGTATGGGGAACCCAAAAATTTATTGATTTTTTTCTATTTTTGTATGAAAATCTTGATGCAGTTCACAAAATACATCTACTTACCAAGTTTCAACAGTATAGTTCTTATAGTTTCGGTAAAAGTGGCTGTGACATACGGACGGACAGACAGACAGACATGACGAATCTATAAGGGTTCCGTTTTTTGCCATTCGGCTACGGAACCCTAATAAAAGGGACTTGATATGAAGCAGGTGCATTTTACTAAAACGAGAGTAAGAAAATGTTTAATTCTAAATTTAATCAATTTTTTTTTATACCCGCCTTTATACCTACCTTTTTTTTATTTAGCGTATATTAGGATATAAGAATTCTTTCACATGAAGGGGTCAGTATATAGTCGGCTAAGCACCCCTAATATGGATGTTGAATATCATTTTGTTACTTCTGAAATGTAGGTTAATTACCATCTTGTCTAAATGAGACTGTGACAAAAATTTGTAGGTAGGTACATGACTATTGAATGACGACGAAAAATTAACATCGGAACTGACATGATATATATTTGGGAAAATGTAATCAAAAATAACTTAATTGCTAGAAACTTTAGGTGCTACTAGTAATTTGCAGCACCCTTAACAAAACTTGACTTTCTTAGAAGATAGGCGTCGTGCCCCAGTTGACGAAGTAATTAATAGAAATACTGCGAAACAGGCACGGAATCTCAGAATTTATTTTTATTGAATACCGCAAAAGCTTTTTAAATTATTTAAGGTTAGTGTCACAGCTGTAGGCGTCTTCTTCTTCTTTTTCTTCTTTACAGCCACGGCTGGACGGAGGCCTCCCACATATGCCTCCACAACTGCCGGCCCTGAGCCGCCTGCGTCCGTTGGCTTCCTGCGGCTCTAACCAGATCGTCTGTCCACCTGGCAGGAGGCCGTCCTACGCTGCGTCTTCCGATCTGTGGTCGCCACTCCAGAACTTTTCTTCCCCATCGGTTATCTGTTCGACGATCGATGTGGCCTGCCCTACATTCATGTTATTGATGCAATCAGTCATTGTCTTTGATAAAATAAATCTGACATCGTAATGGCGACGCGACAAAATGTAGATATGAGTCGACACAAACTAGTCGTGTGTGCTCGCCTCCCGTGTCACCACGCACCTTACCTTACAAATGCCCTGTCTAGAAGTCTTCCATGGCCGACTGAATGAAGTTTTTGTCTAGCCTGTGCTGCTGTTTTAAGCAGGTATATAATTAGTTATAATGAGACAAAATTAATTATTTCTAACTTAAGAAAAGTCATCGAAACACTCGACTCCGTTCAGTGTAACAGATTGATTAAACAAATAATTGCAATAGACTAATTTGGCATAGTTTGTCCAATTAGTCAGACTACAAAGTAATTTTTTGTCTGTCAAATAAATAACTAATTCGACAAGGTTTGTCTTAAATTGCTTTGTATGATAGTAACAAGGCCATTAAAAACTTAAGGATTAAATAGATATCAGTATTTTTATTATTACCCAAAAAAATCAATTGAATCTAGTGATTCGAGTATTATATAATAGTGCTATTGTATTCCACATTTCATCGTCTGTGATGTGGCATTCAACTAAATTCATTGAACTTGTGACTTATAATATTTTTTTACCGTATGTAATTAAATCAGATGAGTTTTCTTTAACAAACATTTTCTTGTGAGAATAGGTGATTTTTTTACTGTAAAAAGTATCCTGATACCCCAGAATACAGAATAGACTCAATTTTTTTATCCTTCTGTAGGTCAGAGGCGGCTCGAGACAATTTTAAAAGGTGAACACACACCGAAAAAAAAAACGGGTATTTACTTCCCACCACTTCGCATACATATTTATTTATTATTAATAATAATTTTTGTTTATTTAATTTTTTGACGTAGTATATTTGACATCTCAATCTGTCATAGAATTAAAATTCCATATCTAACCTCCCTGTACTACTCATAATCGCCATATACTCAAAATAATAACTAACCTAATGTTAATGAAGGTCACGTGTCCTGACGCGAGTTCCGTCTTACGAATTTTCGATCAGGTCACGTGTCCTAACGCGATTTAAATTTTTTTACCCAAAGTGCACAGCGCCGCTAAAGAAGTTTTCACATCAAAAAAAGTTTTTTCAAAACCTCAATTCCATTTTTGAATCCATATTCAACAGATACCCATACATTCATGTCAATGTACCGCAAAAATAAAGATCTTGGTGAGATCTATCACTTCTGTATAGAAACTACTAGTCTACGATCAAAAGTTACAAAGATAAAGCCGTTTCTAGTTTGACAGCTGTCATCCGAAATAAATATCTTGATAAGATCTATCACTTCTGTTAAGGAATTACTAGTCTACAATTAATAGTTTCGGAGATAAAGCCGTTTCTAGTTCGACATCTGTAATCCAAAATGAAGATTTTGATGACATCACTTGTATCATCACTTCTTTAAAACAAAATTTACAAAGAAAAAGCCCGTGGGAGTAATGACACTGTTAACGGGCAAGTATGATAAAAAAATAACTAAACAGAAAAAAAGTGCACAACGCCGCTAAAGGCGTTTTCACTTAAAAAATAATAATAGGCGTGGCATTATGGTTTCCGTCTTGCTAATGTTAATTAATTAATAGCCCGGGAAATCAAACTTTTTCCTTCGTATCACTCATAACCGGCGAATGTTGTTCTTCCTTCGTTGAAACGACTGGACAATTCGGTTGAGCTGTTCCTAAGTGATGGTCGATCTCATGTGGCAATTCGATACCCATTTATATCACTGACGAGCAGAATAATAAGTCACTAACATAGACGACATTTTTTTCTTAACCACTCATGATAGCTCAATAAACTCAAAGAAAGATTGAAGCGTATTCACTTATTTCATTATTTATGTGTAAAATAAAACTCTTATATATTGTAATATACTTTTTGTTCCATGAAGTTATCTTTACTAGTTTATGAAATTTCTTATGCGAATACCTAATATTAAAACTGTTAGAGTATTTTTATAAAACACTGTTATCTGAATTTATATACTTAAGTTACTTTAAAATTTCTAAATACGTCCCTGGTGACACATGAACATGACATGCCACCAAGACCTCCTGACCTGTTTCCCTTCTGTCACCTGCGACCAGTTAATTTACCTTTAAAAATCTCGCAAAACCTCGGCCGTGGAGAAAAGCGGTATGTTGACTTAACACACATATGAGCTTTATCAGCAACATGCCCTCATTTCTGTTGCCAAAGGAAAATAACTATCACCCTTCGGAGACTTTTAATTTTAGAGTCGACATTGGGATGCGATTTTGTAAAACACTTATGGCTTTCCAAAAACGTATTGCTATGGGAATGCTAAGGAATGGTTAAAGCCTGAAGCGCTATGTTTACGGCATTCAAATTGCTGTCAGATGCCATGCGGGGTTTATAGTTCTCTTAAGAATTTAATATACAGTTTGTAAAGAAAATCGAATAATAAATACATTGATGTGAAAAACATTATAAACTTTAGGTACTAGTTGTGTTTTAGGTTCGCATAATGTGATATAATATTTGTAAGTTTTATATAAATGTTTTATTATATTTGTAAAAATCGTTAAAGAGGCTTGCTTAAACTTTTGGGTTAGCTTTAATATCAATTACATTTACAGGCTTATTTACCACATTTGATGTACTTAATGTGAATAATACAACTACAGAGATGAGCAAAGATTTACATAATTCAGTCATACAGATTTATGTCTTTGTAAAATAGCTGGATAACATGCCTATTGCTGAATATCAAATATCAACACTCATTTTGCTAAGGAAATTTTTCACTACTGAATATCAGACATAAAACTATTTATATATAAATTATGTACAATAAAAGCACGTTCTTACTTATTATCATCGAACTCAGTCGTTTGATGTTAGGTAGTTTTTCTGCTTTCTTGCTTGTAAAATATTACTTTTAAATAAATATTTAAATAATAAATTAAAATATATTATATATAAATAATTATCTACACTACATATACAATATCACTACAAACCGCGAAGGGAAAAATATGTGTAAATATTATATCGTTTGACTTTGTAAAACTGCTATAGCAATTACATAAAATGTCTGTTGCTTAGCAAATCTTGCAAACCAATTTCGTATATTGAAGTGAAAACTTCTTTAGCGGCGTTGTGCACTTTTTTTGGTATGGGTAAAAAATTATAAACTCGCGTCAGGTCACGTGAAAATTCGTAAGACGGATGGAGAGTAGACAGCTGGCGCGGCGTAGGAGAGGGAGTAAAATTCGTGTATATAAAGTGTTTAAAATATGGAAATTGAACAAAGTGCATCTTTGTCTTTGTAAAATACGGAAACCGTAATGCCACGCCTATTATAATTTTTATTTTTAGTATTTGCGATTATGAGTAGTACAGGGAGGTTGGATATGGAATTTAAATCCTATGACAGATTGCGATGTCAAATATACTACGTCAAAAAAGTAAATAAACAAACATTATTATTTCTTGACAATGTCAAAGACATGTCTTGTGACATATTTGAGTGTTAAGCGCGAATCGTGTGTAAAGGTTTTCACTTCTGCCGGCAATCCCGGAGTGCACCTTTTTTTATGTTTTTTCTGTTTCACTGCTCAGCTATTAATTACATTAAAAGTTTGACTATGTAAAACTGCTATAGCAATTACATAATATGTCTGTTGCTTAGCAAATCTTGCAAACACATTTCGTTTATTATGTTTTTTCTGTTTCATTGCTCAGGGTTTAGAATAGTACTATAATCATTATGATTTCATAACTAAAAGCTAAGTATCATACGTTTTTAACACACAAGAAATACCAGCTATATGTTACAGATTTTCACGTAAACGAAGTTTCAGTCAAAAGTTAGTACAGGATGCGGCGCGGAAACTTGCTGATTTGAAAGATCAATAAAAAAAAGTAATAGAGATGTCCCTGTCATTTTATTTTTGTTGTATAATAAAGCAATCATTTTTTTTCGTTAACTAGTTAAATATTAGTCACATGACGGCCCTCATTGTCAATGCATTGAGTTTACCCGATTTCTATAGTTTTCTTCAAGTCTTCTTAGCATATCGACGGGTATGTTGGCGTTGGCTTGGCGTATGTTGTTTTTTAGATGACGTGGGCTCCTTACACGGTCATTCTCTGCGAAGTGATGTCTCAAAAGTTCCATTTAACATGGCGCTAAATGGGCTGTAGCTGCATCCTGTTGGAACCAGACATTACCATCACCTAGCTCGGCCTGGTAAGGCAGAAAGAAATGAGAAGCAACAGAAGTGTGTTTACGTGTTGAATGCCGTCGAGAGCGTAAAAATTACTGCCTCACTCTCTGTTTTTCTCTGTAGTGACAGTCCACTGACCTCTTGACCCACTTTTTACACTGATTGTCATCCAGGAACAGGACAAACATTGAAACGAGTACGGAACGCTCGTGAAATGGTGATAATGGAACGGCAAGTAAAAATGTTAGCCTCGTTGGTCCAATGAATTGCGCGAACTAACTACGCGGGTTACAAAACTTCATGATTTGGTATTTTGAATGAAACGCTTTACGCACTTTCCCGACCCCACCTCGGCGCTCGGCGCGATATATAAATTTGGCAAGTTTTCGCGCCGCACCTTGTACAAGATAAAAGGGTGAAGCCAGGCTTTCGGTCGTTAAAACTCATCTGACTGCGAGATTTTTGTACCCTACATTGCTGTTTTCCATAACTAGTCTATCTACACTTTGATTGTTAGAACGTTAAACAAGAAAAATGCTGAAATTAAATGAACAATCATCTTCGAACAAGATTTTTTTTACTGTTTCGATAAAGACGGGCATTTAAATGACACATTTTAACATTAAAATTTGTAAGAAACTAATTTAATACGTTTGTATGCATTTAACCTTTCAGGTTAAAATATGCCATTTTAATTTACACTTTTGGGTTAACAGTTCTTTAATACTGTCATATTAATTCATCATTTTTATCATATCAGTTACTAGATGTCCACCACTTGACCCAACGTTCACCACTTGAGCCACTTCCATTCAGAGACTTTTCGCGACCCTGAATAGGTCTTAAGTACTCAGCATCAACATATAAATAATTATTAGTAATTTTTTTTGCCCATATTTTTTTAGCAAATCACAAAGCAAATTTGTATTCCTTTTATTTAGTTGATGGAATTTTTGTTATTTTATACAATAGAAAAAATGTTTTGTCAGGGATGTAAGGAAAATAAATATTTTGTTATTGATAAGGCAAATGGGATCAAGGAGTTTGTATCGCAAATAGGATACATCACATTAACGATCGTGGATTTATAGCTATTGACAAGTTGCAGAGAAACCAGAAAATTATCGCCTAATGCCCCGACTGCTAAATCGAGGGGCGTGGGTCGATTCCCGCACAAGACAAATGTTTATGAATGTATAAAAGATGAAAATTTGTATGTATGTTTCATGTATGTCTTGGCACTGGGTGTTTTCTATGTACTTGTATAATATGGTATGTATATCCAAAATAATTATATAAATATATTTACATATTTGTATCTGTTTTCTGGTATCCAAAGTACAAGTTTTTGCTTAGTTTGGGACCAGATGGCGCTCTGTATAATGTCCGAAAATGTTTATGTATTCGTGACTATCAGCAGGGTGAAAATATTTATTTATTTATTTACACTTCTGAACACATATATAAATATTTAATTTAAATGTATTTAAAATAATAATAAAATAACCTATTCATAAACACATAGAAAATATATTTAAGTATAATATAACATAATACTTATAGATACATAAAAATACAAAGATTAGCATATACAAATATAAATAGTATATAAGTTTATATATACATATATAAATATATACATAATCATATATGTCACATACCGAACATCTTAATTGTGGATGGTTGGAGAGTCAGTTTTCATCTGTAATCTGTTTAAGATAAAATTCTTTGACTTTAAGCTTAAACAAGTTTTTACTCTGTGCTCTGCGAATTTCTGTAGGAAGCGCATTCCAGATTCATATTGCCTGGACGGTGTAAGAATTTGAGACGAAACCCGTGCGGTGACGAGGAGTGGACAAAAGAAGAGTTTGAGAAAAGCTAAGTGAACGTTCGTGAAGAGAGCTGATAAACTGGAATCGAGACTTCAAATAGCTTGGGGATAAAGGATCGTTTAGAATGGAGTAGAGGGTATTGAGAGTTCTAGCACTTCTGCGTTGGCGTATCGACACCATTTAAGTTGTTTGCGAAAATAGGAAATGTGGTCATATTTACGTAAGCCGAAGATGAAACGTATACAGTTATTTTGAAGTCGATCCAGTTTATTACGGAAATCATAATGTAAGTCAGGGTAACACTCGTCCGCATAATCAATGAGTGGTAAGATGAGGGCTTGCACCAACATAAGTTTTGTACATGTTGGGAGAAAATTTTTAAATGAGTAAAATTGCGGCAGTGCACTAGTTACTTTACGGCAGACTTCTTTTATTTGGACGTTCCATTTCAGATGAGGATCGATACGAAGCCCTAGATTCTTAACGCTGTCGCAAAAAAGTACCGTTGCCCAATCAAATAAAACAGGTAGCAAAATATTATAATCAATTTTGATAGTCTGACGGGTGCTGCCGATAATTATGGTTTGACATTTTTACGGATTGACTACCACTCCATAACGTTTCGACCATTCTCTAATGCGACTTAGCACACTGTTGATTTCTTGTATGGCTGGAGTGAGATCTTCAATTTTGGCTTGTACATATAGCTGCAGATCGACAGCATACAGATGGTAAGGACAGTTTAGTATGGATGAGATTTGGTTGATAAATATAGAAAAGAGAAGAGGTGATAGTATTCCACCCTGAGATACGCCAGAAACAAGGTCACACGAGTTTGAGGTGGCCTGGTTGGAACGAACTGATTGTTGGCGGCCACAGATATAAGAAGAAAACCAGTTTAGAACTGTGGGTGAGAAATTGATCTTTCTGAGAATGGAAAGTAAGATGTCATGGTTAACTGTGTTGAAGGCATTAGAAAAATCAATTAGAACGAGAATTGTGACCAATTCATCCTCCATGCCATCTCTTATATCTGCTGTTACTTTTAAAAGGGCTGTAGAAGTACTGTGACCAGAACGAAAACCAGACTGAAAGATACTTAATAGTTGATTTTTGTAAACATAATTAGAAAGTTGCTTATGCACTACCCCTTCCAAAATTTTAGACAAAAATGGTAATATAGAAATAGGCCTAAAGTTATTAATTGAAATAGGATTAGGGATATTATTGAAGTTAGACTGGTATAAACCCGTAGTATATATAAAAATGTTAATAAAGACCATCCAGGTATTTCATTTGAGGATTACAAGAAAATAAAGATAGCGAGAATCACATAATAAAAACCTAAGGTCTTGCTCTAGTTATATGGGAACCGAATACCATCCAGTATCTTCCACAGCAAGCGATAAAATAACATTGTTTATTGCTACAGTCACATTCAAAATTTAATTAAGTATTAAATAGTCAACCCTGCATTGCTGGTCAAAATGACAAGGTATTGGTGGTATTTTAGACGATGTAGTACTTACTGCATACTATCATAGTATACAATCACTGACTCAAAGTGTATACTTCCTATATGCCTATTATCGTATCTTGTTTAAAAACTATAAAACACGGAACGTACATGGTTTAAAAATTCATTTCAATTCAGAAGCCGTATAAAATGCAAGATCATATTCCAAGTAAGAGACTTGACTTGTCGTTGTTATGCTAGTCTTTTCATTTTCCATTGCAATGAAGCCAAAGAAATTGCTATATATTTTCAACGCCAACAAGACTTATTTCGCCAATAATACTGGCACTTGTATAAGCTTGACCACTAGACTATCAATTTAATAATTTAACGCTTATTACTTAAAGTATTACTACTTATTATATTTTACACATAAAACTAAAAAAAAACACCGTACAAAACACGTAAATATTTACAGAAATGTAATTAGTATCATAAAAGTTATTTAGTGTCAACTTGCGTCAGTGACATCGCACGGTAGGCGCACAGGCTTAGCTGTTGGTAGTGAGGCGATGGACGATGACTCTATGGCTCGAGACTGTATCCAATATTCGCGCGAACATAATATTGAAAACTACATTTCAAATGTTCGTTACCGTTTGGGTGATTCAAATAATGGAATATAAACTTTATGTAGAAATCGATAAACCTTTCGTTTTCGTTTTTTCTTATTTCAATACACTGCAGCATTTAGATATCTTGATAGATGATGATAGGCATCGCTAGAGTTTGTATACGACCTTAGTCTCAGTCGAATTGAAGATGTTGCCATAGTTTCCAGTACCAGGCGGAGCGCGGTTATATTCCTTAGCGTTTTGAATAATTTAAAATAGCGCGGTCTATATAGCTTATAGACGAATTTAAACGCGTGGAGACTTCTTTCCCTTTATTTTTATATTGGTTTCATTTTATTTAATTACGTGCATTAAAGACAGAAGAAACAAAATATGAATATAACTTATGTCCGTAGCGAAGATGAAGTAAATGGACCAATACTATCACATTGGTATAGGTAGAAAAATATGTGTCATCCTGGTTTGATTTTAATATTAATTAATGATTCCTGATCAAAACAGCAATTTGGTTAAAACTCACTTTTAAAATTCTACGGTGAATTGCGTGTGGTACACGCATTAAGTTAGGGATCCTAGAATGAGAATTATTGTGGATGTCTGAAATACTTGTGAACAATTTGTTTAAAATAATTTTCGTTTCAAAATAATATTTGTCAAGCCCTATTATCGTGATTTTTTTTAGATTTCTAAAGAAAGAGATATATTTTACATTTTTTCTACTTCAGATGAAAGGGAACGTTTTTTAATTTAAAATAATTAATCAAAATTAACTATAAAACACACGATAGTTTAATAAGGTATTTTTTTGAGGTACGTAAAATAATAATAATACTAAATAACACGACTTAGCCCCTTTTTAAAGGAAGATAAACGTGATCAACGTTTCAGATATAATGCAATTTCATCTTATCCGTTTTAAATTCAACATCTTCCACGAAAATTTCTTTCCTCTCATTTTTAAGCACATTGCTGGTTTATCTAAGCCTTCGCGTAAATAATTTTATAAGGGATAATGTCGCTCAGTGTCCTTCGTTGTTTTACGCTGTAACTCTCAATCATTTGATAAATTATTGTTTTTTCAACCTGTGATTCAATTTTATCACATAACGGGCATATTAATATTACTAAACATGCTAGGGAGTACTAACTGCTTAAGAGAATACGATTCGGAGCGCCTCTCAGCGTGTTTCATACAAACGAATTTATCACTTATTTTTGACACTTGATCATCAAACACCACGAAATTTTGAAGACATGTTCTAGTTATAAATATCTAGGTCTGCAGTGTGCCAGTTTTCTATTAAATGTTATAGTTCAAAAGCTTTACAGGATTCTAGTTTTTCATACAGATGGTTGCAAAAAAGATCTCTAGTTAAGAAAAACATTTTACAAGATTTTGGGAAACCACAGACATAGGTATTCGACTTCGGATTATGATTGATCAGTAAATGTCAAAAATAAATGAAAAAGATTTTGTATGAACCCCGCTGCTAGGCGCCGCGCATCGTATCCTCTTAACTACTAAACCCAAAAGACTAAAATCTATACTATATTGTCTCCTCAAATTCGGCCTGATGCTACTTTTAACAAGCCACTTATCCTTGCTTCTGGTAATGTCAAAATAATGCCAAAACTATTCTTATTAAATATTATGCCGAAAACCATTGTTCTAGGTCAGAGGTGGAATAGGTATGGCCTGCGGGACAACTCCGGCCCGCGCAGGCATTCAATACGGCCTGCCAACATCACACTGATGTATAATATAAATAATATTTAGTAACAAGATTTTATAAATAAAGAACCATTTCTTGAGAGATTTTCGACGCTCTTCAATGCGTGTTTTAACAAATCCTAGATTGTTCTAAATTTAACAAAGCTTTGAGCTTTAAAAGGAAAAAACATTGCCAAATTTCGGTTTCCGAGCATAATTGCCTACTCGGTGTTAAAAGTGTCATCACCTCATCTTGAACATGCTAAACAGAAGCAGAGTTCTATATGTCCTACACACCAACGGAAGAATCTACTAAATTTATCAGCAGTTAATCTGATATACTTTGATTACTATTTGATCCTCTAAATTTCTCTTAAAAAGCTATGGAGGTACATAGGTAATGATTTATAAGAACAAAATGCTTTTATGTTGGGACTCTGGCCCGTGTTACTATAGTTAATTGTGTAGGTTTATATGTCGGTGTAATTCAATAAGAAATATTTTGAAATTATATTACTAAACCAACATGCTAGGTTTTTATTTAGACATATCTTTAACAACTATTTTTGAATATAGGGTTCAAAATAAAAAGTCATCAAGGTTCATATATTTAAGGAGAACGTGACAAAAGAAAAATATTAAAAACTAAACATACATATAACTTGCTCCAGACTAGAGGTGCTCGTGGTCCGGTAACATTTGTAGATCGGAACCGATATGCGAAGTTAAGCAACGTCGAGCGTTGTCAATACTTGGATGGGTGACCGCCTAGTGGCTAGCTTCTCCGTGTTTTGGAGGGGCACGTAAAACCGTCGATCCTAGCTGTTTGTCATATGACAGCAGTCGTTAAACCAAGTGAAAGGCCTTATTAGCGGCTTGAAAACTCTGACAGTCCAATGGCCACTAGCTCGACTACGGCTGCCAAACCACACTAGGTCAGCGTAATGGATTATGACCTAATCGTCTTCAGAGAAGAGAAAAATACCTACAGTGAAGCGTATAATGGCTGAGGCGACTACGAAGAAGACTTGTTCTTCGGTACTGATCTTAGTATGAAGTTAAATCAGTGAAAATGCATGTAATTACAAGTAATTATGGTTCACCAAAATACTCTGAAACTTAGGCCCGTTGCTCACACGCGGGACATTGCGGCAGCGGCGAGGCACGGGCGCACGAGAGGGGCGCCGCGTTTGGATTTCTAGAATAAATAATAAATAATCAAAAAAAGCGCTCTTATACTGGAGTCACGGCACGGACGAGGTGAAGTCGTTGCTGTTGATGCTGCTGCCTAAACGTACCAGTGAGCGACGTGCCTTATAGTATTCTTTATTTTGTGCCCAGATCGCAAACCGTAAACATAGCGCTTCAGGCCTTTACCATTCCTTTGCATTCCAAAAGAAATACAATCCAAAATGTCGCAAAGAGCTATCAATATAACAAGCTAACATCGACTTTAAGATCTAAGTTTCCCAGAGGGTGCAACCAATTTTTGCTCAACAACTAAAATGAGGGCGCGCGGCCGTTAGAGCTCGTAAGTGTGTTAAGTCAACATACCGTTTTTCTTTCGAGTTGAGGTTTTGCGAGATTTTTAAAAGCAAATTTACTGGTTGCGGGTGGCTGAAGGAAAACAGGTCACGAGGTTTTGTTGGCATGTCATGTTCATAAGCTTTTTCATAAACCTATTTTAATAATTAGCATATTGAAAGGAATGAGTAGTAATTGATAAATAACCTAGTCTAAAGTGTTTAAACACCTGGCACTTACGCTGAAGATTGGTGATTTAACTGTGTGAAACTTTCGCATGTCCAAGTACAAGATTTGGCACCAACTTGCTGTAGACGTGGAATACGACTGGCATTCCATTTATTTTGGTGTAATTTGATTTATTTTGTTTCAATTTATTTTATTTTGATTTAATTTTTAATCTTAATTTAATTTAGTCTCAATAAATTTATATTTAATTTAACTTTATTGAAGTTCCATTAATGTATTACTTTTGTCTCGCCTGTTGTAGCTAACTCTTTTTTACTTTTTTCATATGTGAATTTATTGAATGCTGTGTTTACCCGTACGTGGTTGTACATTTAGTTTAAGACAGCAAGTGATTTTCTACCGAATGTATTAATGTAACAACTGGTGGTAACCTATAAACAATAAATAAATAAATTCCTGCAAACAAAAGTTATAAGGTTATGTATGCCGATAACGCCTTTTTTAAATACGACTACAAAGGCATTGTAGTCGTATTTAAAAAAGGCGTTATCGGTATTAAATAAGTAAAATCTATTGATGAATATACTAACCTACTATTTACTAGAACTAGAAATAGATCGATTTAAAAAGAGTAACTTAAACGCAACACCACTAGGTCAACATCGGTATGAATATTTCTTCTATTAACCTACAAGTTAAATCTACTCTTTAAATAGGTGCACAATAAATGTATGTTGCTAATAATTACATATTTTCCCTAGGCTCACCTCTATTATGATGACATATCAATGACATGTTGGACATCAACAACATACATTGCTATGCAGATGACAGTACTGGTGACGCTTTTTACACGTGTCGTGCAAACATCCCTCGTTCCGTTGTGGAGGAAAACCGCGGAGAACTTGTGTCTCAAATCGAGACCACACTGTCCCAGGTCTCTGACTGGGGACGGGTAAACTTGGTCCGATTCAACCCTACAAAGACACAAGTGTGCGCGTTCACCGCTAAGAAAACTCCATTCACTGTGGTCCCACAATTCCAGAACACTCCCCTCTCCATCTCCAAGAGCATTGGGATCCTTGGTGTCGACATCTCCAGCGATGTTCAGTTCCGAGATCATTTACAATATAAGGTAAAGCTGGCGTCCAAAAAACTTGGTGTACTCAACAGAGCGAAGCAGTACTTCACGTCGGGGCAAAGGTTGTTACTTTACAAGTCGCAAGTTAGGCCCCATATGGAGTACTGCTGCCATCTCTGGGCAGGTGCACCCGGATACCAGCTTGGCCCTTTTGACTCGGTTCAACGACGGGCTGTGAGAATTGTCGACGATTCCAAACTCACTTGCGGTATCGAGCCCTTAAGTCTGAGGAGAGACTTTGCCTCACTGTGTGTGTTCTACCGCTTGTACAATGGGTTGTGTTCTGAGGAATTGTTCGAAATGATGCCCACGGCTACTTTCTACCATCGCACCGCTCGCCATCGGCAGGGAATTCATTCTCACACTTTAGAACCTAAATGGTCGCGTACAGTGCGGTTTCAGAGAAACTTCCTCCCGCGAACGCTTAAGTTGTGGAATGAGCTCCCTGCCAAGGTTTTCTGCAAGGACTACAGTATGGAGTTCTTCAAGAAAGAAGTTATTAGATTTCTGAAGGGTCGGCAACGCGCAAGTGATACCCCTGGTGTTGCAAGCGTCCATAGGCTACGGTGACCGCTTACCATCAGGTGGGCCGTAAGCTTGTTTGCCACCTTAGTGGTATAAAAAAAAAAAAAAAAAAAAAAAAAAAAAAAACACATTTTCCCTAGGTGTCGATAGAAATGATATGTCATTCAGAACATCATTTCAACTGTGAACGTCAAAGCGCAAATCTCATAGAAAGCCGTACATAATGCAAGAATGCATTCCAAATAAGAGACTTGTCTGGTTTGCTTACTAAGCGAAATGCATTATGCAAGTCCTTGCATTTTCCTCCACATGAAAGCCAAAGGAAATCCTTTGGGTTTTCAAAGCACCTAAAATTTGGATTTACATACATTGAGCTCTACGTGAAGTAGATAATAATTTTATATTGTCAAAATGTTATAAAGAATGCGTGTCTGAACAAAGACATTGAAGATATAAAAAAAAAAACTGGTTAAAAAGGTTTAAATAAACTATTTAACAGCAAAATGATATATGTATTTTATGGTTCAGTGATCAAGAAAAGATGACAGATATCAGATTCATTTTATTTCGGTCCTATAAAAACATCAACCTGACTTTTAAACGGAGTAAGTGCCCCCTACCGTGCCCAGCTGCAAAGCATATCAACTTTACGCTCAAACATTTAGGTGCATTTTCGCATTTAGCGGGAATAAGAAGACAATTAAAGTGTTAGTTATGGAAGATTTTATAAGGAGTGTTTTATCTGGTTACGTGACACTAACATATTATCTCATCTGTGCTTTAGCGCTTAAATGTGTTAGGCGTTTCCATAGATAGCAAGGTCGTCGTAATCTACGAGCGAATTCGGTTGTAGTTATTCTTACGGGATTTTATAATCTTTTCGGAAATAATCCAGGTAACCCACGTTTTAATAAATGGTACAAGCTATCTGCAATCCAAATTTTAGTCGTATCTGTATTCTTGTTGTGGCAAAGAGTAGTAACAAAAATACTAACTCACAAACTTTTGGATTAATATTATGTACGTGAAATAATAATAATATTCTGAATATAATATATAATTTACATAAAACAAATAGGAGGATATTGGTGAAAAAATAAACTTTGTAAGTAAATAATTAGAAATCTACTCCGAAACATAGGATTCCTAAACACTGGCTTCAAAAACCATACAGGTACTCGGTAAGTTATGTACGACATTTTTTTGACCAGAAATATTTGATGTAATTTTATTATTATGAAAAATATTTAAATTATGAAAAAAATATGGTATTCATAGAAATTTTGCTGCATAAGTACGACAAATTTATCATTTTAGCTATTATTTACGAAACAACGAAGCCGAACTATTAGCCAATTTTTATTTTCGGTGTTAGTGCCTAATTATTTAAACACATTATACTACTTCACAGAACTATGTCTTTGTTGTGTGTATAACGGCAACAGGTAGACGCTTGAAATACTTACAGAATATTAAGTTATATATTAGCTTTAAAAATAAATAATGAAATTAAATCAAAACAAATATTTAAGGGGGGGCATTTCCCATACAACAAAAGTGAATTTTTGCCGTTTTATAGATAAAGGGTCCGACTCGCACTTGACCGATTTTTTTTTATTTGCAACAAAGACACGAGACAATTAGACAATTTATTGGTATTTGACTTCAAGGCAAAGAAAATACTTACAATACTCACACCATACTAACACCCTTTGCTCGCACCTCCGCATGCGCTAATTTTGGTTATTACCTATACTGTGATCATAGTTAGAAGGTTTGTTATAGTTGCTTTAGCTCGTTAGTGTGGGATTTCTTTATAGTTTTATTCCATTGGAAACTATTAAATTTTCCGGGATCAAAAGTAGTGTATGTCCTTTTCCGTCACTTCAACTATTCCTGTGCCAAATTTCAGCACAATTTGATGCTCCCTTGCGACTTAAAAGAAGGACAAACAAGCAAAAGCTAGTTAATGTTTGCATTTAAAATATCAATATGTATTTTCTAATTACAGGAGCTATTACATATAGAAACTATTAATTGCTCCTGCGACAACCCTAATTCTCTAAACTATCAAACAGTGATTTCTTCTTAGCAATGCCTTTCTAAGTACTGAGGTACAGTGCAACAAAATTTTCTGACACGGCGGTGAAAAATCAAAACTACAGTCTCCATATTTAAATAGTGTGAACTTACACGACACTAGCTTCCATACACTGGATTAGAAAAGTTTGTTGTACTGTTAATCCAAAACCACAATATATCTGTGTAGGAATGCTTCTTTTCGATTTAAAATTCTAATCTATAACAAAGAAAGAAATAATATTATATGCTATAAAAGTCGGTTAAACCGGGTCACAGTTAAATACTTAACTGCAGAATTATTTTAATGCTTTATTTAATTCGTAGGTACATCTTGATCGTTTAACCTTGGATTATTATATATTTCCTATAAAAATTACTTATGTCCCCGGAAATATCTTAGTGAGCACACATATACTTAAATCAATATACACGGCAGAAACACAGAGTAGTAACAAACAGAGAGTATTTATTTGTAATAACAATATTTTTTCCTACTTTCAATTACAACATTATTTATTTTTAATCTTAAGTTAGATTTCTGAATTATTTTTTTTAATTTTTAAATATTTTTTTTTTTTAATTTAAGGTAAAAATCAAATAAAAATACAAAAAAATACAAAATTTAAACACATTATAAAACAACCTAACCTTGGGTTCCGCGCGTCAGCGGGGTGGGCCTAAGCTACCGGTGGTTAGGGCGACAGAGAGAGAAACCTCCTAACTATCCGCGCAGTGTCCAGGAGTACCGCCTTCTGTATCTGACTCTTGACCCAGCCATCTAGCGAGAGTTTCTTAAGGTGTTGGTTGAGACTCTTCGCTATAAAACCGTTCGCAGAAACGACTATCGGGACAATAATCGACATAAATAATATCATTATTATTATAGTAGCTAGCTAATACTTCAACACACGCGTTGTTGATGGTACATGGCTTACTTCGTTTGAAAATCAAATAAACAAAAATATTAAAAAAATAAAAAATAGCCGTGCCTATTTTTGACAGGTGATTTTATTGATATACCTAACAGATATAAATCACTTTTGTTTATAAACTTTGACTGACGAAAGGCGAAAATTTCACTATGTCTCTTATCTAAATAAAATCGTTTTTCAAACATGAAACTATTATTAGGTATATAATCATATTCAGATATAAAATATATTTGCTTTATTTTTACTTATTGCGACATAATGGGTGGGATAGGATTTCTTAACTAAATATATTTTCGGTCAATTGTTGGTCAAGATTTTCTTTGTCGATGAACTGTTAAAAAGTTTTTTTATTATTTTTACCTAATAATAATAAATGTAATAAGACCTTATTCAAACTTTATATTTTGATTTAATTTGTATATTTGAGCAATTTACATTTTGAGATATTAAGCTATTGTAATTTATCTCTGCATAGCATAATTCCTTACTAACTCTTAACTAATGCTAAATAACAAAACTTGATACCTAGTACATTCCCTATTTTATTTGTACTCTGTGCATAATCCACTCGACGTGATACGATTGTGTGACGGCGCTAGGGCAGACTACTAAGTGCTACAAATCCTCTGACCAATACTCCACACCAGAGTCGACTTAGTTTCCTACTGGCAAGGCTTGCCGTGAACACGTCTTTTTTTATTTCAATCTATGAACCAGAAAATCTAGTCATGAAGACGTTTATTGCTTTGATTTTCTCAATTTTGCTAGTTAATCTATTTGAACCATCGGAAACATCCTTCGACTCCCTGATAAATAAGTTACAAGACCGAAGTGAAAACGTCTTTGCTTTGCAAAAGAAACAAATCCGGTTGACGGCATCGTCAGAAGCGGCGCCCGCAACATCCTCCGGAAATAATCTGCCTGTGATTACCGTTCCTGTACCGGTTGCCGTACAAAAAGAAAATTTCCAGGCAATCTCTTCAGTTTATTCGTCTGAACGCAAGGAATCTTCGGATCAGAAATATGACGGTCTAGATGAAGGAAACGTCAAATTACTTTCGTCTCTTGCGGGAAATTATGAGGAAGCTGAAAGAAATATTTCTTTAAACGAGTTCGAAAATAGTAGTATTATTAAACCCATGGCTTTAGTTTGGGACGATTGTTTTGAGACAAATTTTAAAGATAATTATATGCACTTGTTAAAACCTTATCAAGATTTGAATGTTAACACTCAACAATTACCAACTTCAAATAAAGAAAAAATGAAAAGTGTTTTAGGTGAAAATATATACAAAAGAGACGTTAAGCTCCCAAATAATTCAGCAGCAGTGAAAGCATGGATAGAAAGATATAACAGTTTAAAAGATGCTAAAAGTGAAGAAAAGAAGCAACAGAAACAAGATCCTGTGTTACTAAAAAGAAACAACGAGTCAATTTATACCACTACTATTTCGACGACTACAGTTAAAATGATACCTATTACAAAAAATATTTTTTATGAACCAACTGAACCATTTAAAACTAATTTAGACATGGGTGTAACTGAAAATAGTATAAAATTTAGCTTCTCGTCTACAGAAGATTGGTTTAAATCAAAAGATAAAACAAAAATTAGATTTGGGGGACTCCCGCAAGCGGAGAATTATTTGATTCCGTTACTTAAACTGGAAGAAGGATTCTATCCGTTCAGCTTTATGTCTGAGTTTTTTTCATTTATATATCCATTTGATTTTCCAGTAGGTAAGTGTGTTTTTGTGTTATAAATGAATTAAACCTAAATTAAATTGTGACAAAGATAAAAAAATATTGTAAACAATTATACCTAGTGCCGTAAATGTTCCATGTCAAAGGTTTGCGGATCAATTTCTGGTACCGTCCTGGCAAGAAGTTGGTATGTTACATTAAACACAAATATTTTCTTTTGTCTGTGTTGTACTTAGGCCCGATTTTTATTGGTTCTCTAATTTGTAATATTTGTAGGGAGGCAGGAAATATTTCAATTTCATTTAAATAGTGTTTCGGCTCATGCTTAATTAGTATTTTATGTTTCCAGGTCTAATCAAGGATATAGTATGGGGAAAATTCAGTTTCCCATATTCATTTCTTCAGGTAAAAATCTTTATTTTTGTCCGTTTGCTATGCAGATACAAGTACATTTAACTATAAAAAATCTATAAAATTAGCAGTTAAAGAATTTCCTAGTGTTGATGCTAAAATAATCTATTTTTTTTATGAAAAAGTGGGTAGTATACAATACTGTGAATATTCAAAAGTAACAATTTAAGGGGAGTGCCCATCCAAGAGACACGTTTTCGTAGCCTTTGCTGTATCGTAAAAACAGTAATACATACAAGCTTTAAACTTGCAGTGATTATATACAGTGTGAGCTCTAAAGTATAACAACAAATAATAAAAACCGGCTAAGTGTGAGACGAACACAAGCCATTACCATCTTAAATTACCGTATCAGCTCATTAGTAAGAGATACAGTAACAAAATTTTATTATTGGAGACGATATTCAATGTTAAGCAAAATCAGGCTTGGTCAGCCATTGGATGGGTAACCACTTAGCAGTACACTCTTTGTTTTTGTTTGTGTTCGTAAATAAAGTAAATGGACGGAACCCACTTTGCGCGAGTCCAACTGGCACTTGAGCGATTTTTTACGGGCCGACGAACGCTTAAGACCGAAACGCTTACTTATCAGCCACTGTTGGGACACGGCTTACAGTCAGCAAACGTATAAATCCTACTAATACTATATATCTGAAAGTTTGTTTATTTGTTCCAAAATCACGCCGCAACTGATTGAGCACACCAATTGAACGGATATTTAACACCGAGATATAAAGATACGGAGAAGAGCATGGGTTACTTTTATCCTGGGAAATTCCAAATTTCTCGCGGGAATAACTTTAACCGAATTCCAGCACTTAAACGAACTACAATTACAGTTCTTTAGTATAATCATGTAGTTTCCGTAGAAATGTGAACACATAAATGTTAAACGTAACTCTAATACATATATACAGTATCAGATGGGCTACTCACCTCACGTGGGAAGAAGCAGTACCCCCATTATGATGTGGGTGTGTAACTGTGTATACAGCTAACCCTATTGTGGGAATAAGAACCGTTTCTAAAGTTATATAGGTAGGACATAACATAAAATTTTACTTAGCGTTTCTTAGTTACGTAAATCAGAGTTAAGCTTATAAATATTGAGTTAGGATGTTTTCATGTATATCAAAAGGAAATAAAAAAAAAAATTTATAAGCTTGAAAATTCTCGGCAAAACTTTCAGTCTTATTTGCCGTCTCGCTAACTAACGATGTTGAAGGATTTTTCTCCGACGATTCTCATTTTGTAAACAAGATCTCAAACTTTCCTCCGCATAGCAATCAACAGACTTCAACAAACAAGTGTTTGATTTAACCATTTTCATTTACAACATAAAATTTGATATTCTTGGCTTTGCCATAAAACTTTGAATGAGATTAGTTTAAAATTATTTTGTTACTAGCTTCTGCCAGCGGCTTCGCCCACCCTAAATTTCGTTATCGGCGTAGGATCTTGCGGCAACTCATCAATTATAGAAAAAAAAAACAATCAATCAAATCTTTCCTCTTTAATGGCGTAATACATTCGTGTGTGTGAAACCATGGAAATACACATCCAAAATTTCAACCCAATCGGTCAAGCCGTTTAGTAGTTGACATACCGACAGCAGCGCCACCTACCGGGTCCAATTGTATTTTTGAATCATCCAGAAAACCATCGAAATACCCATATAAAATTTCAACCCAATCGGTTCAGCCGTTTAGAAGTTATGTAAAAAAGATAAGTACGAAAGGATAATTTTTACTACCCGTTGTCCTATTACCCATTTTCCCGAAAGAATCAAGCATTTTCCAGCGGTAAAAAGTAGCCTATGTTCATAAAGAATAATGTCGGCTTCTAATTGTAAAAGAATTATTCAAATCGGTCCAGTAGTTTCGGAGCCTATTCAATACAAACAAACAATCAAATCTTTCCTATTTATAAAATTAAGTATAGATTGAAAGAATTGTAGCCAATATGGACAAGAAAAATGTTTAAAGGTAGATATTATCGTCAAATTCTGTATCAGTAATTTCTGAAGTGCCGCATTACCTTCAAACTTACATCCGCCGCAAAATTTTTTTTAATGTCTTCATAACAATTTGTTTTCTTCCTGAAACCAAACGAAACGTGACACGTAATGTCCCACATAGTTATCTAAGATCTGACATTTTAGGAACTAATCATTTTGGGGTAATTTATCTTTAGAACTAATGATGCCATTCATTTCAAAAACTGACTCTACCAGTCGTTTTGTGCTGTATCTTTGTGCTGCACAAAAATATATTTACTATCCGGCTAGCAGTGCTACCTGGATTAATCCAAGTTGGATTTATGAAGGCGCCTCTGGTTGAATACCTAATGGCTGTTCGGATATTAAAACCATTGTTGGTGTTGTAATACTAAGTCATTTGAAAACTCTTACGTCATGCATGACACCAATTTTAACACCAGATATATTAACCTTAGACAGGGCTATACTGTTTAGCGTCACAAATATCAGAGTACTAACATTTGCTAATATAAAGCAAACGGGCCTAACACTTGTAACTGTTTGGATTTTTGAGTTGCAGTTGAGGTAAGTAGCATCTTAATGGTGTTGGAAAATATAGTTATCGAATGCAGCCTAATATATTTTTTTTTGATTATTTTTAAAATACATTAGCGTCACGACTCAGATCTCAGATAACTTGGTGAGTCCATATGTGATAAAATGTGTCTTGCAAATCACATACAACATCATGGAGTTTCGTAGTAGCATTTAGGATGCTTAAAGCTTTAAAGAATTTCGCAACTGTTCTATACTCTTAGAATACTGTGTCTACGTAGCGTGCGCATGGTATGATGTCACAAACCAAGTGCATAGAAATTCAATAAAAAATGTAGGTAATAAACCGAACACAAAATAAAATCTCTAACAATACCTATTATTCTACTAACATTGAATTAATTAATTAATAATTAATTAGTTTAGTTTATATTGCTGTTATGACAAAAAATATCTACATAGCAAAATTTATCACAATCAAAACATCCCTAATTGCTATGAAAAAATATTACAATCAATTTACACATACCAGTGAAAGTAATTTTCCCTTCAACAACTAAATGTGATGTTGCATTTTATGAATGCTAATATCTGCTTATTTATTTTAATATAAAGTACTAACTTACTTTTGCCGGCAGCTCTGCCCGCGTTAAATTCGATGATTTCTACGGAATCTCGTTGATTATATTGAACACATGTGCTGTAGCAAGCTTTAGAAGTAGTTCTTCCACGTGGAATTCATTTAATGTAATTTCAGTGGAAACTTTAAACTAAGTTCTGAGAGAAGATAAATATTTGCCTATGTCCTTCTCCGATTCTTTAATAATTTCTGTGCCGAAAAGCAGCTCAATTGATTGCTCCATAGTCGCTCCAGTCCAAACCAATTAAAACAAGCTGAAACCAGTTAAACATCTTTAAAAAGAAAATTGCTCAGTAGCTAACCTCTAAATATAAAAAGAAGCAACAATATACAAAATCAGTAAACGTAATGACTTAATCAACCTATAGCTACAGCTCATTTATCATGATGTGCAACGGCTAACTTAAGAATTTTTAAAAACAAATATTTTCCTTTGCCACTCCTTCCTTCTTCCAATATTTATCTTTAGCTGTCGAACAAAATGGGCGACGACATTGACATTTTAAAAGGATCGTTTCCTGAAGCGCGATATGCACTAATCGATATTGACTGTATTTTATTGTTTCTTATTTTTCTGTTCCGAATTGTACAAGTTTTTAGCCATCTTTATTATCTAATAAAGTATAAGTAACATGTACCCACTTATCGATACAAGTTTGAGTTCAACATAGGGTTCCGTGCACAAATTATATTGTATTTTCAACAAAAATAAATTTAATAACATTGTCATCTTTATTTATATTAGAATTAAGTACTTTTGTAAAAAAAAAAACAAAACGAGTTGCACTCCAAGAGTGCCGGCAGAAGTGAAAACCTTTACACACGATTCGCGCTTAACATTCAAATATGTTACAAGACAACTCATACGTCATATTTAATTGAACAGAACCAATGTCCTTAACACACAATTCGCGCTTAACACTCAAATATTTCACAAGACAATGTCTGTGAAGTTAGCACCCCAATTCGCAGCACCCCCGAATTTAGGGTGAGTTCTGGGTCCTTTTACAATAGTTCTAGAGTTCCCGACGGGGTGCAATGATAGTTCTGCCCTTGGGGGGACAGAATTTAAAAAACAAAAAATGGGGTGCTAACTTCATGCCGCACCCCTTTTTCTTCAAAAAATAGTTCTGTATTTTTTTTTAGGTCGTCCTACAATAGTTCTAGAGTTCCTGAAGCATTTCACGAATAGTTCTGCAAAAATTCAAAAGATATGATTTTTTTTCGGAAAATAACATTTTTAAACGACCCAATCCACACACGAGTCTAATTGGTTAAAATCGACATCAATATGAAAAGACACTCGGTACAAATGTTGAAAGGTATGTTACGTGAGCGAATAGTAAGAGAAATAAATAATATTATTAAAAATCACCATTTGCCAATTTCACGGTTACATAAATTTCTTAAATTATAGGTATCTTGAAATAATCATAACAAAACGAAAGTTCTGATCAGCACCCCGAGAGTTCTGCATCTTATTGCGATTCTTTACTTCAGGGAAACCAAAATATCAGATGTATTTCCAAAAAAACGTTGCACTATTCGCGAAAACTGCATGTAGTGATAAAAGTGGGAGTCGTGCATCTAGAGGCAGTTCTTTCAGAGTTCTGATCAGCACCCCGAGAGTTCTGCACGCGAATGGCACTCCTGAATTCGAAAACAACAAAAAACAGAAGAATTGTTCGGTTAAATTTGCAGAATGCAAAAAAAACTGCTTCCAAGGTGATAAATCTTAGTTTTGACTGAGAGGAAAAAAATTTTTTTTCAGAGTTCTGACCAGCACCCCGAGAGTTCTGCATCTTATTGCGGTTCTTTACACCAGAGAAACCAAAATACCAGATATATTTGCAAAAACAACGTTGCAATATTCGCGAAAACTGCATGTAGTGATAAAAGTGGGAGTATCGCATCTAGAGGCAGTTCTGTCAGAGTTCTGATCAGCACCCCGAGAGTTCTGCACGCGAATGGCACTCCTGAATTCGAAAACAACAAAAAACAGAAGAATTGTTCGGTTAAATTTGCAGAATGCAAAAAAAACTGCTTCCAAGGTGATAAATCTTAGTTTTGACTGAGAGGAAAAAAATTTTTTTTCAGAGTTCTGATCAGCACCCCGAGAGTTCTGCATCTTATTGCGGTTCTTTACACCAGAGAAACCAAAATACCAGATATATTTGCAAAAACAACGTTGCACTATTCGGTAAAACTGCATGTAGTGATAAAAGTGGGAGTATCGCATCTAGAGGCAGTTTTGTCAGAGTTCTGATCAGCACCCCGAGAGTTCTGTACGCGAATAGCACTCTTGCATTCGAAAACAACAAAAGTCAGTAAAATTGTGCGGTTAAATTTGCATTGCATGCAAAAAACTGCATCGAAGGAGGTAAATCCTAGTTTTGACTGAGAGGAAGAGAGGTTTTTTCAGAGTTCTGATCAGCACCCCGAGAGTTCTGCATCTTATTGCGATTCTTTACTCCAGAGAAACCAAAATACCAGATATATTTGCAAAAACAACGTTGCACTATTCGCTAAAACTGCATGTAGTGATAAAAGTGGTAGTATCGCATCTAGAGGCAGTTCTGTCAGAGTTCTGATCGGCACCCCGAGAGTTCTGTACGCGAATAGCACTCTTGCATTCGAAAACAACAAAAGTCAGTAAAATTGTGCGGTTAAATTTGCATTGCATGCAAAAAACTGCATCGAAGGAGATAAATCTTAGTTTTGACTGAGAGGAAGAGAGGTTTTTTCAGAGTTCTGATCAGCACCCCGAGAGTTCTGCATCTTATTGCGATTCTTTACTCCAGAGAAACCAAAATACCATATATATTTGCAAAAACAACGTTGCACTATTCGCTAAAACTGCATGTAGTGATAAAAGTGGGAGTATCGCATCTAGAGGCAGTTCTGTCAGAGTTCTGATCAGCACCCCGAGAGTTCTGTACGCGAATAGCACTCTTGCATTCCAAAACAACAAAAGTCAGTAAAATTGTGCGGTTAAATTTGCATTGCATGCAAAAAACTGCTTCCAAGGTGATAAATCTTAGTTTTGACTGAGAGGAAGAGAGGTTTTTTCAGAGTTCTGATCAGCACCCCGAGAGTTCTGCATCTTATTACAGTTCTTTACACCAAAGAAACCCAAATACCAGATATATTTGCAAAAACAACGTTGCACTATTCACGAAAACTGCATGTAGTGATAAAAGTTGGAGCATCGCATCTAGAGGCAGTTCTGTCAGAGTTCTGATCAGCACCCCGAGAGTTCTGCACGCGAATAGCACTCATGAATCCGAAAACAGCAAAAGTCAGAAAAATTGTTCGGTTAAATTTGCATTGCATGCAAAAAACTGCATCGAAGGAGGTAAATCTTAGTTTTGACTGAGAGGAAGAGAGGTTTTTTCAGAGTTCTGATCAGCACCCCGAGAGTTCTGCATCTTATTGCGGTTCTTTACACCAGAGAAAACAAAATACCAGATATATTTGCAAAAACAACGTTGCACTATTCGCGAAAACTGCATGTAGTGATAAAAGTGGGAGTATCGCATCTAGAGGCAGTTCTGTCAGAGTTCTGATCAGCACCCCGAGAGTTCTGTACGCGAATAGCACTCTTGCATTCGAAAACAACAAAAGTCAGTAAAATTGTGCGGTTAAATTTGCATCGCATGCAAAAAACTGCATCGAAGGAGGTAAATCTTAGTTTTGACTGAGAGGAAGAGAGGTTTTTTCAGAGTTCTGATCAGCACCCCGAGAGTTCTGCATCTTATTGCAGTTCTTTACACCAAAGAAACACAAATACCAGATATATTTGCAAAAACAACGTTGCACTATTCACGAAAACTGCATGTAGTGATAAAAGTTGGAGCATCGCATCTAGAGGCAGTTCTGTCAGAGTTCTGATCAGCACCCCGAGAGTTATGTCCGCGAATAGCACTCTTGCATTCGAAAACAACAAAAGTCAGTAAAATTGTGCGGTTAAATTTGTATTGCATGCAAAAAACTGCATCGAAGGAGGTAAATCTTAGTTTTGACTGAGAGGAAGAGAGGTTTTTTCAGAGTTCTGATCAGCACCCCGAGAGTTCTGCATCTTATTGCAGTTCTTTACACCAAAGAAACACAAATACCAGATATATTTGCAAAAACAACGTTGCACTATTCACGAAAACTGCATGTAGTGATAAAAGTTGGAGCATCGCATCTAGAGGCAGTTCTGTCAGAGTTCTGATCAGCACCCCGAGAGTTCTGCACGCGAATAGCACTCATGAATCCGAAAACAGCAAAAGTCAGAAAAATTGTTCGGTTAAATTTGCATTGCATGCAAAAAACTGCATCGAAGGAGGTAAATCTTAGTTTTGACTGAGAGGAAGAGAGGTTTTTTCAGAGTTCTGATCAGCACCCCGAGAGTTCTGCATCTTATTGCGATTCTTTACTTCAGAGAAACCAAAATACCAGATATAACCGCACAATTTTACTGACTTTTGTTGTTTTCGAATGCAAGAGTGCTATTCGCGTACAGAACTCTCGGGGTGCTGATCAGAACTCTGACAGAACTGCCTCTAGATGCGATACTCCCACTTTTATCACTACATGCAGTTTTAGCGAATAGTGCAACGTTGTTTTTGCAAATATATATGGTATTTTGGTTTCTCTGGAGTAAAGAATCGCAATAAGATGCAGAACTCTCGGGGTGCTGATCAGAACTCTGAAAAAACCTCTCTTCCTCTCAGTCAAAACTAAGATTTATCTCCTTCGATGCAGTTTTTTGCATGCAATGCAAATTTAACCGCACAATTTTACTGACTTTTGTTGTTTTCGAATGCAAGAGTGCTATTCGCGTACAGAACTCTCGGGGTGCCGATCAGAACTCTGACAGAACTGCCTCTAGATGCGATACTACCACTTTTATCACTACATGCAGTTTTAGCGAATAGTGCAACGTTGTTTTTGCAAATATATCTGGTATTTTGGTTTCTCTGGAGTAAAGAATCGCAATAAGATGCAGAACTCTCGGGGTGCTGATCAGAACTCTGAAAAAACCTCTCTTCCTCTCAGTCAAAACTAGGATTTACCTCCTTCGATGCAGTTTTTTGCATGCAATGCAAATTTAACCGCACAATTTTACTGACTTTTGTTGTTTTCGAATGCAAGAGTGCTATTCGCGTACAGAACTCTCGGGGTGCTGATCAGAACTCTGACAAAACTGCCTCTAGATGCGATACTCCCAGTTTTATCACTACATGCAGTTTTACCGAATAGTGCAACGTTGTTTTTGCAAATATATCTGGTATTTTGGTTTCTCTGGAGTAAAGAATCGCAATAAGATGCAGAACTCTCGGGGTGCTGATCAGAACTCTGAAAAAACCTTCTTCCTCTCCGTCAAAACTAGGATTTACCTCCTTCGATGCAGTTTTTTGCATGCAATGCAAATTTAACCGCACAATTTTACTGACTTTTGTTGTTTTCGAATGCAAGAGTGCTATTCGCGTACAGAACTCTCGGGGTGCTGATAAGAACTCTGACAAAACTGCCTCTAGATGCGATACTCCCATTTTTATCACTACATGCAGTTTTACCGAATAGTGCAACGTTGTTTTTGCAAATATATCTGGTATTTTGTTTTCTCTGGTGTAAAGAACCGCAATAAGATGCAGAACTCTCGGGGTGCTGATCAGAACTCTGAAAAAACCTCTCTTCCTCTCAGTCAAAACTAAGATTTACCTCCTTCGAAGCAGTTTTTTGCATGCAATGCAAATTTAACCGAACAATTTTTCTGACTTTTGCTGTTTTCGGATTCATGAGTGCTATTCGCGTGCAGAACTCTCGGGGTGCTGATCAGAACTCTGACAGAACTGCCTCTAGATGCGATGCTCCAACTTTTATCACTACATGCAGTTTTCGTGAATAGTGCAACGTTGTTTTTGCAAATATATCTGGTATTTGGGTTTGTTTGGTGTAAAGAACTGCAATAAGATGCAGAACTCTCGGGGTGCTGATCAGAACTCTGAAAAAAACTTTCTTCCTCTCAGTCAAAACTAAGATTTATCACCTTGGAAGCAGTTTTTTTTGCATTCTGCAAATTTAACCGAACAATTCTTCTGTTTTTTGTTGTTTTCGAATTCAGGAGTGCCATTCGCGTGCAGAACTCTCGGGGTGCTGATCAGAACTCTGAAAGAACTGCCTCTAGATGCACGACTCCCACTTTTATCACTAGATGCAGTTTTCGCGAATAGTGCAACGTTTTTTTGGAAATACATCTGATATTTTGGTTTCCCTGAAGTAAAGAATCGCAATAAGATGCAGAACTCTCGGGGTGCTGATCAGAACTCTGAAAAAACTTTCTTCCTCTCAGTCAAAACTAAGATTTATCACCTTGGAAGCAGTTTTTTTTGCATTCTGCAAAATTAACCGAACAATTCTTCTGTTTTTTGTTGTTTTCGAATTCAAGAGTGCCATTCGCGTGCAGAACTCTCGGGGTGCTGATCAGAACTCTGACAGAACTGCCTCTAGATGCGATACTCCCACTTTTATCACTACATGCAGTTTTCGCGAATATATCTGGTATTTTGGTTTCTCTGGTGTAAAGAACCGCAATAAGATGCAGAACTCTCGGGGTGCTGATCAGAACTCTGAAAAAAAAATTTTTTCCTCTTAGTCAAAACTAAGATTTATCACCTCGGAAGCAGTTTTTTTTGCATTCTGCAAATTTAACTGAACAATTCTTCTGTTTTTTGTTGTTTTCGAATTCAGGAGTGCCATTCGCGTGCAGAACTCTCGGGGTGCTGATCAGAACTCTGAAAGAACTGCCTCTAGATGCACGACTCCCACTTTTATCACTACATGCAGTTTTCGCGAATAGTGCAACGTTTTTTTGGAAATACATCTGATATTTTGGTTTCCCTGAAGTAAAGAATCGCAATAAGATGCAGAACTCTCGGGGTGCTGATCAGAACTTTCGTTTTGTTATGATTATTTCAAGATACCTATAATTTAAGAAATTTATGTAACCGTGAAATTGGCAAATGGTGATTTTTAATAATATTATTTATTTCTCTTACTATTCGCTCACGTAACATACCTTTCAACATTTGTACCGAGTGTCTTTTCATATTGATGTCGATTTTAACCAATTAGACCGGTTATATTAGCTCGTGTGTGGATTGGGTCGTTTAAAAATGTTATTTTCCGAAAAAAAATCATATCTTTGAATTTTTGCAGAACTATTCGTGAAATGCTTCAGGAACTCTAGAACTATTGTAGGACGACCTAAAAAAAAATACAGAACTATTTTTTGAAGAAAAAGGGGTGCGGCATGAAGTTAGCACCCCATTTTTTTTTTTTTAAATTCTGTCCCCCCAAGGGCAGAACTATCATTGCACCCCGTCGGGAACTCTAGAACTATTGTAAAAGGACCCAGAACTCACCCTAAATTCGGGGGTGCTGCGAATTGGGGTGCTAACTTCACAGACATCACAAGACATGTCTTTGAAATTGTCAAAAAATAATAATGTTTGTTTATTTACTTTTTTTACGTAGTATATCTGACATCTCAATCCGTCATAGAATTAAAATTCCATATCCAACCTCCTTGTACTTCTCATAATCGCCATATACTAAGAATAAAAATTATAATAGGCGTGGCATTATGGTTTTCGTATGACGATCAGTCTGACGCGAGTTTATCATTTTTTACCCATCACACTAACCTAATGTAAATAAATCTGACGTGGAACTCACGAATCTTACGAATTTTATTATAATTTTCGATTAGGACACGTGACCTGACGCGAGTTTAACATTTTTTACCCATACCTAAAAAAGTGCACAACGCCGCTAAAGAAGTTTTCACTTCAAAAACATCATCATTTATTTAATAAGGTTAACCCTACAAAATTAAGAAGATACGATTCGCGGCGCCTCGCAGCGGGCGTCATACAAACTAATTTCTCATTTGGTTTTTGACACTTTACTGATCAAACACTGTGAAATTTCTTAGTTATAATCCGAAGCCGAATACCTATGTCTACGGTTTTCCAAAATCTTGTAAAATGTTTTTATTAAATAGAAATCTTTTTCTAAGCCATTTGTATGAAAAACTAGAATTTGGAAAATATAAAAATTTAGTATTTTTTTTTAATTTTTGAATATTGCAATGTGAAACAGTTCCTTAAACTTCAGATCTTTATGAGACTTTATGTGAACTGTACTGTACCCAGCTGCTTTTGTTTACTGGTGTTATTTAAGTGTATTTAAAAATTCAAAAAAAATATTAAATTTTAAAGGGGGTTAAAATTAAGGTATATCCTATCATTTAAGGTATGAGAGAAAATACTGAGCCGTCTTCTACCTGGAAGGGCCCAAACTTGGTATGTTTTGAGAAACAAAATAGCCCAAAGGTAATAGTATGGTATATTTTTAGGACTGGCTCACCAAGTCCTTTTAATTGATACCCCACACCCCATTCACTGTAGTCCCACAATTCCAGAACACTCCCCTCTCCCTCTCTAAGAGCATTGGGATCCTTGGCGTTGACATCTCCAGCGATGTTCAGTTCCGAGATCATTTGCTAGACAAGGTAAAGCTGGCGTCCAAAAAACTTGGTGTACTCAACAGAGCGAAGCAGTACTTCACGTCGGGGCAAAGGTTGCTACTTTACAAGTCGCAAGTCCGGCCCCATATGGAGTACTGCTGCCATCTCTGGGCGGGTGCACCCGGATACCAGCTTGGCCCTTTTGACTCGGTTCAACGACGGGCTGTGAGAATTGTCGACGATCCCAAACGCACTTGCGGTATTGAGCCCTTAAGTCTGAGGAGAGACTTTGCCTCCCTGTGTGTGTTCTACCGCTTGTACAATGGATTGTGTTCTGAGGAATTGTTCGAAATGATGCCCACGGCTACTTTCTACCATCGCACCGCTCGCCATCGACAGGGAATTCATTCTCACACTTTGGAACCAAAATGATCGCGAACAGTGCGGTTTCAGAGAAACTTCCTCCCGCGAACCCTTGGGTTGTGGAATGAGCTCCCTGCCAAGGTTTTCTCTAAGGACTACAGTATGGGGTTCTTCAAAAAAGAAGTTATTAGATTTCTGAAGGGTCGGCAACGCGCGAGTGATGCCCCTGGTGTTGCAAGCGTCCATAGGCTACGGTGACCGCTTACCATCAGGCGGACCGTAGGCTTGTTTGCCACCTTAGTGGTATAAAAAAAAAAAAAAAAAAAAAATGGGTTTCTGAAAAAAATATTTAAATCCCATACAAAAAATTGATGACAACATAACGACTTTTTGAGTTTATCCCGAACATACATACAGACAAACAGACAAAAATTCTAAAAACTATATTTTTGGCTTCGGTATCGATTGTAGATCTCAACACAAGTATTCTTTTAAAAAATATTCAATGTACAGTTTTGACTTTCCTACCATTTTATTATATGTATAGATATATAATTTTTTAATAGCAATTGTATGTTGGTATCAGTGATTAGTTTTTACATTTGACATTTGACATTTTGTTCTATAATTAAGTTTTTATCTGACATGAGGTATATATTATATTAGCAGTTTGTTTTAGTAGGTAATTGGTATAAATGTAGTGATTATATTGACACATTGACATGAAACGTAATTATAATTTGACATGTTATAACGGTTATTTGACATTTGGTATTTTGAATTGATGTGACGTTAGAATGAAATTCGTAATTTTTATTATTTTATCAGTATTTTAACGAAATATGTACAAATTTGCATGCTATTTTTTTTGGCGAAATATGTTTGGATAGTGTATATATAACATATAGCATCTCCAATGTTCCATATTTCTAGCAAAAAAAAACAATTTTAATTCTAATTCATCTATTTGAAGCCGGTTCCTTTTTTTTTTAAGTTTTTATTTTTTAATTTTGAATGACGAATTGCTTATGAGTGTAAAGGTGTGATTTTATGATTTGTAATTGCGTAAACAATGCATATTTATGCAATAGCAGCAATCGCGGTTGATTTGTTGTAATTTTTTGAAGGGTTCCGTTGTCTGTATCCGAAACTCATCATTTGATCTATATGAAATTTTTATTCATGGTCCCACCATTTCGGAATAAAACCCTTTCGAACAAAAAAGAAATAGGTGCAAAAAGTACCTTTAAAATTTCCTAGCTTTTGCCGACGGCTCCACTCACACTTTATTCGGTTTACGGCATGGGATCTACGGCAACTCCTCCAATATAGTAAGTTTGCTATAGCATGCTATATCTCTCTCACGTGGAATTCTGTTATTATAGTGCGGGTACTTTTGTTTTTCCGGGATAAAAAGTATATAGCAGTTCCACAGCCATAATACAAAGTACTTTTATATTTTAGTCAATTCACAACTGTAGTTTGACCAATTAAAAACTCTTTGTGGGTAAATCAGTAGGAAAAAACTAGTAATTTATAAATGCATCAAAGAAAGTCCATCGAGTATTCGTTTTCTTTATTTAATTACGTTTTGAGTAGAACACTCAGCACCATGTCGTTAGGAAAATGACCGACACATTTTCCCTTAAAGAGAATCTGCTCTTTCGTAAACGAGCGTACAAAATCTCTGGCATAATTGTGTGCTTATAGTGACATTAAAATAATGTTTCATTTATGAATTTAGTTGTCCATATAACAATAGTTACGAGAATGGCTGTTTGTGTCTAAAGAGCTAGGATGACAAATTAGCGTCAACTTTGCATGTTTTTAATTTCTATTTATTGCAAATGCACTTCTGGGTTGTGTTCTGCAACGTAGTCTATAAGTAAGTAGAAATGTATATCATGGTGGGGTATGGCGGAGGTACCGATGTGCGGCAAAAGGCAGATATTTTATTTTTTTTACTCAGAATTACTAACTTGATCTACCTAAATCTATTGACATCAATACTAATCCTAAATGCGAAAGTGAGCTTGGTTGTTTGCCTTTCCATTATGTCGTCGCAACGGAGCATCCGCCGAAATTTGGTACTGGTATATTTGAAGAGACTTAGACTTAGTTGGCCAAAATATAAGAGTACCTTGAATTATGGTAGATTAACTATATATTTTGATCACTGTTAAAACAGTGATCAATCAAACAGTTAATTTAATAATATAGATACAGCATCTGCTGGTTACCTTAATAAACTGTAATTAAAATTAAAATTCGTCTTAAACAAATCTTCAGAAGTTTTATTAGAGCGTCATCAAAAAGTTGACTTAAGTAGAGTTAAATTCAACTTTTTCTAATTTCATCTTGAATTCCTTCTTAACATTAAACTTAATTCTATCACGACAATGCGACTAAAACCTTAAGCTTATAATTAAAGACATCTTTTTTCTTGCTTCCAAAACAGCTGGAAAGTTAATTTTACGGGGCGATTATTAGCCAACACGTTTGGAAAAATTGGAACGAATGCAGCATGCATATTTTCTTTTCTGTGTTTTAAATAATAAAATAAAAAAATAAAACAAATGGTTTGATTACAGGCAATCAAAGTGGAATCTACTTTTCTGTTCTTCATCATTACATTTGCCTGCATCTCATTGGTGATACCAGCGTACCTCCTAATTTTGGGGATACTGGCACTTTTATCTAAATCAACATGTGAAGAAGAGATAGAAACTGGAGCTTTATATCCTGTTCAGGAAGAAACTAGTTGCAACGACAAGGCGTTAATTGTGGTCACTCTACTTGTAGTTTTGTTGTGCTGGTAATTTTTTTTTTTTCATTTATAGAAAATTAATGCCTTATATTGTTACAAGAAAACTGGTCAAGGTCGAGTTCTACTCGTGTTGTACTATAAGTGTTGTAGGAATTTCAAAAGTTTTTATATATTACTGCAAAATTGTTTAATTTGAAATCTTTAATTTTATTCTTCCTATTTAAATTGATCACCTCATAAACTTTAAACATAAGGAAACAGAAAGGCAACGGTAACTTTTGTATATTTTTCCTTCCTTCATTACGCTTCGTGGGTCAGATACCTTAAACTCAATTTTAATTTCGCTGCGATATTGGCATCAAATAAACCACTTATAACATCTTATCTTCCTATAAAATCAAATGTAATAATTATGATTACTCATAACTAAATGTAATTGCAGTGTAAGTTTTATTTTATACCACTAAGGTGGCAAACAAGCTTGCAGTCCGCATGGTAAGCGTTCACCGCAGTTTATAGTAAAGTGTTGGCTTTCTACGAGATAAATGAAAATTACAGTATGATTCATCAGACCTCTAGTTCGTGACACTGTTTAAGATTAAAAGAGGAAGATGTTCACGTTAAAAGCAGTATTCCTGTATTATCTATGATATAAATGATGTATACGTATTTTTAACACTTTTTTAAAACACTAGTTTAGATCTTAGAAAACGAATCGTTTACAATACCAATTTCGCATTCCGTGAGATGCGAAAAAGCGTCTCGGAACATTAAGAATTCTGACTTAAGTGTCTCGGTTTATAATGAAAAATAAAATAGTTTTTTTTTTAAATCATAATTTTTGCAACCTTCTATTGCAATAGAGTTTGCATAAAATCGATTTCGATACAAAAATTAAATGGAGAGCTCGTGAAAAACAAAAAATTCTTACTTACCGCGTACCTATTATGAAAATTTGGCGCTTAATACAAAGTGTAACTTAGTCACTAAGAATCTGAGGTAAAACGAAAGAACATTTACATAAAAGCAACCCCAAGATAAACATCAAAGTTTCTTCTTTCTCATGTTAACTTGTGAGCTTAATGAAAAGCCAAGAAAACTTAAAAGCTCTCAGCACTTAATTTAAGTTTTCAGTTTATCGTTAAGTTTGCGATGAACCAGCACTTTGTAACGAATGAGACAGCACTTAGCTGACTAATCTTTACTAATTTATTCGTACCTTTAAATGTCTTTAAAGCTAGAGCTTTTACGACTAAGATAGATAGGTATTTACATAAATTAATTGAGAGAAATCTACTTTAAACTAATCTGCTATTTAGTTAATGTAGGCACTAATTCGTAATTTAAAAGAAAATTAATTGAATGCTATATTAGAAACTCGTAGTTGGAAAGCCGAAGAATGACTAAAATAGATTTTTTCGCGGATGAAATCACGAAGCACTATCCCTTCGCATCGCAACGGAGCTACGAGGTGACCCGATTTTTTATAGCTGAGGAAACGAATAACATATATTTTGACACTTACTTTTCATCCCACTCGAGAGTTCCCACGGAAACAATTTTTTCAGGCAGATATTTTTGGGTTGTGTAGGCTATCATTATAAGAAGACTTGAAAATAACTATAGAAATCGGGTAAACCCAATGCATTGACAATGAGGGCCGTCATTTGACTGATGTTTAACTATTAATCGAAAAAAAAATATTGATGTATTACACAACAAGAATAAAATTACACGGACATCTCTACTACTTTTTTTTATTGATCTTTCAAATCGGCAAGTTTCCGCGACGCATCCTGTAGTAACTTTTGACTGAAACTTCGTTTAGGTGAAAATCTGTAACATATAGCTCGTATTTCTCGTGTGTTAAAAACGTATGATACTTAGCTTTTAGTTATGAAATCATAATGACTATAGTACTATTCTAAACCCTGAGCAGTGAAACAGAAAAAACATAATAAACGAAATTTGTTTGCAAGATTTGCTAAGTAACAGACATTTTATGTAATTGCTATAGCACTTTTACATAGTCAAACATTTAATGTAACTGCTATAGCAGTTTTACATAGTCAAACTATATAATATTTACACATATTTTTCCTTTCGCGCTTTGTAGTGATATTGTATATGAACTTCATTAGGGCTAGTAGATGCGTATAAGAGTAGTCTAAAACAAGTAGGAAAACTACTAAAAATTAAATTCACCGGTCTCTAGATCCAAGACAATGAATTTTATTGCAACTATCAAAACCACTAGCCAATTACAATATGCTGATAGAGCCTCAACATATTAGTCAATGGTGTTGTTCAATATCTGCGCTTGGCAACGAAACTAGTAAAGGACTACTACCTACTAAAGATACAAAATCGCTCTGCAGGCAAAGCTGAGCTTAGTAAATTTTTGCAGTGCGTTGTTGTCGGGTATGGCAATAAGCAATGAGCAGGCGCGTGCAGCTGCCACGCAAAGTCGGTCTGTGTTGAATTGCGCCTGCTCAGATCTCGCGACCTGGCTCGCTGCCGCAGCTAGGGAGCTGCACCATAGCCTGGTGCCACCTGTTGATCTTGTCTTGCAGGCGTACAAGGAAGATTTGAACAGCAAGTATTTATTTTGATATCCTTACTATATGTTGTTTTTGCTTGTTACCACTGCAAAGGCACATGCCACTACTTAGAGGACAAAGGGATAGGGCCATAGTCCAGCACGCAGACCTAGTGCGGATTTACGAATGTCAAGCTTGAAGCTACTCAACTGCCAGAAATCTCAAGGCCTGCCCTTAAGACAGCTTAATAGGCATATCAACTGCTGTATTAGCTCTTGATCTTGGTCTTAGCTGATGTCATATACATCAGCCAAGACTTTCCATACGAGTAAGCCAAAATAAGAAATACTAAAGCGGTCACCTTTGCAAATTGTTTCCGACAGGCGAATGCGTCTGGGCTACATACTACTCCTTAATTATTTTATTTTATGAATTCCTTATTATTTCAAATTATCTACCACCTTAGTGCTTATTTATAAACACTTAGTCCTACCAAATTGGACACACATTGTCATGCATGCATTGCATGTTTATTTTAAAAAGTCTAGAGGTAGAGTCCGGTAGAAGATCGTCTAAATAATCGAAGTCTAAAAAAATACAACTGAAGAGATTTTTTCACCTAATTTTGGTTCTTTTGAAATAATTCTTATAATACTTAATCTCTTCCATATATGTAAAAAATCCAATTCAGTTTATAAATTATAGCGTTCTAAAATAACAAACATTAAAAAAACATGAGACTGAACTAAAAAACCTCCTCCTTTTTTGAAGTCAGTTAATAAATAAAACAAAAATACGTTGTTTGGTCACTAGATTTACGGTAAATGAAAGCATCGTGCCGAAACTCCAAAGGTGCATCTGAGAAAAGAATTGATTGAAGTAGGTATTCTTTCAGCCTCATGTCCCCACGCGGATCCAGTGTGGATTGTGGACTGATGTTTTCCATTACCGAAAAGCCAGAGTTGTAAACGAACAATGTCGTTAAAAAATTAAGAAAAAAAGACTCTTTGGTACACGCCGGGCTTGAACCTCCGCCTCTCATGACACGAGATAAAATTGAATACCCTAGGCTACCAACGACGTAGGTATGTGAAATTTTTAGTCCGTACTGAGCCCGGGACCGGGGGACTATATGGCCCAATTTAGCCTTAACTATTGACTTGGACGAATGAAGGCTGTTAAATTGTTCCCGTGTTTTGTGGTTAAAAAAATTAACTAACAACTCACTAAACAAATTAATTCACTGTTGTTAACTAATTAAAACAGCATTTTATTTGTTTCCAAATACCTAGACATAAAACCAATAAATTACGATGACTTTTGTTGTCCAAGAATCGACATTCAATCATATTTTTTTAAAGTAATTTTTTTTTTTTTCATTTATTTGCAGATATAGAATCACTTCTCGGAGAACCCATTCAGCAGGCAATTTCATCGGAAAGCGGCATTGATTTAGTTCTTGAATCGCTGACGGATATTATTAGTGGTAATTTTTATCGATTAAAAATTTTAATACCAATTTTTAATGTTAAAAGCTTGTTACAATATTTAATTTTTTATCAACACACAAAACAGTATGACAATATAATAAGTAAATAACATAAATTAACTAAAAAAATAGCTATTCAATGTATTTTACGTTCTATTACTTTATAATCAGTATTTATGTACATGCGTAACTTTAAATTTTAAAATTGCGTGTTATTTAGTTAAGCTAAGTTCAATGTATAACGTTTTGTGACGCGTAATGTATGCTTTATATTAAAACAACAGCAATCTGTTACGTTATAACCCTACTTGAAAGACAACCTTTAATCAATTGGTAATTCCTTGCAGAAAGTGAAGACCTTGCTACAAAGATATCAATATTGCGCGATGTAAGTGTCAGGGCAGGATCGCTCGCTTCTGGCGCCTCAGAAAGAATAAAGGAACTTGCAAGACAGCTGGAGTATTTGAAGAACTACTGCTCAGCAAAGGATGCACCGCTGTGTGACACAATCAATACTAATTCCTTGAAGATCCAGATGAAATTTGACCTGGTAATAAAGTAATTCTAAAACTACCCTTGGCATCAAACTACCTCTCTGGTATAGACATACCAAGGCGGCAGGATAAAGTATCAAATTAATATAAATTAAAGGCAACTCTTAGTGACTTCTAAATTCCTAGTCCTAGAACATCAATCCTACAAATACACAAATCTTAATATTTGTGTTTTTAACTTCGTATTTCTATAGCAAAAATATAGTTGGGATTTTTATTGGCCTCGATAGCTGAATTGGTAGAGCACTTACACGTACTCTAAGTTTCAAGTCTTGGCTCAAGAAGAGGTTAATCTTTTGACTACATCTTTGCTATGAAAATACTTATTTACATTGAAGATATAAAATTGAAGATATAAAAGACGAATTTTGTACGTAGGATATGTAAATTAAGCTTTTTTTTATCAACCATTGTAATTGTAAAAACCTTAAAAAAAATGTTTATCTAAGTGATGACTTTTTTGATTAGGGACAGGATAATATTAGCAAGTTTTAGGCGAACTATAAAACGTAAGTCAAGATTGGTCCGGGGATAGTACTAAAATACCAACATGACACTTATTCCCGAAGGGGTGGTCAGCGATATTATGCCAGTAACATCCACGTTTTACCGAGATGCTATTTCGTCCCACAAACGTGGTATGTGGTGAGTCTATCACCGCGCCGGGCTCAAACCAGAGTCAAGACAACTTAATAATTAACAAATTGTTACAATGTACAATACAATACAATACAATATTCTTTATTGCACAATTTAAAATACACAAAAACAATTACAATAGAGGAAATAGCACAATAAGGCGGCCTTATCGCTTAAAAGCGATCTCTACCAGGCAACCTTTGGGTAGAGTAATGTTGACAGGAAGAGGTAGGTGATACGTAAAAAATCATAAGAAAATTATAAGGAAGAATAAAGAATATAACAACACTCATAAATACCTTTGTACTTTCTATATAGATAAAATACATATACATACTTAATATAATTACTTAAACAAATACATAAAATAAATGGTTATATAATATGAATACATAAACATACATACAATAAATAAAGTAATAAAGATAGATATGTTTGAATAACCAGAGGTTGGTCAAAATTATAGAAAATTAGGACGTAGTACGTAAGTAATAAGTTTTTAACGAATTCTTGAAAACAGGCAGCGACTGGATTTGCCTTATATTTATCGGCAGAGAGTTCCAAAGACTAATGGCTTTTACAGTAAAAGAATGATTGTAAAAATTAGTACTGTGTCCAGGTGTTTTAAGAAGAAGACTAGTAGACGAGCGAAGAGTTAGACAAGGCGATCTGATAACATTAAAACGCTCTTTTAGATAACATGGTGTAGATGGATTGAATAGCACGTTATAGAGGAGTGAAAGAATATGTACATTCCGGCGAAGTCGGATTGGAAGCCAATTGAGTTGTGAACGAAATTCTGAGACATGGTCATATTTTCGAAGTCCAAAAATGAAGCGAATGCAAAGATTTTGTAGACGCTCCAGTTTATTAAGTTGTTCCTCTGTCAGGTTAGTACAGCAAATGTCAGCATAATCAAGTAAAGGTAGAAGTAAAGATTGAGCAAGCACAATTTTAGTTGACACAGGTAAAAGATTCCGTAATCTTCTCAGGGTTCCGGCCGAAGCAAAGATTTTTCGGCTAATTTCCTTGATTTGTGGAGTCCATGATAACGTGCGGTCAATATAAATACCAAGACTTTTTATTGTGTCACTAAAAGGGATAATGATACCATCGAGTTTTATTGGGGGTAAATCAGTCCAATTAATCTTCGATATTAGTTTTGGGCTACCTATAATTATGGTCTGTGACTTGAGAGGATTAAGTCGAAGTCCATAATATCCACACCATTCAACTATTTTATCATGGTCAGAGTTAATTGATTGAATTGATGTTACGATATTTTCTATTGGACCATGTGCATAAATCTGGAGATCGTCTGCATATAGATGGTAGAGAGAAGATAGTTTGAGAGTGATAGTGTTAATGAAAACTGCAAACAGGAGTGGGGACAACACGCCTCCTTGAGGTACGCCGGCAGTTAATGGGCACCAGTTAGAGAAAGATTCCTCTACCCGAATGCACTGTCGGCGGACACCCAAGTAACTACGAAACCAGTCAATTACTGTTGGAGATATGTTAAGAGAGCTTAGGATTGCCAACAAAATATCTGAATCCACTGTGTTAAAAGCATTACTAAAATCAAGAGCAGACAAGACAGTGACTTGCTTACTGTCCATACCATAACGGATATCATCAATGATCTTAGTGAGAGCAGTAACAGTACTATGACCGGTTCGAAATCCGGATTGCAAGGTATTAAATAAACTATTTTGAGTTAGAAAAAGGTTTAACTGTTGTTTAACGAGCCGTTCAAGGATTTTAGATAGGAATGGTAATAATGAAATTGGTCGATAATCGGAAAAAGAAGTTGGATTGGATTTTTTAGGCAACGGTATAATGTAAGCATCTTTCCAAGCTTCAGGAAATACTCCAGAAGCAATGGATGAATTAAAAATGTGAGTAATTATAGGAATAATTAGGTCAATAATTGGAATAATCATAGCACGGCTTATGCAATCACTACCAACAGCGCTTGAAGATATAAACATAATACTCTTCTTAACATCACAATCAGTAAATTGACGAAAAGTAAAAGGGAGGAAGTCAGGAGTTGAGGTCGTTGAAAGATTTTGCAGCGTAATCGCTTTTTTATTGCTATTCATAGCAGGTACAGAAGTGAAATGTTGATTGAGTAAATCTAAGTTAAGATCTTTTGAAATTGGTGTAGCCTGAGTTTTACCAACTCCTAATGACTTAATAAATTTCCATATTCTACATGGATCTCCGTTGTCAACGGATTTGTGGATATGGCGTCGTTGTGCATCTCGACACATCGTATTGCAGCGATTTCGCAAATTTTTATACTTTTCTAAGTTGGCTTCAGTAGGGTTAATTTCAGCTTGGCCTTAGCTCGATTTCTTATTTTTTGAAGGGCTTTAATTTTATCATCTAGCCATGGTGCAGGAAAGTGTTTTACTTTTATTGGTCTTACTGGAGCATGAGTGTCATACAGTTCAGTAATAAGCGAATTAAATGTATGAACTTTTTTGTCAACTGTATAAGCACTCACAACTCTAGACCAATCAATTTTAGAGGCATCTTCGCGCAATTTATCTACATTCATGCTGCTAAAATTACGCTGCATAAGTATTTTGGATTTCACTTTAGGTGGACGAATTTTGTAAGATAAATAGATTAAGTCGTGGTAAGAAAATGCTTCTGCTGAAAATTGACCATGTGCAGTAGTATGATGTAGTGAAGAGACCATAATAAGATCTAACAGTGAAGGAGAGCAATTTGGAAAGTAATGCGTGGCATTAAGAGGTAATAAGTGCAGATTACAAGCCTCAACTATCGTCTGAAGTTGATTAGCACGAAAGTCTTTTTTTAGTAGGCAAGTGTTAAAGTCACCCATAATAATGGTATGACTATAGAGTGGGGAAAACGTTTCTAGTAGAGATTCAAATGAGGAAAAGTAATTAACGTGAAGTGAAGGACTGTAATATACGCCAAGAAGGATTTTAATGTTCGATAGAGATGTATTGTAATGTATTTGCCCCTTACCAGGAATCGAACCCAGGTCCTAAGTACTAAATTGCTTTATCTGTTTTTGTAGATTCTTCATGAACAGCAGTTACTGGAATTGCGTACATTGGGTGTAGATAACTTAACCAGAGCCATATCATCAGCCAAGCAAGAGTTCAGGACTTTACCAGCTGCTGTCTCTACACAAACAGTGCAAATTAGAAAGGGTAACTTTGTAAGATTTTATCGTGTTATGTTTTTATGTTGTGAAATGATAAGAGTCTTTAAGGAAAGTCAGCGGCCATTAGATGGTTTGAAAATTAATACAGTCGAGCAGCCTCTGGCTCAACAACGTTTGTCAATTACCAACCAAAAAGCTGTGAAAATTTACTATGATTGGCACCTGTGAAGGCTTTTGCTTTGTTAGAAATATTTTTTTATCTTTTAAATGTATGTTATTATTAAATTAGGAAATATAGCAGGCCTATGTCACAAGACAAGCTGACCTAGAGTTGCTGGAAAAAAAATAATCAGTGATTAAGAGGATACACTTCGCGGTGCCTTGCAGCGGGCTTCATATAAACGATTTTCACAGTTATTTTTGACACTGGCTGATCAAACACCACGAAATTTTCAAGACATGTTCTAGTAATAAATATCTAGGTCTACAGGCTACCAGTTTTCTATCAAATTTTATAGTTCAAAAGTAATACAGAATTCTCGTTTTTCATACAAATGGTTTTAAAAAAAAATTCTAGTTAATAGAACGTTTTACAAGATTTTGGAAAAACCAAAGACATAGGCATTCGGCTTGGGATTATGACTAAGAAATTTTACAGTAATTGATCAGTAAATGTCAAAAACAAATGAGAAATTCGTTTGTATAAAGCCCGCTGCGAGGCGCTGCTAAGTGTATCCTCTTAATTACACATCCTATTGATCATAACGTATACGTTTTATTTTCTTTTCTAGCCAATTATCGTCTGGAAGAAATCTGCTCTATAGATATAAGACAACTTATATTTTATTTAGCTTTTAATTCTTATAGTTTGATTCTTTTTTTGATCAATAAAGAGTTCTTCTTCTTCCTACTAATACCTCTATGAGCTTTGATAATATTAATTTGATAAATTTCAGATGTCATACAAGATGTGGAGAATCGTAGACAAGCCGTACATAGTTCTGCTCGAATCCTGAGTGACATAGTGCGACATCTAACGACAGGCTTGCATAGTGCAACAAGAAAACTGGAGAGAGGGCTGAAAAGGGTGGATGAATATGAGTTTCGGAGGTGGATCATTATGTTAGGTTGTATAGCTTTTATCAAAGCATTCTAATCGTAAAACACTAACCAATTCATAATAATAAGTCTTCATTTTGGACACAAAGATCCATACAATTTATATAATACAATAGATCGCAAAAAATAAAGTAAAACAATAATTAATTCTATGGAAAAGAAAGATAGCTAAGGATTTATATATAATAAGCGGCTATCTCCACCCATCGTCTGTACGTTGCATTCAGCATCAGTATGTTTGCTAAACCCTTGATAAATGAATGAATGAAAGAAATTTCTTTATTGCACAATTTAAAAAGGAATACAATAAACGCTAGAATAAAAAAAAAAGTAAAAATAGGCGACCTCATCCCTAAAAAACTATCTTTACCAGGCAAACCTTTGGTTAGAGAAAACACAAAAAGAAGTAGGTAGGTAGGTTGCATTGTTACAAGAGTCAACTCTGGACAGAAACAACGCTATTCTGTTTCGTTGAATGACGTTAAAAGAATTAACTCTAGCGTCAGCGAACATATTGGAGGCGCTGCAATAGCACTTAAGGCACATTAACTGTCTGAAATTGTTATTGTAGGCTACTCGAATACCATCGTGCGCCTTTGTTACCAACTGTTCCATCCTGTAACGTACGGTTCCTTTCTCGGCGAAGGTAGCTTTTTGACTTGGTGTGTAGTTTAGTTGTTGATAACTACGCATTTGATACTGGCGAGTGTGTGCGTGTTCTGTATGTCTATGGTATTAACATTCGCGCTGCAGACGTAGATTCGCGAAGCCCACGAATGTTCGTGTTGGATCTGCTGTTGTTAAAACTTAACTAAAACTTGTCTGCTGAAAAACACACGGTCGCCCACCGACCTCGTTGATTTGACAAGTCTATAAGAAGTGAAATAACCTTCAAAATGATAATTTTAAGATGGTACTTGAAAATAAAATAACTTAAACAATAATTTCGTAGATTGTGCTACACAGTAGTTACGACGGCTATAGATCAGAAGGTTGCAGATAATTTTTTTTTTTTTTTAATATACAATTATTTTCTAATTTTAGGGGGAGTGCTCAAGGGGTCGTGCTATCATCTATAGGTCGTTTTTCCATATATTGTTTGTGCAACCTATAAGTCCTTAATAAAATGATGATGACTGACTGTTTGAATTAAATAAATGTTTCGACTACGGTTTTAGGTAGTTTGTTCATCAGAATATCGGCATATTTAAGGTACGTATTTTTTAACCATAAGTAGTGTGAACGAAACAACGTATTAACTAAAATACACATCGATACACGCTGGGGAGTCCAACGGCTGCTCATTACGAAGCAAGGTCGATGCCAGGTCCAGTAGGCCACTACCGAGGAGTTACATAAAACCTTGAACCTAATAGAGTATTTATATTGCTAAATGGTAAATTTAGCAACTCCTCAATTATAGAAAAAAACCGACTCACTCTTGACGTTTTCAAGTAACCTATGTCCTTTCTTGGGACCTAAACTATCTCCATGCCAAATCAATCGGTACAGTAGCGGTTTAAGCGTGAAGAGGTAACAGACAGACAGTCACAGACAGAGTTACTTTCGCATTTATAGTAGTATGGCTTTATAACATAACTAGCTTTTGCTTGCGGCCCTGGCCGCCCTACATTTGTGTATATTATTCTGTCCCTTGTCTTTTATTTTACCATTTATTACTTTAAAGCTGGTGATTAACGACGTATGGGACATACCCATATATAAAGCCACCTTAGTCCAGATATAATGTATCATAAGCACTGTTGCGGCAATAGGCTCACCCCCTACCACGTAAGAATGAAGTGGTTGGTGAAAAGAGGGTGTCTCTCTTATTAGACATGTGCGTGTATGTAGATATACATTCATACATACGTAATAGTTTGGGTGCCGTAGTTAGTATTTAGCAAAACCGCATATTTCTTTATCAAATATATAACTGTTTCACATTATTCACATTTTGCAAACAAAACTATCTAATATTGTGTGAATTATTTAAAATCTACTAAGAGTAAAAAAGGTATTAAGGTAAGGTGTTGGGGCTGTAATGTTTCCATTTCCGGCCATGCCAAAAGATAACCGGCCAGTTTATAGACAAACTTGAAAAATTTAGGGTTCCGTAATGTTTCTACTCTCAAGACCTCAAAACAAAGATTGTATTCGTTTTTATTCTATTTATTTACTGTAAAGCAATTGCACTAATATTTTATTTGTATTCTAAAAGGTAACATTTAACTTCTTTTTCAACTATTATTTTGAAGATGGAATCTTAACAATATTTTCAATGATTATGATTTATTTTATTATTTTCTTCAACATACTTTTGAACACATAAAAAAATTTAATATTTTTTTCCATACTTTTAAAACTGTGGTTTCCTTTTATCTAATTTTTACTAATGATTAAATTATGTTAGCTATTGTAAATTTCTTTACTAATTAGTATACTATAAAAAAAATATTACAGTGCTGTTATAATATAGGTACGTACCTCCACATTGTTTCGTTTTTGAGCATCCAAAATTGCTTGTGACAGACAAACAGCAAACGAAGTACAAATACAGTAATTGATTACTTATATTAATTTTATTTTATTTCTTCACAGCATGTATAGTAACTTCTGGTGTTGCTATGATTCTTATCCTAATATCTATGTTATGCGGTTGCGGTGGAGCCAAGGAGCACGCAAAACGAACATTACAAACGTAAGAACTTATACACAAATAAAAATAAATTAAACAAATTTAATATAAAACTAATATAATTTTATTCTTTAGTTCAACTATATGGATGTGTTTTACGTCTTTGATATTGTGGGGAATAGTATCATGTAGTTTTCTGATAGCCGGACACGCTGAGGTAAGAACGCAGTTGAATTGAATAATAATGCAATTCAATTTTTAATTAATTACTTAACTTATTATTATAATACTTACTTTCAATAGAAATAAAAAAAAATAATGTCAAAATAAAAAAAAGGTTTATTATGGCTTTAGTCAGATATTAACCAGGTTTATTTTAGTTAATAAATTACCAGGAATTCAAAATTATATTTTACTAATAGTTAATAATAGTTCGTCTATCACTCATCATTTTGCTATTGCTTTTTTAACAGGCATTTTGTACCAGACTAATCATAAAAAAAATATTAATTATATATTTTTGGGTGTCTAGGTACTGTAATAGTAAATTCTACTCGTGACTTAATATGGCTTTTGGCCTATCGACAGCGCAATGCAATCCTTGTAATTCAATTGCTGTGTTTAATACATTTTTGGGTTACTACTGTAGTAACTAATAACAGCAGGCGAATCGTTAGTTTGTTTGCCACCTTGGTGGTAAAAAAATGGCTTTTGGCCTATCGATGGCGCAATGCAATCCCTGTGTTAAAAGTGTAAGCAGCTGTATTAAATTTAAGCAGTCATCCAGAAAAGAGGTAAACGAATTTTATCAACTCAGAATTTTTATTACAGTGCCAAACATTTCTTCTCTTTTCTTTGATATATAAGATAAAAATAATTTCAGATATATGTATGCCACGCCCTATGGGACACTCCGCAGTATGAAGTTTTAGAAGCTCTCTTAGACAAACCCTCACCACTGTTAGAGAATGACGAAGGCGTTTTTGATGCCCTATTCAAAGATTTGAAAAATGTTTCTATTGACGTATCTGTAAAGGATATACTAAGGTTAGTAGATGATAACAAATTTGAATGATCTGATGTTTTTTATTAACTAAAACCAGTCAAGTGCTAATCTGACTTACATGCTAAGGATACCATACTGTATAACAATAAAATTAATTGTAGATTGCACAAAAAGTTCAAAAAAGGCAAATTTTATGCATCTTAGTTATTTAAGACCTAAGCTAAATCCCGATGGGATTTTAAAGTTAAAACCCGAGAGTAGCGTACCTTAGCGGTACGTAGCGGTTCTTATGGAAAAATGGAAAATGATATTGTAAAATTATTTGTATTGGGTACTTTTCCCCAGTGTCCAAAAACTACTTATAGTTTGTCTAGAATTAGCAAAGTGGGTATATTATTCAAGACTGTCCCCGAAATAGTGGTGGTGGGTGTGTTTGTAGTAGTACCTACCCTTTGAGTAGTAAAATTAGATAGGTATTGTAAAACTTGTAAAACATGTATTAATTAGTTGATACACTATAATTTTATGTTTCGTTTGTTATTTTACAAAGATTACCTATTGGACGCACGCAATAAAACAGTATTGTAATTAGTTTGTGAAGCTAGTTGTAGTTAATTAACTTGACGGTTCGAGAGTGTTCTTAGTAACCCATTTGAAAAAAAAGATTTTGATTTTGATTAGGTAGGTATAATATTGAAACCTAAAAGGTACAAACAATAAGTAGGTAGGTATAATATTAAAACTAAAAGGGACATAAAACGAGTAGGTAAGTATAATATCGAAACCTAAAAGATACATAAAATATGACATCCTTAAAAAAATATTAAACATATAATATTACCTCAGTTATTTACATAACTGGTAAATGTTGCTGATTAAAACACAAACTTCGCCGGAAAAGCCCTCATCGTAAACCGCATCACATGGCGGAAACAGGATGAAAGCTTTCAAGATTTATCTTCAAGGATAAAAGAAACCGGAAGTTTCTTTCGGTCAAACTTCGGCTGATAAATATGTTATTCCCTTTTAGTTTCCTAATGTGCTTTGGAAAATGAAGGTACTTACTCCTAGGTACTACTCATTATGTAGGTACTTCATGTTTAAAATAATACTAGCTATTACCCGCGGTTTCACTGATTTACCCTGCATATTGCTGTCAGCCCTAAAGTTTTAATAAATCTATTCGTTTAGCCATTCTCTCTCTCACTATTCATTATATTTTATTACCCGACGAAAACAGAGAGGTTATAAGTTTAACGGGTGTATTTGTGTATCTGTTTGTAGTAGCGTAGCGTCTAAATGGATGAACCTATTTTGATTTAGTTTTTTTTTCAAAGAGGAATTGATCAGTAGTGTTCTTAGCTATGATTATCAGCCCTTTCCTAGTTGATGAAGGTATATGAGCCACTTCCACTGGTCCGATTGATTCGAAATTTGGTATCCTGTTACTTTAATGATATTGCAAGAACGTAATAACCTTATACTTGATTCTTTACCATCGCCTCTAATCTGTACGATACCCAATTCCTTTGCAACTTGCAGAAGAGGTATATGTTTGGGCTCATGCGAATTGTCTCAATGAATAGATCCATGGGGTCTGATGATTGAGTATAAAAGATAAATTAATTGATTATTTATTAAACAATATTAAATTCTAAGCTATTTTCACTCGAATGTAATTTTTTTTTCTTCTTTAAAATTTCATATAATTTTGCTTGTTAAACTTTTTGTTTTACATAATATTTTATATTTTATTGATTTATATAATTTTGCTTTTTAAATTTTTTATTTTGCTAAACTGTTTATTTTGGGTTTTTAAATTTTTATATGATTTTACTTGTTAAACTACAAGCTATTTAATCTGTGATATCTTACGACTTTGGTTAAGACTTGGGACTAGCTGTATCGTACAATTTCGATTTTTGAATAGAAATCCAAAATGTTAATATCGACTGGTTTTCTACTACGTCTTGATTTAATACGTCGTATGTTTTTATTCTGCCTGAATATGATGATGGAACTGAAGATAATCGGTGGAGATATGAAAACTAAATTTACCCTCATTAAATATCACTACAAAATATAAAGGTACATGTGTTGTCAAAATAATAAATTACTAACTATTCTTGGACGTATCACCGACCTGGTCCCAAATTAGGTTAGGCCTGTATACTATAGGTAGAGACACCTGACATAAATACAAAGATAGTTTTTTGTTAATACATACATATTATATATATAGAAAACACCCACACTCAAGACAAGCACAAATAAATGTTGATCACATACAATGTTTCTATATATGATGTATTAAATATGTATCACGATAACTTAACAAACATATTTATGATTTTTTATGAACTTTCAAATTTGTAAATCATTAAAAGCTTATGTGGACAAAATTAATTGACGGACCTGCCCGAAAAGAATAAGACCGTCACTACTAAAATATGCTCGTATTAACCAAAAAATTAATTTTCACCTCTCCAGCACCAAAATCGATTTTTGCTGCGGGCGTGAGACAAAGTAAAGCAACGTACGAATAGTAGGTACCTTTCGGAACTTTGCGATACTGAAAAAAAAAAACAACGCGATGATTGGTTAAGAAATAAATTTATTTTAATTTAAAGCATAACTACGTTGCATTTTTTCATTGTTGACGTACTTAATATATATGATTAATAATACATACTACTAAATAATAGCGTTTATTTAAAAAAAAATGCTTTGTTTTCGATAAAATCGAATCTATGACAATAGAGTAAATAAGTAAACGCACGTCTAAAAAAAAAGCGAAATGGCACAAAACTAATTAGTTTTTTAAACCTCTAAGGTTTGCTGCTTATTTACGTATATATTGTTTTTTTTTAATTTGTGAATCTAGTTACGAATATATTTCTTAAACACCAGAAGAGCTAAGAAAACAAATGTCTAATGCTGATCTAAGCTTTTTACCAGAGAAGTTACGTGAAAATATCTTAAAGCATACGAATTGTTCAATAATTGGCGACATTCAAAAGGTGCTAAAGTTAAAAAGAATAGTTAGTACCTACATATTGTTTATCTTTTGATAGGAGCAGAGTATAGTTAGTAGTAATTGTAAATTAGAATAAAGTTATTGCTGAATATGGCCTTCAGTGTGTTCCTTGCCCAAGAACTATTTTTTCGCACTGGTATATGTGAAAAGTTGTATGTTACACACGAGAGCAAATTATTTTAGGTCTCGTGCCTTTAAATCCCTCGCTGTTCTCAGTAATCTATATTAGAATCACTCACTACGCTCGGGATTTAAAGTTGGCACTCTTCAGAAAATACAACTTTGCCCACATGTTGAACAAATAACTATTGTTGACTTTAAAACAATACAAAATTTTAAATTTTTGCACATAGGTTTCTGTTATAACGTAGGCCAGCACTAAGAAAGGGTTTTGCAAAATTATCGCCTGACGGGGTAAAGTAGGGGTATTTTTTGAAGGTATATGAATAGCATAAAAATGGTATTTGGCGTGTAGATTCGAAATTAAGAAAATCATCCCCTAAAGGGCAAAATAGAGGATGAAAATTTGTATGAGAATTCTAATATTTTTGTAGGTAAAAAAAACTTTCTTTTTTTATAAACCACACGAACGAAGTCGCTAAATCCTGAATTAATTATAGTTCATCAGGAACAGGCAATGTGGATCATCATCATATCAGCTCATATTAGTTCGGTGCTGGACATAAGCCTCGTTTATGGCGCGCCATTTCTCCCGGTCCTCTATCTTCCGCATCCAACCACCACCTTTTTAAAGGTTTTACCAGAGAAGTCACGCAATGGGGATATTTTATCCTATTCCTGGTCTTTTATTTTAACGCTTTTCACCTAAAAACTGGTAATTTACAACGTATGGAACGTATATAAAGCCACCTTAGTCCAGATACACTGCATCCGTAAACCGTAAAAATTCACAAAATAAAATTGTAATTGCTTATGTGTAATAGATCAATGCAAAAAATTAACTCAATCGGTTTAAAAAACACCAGTGCATTTACCTTTTGTAATTATTTGTAGAGAATAAACTCAATCAATTAAGAAAATACCAATGCATAAACCTTCTATAGTTAACTGTAGAGAATAAACTCAATCGATTTAGAAAACACCATTGCATTAACCTTTTGTAATTAATTGTAGAGAATGTGAAAAAGACCAGCCAGCATACGTCGTGTTTCAATTAGACAGAGTATTGGATGTAAATAAAGAGACCTCATATTTTGAATGGGAAGAGATACAGACAGGCCTTGGAAGACTGGCTTCTTCAGTAGACGTGGGATTTCTGAAAAGTATGACAGTTAACTTCAGTAGATTACTTAACCAGATGTTAATTGTATCTAATGTTGACTTACCAAAACATAGGTAAGATTTTTACTTTTTTTATGTAACTAACATAGCAGCATAAAAATTTTTGCCGGGGTCGAAAGTAATGCCACGGGTCTGAACTCTTCAACTTTAGATATAAAACTTGCTTTTGGCACTGGGATGACTCTTGTTATTTTCTATGCTTCCGGGAATAAAGCTTGTTGCAGGCATTGATTGAAGATATGTAGCAGTGTTATATGGCATAGGTATTATATATGGCAGCCCTATGACTATATAGTTAAATAAACTTACTGATTCTGCTGTTTACCTAAAAATACTGATACTACAAAACACTTTCTTTTCAATAAAATAAATACGCCAATCCAGATCTCAACAATGCTCTTTAATATCTGAATGGTATATACTTCGTGTTTATTGTGGACCATGACAAAATATTTTAAATGCTACCCAGTTCAGTTAAAATAGTTTCTTGCATTAGTGTATTCCGCCATTTTTTTTTCTATTAAATATTATATTAATTATATTAACCCTTAAATAAATAAATGTTATTTCCGCCAGGTACTATAGTTGCAACACTGATATACCTACCCGTTGATGATATCTTACCTCGTTTCATTTCTAATATTCTAGATTGAATTACAATGATCCTGTAGTAGGGAAAGACCTTCCATCATTAGCAGATCAACTGGAAAACATCGCTGCTCAATTAACTGACTTAACTACCGCTGGAAGACTAGAGTCTTTGGGTAAGAATTTTTCGTTTTTGTTCCTGACCTTCTATAGCTATATTTGACTTAAAGTTGAACTGTTTGTTAGGCTTTTGATAACCCCTATACTTAAATACTGGCGTGGTCGTAACAAAAAATAATAAGTAAGTTACTTATATTTATCATATATTTTATTTATTGTAACAAACAATCAATGAACAAACTATTGACCCAAAAGCTTTAAATAGGGTATAGTGTAATGAGTAATTAACTCTTAGCCTGGATATTTCTAACTTGTTTTAAAGTAAAGCTTATAAAACTCATAACTGTGTATTTTAATGTTGGTTAAAATATGAAACAAATGTGCTGGTGTGCTTACTTATCAAAATCTGAGTGTGGAATGTCTGTAATATCTTGGCACCACTTCACTGTACTTCATAAGACCGTGTAGTCTAGATTAAGGCCGACCGCATACTACGAGACCAAAAAATCAGATTGAAGTTGGTGTCGTGCAAGTAAAGACAGACAGACACCAACTTCAAACTGTAATTTAGATCAGCTTTTTTGAAATAATTATTTTTAATCCACCTTTTTGAAGACGGTTGTCGTTGAAAAGTTTTTATTATCTACTTTTAAGTGACCTATTGGCTTATTTTCTCGAACACTAAAAAACATGCAGCCGCTTTAAGTGTGCCTTTGAAAATTTTAAGAGTAGCCTCGATTTTTCCAGGATCTTATCATTATATCCTGGAAAACCTGACAAGTATACCCTTTCAAACAATAAAAGAATTTTTTGAATCGGTCAAGGCGTCTTCGAGTAATCGAAGAGTAATCGTGTGTTCCACATAAAAAAAAACTTGAATATTAACTATTTATATTAACTATATATTTATTTATTATAAATAATAATGTTTTTTTATTTCCTTTTTTGACGTAGTATATTTGACATCTCAATCTGTCATAGAATTAAAATCACATATCCAACCTCCCTGTACTACTTTAAATTAAAACTAACCTTATGTAAATAAAGGTCACGTGTCCTGACGCGTCCCATCTTACGAATTTTCGATCAGGTCACGTGATCTGATATTAAAGCACTACCATATCAATTATTTAAAAAAGGTTTGACGGGATGGTTACTAGATAATTGATTTTATAGCGTCGGAGAATTTCTTAACAATAGATAGCGTGCAGCAATTGCTGCCAAAAAAATTGAAAAAATGTTGGTATTGTAATTTTTGGAAAAATTGTAATATGACATGTGGCTATTGTAATTTTGTATATATCTATTATCTTGACATTTTATCTTGTATTTAAATTAGTTATGTTGATAGATGTTAAGGATTTTTTATTATTGCTGACATTTTAGGATTTCATTAACTACCTATTCCATTGTAAAATTTGCACACCCTGATAGGGTAGAATAAGAGAACCATGTACATCAATAATTAGTTAAGACCATCTGTACCTTATTCAAGCAAATAAATAAATAAATAAAAAAGATCCTGACGCGAGTTTAACATTTCTTACCCATCACAAAAAAAGTGGTCAACGCCGTTAAAGAATTTTTCATTTTAAAAATTTCGACGAATTGAGAACTTCCTCCGTTTTTTGAAGTCCGTAAGTAATGGTACGGACTCTCGTGACACGAATTCTACTGAAACTTCCATAGACTTAGGATATTTTCACAACTCCTCATATTTTTTTAATTTACTTCGACCTATATTCTAGTTCCGCAATGTTTGTAGCTACCAGGACACACAGACTGCACATAACAAATATAAAGCCACTGGAACAGCTGCGTGCAGACTTGGTCTTCAAACTGACAGAGCTAGAACTGCAGTTGATGCCATTCAGGAGGAAGTTGAACATTTCACTTAGCCACATTCACACTGCACAATACTACATCGACAATCAGGGCGAAATTATAGCTCAGAAGGTATCTATGCAAACTATGGAAAATTAATTAAATCAACTTAATTTTAGTCTAAGACTACTAGGAAAACCTATTAGTATATCTCAAATTGTAGATTTGAGAAGCAGAAGTAAATTTTTCACCTGCTACTTAAGAGGGGGCCAGCTAGTCTATAATATATAGCTACATTAGTATATATTTAACTCTAGAACTATGCATTTAAGAGAAAAAATACCTGGTTATATTTTTAGGTATCATTGAAAAATCTTTATGTGGTCAAGTTTTGGATTTATTAGTAAGAAAAATGTCTTAAATATTATTTTCCCATTCTTAGACAGCGAAGGAGCACGTAAAATCAAATGCATGAATTTTTTTCGTTTGATGTAAATCATAACACGAGACTACCTAAAATCAAGATCGCTTCGAGCACGAATAGCACTATAGCTATAAGTTTAGTTATTTTTTATTTCAAGTTACTGTGATGGCTTGTAAAAATAATATGAAGTAACATTTGACAGGCCATGCAGCTCGATGAACCGATAACCTAAAGATAAGGTTTTCAAATCTTAACCTTGTTCTAGAAAGACTGACTATTTTGTAACTCTAACTTTGTTAGAATTGTTAGATAATTTGGAGTCGGATAGCAAACTGAAAGTTTTGTACTAAACAGAAATTTTAATTGAATGTGCACACAAGCATATATACAACAAATTTTACCGTTAACCCCACTTTAAGAGGGCAACCCCTACTTCAATTCCCATTTTTGATGACTATGAAATTGTTTTGATAATTTTTAACTTAAAATAGATTCAGGTAAGGAAGATTTACAACTGTTTTTAAATATAAAGCTGATGGCATGTGTAGTCATAAAGGAAATACTCTTCGTATATATAGTCTGATAGGCACTAAAGTCTCACAAAAGGGATTTTCAAAATTTTACCCTTTGGTCAAAAATCAAAAATAAACTAGAAGGGTATACGCAATTAATAGATATTTATGTATGTCTATACCCAAACCCTTTGCATAGTAAATATAAAGAAGTAGGCCATCTTAATACAAATTACGTAACGTGTGTGACTCACATGTGTGAGACAGGAGTGCAAACATACAAGACTAATTACAGACCTTGTATAAATATAACATACCCTTTCTATTTCTACTATGCCCTTAACCTATAATGTTGTTTTACAGAAGGTATCAATCTTCGTGTCTCGTCTAGTATCACACGCCGCTGGTTGGCGCACCCATGTACTGGCTTCCACCAGCAAGCAAGCTGCGCGTTGTCGACCACTGTTCTCAGTATACTCTGCTGCAAGAGCTCTGCTCTGCACAAGATACATATCTTCATTGGTTAGTGATTTGTCAGGAAAATTCAGTAGGTATACTTGATTACTATTGTTTCCACAAGAAGATAATTCAATATCATAATGGGTGTAAGACAGAAACTTTCCCGACCAGTGTTAACTGCCATAGTAACAGTGCCATCATTCCAGTGTTAAGGGGTGTATAACAGCTAAGTAGCGCCGCCATCAGATATTTCTAATTTTCTCTTCGAAGAATTTGAATTTCGAGAATCTAAATATTGAAAATATAAAACTAGTCATAAGCTATTTTTAGAACTCTATTATTACTCTACTATTACTCTTTAAATATATCTGTAAGTTTTAGTAGGCATTTTTGCTAAAATTGGTCGTTTCTAGCAGAAATGCCTATTACAAGTCATAGAATTATATCCGATATAATGTTCTAAGACATTTAGATTTTTGTAGTAAAAAAAAAGAAAAATTTAATTATTTTTTTTAAGAAATATCTGATGGCGACGCTAGTTTGCTATTAAATACCCCTTTATAATTGAAAAGTTAAATAAATCGGTACAGACCATCGACATAATTCAGGCTTTGCCGAAATAGTACATTTTATGGTATATGAAAAGTCACTGTACACTGACTTTTGCCGCCAATTTCAATCATAAATTCTTATGACGATTGAGAAACACGTAATTTGTATAAAAACATTAAATTTTCAAGTTGTATTGTTTATACCAAACTTCTCAATCGTATAATAACAAATTGATTTTTCTGTTAAAATTGGTTTAAAGTTATATATACAAAAAAAAATATTTATTTATCCATAATTATTATAAATGCGAAAGTGTTTGTCATATGTACACCATGGTGTATTGTTGATATTATCAGCAACCAATGTCTAAGTCCGACATACAGACACACTTCCGCATTTATAATAATTATAGATAAATAAATATATTTTTTGTTTGTGTTAAAAGAAGGGGTAGGATATAGAAAGGAATATAATCAAAGTAACCGGGTGGCTGGTAGATCTGAATATAAAGTGGCGTTTTTTGCTTTCCAAGAGCATCGTATTTCTCTATCACATTAGAGTCTTTTGGTTAAAATTGGTTTAGGAGTTGGTAACGTAAAACTATGGTTTTCATAAGTAACCGAATTCGACCGATGCTTCTATAGTCTGTCTAATATACTTGTTTTTTACTTTTGAAATCAGTATATGTATAGTGGAGGCAGTAAGGTGTCAACGAATAAAAAAACCTACACAACTTTCTACTTGTCCCCTAAATGGGTGAATTTCGTAGATTGTTCAAATGGGATGAAGCAAATGAACGCGAGGATAATCTTACCTAATACCCGGGCAATAAGTATGATTTAACTAAATCTTAAGTTACGCTAAAAATCTACGTGTAGATTAAAAATTATTTATTAATTGCAAATTGCAGCATGGTTGGTGGGTGTGTGGCGTTTTTCTGGGAATTTTATGGTGTGTCGCCTTAACTCCTCTCAGCGTAAAAGTATGGAGATTATATGGACGAAAAATTAGAGGTGAAGAGGCTTTGATGTTAGAAAATTTGGGGTCAGGGTGAGTCTGCAATTCCGTTAATATATATATGTGTTTAAGTAAATGTTTAAAGTAATGCATCTGTTGATTGAACTTTAGTAAATTGAATTTTGATCTGTAATTTTTATCAATTCAGTTCACAGCTGTAACTCAAAACTAACAAACATTATACCTACTGCTAGTTATATATTTGAGACGAACACTAAATATTAGTAATAAAAGCCATTGGATCGATTAAATTAAACTTAATAAATACAATTGATTATTATTATTATTATTATTATTATTATTATTATTATTATTATTATTATGTCCTTTTTTCTCAGCTTTTGCTGGTATTTCCCAGGAACGGGTTATTACCAAGTATCCTGGTAACATTATGGTTACGCTATGTGCTCAAAATCTGTGAGTGTGGTAGCATTAATAAATTGTCGGGTGAGAGAACAGGTATCTATTATTACTGATTTCTGCATTTGTATATAAATGTCATGTCTTAAATTTAGTAAATTCAGGCCGTGAAAGAGGTGTTTAGGTATTAATCCCGTGGCGGAGATAATGATAGGTATTATTTTTATTGTTTCTTGATGCCACATTTGTTTAATTTCTTCTGCCAAGGGTATATATTTGTGTATTTTCTCATCATATTTTTTATTAATATTTTTGTTGTTAGGTATAGCAATGTCTATTAAATGTGTTACTTTTGTGTTTTTATAATTAATTTCAAATTTATTATTATTATTATTATTATTATTATTATTATTATTATTATTATTATTATTATTATTATTATTATTATTATTATTATTATTATTATTATTATTATTATTATTATTATTATTATTATTATTATTATTATTATTATTATTATTATTATTATTATTATTATTATTGTTATTGTTATTGTTATTGTTATTATTATTATTATTATTATTATTATTATTATTATTATTATTATTATTATTATTACTATTATTATTATTATTATTATTATTATTATTATTATTATTATTATTATTATTATTATTATTATTATTATTATTATTATTATTATTATTATTATTATTACTATTATTATTATTATTATTATTATTATTATTATTATTATTATTATTATTATTATTATTATTATTATTATTATTATTATTATTATTATTATTATTATTATTATTATTATTATTATTATTATTATTATTATTATTATTATTATTATGTCCTTTTTTCTCAGCTTTTGCTGGTATTTCCCAGGAACGGGTTATTACCAAGTATCCTGGTAACATTATGGTTACGCTATGTGCTCAAAATCTGTGAGTGTGGTAGCATTAATAAATTGTCGGGTGAGAGAACAGGTATCTATTATTACTGATTTCTGCATTTGTATATAAATGTCATGTCTTAAATTTAGTAAATTCAGGCCCGCCCACTTCATATGACAGTTTGAAACACAGCTATCTAATATCACCTGCACTTGAGCAAGACAAAAGACCACAGCGCTTTTCAGTATAAGTAAACGTGAGCGTCAAGCCGGTTTTTTGTATTTACTAGAAAACTAACTCGATTTTTTTAGATTTCAGTAGAAGCAGCCATGGACTTTCAAGTTAGCTAGCCATTAATATGAATTTTAATGTTAAAGAATAGCGGTTAAATACCAAAAAAAAAAAATTTAGAGGTTTTTTCCAGATTTTTTTCTATCGAGGCGAATTAATGCTATCGTTTTTTTGGTAGAACAAGACATTAAGTATATGTTCTTCTATATAGGGTTAAATTTTTAATCTAAAATATTTACTACAAGTGTTGATTTTTTCCATTTTAAAAAGTGTCTCTTGGCGTTGGTCAGCCTCTTAATGACGTCTCAATACCTTCGTATTAAATACTGAAGATGTTAATACATTTTCAGCATCCAGGAGACACCTACCACTGCACTATGTGACAGCAGCCACTGGAGCATCCCACGGTATTTGATAAACAGTTTTCATATCCATCATATTTTTATTTGACTTAATCTGATTATAATATAATATGTATTATACTAATATGTATTCACGTCACATCGTAACGGATTATTAAATTCAGCTGAAATTTTGCGCAGAATAGTTTAAGAGACGGAGAAGTACATAGACCGTTTATTCCGAAAGTTCAAAAGTTCCCACAGGAATGTAAATACAACTTAATTTTACGTGGATGAACTCTAACTACAGTTATAGCTTGCCATAGCAAACTTTCTTGTTACAATCAAGGAGGAAAAAATCCTACGCTGATAACCAAATTTAGCGCGGGCAGGAAAAGCCGCTGGCTAAAGCTAAATATTTAGTCTATTTTCTGCATCATTTCTTTGTAGAATGTAGAACTTGATTTTTAATTCCGCATCTTGATTAATGAGTAAACACAATTCTTGTGCGTTGTGGACGTACAAACCTTTGTTGATTCGGCTTGTGACCTTGACTTACCATTAAAAATGCTCTCAATACCCCTAATGGTAAGAGGCTTAAGCTGCCAATACCATAAACAGCAAAGTCCAGTGGCATATAAGGGCCACCCATGCACTGACGTCAACCAAGAGACAGCGTTCTGTAATTGCTGCCTAACGTAACGGCGATAACCAATGCGACAAACTTGCGAAAAAACGAGTTATAAAATAGTTATTAAAAAACGAGTTATTCTTATTGCCTATGAATTATTTGAAGAAAAATTCAAAAAAAGTGATCAAAATTATATCGTTTTGAAAATGATGGACATAAGATCTTTTAAAATAAGTTTAACATTTTAAAATTAAAGTATTAAGTTTTGTGTGTCTAAATGGTAAACTCATCGCGTACTTGTGTGCTGAGATCTAAGTAACCAAAGAAACATCAATCAACACAGGTGGACTCTTAATTGACATACGTACTTACCACAATGTGTGGTCATTCGGATACCTAAGAAGAAATGTCTTGTGTGTACTGCCTACTTAACCAGACATAGCAGACATATCAATGACAATCAATATTAGAAAAAATAGGTAAAACAAGACCAATAACAAAATAGTTAATAGTAATGTAGATATTTTTTATATCAATCAGGTGGCAAACAATCTTACGGTCCGCCTGATAGTAAACGGTCACCGTCGCCTATGGACGCTTACAACACCAGGGGTAACAATCGCGCGTTGCCGACCCTTAGATCTACCCTTTTATAAATAAAACGATGTTATACCGTGTCTAGTAAAAACTCTACTGCCTAATTAAATAGTAAATACCTACTAGGTGAGAGGGAATTACTGGTTAAGCCCGTAACACACATAACTATAGTTAATAATAATATGTAAGAATATATTTAAATAAAACTAAAATATATGTGTTTGTACCTATATTACAGCTGTAATTTGTTGAGTGTGTGATTAAATGCTTACTATAGAAAATACATTGTGATATACCTTCCCGTAAATTATTTAAATATATATTTGTGTATTGCTTAGTTAAATTTAAGTTTTTTTTTTCAGACCACCACCACCACCCAGAAGTGACAGTTGGTGATTAAAAGCTAGTTAGTTTTAATCTTTGGTTACACGTTAGCACAAATTAATATTTATTATTGACATTGTCTTCTGGCTTTTAATCTTTTATTACATAAAATAAATACATTGTAATATTTATAATAAAGTAAATATCTCTATGTATCTTAATAGGTACACTAATGTTTAATGCATTCCAGGGTTTTTAGATTTCCGTACCCAGCTAATGCCAACGGAGCCTTATTTATTAGTAAGCCTTCGCTGTCTGTCTGTCTTTCTGTCTAGCTGTTTGTCTGTCTAACCGCTTAGTAACACATTTGTTTATTGGAAACTATATCTAAAGTAAGGCAACGTCGGACTTGGTCAGTACTTAGATGGGTGTCTGCATCGCATCACATTTTTTATTTTCGTTTAGGTTTGTAAATTACGTAAATGGTGGTAGGTAGGTACGGAGCCCTCGGTGCGCTAGTCTTACTCGCACTTGACCGGTTTTTTTTATAACCTTTAGCAGATGTATATCACAGACTTCTATAATGTAAATAATTGTAAAATAATATTACAATAACAATCGTAAACAAGAACATTATTAATTCAACAAAATTATTGTAGAAGACAGTACTTTTTTTTATTTACGTTACATGTCGATATTATAACCAGAATATATTTGACATACACATTTTTTATTGCTCTACGGAAAAATTATTCACCCTTAAAATTTTTTTTGTCGTCTACCCGCATATTTTAGAAGGTAAGAATTTATAAAATTACAAATGTAATTACACATGTAGCTAAATAATATACTAAAAAAAACTTTATTAACAAATAACTGCCTGACTGTTCTGTTCTGGTAGAACTTGCCACTTAGCTTGAGTTCATGGAAGGTTTTCTGGGCATGTTAGGGTTCAGTATGGACTGAGCGTTATTACCAAAGTAGGTAACCAGCGAATGCTAAAAATATGTCGTGTGGGGTAGGCGTTCGAGCAATTTAGCCAAATGCTTATTGGTTTTTATAAGGGGGGTGCCCATTTATTGCCAAAACGTACAGAAAATTCATTTCATCAAAAAATAAAAAACTGTAAATAGCTTTGTTTGACAGTAGAAGTTAGGAATAATTCAAGAATACTAATAATAGGGAAACGTTTGGACCTAACTGTAAATTATATAAAGCAAAAATTACTAGCCGCCATGTTGGTCGAAAAATATACTTTGTGTACATATTAATAAACATAAATGCTTTTGGTCGTAGTGCTTTCTCGATTCGACTTTCGTGTTGTGCGGTCGTGTTCTAGAGCGTCAAGTGCTCTCATTGTGCTCCGTACAGTGGTGACGCAGCTGGTGCGCATTCCTGTGTGGTGTTTTGCTTCAGCGCTAACTACCTGGAATTGTTGTTTGGTTTATTGCCCGCAATTCTTGGAAAATCGGCCTGAGTGTTGAGCGCTGCCCGGTTGTGTGTATTGGCTGGAAAATTGCTTCTCGGCCCGCCGTGAGTGTACTTTCGCGCTTTTCAACACGCTCATAACGCGGTTTATCGAAACGATACTGTGTGTTTTTGTGTGTGAGTGTGTGTTCTCGTAGTCGCGGAACTCTCGCCCGGCTTTGGGTAGATCGCTGGTGTAGTATTTCTGGCTCAGCGGTTCGCCACTCCGCGCGTTCTCGCGTTTAAGGTATCGGTTGCGTCTAGTTTGTAAGAAATCCAGTTCCGAGTGCTCAAGGGCTGGTGGGTGAGATCGTATAGCTCTTTTCAGAGTTGCGGTTTGCCTAAACGTTTCTCAATCGAAAACGTCCCGTTGCTCAGGGGGAAACCTAACGGTGACAACGTAACCCCGGCCGTTAGAGTAGGTGTTAGGTACACACCAAGCAATCCGTAGCACTGCGGGGCGCTTGGCCTTATTTAGGTATTCTTGCTCCTCGCCAGCAATGGTGGGGAATCACTAGGTACACACCAACTACATCTCGGTCACTCCCGCGATGCCCGAGCAACTCAACGGCTTGTCCCCGGACCAGCTAGGAGAAATCGTGAAAGCTCTTGTTCGCGATCGCCCAGAGGTGGCCCAAGCCATCATCAAGGCTGTGGGGCCTGCCCTCACTGCGTCTAGCACAACCGCGTTGCGCCCATCCGTCTCATCACGTTCGCCTCCGCGTTCTCCCTCTCGCTCGCGCACTCGCTCGCGCTCTCTATGACGCGTCCCGCTCTCCCGCGACCCGCGACTCGCTCGCCGCGCTCTCCGGGCCCCTGTGCCAACTCGTCTCCCCACTCCGGTAACTGATGCGGCCCTTTCTCGATCACTCGCTACCCCGTCGCCCCCCCGACCCTAGTCCCCTCAGAGACCGCTGCCTTGTCTCCGGAAGCCGTAATGTCCACTGAGTCCGCGTCTACCTCTAACGAGGACGACGAAGGCTTTAAAGTCGTTGGCCTGGGGACCAAAAAAGGCAAGAAGCGGATGAAGACCGCCAAGTCCAAAAAGGCTTAGGCGGCATCCGCTCAGGAGTCTTCTTCGCCTCCCTCCGATTCTGAGGCTAAACGCCTCAAAGCGCCTAGCGCTTTCCCGTCCACCTCGGTGGCCAGCCCTGAGCCAGCTGCCATGGACACCACCCCTCCGCCGCCACCTCTTAGCAGGCCGACTGTCCCACTTCGGGACGGAAAGATAAAACTCCGCCCCCAGCCGTTATCAAAGACAAGGGAGCATGGCCAAACATCGCAAATGCAATGAAGGCCAAGCGTATTAATTATTATACGCACGCCCGCAATGATGCCGAGCGCGGCATCAAAGTGCAGGTCCCGACACCGACAGATTTCTGCAATCTGCCGGCCTTTCTTACGGCTAAGAAATACGAGTACCGCACGTACTCGCTGGCCGAAGAACGCGTGCTCAGGGCAGTTATAAGGGGAGTTCCTAAGGAATTCTCCGAAAAAACTGTCCAGGACGACTTAATCGTCCAAGGCCTCCCCGTAAGGGAAGTACACAGGACGTACAACGGCCGCAATAAGTCAGAGTGCTACGATATGGTGCTCGTAGTGCTCGATCTGACTAAAGAAGGCAAAGCCATCTTTAACATTAAAGATGTATGCAGCCTCAAGGGCGTCCGGGTCGAGACTCCGCATAAGCGGTCGACCCCAGGACAATGCCACCGATGCCAGCTGTATGGCCTCGCACAGCGCAACTGCACACGTAGACCGCGCTGCGTGAAATATCTTCACGATCACGCCACAGGACTGTGATCGCAATCGCAAAAACACATCCGACCCGGTCGCTTGCGTACTCTGTGGGAGCGAAGACCACCCTGCGAATTACCGCGGGTGCCCAAAGATTCCCAAACAGAACCCGCGTAAACCCAAAAAGGGAAAATCGCCTCCGTCTGCCCCCGACAACAGGCTCCGCTCGTGCCTGCTCCCCTCCCTGCCGTCAACTCCTGGAGCCGTCCTCCAGCGCTTGTCGACGCGGGTAAGTCTAAAGAGACAGACAAACTTCTGTCTGCACTCCCTGGGCCCGTCTCAGTCACAGGTATTCCCTACCCCGCCCCTCTCATGTCCCGGGACATCCCGCGTCCAGCGACTATGCGAAGTGCTCCCGCACCTCTCGCGCAAACGCGCCTTGCCCCCCCGCGCCCCTCTCTCGCGCTGCCCCGCAACGCCGCTCAGACGGCCGAGCAGCAGCAGCATCTCAGCGTTCTCGCTGAGATTTCTTGGGCCTTCGACCCAGCCTACTTTGAGGACGTGTACGCCGAATACGTACAGATCCCCGATCTCAATCAAATGCTCAGCTTCATGGCTAAGCATCGCGAGTTCTTCGCCGCCCTCCGCAGGGTGGCCCTCAAACCTTAAAAACCAAAATGAATTCGCACAACCGCGCGCGAAAAACCCCGGTCCGTCTCCTTAGGCTATTTTAACGCCAACGATCTTCGAAACCAAAGAGAGGAATTATCGCAATTCTTCTGGTCCCAAAAACCGGACGTCTTCCTCATCCAGGAAACGTTCCTAAAGCCCGCTGTCCGCACCCCTTCGATCGCGAACTATCGCACCGGCCGTAATGATAGAACTGCATCCATTCTCGGAGGCACTCTCATCTATTACAGGCGCTCCCTGCATTGCTCCCCTATCGATCCTCCGCCACTAACGAATTTAGAAGCATCCGTCTGCCGCTTAGAGATGACCGGCCATCAGCCGATCATCATTGCATCGGTTTATCTCTCTCCCTTAAAAGACTTGCTGGAGAGCGGCCTTCAGTCGCTCTTAAATTTAGGCGACGCCGTCATTTTTGCCGGCGACCTAAATTGCAAGCACCGTCGCTTGAATTCTTCAGTAACTTCACGGAGAGGCAGACTCCTCGACGATTTAGTTGACAGACTAAACTTTGACATCATCGCTCCCATGACGCCCACTTACTTTCCCCACAATACTCGGAACAACCCTGACGTACTCGACATAGCACTTCTAAGGAATGTAAGGCTAAGCTTTCGCTCTATAGAGGTGCTTAACGAACTTGACTCGGACCACCACCCTGTCCTCCTCCGATCAGATTCCCCTTCGGACTCTCCTCCCGCCACTAGAACCGTGGCGGACTGGCATAAATTCGGAAAATTACTCGAAAATCCCAGCTCGCCACATCTAGATCGCGTTCCCAATATCATCTCTTCCGCGACCGACTTAAACGTAGCTATCGACTCACTCACTAGCCACCTGACCGCCACCGTTGGCGAGTGCTCAAGACAAGTGCCGGTTGGTGATTATCACCACCTAATCCTGCCTCAGCACATCAGGTCGCTAATGACTGAGCGTAACGCGGCCCGCCGCAGACGCGATCGCGCTCCCACTATCGAAAAAAAAGCTCGCTTCAACGACTTACACCGCCGTGTAAGAACCGCTGTAGCTGAGCTTCGCGCCCAACGTTTCCGTGATCTGATGGAGAACATTTCTCCTTCTCACCAAGGCCAGAGCTTTAAAATCAGACACCGCCAACTCTCTCCCTCCGTTAACTCGTCCCAACAACGTTCCCGCGTTCAATGACGACGAATGAGCGGATTGCCTAGCGTCTAGCCTCCAAGCCCAATGTGCCTTAAGCACACAGCCGTTCGATCCTGACCACGGCGAAGTGGAGCGCAGAACTTATCTGCCTCCACAAGACCCCCTGCCCCCAGTCACTGTCGACGAAGTCAAACAGGTCATCAAAGACCTACGCCCCCGTAAAGCCCCCGGTGCGGACGGTATCTCTAACGATATCCTAAAGCGCCTTACTCTTCCCCTTCCCTGCCTTCTAGTAGCGATTTTCAACGCTGCTATCGAACATTGCACCTTTCCTTCTCAATGGAAAGATGTAATTGTTATAGGCATCCACAAGCCAGGCAAAGCTCGTACTGAGCCGTCCTCCTACCGCCCCATAAGTTTACTAAAGGCCGCCTCCTCGCTCGCCTACGGAACGCTATAGTCTCCAGAGGCATTTTAATAGACATCCCAAAAACGATAGGTACCCAATTAGCCCTCTTTGCGGACGATACCGCTATCTATACCACTGATAGGCAAGTGAGTCGAATCACTAAGAGACTCCAACCCGCTATCACCGCCCTAGGCGAATGGTTTCGGAAATGGAGAATCGAGGTGAATCCCGACAAAAATCTGCCGTTGTCTTTACCTCTGGCCGCCCTCCGCAGCCATCTCCCCTCTCACTCTTCGGTCGTGCCATTCCCTGGCAAAACAAGACCAAATATCTCGGTGTGACCCAGGATAGACGTTTGAACTTCCGCAATCACACCAAAATAGAGACCGAGCCGCTTTTGTCCTCGGTCGTCTTTATCCTATGATAGGCAAGTACAGTAAGATGTCTCTTAGAAATAAGCTAAATCTTTCACAACTTGCATCCGCCCCATACTAGCTTATGCTAGCGTAGTCTTTGCGTTATCCAAGCGCAATCTCCATACACTTCAGACCCTCCAAAACCGCTTAGTCAGAGCGGCCTCCGGAGCCTCCTGGTACGTCCGCAATGCCTACACAGAGATTTCGAACTCCCCACGATTCCCCAATATTTCAAAGATCTGGCAGTCCGCTTTTTCGAGCGTACACAAAATCACCCGAATTGATTAATTGTGAAATGCACAACGTACCATCCCCCCGATCGACTTAGGCACGGTCGTAAAACTATAGTTAGGCGGCCTCGGCACGTACTAACGGCCCCAGATGACGATCTCGCTATCCGGATAACGAGATTAGTCTCAACGACCTCCCACAATAGGACCTCCCTCCCAAAACGACGCCGACGTCCCCGGGTTCGTCGGCGCCCGAACGGATACACGAGGTATCAAAGAGTGCCGGGGTGCTTTTCGCCCTACTCAATCGCAACCACACCCGCGTAACGGGGAACTCCCCTCCTGGCGGTGACCTACCTTCGGGTTCGAGACTCACGCCGGTCGAAGGGACGCCCCCGAGAGCGACAACCCAAGCCGAGGCTCCCCCCGCGGGTAGCCCCTGAGCGTTGGGTGCTATACGGGCTGAGGCTCCTTCAGAGACTCGCCCAAAAAAGTCCGGTGAAGCAGTAATGGCTGCAACAGCCAACTGCAATGTCAGTTCAGAAAAAAAAAAAGGTCGTAGTGCAGGGCAACAGAACAGTTGGATGCTGTGCCCATGTCATGACAGGTATTCGGTACTTGGGATGGGGACGGCATCAGAGTTATCTTGCTGCATATGATCTATGATGATAATGATTAAGTTTCTGCATTTTTTGTTGAAATAATTGTCAGCATCAACTGATTTGTATAATGTAAAGGTGTGTCCGTACATGAAAGATAAAAATATATATATATATATATATATGTATGTATGTACCTTTTTTCAGATTTTTTTCTGTTTGCTTATATCCAAATGTTCCAAAAATTCAATCCATCGAAAGCTATAGACACGCCATACTGTTTTGCGGACGAAGTCGCGTGCAAAAGCTAATTTTAAAATATACATATTCAAGTCTTATATTTGTGGTAGTTTAAAGGAGTGGTTAACGAAAGCTGGATGGATCGTCATCACATAGGTATCTACACTTTGAAAACACATTACTTCATTGCAATGTATCATTGTACTAAGGTGACAGCTTTGGTTCACCGATTTTTAATAAAATAAAGAACTCTACGTAATGACTATAGCTGAAACAATAGTGTTCAGACAATGTATCTGTTATTGAGTGACTGTAAACAACAACATATAATATTGGGTATTTATAAAAAAATAATGAATGCAAGTTACATAAAACATCAATAAGTTTCTATAGAAATGCCATATTTCTGAAAAATTTAAAAATGTCTAACATTCAAACCCTTAGTTTTTTCCTAACCATCTTTTTTATTAATCCACCATGAGTCTATTATCATCTACATATGTTTATACAAGTAGGCACTTGTGGCCGGAATTACTATGGACGGTGGGCATTCCCCTTTCCAAACTACATTGTAACATTTAAAGTTACTTGTGTTGAACATTTAAATTTGTTAAAAGCAAGTAAGGGAGGACCTACAAAATACCCCACATTCCGAAGATGATTCTAGCTGACAACAATCAGTACAGGTCGGTCAAAACGTCGGGAAATTAAAAAAATAAGGTATTTATATCTTACATTATTATATGTATTTCTTCATAAATTGTTACGTTCACACCACTTGCATTTGATGAAGTAAAGCATCTTAGGTATGTAATGTCGACAGTCCGCATGGCCTAAATTGCACTCGTCCAAGACAGACGGAATAACCATTTTACTTTTATATTATCTTAAAATATGCGCAAGGGGGTAGGCTAGTGCACCAACAGTGAGGACGTATGAAAGCTGGTAACAAGCATCTGCGAATCCAAATCCGAGAGCACCGATTTGTCGGTTTTCGATACCCAGAGTTACAATGTAAAAAGTTTTCTGACCTTCTGACCTTGGGGTGCTTAGACGCTGCGCTAATTTTGTTCTTCGGCCACCGGCTCAGAAAAGTTAGTTGCACTATAACAGACGGATCCAAGAATTCTTGCACTGACAAAAACTCGAGTAGATGCCAAGGTTTTTGCCTTACTTTAAATATAATGTGGCACAAACTGCTCTGCAACATTATTATTGCCGCTATATCACCAATAACCATATCAATGTTAACATGAAAATTTATTTACCTGTCCTGTCGTAAAATTACCAACTTAATATTCAATCAAATCCAGTACATGGTCAATTAACTGCGGCACTCACTAGTCGATCGCACGTCGTCAAATATGCCATATCACTTTGCTTTGCTAACTATCGTAAGGCCGCAAATACATTGAGGAAGGTAATTACTGAATCAGACTGAAATTAATGGCAGTTCTATGCCGATAATAGAAATTGTTTTAAAAAAAATTACAATTTACCTCTGTAAGAATTATTATATTGTATTTTAACCGCGACTTCTACTGTTTGCATGGTCAAAAACTTGGTAAATACCTTCCTAAATAACAAATAACTAACTGAATGAACTTAACTAGAGAAAACGGTTTTATTTTTGATAAAACAATATAATATATGGTTTTAGAGTAAATTACTTCCTGCTGCAAACGCTTTGGTTGAAAAATGGGCTCTTCTATTCAGGTTTTTTTTAACAGTGACTATAACATAGTAGGATTCTTTTCATTCTTATTTTTTCATGTCAATTAAGCGGATGGTTAAAAAATCGAAAGTATATTCCTATCACCATTTAGAGTTTACACGGAAAAAGGTATTTGGGGAAACGTGTATGTATACGTATAGATCCGCTAAAAACGAAGGTAGCAATATATTATGATTTTAGTTATTTTTACACTATACTTCTAGTCTACGTTCCAATTCACTTTTAGATTTTGCTGATTGATTATCGCCCGGTAAAGTTGATGTGTGAAGTTTTGGAACGGTGGTTTGCAGTTCATTTTCACACTGACAGGAGCGATTTTTATCCGTATCTATGGGAGTGTAAATAACTTGACAGTTGGAAAATTCCCCTAAGCCGGGCGTACCTAAACAACTTTTTCAACTTTCACGTTGCGTTTTGGAACGTAACATTAGATACAACCGAATGAATCACCCGATCTCATGGCTAACTACACTATTTGGTTATTTATTGAGTGTTCTCAAATAAACTACTTTCGTACTACTGAATACTACTTTATGACTGGTTTCGATCAAGGCGACTGATGGTATGACAACGCGTTTTTTCTCTCTCTCACACACACACACACTATTATTGCAGTAATTGCTTTCGGTCAATGGTTATGGTTACTAGTATAGTATTATATAATCTGTGGTTATGGTATAATGGTACCGCTATGTTTACCTCTGAACAGATATCGATGTATCAGTGTACGTTGATGTTTGTTGTTACTTATACAATTGTCAAGCTTAAGGCACGAAAACCAATAACTGTTGGACAACAGTTTTTTCAAACATTTGTAAACAATACAGTACAAAGCAGTAGTAAATAAATTAACTGCCAGTGACTCAATCCAGGCTCCAGCTGAATATCAGCGTTGTATGTCCAGTGACACGCTGCTTGTGCTGATCTGTGGCCTATTTGACACTCCTTCATGACAGGTTTTCAATCTATGTTATGTTAGTCATTAGATTTTAAAAAAATGGGAATATTTAGTTAAGTTCTTTTTACTTTTTTTAGGGTTCCGTACCGCTGTCCGTTCGTCTGTCACCAGGCTGTATCTCATAATCCATGAAAGTTAGACAGTTGAAAAGTTTACAAATGATATATTTATGTTGCCGATATAACCACAAATACTAAAACAGAATAAAATAAGTATTTAAGGGGGTTCCGTACAACAAACGTGATTTTTTGGTTGTTTTTGCTCGATATTGATAGGATCGTCCCATGCTGAATCTTCCGATCCGTGAAAGTGAATGAAATTATGTGGATCCTAGTACAATTTTAAGATAATTTGTCTACTAAGACTCTGAAATGTGAAAGTATGAAGTTTTCTAATACACGATTCTACAATTCACGTGGGGGTAAATGGAATAAAAAATGTGTAGCGTAGAAAAAAGATACCTAGAACTAGTTACAAGCTAAATTTGTTAGGTTTACTACGAATACTACTAATTAGGAAAAACGGAACACAACATAAGTAACCCGACTATTAAATTATTAAAATCAAATAGAATAAAATAAGTCCTACACAACATAATGCTTCCTCTTTTACAACGTAATGAGCACACAATTAATAATATGTGTCACCACCGCGAGCTGAGTAGCTTTTAGAGCGTTCCATCTGACTACTTTTTAGCAGAAATTGTTAGCGGTTTGCGTTTCATGCTTTTGGTAGCAAAATCATAGCACAATATTATGTTGACTTTTATCGTTTCGTCTGAGCGGTTTTGCTACGAAATGTTGCTACCAAAAACATATCTCGAGACGTGGGAATTTTACGCTACTTTTCGACAGCTGTCAAATGTGAATGTGAAATGAGTGAATCCTTTGAGAAAAATACTTCTAAAGTTGTTTTTTTTTATAGAAAAGTTTATTTTTGCATTGTAAACTATATATCTACAAAAAAAAATCACAATAAAATACTCAAACATATACACATAGAACTGTCAAAAAATGACGGAAAACGCGTTTCGTTTGGACAATAATAGCGCCGCTGAAATAATTAGATGCACTTTGACGGAACGGGTAGTTGGTGGTAAAAAAAGGTTTTACCATTAAATTTCAACGCGGCTCAAAAGGGACGCCCTAGTTGTCGTACTTTAAAACTGCGGTCTTTAAGGTCATACGTCTGTCAGCTACTTTAATTTTGTTGAAGGTTCCAGCATTTAAGTTGTGCCATCGGTCCCGCTTAACGCAGCTGATAAGCTAAGCTAATTATAATTTAAGTACTTTTTAACTGTAGGTTCGTTCGTTGGAGCTTCTACATACCTATATTATTTTATTAGTTATTTATATTTATCCGCATTAAAAGATATACAATAATCGTTATTTATTAGTAAGCAGGCGGGCGCGACATTTTGATAACATGCAATGAACCTAAATTTTGCAATTTTATTAATTAATAGTCTACCTATTTTATACTCGACTATCTTAATACGCGTTTTATTTGCGTAAGTACTAGGAGACGCCCACGCTCCGTTCACTGATATTTCGCTCTCGGTATCTGTACTATATTTAAAAGAAGAAACTGATTGACTGACTGAATTAATGAAATATCAACGCACAGACCAAACCGCTGGGTCTAGAAATTTGAAATTTGATATGTGGGTTCCTGACTTGATGTAAGAGCTCCATTAAAAATGAATTTGGTAAAATTCATCCCTTAAAGGGGTAAAATAGGGTTTGGAAGTTTATATGAAAATCTGTAAATTTTAAAGTTAAATGCATAAAACTTAGTATCTGGTATTTTGTTTGACGTGTTTCACCGTTTTTAATTAATCATCCCCTAGGAGGCAAAACAGGGGTTGAAAATTTTTATGAGAATTCCGATATTTGTGTAGGTCTTTACCCTAAACAATTAAAAGCTTGGCTGTTTTTGTGTAATTTTAAATAAAATAATATTTAAATAAATAGGATAAAATTGCGGGAAAATGCTGGTAAAAGATATTTAATTTGGCACTCCAACTAGACACGTGCCGAATTGGCCGAATAAATGGTCATAAATTATAGTATAACACATTCCGCTTGAAAAATTTAATCATTCATCAATGATATGTCATCAAAAACTCCGTAAATACATAATTTCGAAAGATAGATAGATATTTTATAGTTTAATGTGCGTCCATATCGTTTATTCGTTGTTGGGTGGGTTGATATAATTCGAATTATTTTTATAGGTTGAAAATAAACTATGGTTAAAAGTACAGATAAACTTTTAAATAGAGATTTGTAACTGCCGTACTGACAGAAATACGTGTATCAACGCAGACAACTAAAGGATTTCTACAAAAATCGTTCCTTAATATTAAAATATAAGTTGGAAATTGTATGAATATCTGTCATATATAAAGTAAAATGCATGAAAAGTGTCGTGTTTCATCGCTATTGGAAAATCATCCATTAGGGAAAAATAAGAAATGATACTTTATGTAGGAATCTGGTTATTTTCTTAAATAAAACGTTTAAACTGGCTATTCAGACTTTAGGGTTACAAATAAGGATTGACGTGTTTAAGCAGTTTTGAATTTGAAAAGACAGAAAAATTAAACTCGGAACTGCGAGAAGTAGACAAATATAATTGTCGCTTATAAAATTATTCAGATCAATGGACTAACTAAAGATACAGCTAAAGCTGTTTATGTAATTGCAAGCTTTTTGCTCTAATCACAGACTTGTGGTTGAAATCCCAAGCCGAATTTAGCACAGTCGTAGCCGCCGGCAAAAGCTTGTGAAACAAATACAAATTAATTTTCATAATAGTGAAGAAAATAAATAAATACTAAAACAAACAAATCACGACATTCATATTTTGGTCTTATTTAAAGTACCTTACCCGTTCGAGTCTTGCCACAAAATAGTTCTGAAAACTTCTGAGTAAGAAGTTTAGTTTACTATCTAATATGGCAGTATACGTAAGGTATACATTACTGAGTAATTAAACTCAATACGTACAATACAAACATCAAATAAACTGTTTAATTGCGCAAGCCCACCGAATGTAATGATCCATCGTAGACCGGTTGACATTTCGCGCGGCCTCAGCGAACACCGAAACTGTTGCAACACAGCAATGTACTTAGACCGCTGATCAGATCAAAATCGTTGTCATTGTTAAGCTGAAAGAATCATTGATAGAGATTATTATCATTTCAGTTATCGAAATATATTTTTGCCACATTTTAATTTTGTAATATCCTATTGTAACCAAACATTTAAGATAATATGATGTCCTGTTGTAACCAAAACATTTTAGATAATATGATGGTGATCAGAATGATATAAATCTTTGGCATGTAAGTAACATTATTATACGATTGATGAGTCAAGTATACCTTGAACTTACGTTCTAGGTCAGCGTCGAGTCCAAGTATCATCAATGAGTTCGATGGCCGCACATCACGTAATATCATCATTCATTACTCAATGAATGGGTACGAACTCGTAGTTCGTAGTAATATAGTATCTGTTATTCATCGCAAATTCGTAGTTGTTGCATATTATGTAAATAGGTAATATAATAATACCCTATAATAACCGTAGTAACCCCACTTTCACATTTATATCCTGATTTCAGACTCTATTTTCAGTAACTGACTTTGTTTCAACAAATTAATTATATGTAGGTAGGTTTTTTCTTTATATGTATACAAAAAGCAAGTAATAGAACTATACCTAATTTCAAGTTTGCTTAGAAATACAGAATAGGCATACTGACAGCAGGACGTACTAATACACCTCATGCAAGTCTCACCATTAGATTTCTTTTGACTAACTCTTACTGGCTATATTTCAAAACGATACGGTAAAAAAGTCAAAATAGAGCCAAGTTTATTCTTGTAATAACTAGCTGTAAAAAGTAATAAAATAAAAAGACTTAATACTGTTTTTACACTCCTGCTCGAAAAAGTACATTTTCTTCATCGATAGTGTGCGAAAATACCTCTTTTTCAACAAGGTTTGCAATAAAATTTGAATTTATAACAAAACAATAATTAGATTGCATTCCACAATACGTTTGGTAGAGAGTAACAATTTGTGCCAGCCATTTTCATAAAAAATAACTTTTGTTATGGAAATGGCTGACATTGTTTGAAGTATTGTATTTATTGTGATTGCGTAATAGTGCTATCAATTATTATTGTTACTGTATTTTCTTTATCTCGTAACCTAGCAGCAAATATTATAGTAAAACGTAAGTAAAGTAAAACTATTTTTTTCTAATAGTCCTGATAATAATTAAAATGCAAAACTCATAAAAAAATCATTTCATCTCGCTCCTTTGAATCACTTGGTCAGCTCCGCATCCTACTCTTCAATACTCACTACATTAGAATCCTTCTCTTCTCTCGGGATTTAACTTAGATCTACATTGCAGTCTACTATTGATACATAACCACATGTGGAACTATATATTAGGAGAATTTCCAAATTTAAATTACATAAAATTAAGTTCAGTATTATTATTATTATTGCCAAGCTAGACCCTAGGGCTATAATGATTTACTTTAGGGTACATTTTTATTTTATGAGGCAAGTTGTGAAAATACAATTAAGGGGAGTGCTTATACACGGCGCAAGTAGCTAGAGCAACTAAAGGTGCGGGCTATACCTATGCGTTAGCAGTATGCACGTATGTTTAGTTACTTGCTCATTTCGCTATGGTGCATGTAGATACATAATGCCGAAGCTTGATCAAGTAGGATAATAGCACTTTATAATGACTTACCTGCATGACATAAATAAGATATTGTCGAGCAGGTGGTGTAAAAACAATATTCACTATTAAATCTTTCAGATTATATACCGTTACAGATTAGGCTCGACGAATGCAGGTTTTTTTTTCTTCAAACTTAAAATATATATTTTTATTTACTCATAATAAACAGTATTATTTATTTCCATTCTTTCTTACCCTTTATAATATTCCCAATATATATATATATATATATATATCCTTTTTTTTGTAAATATATACATATCATGCATAAATACACCAAGACTAAAGACAAACACAAATGTTTATTATATAATTGTTTGTTCAGTGTGGTTATCGAACCCACAACGTCTGCGCAGCAGCCTACCACACTATCAACTAGGCTAATTTCCATGGGATCTCTTGATTGAGATAAAAAGTATCCTATCGAATGTGGATCCTATCTATATGGTTTGATGTGTGCAAAATTTAAACCAACTAACAACTAACAAAAATCTTATTTTATAATTAATTAATTATTAACATTTACAGAATTAGTCGAATTAGGATTCTGAAATAATCCGGAAGATTTCGGAATTCTAATCTTAACTAATAAGTGAATCTGCTCTAAAACTGCCATTCAAGGTCTTGCTACACGGAGCGGCTTATTATAATAAACTTTAATTCGTTACGTGATACTTAATAAAATCAATCAGTCTTAAATATCCAAACAACAAATTCCGTCAAGTTCAGTAAAGGTTTCGTGGAATGAGAACTATTGCAGATCTCTAAAAATCCTATGAACCGATTTTTTAAAGCTTCTCCTGGACCAATGTTTTTGGAAGTGTTTATTTTCAGATTTTTGAAACACTTGCGGTTTAAAAGTTAGAGATCCCTTGATTTAGGGACACAATATTTTGTCCCTAAAAATTTTTAACTTTCGATGTCAATAACTCACACATTATATACATCTTAAAGAAAAAGATTTATAAAGATTACATTTTTGTAGACCTATACAACCACGCAATAGGATGCTCGAAAAAAAAATACCATCCCTAAGTTCAATGTATGGACAGCTACTCTAAGCTTTTACACTTTTTTCTCAATCTCATTTTATGTATAGCGATTGGTATATGACACCTTCCTATAAAATTTTATAAGCAACGACGAAAAGGCGGCCGATATATAAAGTGCTGTGACATAAATAACTGAATAAATAACGAAACTATATGGATTCCATTATTGCCATATGACTATGGTACCCTAAAAAGCATGTTTGTTTGCAATAGGTACTTATGTATGTGCGTGTAGTAAACGATTTATCTGTTGGTCGGTTTAGAATAATTCTACATAGTCAAATGTCAGATCTACATTATGTCCAAGAGTTTCGAAAGCGTAAGTCGTAGGGTCTCAGACACACGCATATATCTTCGAATCTAGATCACCTAAGCTAAACTTTTGTGGTGAAAGGTCGAACAGACCAGTTAGGTTTGTAACATGTTGTGAAATAATCACTTTCGTAAGACGAAATGCCTTGTTTTTACATCAATAGTTTTATTTATTTTTGTTAAGATTTTTTGGGAATATTATAAAGGGTAAGAAAGATTTGAATTAAATAATACTGTTTATTATGAGTAAATAAAAATTTATATTTTAAGTTTGAAGAAAAAAAAACCCGCATTCGTCGGTATAATCTGAAAGATTTAATAGTGAATATTGTTTTTACTCCACCTGCTATATAATATATATGTAATAATTCCAATCAAGAGATCCCATGGAAATAAGCCTAGTTGATAGTGTGGTAGGCTGCTCCGCAGAGGTTGTGGGTTCGATAACCACACTGGACAAACAATTATGTAATAAACATTTGTGTTTGTCTTGAGTCTGGGTGTATTTATGCATGATATGTATGTATTTACAAAAAAAAGTATATATATATATATATATATATATATATATATATATATATCTATATGTATTTGTATCCGTTGTCTGGTATCTATAACACAAGCTTTGCTTACTTTAGGGCAAGACAGCGCTGTGTGTAATGTCTAAAAATGTTTTTTTTATATATTTATTTACAAAGCTATTTCGGTTTTCCTATTAGTTGCTTAAATATCTACGCAAATAATGTCCTGGGCACTGGTATGGTTTCAAAACCAAAATAAATGTACCCCTAGTTCTCGTAAAAGCACATAGTTAAATTAAGATATCATAGTCTTATGTAGAAATAAACACAGATAAGTATTAATTTAATTGTGTTTAAACTATTGAAGTTATGGCGGGAGCTACAAAATAGTGTTTTTGCTAAATCAAACGATAAACAGGGTAAATCCGCCATATATGTTAAATCAACAATTCTTTTGTGAAACAATTTTTTTTCGTTTATGAATGTTTTTTTTTATTTCGTACATAAAACCATTATTAATAAGAAGTTCCTGAAAGACCGAGCTTCGCTCGTTTTTTTTAACAACGCCATCTATTGTCAAGTAGCTTTAGTGTTGCTGTGTCGGTAAAAATAATAGTATTAATACTTGCCAATAGCTGTCAGAAAGAGTCATATTTTTCAGTTTATCATTGCCTGAAAACACGGATAAAACGACGTTTTCTAAAAATGAAACCTAGCTTGATCTATTTATCGCCCTCGTAACCACCGGCATGCCAAATTTCTTGAAAATCTTTAGAGTCGTTTACATATATATATTATAATACTAATGGTTGCTCGTTTAAATACCTAAATTTTATCAGCACCAATATTTAGAAGCTCCAAAGCTCTCCAGTTACGTCGATCGATTGAGACCGGCTAGTCTAATCGGCGATTAGTCCCTCACTCCACTTCCTGCCAAAATGTATTAAATTTCAATAGCCAAGTCAAAGTGAAACATTATACACTATGAAAATTGGTTACAGGTATTCCTGCAAAAACTTTTAAATTTATCAGGATACTAGCCTACGCCCTACTTTGGCTATTCTGTAAAATAACTAACTGTGTGCCAATTTTAGCTCGATTTGATACTCCATTGCGAAGTGAAAAAAAGACAAACAAACTTTTACGTTTATAATATAAAATATGGATTGGCCTAATCTCTACATAACCTAAGTAATCATAGACATGGACAATTGGACATCTATTCATTCATCATCATATACCGACGTACACTACACGAGACGATTAAGTAAAAAAAAAATAAACAAAATAAAAGCAATTACTAAAGTTTTATTAGGATATTAGCTCTTGCCTGCGGTTCCACCTGCCTTAAATTCGATTACCGGTGTAGGATTTCAACGGCAACTCCTCAATTATAAAAAATAACCGACTCACATTTAACTCAAACTATCTCCATGCCGAATTTCATCTTAATCGTTACAGTGGTTTAAGCGTGAAGAGATAACAGACAGACAGAGTTACTTTCGCATTTATAATATTAGTATGTATTGGACATATAATAGCCTATTTCCCATTCCCAGAGCAAAATTCCAATTTATAGGCCAAATAAGTGTGCGACTTGCGAGCTGTCCCTCTAGGAGTCGTGCTTTCCGGTCACTTGCTAAAGCTACCAAAGGGAACTTTTGCCAGTCGTCGTTTCCACCACTGCGAAAGACCGACGTTAACTTGGCCCATAGTGCTTAAGAGAAAACCGATCTACTGGGCAGTATTTTTTTCCTCAAACTCGAATATGAACGACGAAGGCGCTGTACCACCTACTATACCGCGGTGCGGTAAGAACATGCTGGAAATCTCCATAACACAGCGTGAGCTCCGGCAGGCGTTGCATTCTCTAGACGTTCATAAGTCGGGTGGGCCCGACGGTATACCAGCAGTGGTGCTTAAGCAGATTGTTCCTGAGTTATTTCCTGTGCTCATGCGCCTCTTGGGCTTTCCTACCACACTAGGCAATTTCCGTCTTCATGGAAGACTGCAAATGTGCACTCGGTGCCCAAAAAGCGCGATAGATCAGATCCATCGAATTACAGGCCTGATGGCTATAACCTCTCTCCTCTCCAAGGGGATGGAGCGTGAGATCAACACACAGCTTCTTAGATACTTAGAAAAACACGATCTAGTCAATGACCGTCAATATGGCTTTCGCTACGGTCGCTCGACTATCTCACACACCGATAGGCACTAGCCATTGAGAGTCAGGAGGAGGCATTAGCTTGTAGCCTGGACATAGCGAAGGCGTTCGATCGGGCCTGGCACTGGGGTCTGATATCAAATTTGCCTTCTTATGGAGTGCCCGAGGGTTTGTGCAAACGGGTGAATAGCTTTTTGTCCGGCAGACGCACATGAGCCGCAGTTGACGGTAGTTGCTGTGATAGCATGGAAATTAATGCTGGTGTCCTGCAAGGCTCTTTGCTGTCTCCTACGCTGTTGCTACTGCATATCAATGACATGTTGGACATCAACAACATACATTGCTATGCAGATGACAGTACTGGAGCCGCTTATTACACGGTTCGTGCAAACATCCCTCGCTCCGTTGTGGAGGAAAAGCGTGGAGAACTTGTGTCTCAAATTGTGACCACTCTCTCCAAGGTCACTGGGGACGGGAAGACTTAGTCCAATTCAACCCTACCAAGACACAAGTCTGCGCGTTCACCGCTAAGAAAACCCTATTCATTGTGGTCCCACAATCCCAGAACACTCTCCTTCATCTTCAAGAGCATTGGGATCCTTAGTGTTGACATCTCCAGCGATGTTCATTTCCGAGATCATTTGCAAGACAAGGTGAAGCTGGCATCCAAAAATCTTGCTGTACTCAACAGAGCGAAGCGATACTTTACGTCGGGGCAAAGCTTACTGCTTTACAAGTCGCAAGTTCGGCCCCATATAGAGTTCTGCTGCCATATCTAGGCGGGTGCACCTGGATACCAGCTTGGCCCATTTGACTCGGTTCAACGATTGGCTGTGAGAATTGTCGACGATCCTAAACTCACTTTCCGTATCAAGCCCTTAAATCTGAGGAGAGACTTTACCTCCCTGTGTGCGTTCAACTGCTTGTACAATGGGATGTGTTCTGAGAAATTGTTCGAAATGATGCCCACGGCTACTTTCTACCGTCGCACCGCGCCGGCAGGAAGTTCAGTCTCACACTTTAGAACCGAAATGGTCGCGTACAATGCAGTTTCAGAGTACCTTCCTCAAGCGAACGCTTAGGTTGTGAAATGAGCCTGCCAAGCTTTGAAATGGTCGGCAACGCGTTGGTGCCCCTGGTGTTGGAAGCGTCCATTAGCTACGGTGACCGCTTACCGTCAGGCGGACCGTAAGCTAATTTGCCACCTTAGTGGTATAAAGAAAAAACAACAAAAGATCAACTCCTTTGCACCAAATAAATAAATATTTTTGGACATTACACACAGTGTCGTCTGGCCCCAAAGTATGCAAAGCTTGTGTTATTGATACCAAACAACGGATATAAATAGATTTTTTTGTAAATACATACATCATACATAAATACACCCAGAATCAAGATATAAACACAAATGTTTATCACATTAATGTTTGTCCAGTACAAGAATCGAACTCACACACCTACAGCTATCTGCAGCTGACCACACCACCAACTAGGCTATTAAGGAGTAGTAGAAAATTGTTTATTTTCGAGAAAAAGTAATGTTTGAAAGTAGTGTTTTTTGAACTCTTAAGTCAAATCAGTAATGGGGATTATTTTAAAATGATTTTTGATTAAGTACTTGCCTACTTAATATTTTGAATTCCAAATATCTTGACTAACTAGGTAAAGTAGCAATGTACATGATACACGCCTTAAGTGTCGTATCATTACGGGTACCGAGACACATAAGTCATGTGACTTGAACTAACTCTGCACAAATATAAATGTCTACTATACGAACAAGGTTATTTTATTGAAAAGACTTACGTACATTTCATTTTCATGAACTCTATAAAATGTCGTAATTATCTGAATAGGATTTACAAAAACAAAATTTTATTGTCTAGGTATAAATTATTTATTAAAAGAAAAACAATAAAACTTTGAGAGAGTCACGGATACTTTCTACCATCGCACCGCACGCCATCGGCAGAAAATTCATCCTTACACCTTAGAACCTATATGGTCACGTACAGTGCGATTTTAACGCGAACGCTTAGGTTGTGGAATGAGCTCCCTGCCAAGGTTTTCTTTAAGTACTACAGTATGAGGTTCTTAAAGAAAGAAGTGATTGGAATTTTAGAGGGACGGAAACACATGAGTAATGCCCCTGGTGTTGCAAATGACCATAGCCTGCAGTGACTTTTTACCATGAGGCGGACCATTTAACTTTTTTGCCGTTATCTGTGGCATAAAATAAGTCACGTTCGTATCACACATTTGGTTGACTAACAAAATATTAAATCGAGTAGTTAACTACATGTGTACAGAACGTTAAGTTGCGTTATCATATAGGATTAGGACATGATTTATTTCGTAGTAGTTAATTTCGACATGCCAACTTACACGAGTAAATGAAAAATGTCGCTTTAAGTATCGGAATTAAATGAGTCAACATCCGTAAACTTTTAAGTGCTACACTAAATAAGATCAAGTTTTGTTTGCGGCCATTTTTGCAATTTTTGTTGAAATCAAAATAAAAAAAAATTACGCCCCTTACTATGATAATTTAATATTAATTTATTAATTTTCAAATTTATATCAGACAATGTCATGTTAAACATATCTTTAAATGACTTTTTAAAAAAAAATCCTTTTTAAATCAAAATAAGAAATTTGAATAACACATACACTTCTTTTTTTAATAATTGACATATCTTTAATTATTTTTAATAATAATCCTACTAATATTATAAATGTGAAAGTTTGTTTGGATGGATGTTTGTTACTCTTTCACGCTTCAACCAATGGACGGATCGGGATGAAACTTGGCATACATATAGGTTAGGTCCTGGAATAGCATATAGGCTGCTCCCGAAATTCCCGCGGGAATAACTATAACCACGCTTAAACGAACTATAGCTATAGCTACAGCTTAATATAGCAAACTTCATTAGTGTAATTAAGACTGCGATATAGGCTAGACCGTGTAAATACGCCGTTTTGTGTAAATTTTGTGGCTAAATTATAGCAACTAAAGAATTGAAAAAAAATATATATGTTATAAAACATGCTTTTGTCTAGTGCATTACCTTAATGAATGATTTTCATTCATTGTATTTGATGCAATAAAAAATCTGGAAGTGACCGTTGTTTCAACACTTGAGCAAATTCTCACAGCGTGTTTTGCATTTGCTTGTAATGAAAGTTGGTTAAATAATTAGAATAACTTGTTATGTAGTGCATTGACTCTAAGTTGTAGCAAAAAATCAAAAAATGAGACTACAAAACGGTAATAACGTTAAATTACATTAAAAAAAATAAAAGTTTCAAGGCGTCATTACGGTATAAATTACTTAAGAAGTAAATAACATATATGTCTCATAGTAATGTATATGACATTATCTAATGATTTATAGTACATTTACATACACAACGTTAGAATTACAGAAATTAGCTGTCTGGCCTATATCGCCCTCTTAAGGAGTAAATCACAGTCGCCGATAACCGAATTTAGGGTGGGCGGAGCCGCTGGCATATTAGTATACCTAATTAAGGAGTTCCTCGCCGATAACCGAATTTAGGGCGGGTGGAGCCGCTGGCAAAGTCTAGTAAATAATAATTAAGTCTTTCTGCTTATATCAATTGAGGTAAGAGCCTTCTTGATGGTTAATATGATGGGAAATTAAGTCCGCCCGCGCTAACTTCGTTTACTTTTACATGTTTCGGAATAAGAAGTAAGTAAAGTAGCATATGTCCTTCTCCGTTTCTTCAGCTATCCCTGTGCTAAATTTCAACTTAATGAGATACTCCATTGCGATGTCAAGTAACAAATTATAAACAAACTCATATTCCCATTTAGAATATTAGTATGAATAATATTGAATAATAATCTTAAAACTCAAGTCAAATATTAAGTGTATTTTAATATTACATTTGAGCTCAAAGTAAGTAATTAATTTAAATTAGACTTGCACCGCACCGTACTTTACCTCACACTGGGCAGAGACGGTCCATAAAAGGATCCAGTTTTATAATATTTACTCGATAGTATAGCTGTATATAACTTTTTGGAGTTTAGGTGGGCCCACATACGTACACTTACAAAATTAATATTTTATTATTTTTTTTTAAATGGACGTTATTTGCGGACATTTTAAAACTATTTCTTAAATCTGAATTGAAAATTTAAGGAGAGAATTGACTAGTTAATTCTGTCTTTTAATAATACACAAAAATATTTTAATAGTTATATTTAATACCCATATCTTTCTACTTATATCAAATGCCTGTTAAAAAGAATAAGTGCTTTTTTGATGTCTAATATAACGTATAAACTGCATTTTAATTGGTAACTTAAGCACTCAAATAAGTGATTAATTTCTGTTGCACCGCACCGCACCTTACCTCACACTAGGCAGTGGTGGTCCATACAAGGACCCAGTTTTATAATATTTACTCGTTTTGCAGTATAAGTGGAACAGTTTGTAACTGTTTGTAGTTTAAGAAACACAAGTGCTAAAATACTTGATTAGAAGTTGCAATTATCACATGTTCTTCATAAAATCTGTTGCAAGTTACGTGGTATTGGTAGATTACATCTTGGTTTTATGCCACGAATCATCAGAACAGCTTTCAGCCTACACACGACTACCTGCTGGATATAGTCCTCACCTTTCTCCACACCAACATTTCTTACTACTTCATGCTTTTGTTATTTGTTTCTTACATTTGTAGTCCGACTCAAAAAAATTCAATTAAGAAAACCTTATAGGCTCTCCTTGTGCTTTATAGTAGGTAGGTATATGATTACATTATACCTAATCTATGTCAGAGTACCTACATACATAATTACATTAAATACCTACATATCTAAGCTAACATACAAACATAATAACATAATATTGTCTGTTTATCGACAAGTAGACCGAGATCAAAGCCTTCTGCTTATAACGATAGCACACTGCTTTTCGCGTCATGAACTCGCATCAATGCTTTGCAATTAGTATTAAAATAATTAAATAAGTAATTTAAAAGTAGTTTCTGCATTTACCTAGGTCTTTAAATTCAGTTCCTAGATAATGCTCTGACAAATCATGTTTCGTTACAGTAATAAGGTAATAGCAAATTAATCTAACAAGATATTTGTTTTTCATAATGGTATGAGTTTCTGAAGTAAAATGTTTGCGGAGTGAATCAAATTAAGTGGTCGCATCTGCAGTTGATTCACTTCGTTTGTGGCAATGACCACTTCCCGTTAATTTGAATAGGGTATTTTACATGATAGTTTGATTTCGAAACAGTAGTAACTATTAACTTATAGTTGACCGACTTCAAAAAAGTAATATGATATCCTATTTTTGAGAAATAGAGCTTTTGAATTTAAATTAGTCAGATTTTGATAAGAGCAATTCAGCTACTTTACTTTATTTTAAAATATTTTAGTAAGGAGGGGATAAAGGAAACCAGTTAAGAGTTTTAAATGTTTTTGATTCTATAATTTTATAGAAAGAAATCAGACGAGCTACTAAAATATGTTAAGAAGTGCAATTGAAAAACTTATTTTGATGTTCAATGTGTTCAAGTGACAATTAAAACTTTAAGGATAAAATGCAAGTTTTATCTACAAAAAAAAAATCTGGCTAAAATCTGTTAAAATGCTTATAAAGCTCTAATGCAAACATACTGATAGAAAATTGAAATTATACTACGTTCGAGTATAACATACTCAGCGTAGAAAAATTGGAAAAGAGGGACCGTACCCCATATTTGCACTACAGATTCCGAAAAACCAAACCCAAACATCTTGAAGATTTTATATAATCGTTTTTTAATGAAAATTAATATTAATTAACTTCTTAAAATTATTTAAGCTGCGACAAACCGCAAAATTAATTTCAATTGTAATAAAATATTAGCAAAAAAATTATTATAAGTATATATTTTTTTATACCACTAGGATGGCAAACAAGCTTACGATCCGCCTGCGTAGCCCATGGACCTTTCAAAAATCTAATAACTCCTTTCTACCGTAGGTAGTCCTTAGAGAAAACCGTGACAAGGAGTTCATTTCACAACCCAAGCGTTCGCGGGAGGTAGTTACTCTGAAACCGCACTGTACATGACCCTTCGGTTCTAAAGTAAAGAATGAATTCCTTGCCGATGGCGAGCGGTGCAATGGTAGAAAGTAGCCGTGGGCATCATTTCGAACAATGCCTTAGAACACATCCCATTCTACAAGCGGTAGAACACACACAAGGAGGCAAAGTCTCTCCTCAGACTTAAGGGCTCCTTACTCGACAATTCTGACAGCTCGTCGTTGAACTGAGTTAAAAGGGCCAATCTGGTATCCGGGTGCGACCGCCAAGAGTTGGCAGCAGTACTCGATATGGGGCCGAACTTGCGACTTCTAAAGCAGCAACCTGTGCTTCGACGTGAAGTACTGCTTCGCTCTGTTAAGTACACCAAGATATTTGGATGCCAGCTTCACCTTGTCTTGCAAATGATCTCGGAAGTGAACATCGCTGGAGATGTCAAGACCAAGGATCCCAATGCTCTTGGAGATGGATTTCTTCTTCTATTCTGGAATTGTGGGGTTTCTTAGCATTGAACGCGCAGACTTGTGTTTTTGTTGGGTTCAATCGGACCAAGTTTTCCCGTCCCCAATTAGTGACCTTGGACAGAGTGGTCTAGATTTGAGACATGAATCGAATGCCTTCGCTATGTCCAGGCTACATGCCAATGCCTCTCACTGACTCTCAATGGCTAGTTGCCATCGGTGTGTGAGATACAGTAAAAGGTCACCAGTCGAGTGACTGTGGCGAAAGCCATATTGACGGTCGCTGACCAGGTCGTGTTTTCTAGGTATCTTAGAAGCTGTGCGTTGATCACACGCTCCATCACCTTGGGGAGGAGAGAGTTAACAGTGATAGGCCTATAATTTAATCAATCTGATCTATTGCCCTTTTTGGGCACTGGGTGCACATTCGCAGTCTTCCATGAAGACGGAAATTGTAGTGTTGTAGGAAAGCGCGAAAAGGCGCGTGAGTACAGGACATAACACAGGGACACACTGCTTAAGCACCACTGCTGGTATACCGTCTGGCCCACTCGACTTATAAACGTCTAGGGAAAGCAATTCCCGCTGGAACTCCCGCTGTGTTACGGAGATTTCCGGCATGGTCTTACCTCACCACGGTATAGTAGGTGGTACAGTGCCTTCGTCGTTCATATTCGAGATTAAGGCGGATAGATCGGCTTTCTCTTTAGCATTATGGGCCAAATCACCATCGGCAGTGGTGGTAACGACGACTGGCAAAAGTTCCCTTCGGCAGCTTTAGCAAGCGACAAGAAAGCACGACTCCCAGAAAGATAGCTCGCAAGTCGACCGCCTATTTTGCCGATAACGGGCGGCCAGCGGTCAGCCGTTTCATCAAGTCTCCCTGACCGCCGTACCAGCACGCCGTGTCTACACCGAACAATTACAGCAACGAGCACCACCGGTCCTCCACTGCTCGCGCAAAAAGCTCTTTCTTTCTTTTATTATAAATTCATACTTACTCTACAAATTGCTATTAGATGAACTGTCAAGATCAAAGATCATACATAAGTACATCTATTTACTAGAGAATACATAAAAATAACTTACTATAACACTTTACCGTAATAATAGAACAGTAATTAGCTCGGTTCGAGTGGACCATTTTACAATTTTAATGCTGTAATATCCTTCACAAGGTTCGAGTTATGATCTTACTTGCAGCATCGATGTCTGCTAGTTCACATAATAATAATCTTCGGACAGTCGGGAAAGTCGTAAAACTGTAGATTTTTCATGAAAATCAAGTCAGCGTAATAGTAAATTGTGATACAAGGGCGGACTATAGGTTATTGCATACGAGCTGACGTCAGCGAGATTTGCAATAACCTTAACACCGAAGACCAGAGTGTCACAAGACGTTTTTCATTACAGTTTCGAGAAACCAGATGATAAATATAATACAGTAGTAAATAAAAAAAACTCAAGTTAAAGACACATTTTGTAACTTAACATTTCTTAAATGTCGCTGTAGGTATTCTTAATGCTGTCCAATCCTGACACTGGCACTGGCAGGGTGTATATTATTTTGATCCTGGTCTTTTATACCACCACTTATTACACAAAAGCTGGCGACAGAACCACTCTAGTCCAAGTACACTCTATCAAAAGCAGTGTTGCGGCAATATGGACTCACATAGAACCAAAAAAAGTTATCCCCCACGTTAATGTGGATATGTATCAAGCCGATGGTTAATCCCTTCTGGGATTTAAACCGTGATGTTATACAAACATACAAGCAGTCACTTGTACTAGGTTGTCATAATTTATGCGCGGTATAATTGAAGTCAACATACGGTCGCACACTTGAGCGAATCGCCTTGGCCTATAATAATCGGGCGAACAAATTCACTGATGGTGGGCGAATATTAATAGTAAGCCGTTACGTTGATTGTGTGTTGATAAAACATAAGATAGTCGTATAATATTATTCGTGGTAGCTGGTTGTGAAGAAATCAGTACCACAGACTAAGCATTCATATGGATAGACTGTGTCAGTACGCTGCACGTGCATGAGAGGATATTTTTTATACTTAGCATTTAATAAATCATAAGTTACCTACTTGTAGGTATCTGCAGCTGAGTGCTATCCACATTCTAACATTAATCGCTGTTGCATAGGTATTTATTTTGTACTGGTATAATACATTACGTTATATACGTTACTAACAAGTTATAGAGTTTAAGTACCTACTACTTGCCTGTGTAGGTTATTTACTTGTAGGTATAAAAGGGCTACTTTAATAGGTTACAAAGTAATGACTACTGAATCTAATATTATACGGTTATCGGCGTGGGACTCCTTTATTTAATCACAGTATTAATACTGTGATTAACTTCTTAACTACACTAATGAAGTTTGCTATATCAAGATGTAGCTATAGCTATAGTTCGTTTAAACTCGGTTAGTTAGTTATTACCGTGGGAACTTTTGAATTTTTCGGGATAAAATGTAGCCTATGTGTTATTCTAGGACCTAATCTATATATACTTACAATCTTTCGCGTTTATAATATTGGTAGGATTCTTTAAGTACAAAACATAGAAGGACACCTAGACATTGTCCTTGATTTAAATTGGGTTACTCATTTGTTATTGTGAAATTCCCCATAAAAAGGTAAGTGGACTTAACTTTTTCTTATGGCTTATTGTATTATGTAATTCCAATAATTGAAAAAAAAAATCCATTACTTGGATTAATTTGCACTAACTTTAAGTTTCTTTCAAGTATTTTTATGCATACTTTATAACATAAACACGAAGTTGGTTTGTCCTTGGCTTCCATAACTCAACAACACGGAGCAACGAATCGACATGTATTTGCAGAAATGATTTATGGGCCTGAGAGTATTAAGTAGTCTAGTACTGTCTATCTATTCTAGTATTCTATACTATATAGGCATAATATTTTTACACCGATCAAGTGTTCCAACGGTAACATTTGTTCGATTATTTTTTCGCATATCCAACTAATATTATAAATGCGAAAGTAACTTGGTCTGTCTGTCTGTTACCTCTTCAGGATTAAACTACTGTACGGATTAAGATGAAATTTAGCATACATATAGTCTAAGTTTTGGGAAAGGTTATTGAAAAAATCAAGTGTGAGTTGTTTTTTTTTTTTAATTGAGGAGTTGTCTTTGAAATCCTTCACCAATAACCAAATTTAGGGCAGTTTCACCCGCGCTCAAAAGCTAGTTTTAAATATTTTATTCCTTATCTTTCCTTTTAATCCTTTCTATGAGAGGTGGTAACATATTTTTTTAAATTGTAAGAAGTAACATAAGGTCTGCTACGTAAAGGAACTGTTGCAAAACTACTTCGTAGCGACGTACAGGTAGGAGTAACAAACAAACACTCTTCGAATTTATAATATTAGTACCTAATTATAACTTAAATTTCATTAGCGAATGCATTTTTTTTTAATTGAGATAAATATTAAATGATCCAGTTTAAAATCAACGTTGTTTTCCATTGACCTACATGGGATCGAAGGTCGAATAAATGTCAACAGGACCTTTGCGATGCGAATGAGACCACCTGTCCAAAGTTAAATATTAAAATGTAGCTTTACATTTTACTTGCGCTTTCGTAATGTAACCGTTTATCTCATGGGCTGTCATATCGTCGATTGTTTAAAAAAGTTTAGTGTTTTTAAAAGACCAGTTTGAATAGGACTCAGCTGAGTGCTTTCATACATAAGGTGCTTTTTGTTGAAAGCTTCAATGCGTTTAATGTCATAATCCTGCCAAGTTAAAAAGTCATAAATTCTGTATAACACAGTACAAATCTTGGTTCTTTCTCTTTGGTAGGTTTACCGCATTATGTACAATATGTCGGTCAACAAAACGCCACTATATTTGTCAATACCTTACCACCAATAGGTACTACGTCTGGTACCCTTTTTGTTAAAATAAAAAAAATTTACCTATATTATATCTGGAATAAACACTTATGCATAAGAAATTGAATTATATAGCATTATATACACACCGGCACAATTAGCGGAACACAAAAAAAGGATTTGAACAAATGGCAGCAGGTTCTCTTTACTGATGAGTGCAGAGTTCTTTTAAAACAGATAGATGGGAGACAGCGAATATGCAAAGGAGAACGCCACATACAGTCTAATTTTGAACAGTCTAAGTTTGGGGAGGGATATGTTTGGGAGCTCGCACGGAGTTAGTGATAGTCACAGGAGGGACCATGACAGCAGATCGATACATCAGAGACATTTTAGAAGAACATGTTGTACCATTTGCCCCATTTATTGGTGACGACTTTATTCTAATGCAAGATAATGCTCGTGCTCATAGTGCACAATCGGTACAGGCATATCTGAGCCACGTAGGTATACCGGTGATGCAGTGGCCAGCAAATTCCCCCGATATGAAATGAAGGGTTAAATCCAAAACCCCTCAACAATCTGAATGAACTTGGAAACGCATTACTTGAGGAGTGGGAGCGGTTGCCTCAAGAAATCATCGATAACATAATCTGTAGCATGCCCAGACGAATGGAAACCGTAATCAGAGCAAGAGGGGGAAACACTCGTTATTAATTTTGCTTTAATTTTATTGTTAAATCATTAATGCTTACTTTTTTTTATTTTTGTGCTGGTTCATAATCATCTAAAAATTTCACTTATTACAAATTTCTTTATTTTTCAATAAAAAATAACGAAGACTTTTCAAAGTCGTTGTTAAAAGATGTTAATCAATTTGTTATTTTGTGTCTAATTACATTTTCGTCAAATATATGCGTTATTATCTCATAGTCTCACTTTTTTTTCTGTTCCGCTAATTGTGCCGGTGTGTATATTATGTATTTCAAAGATTGTCAAGTATTAATTCTCATCATCATATATTGGTAATCATTTCCAGTTCGTGTTATCCTATTTTGTAAGAAGTCCTATTTTTACTCGACTACGGTGAATATAAATACGTTCATTATACATCCTAATATACAAATGCCAAAGTTTTTTTGTGCTGACCATCAATTTAGCTGATTTTTGGCACAGAGATAGTTAAATGGACGGAGAAAGACATAAGATATTTTTCATTTCGATCAAGAGTTCCCGCGGAAGCAGATTTTTCAGTCACTTTTCATCTTCGCAATAGAAACGGAGCAACGAGGTGACTTTGTATCAAGGGCAGTCGGAGGAAAGTAAAAGAACAAAAAGCACTTTTTATCCTGATCAACAGTTCCCACGGAAATATTTTTTTTCTTTAATACTACGAAGCAACAGTGCTACATATCACATATAGAGACACAGAGGACAGAGAATATTACATTTTTTTTTATCTAAGTTACCAACTTATTACGTATCAATGGGTAGAAGCTATTTTTATATAATACTAGACTTTACCAGTGGCTCCGCCCGCCCTAAATTCGGTTATCTGCGTGGGAATCCTTTATTTAATCACAGTATTAATACTGTGATTTACTCCTTTATTACACTTATGAAGTTTGCTATATCAAGCTGTAGCTATAGCGTTTAAACTCGGTTATAGTTATTCCCGCTGGAACTTTTAAAATTTTCGGGATATAAAATATGCTATGTGCTATTCCAGGACCTAATCTATAGGTGTGCCATTAAGTTTCATCCCGGTCCGTTCAGTGGCTGAAGCGTTATTGAGTAACAAACAACTATCCATCCATACAGGCAAACTTTCACATTTATAATATTAGTAGGAAAAGCAATATTACATCTTCCATATTATACTTCGTTTTCAGAAGGGTTATTTAGTCCCACTAATGAAAAAGCACAAGTAGCATTGTTATCAACCGCTACAATTACTCTGGCGTGTATCCAGCGCCATCTGGAGCGGAGTGGGCAATTAGTGTGGTTAATCCGCAACAAGGGTGTCTAAACATTGGCAGAGGTTGTACACGGGTTAGGCTTTGGGCCAAACCTTTGTAAACATTAATTATTCTACCGTATGTTCAGTTGATTATATACTTGAAGGTGTCAGTATAAACATTCAACTACTTTTAACTAGCCTCGTATTACCTACTTTGTGTCTATTGTAGAAACTAAATTATACTATTTTCCTATATGTTTATTTAAGTTTTATATATACACTAGCTTTTGCCCGCGGTTAGGTTCGGTTTTCGGTGTAGGATTTCAACGGGAACTTTTCAATTATAGAAAACACCGACTCATACTTTTCGTTTTCGAGTCTTTCCACGGGACTCAAACTATCTCCGTGCCAAATTTCATCTTAATCGGTACAGCGGACAAAAAATATTTCTTAAAGTTTTTTTTTTTTTTTTTTTTTTTTTACCACTAAGGTGGCAAACAAGCCTACGGTCCGCCTGATGGTAAGCGGTCACCGTAGCCTATGGACGCTTGCAACACTAGGGGCATCACTCGCGCGTTGCCGACCCTTCAGAAATCTAATAACTTCTTTTTTGAAGAACCCCATACTGTAGTCCCTAGAGAAAACCTTGGCAGGGAGCTCATTCCACAACCCAAGGGTTCGCGGGAGGAAGTTTCTCTGAAACCGCACTGTTCGTGACCATTTTGGTTCCAAAGTGTGAGAATGAATTCCCTGTCGATGGCGAGCGGTGCGATGGTAGAAAGTAGCTGTGGGCATCATTTCGAACAATTCCTCAGAACACAATCCATTGTACAAGCGGTAGAACACACACAGGGAGGCAAAGTCTCTCCTCAGACTTAAGGGCTCGATACCGCAAGTGAGTTTGGGATCGTCGACAATTCTCACAGCCCGTCGTTGAACCGAGTCAAAAGGTCCAAGCTGGTATCCGGGTGCACCCGCCCAGAGATGGCAGCAGTACTCCATATGGGGCCGGACTTGCGACTTGTAAAGTAGCAACCTTTGCCCCGACGTGAAGTACTGCTTCGCTCTGTTGAGTACACCAAGTTTTTTGGACGCCAGCTTTACCTTGTCTAGCAAATGATCTCGGAACTGAACATCGCTGGAGATGTCAACGCCAAGGATCCCAATGCTCTTAGAGATGGAGAGGAGAGTGTTCTGGAATTGTGGGACTACAGTGAATGGGGTTTTCTTAGCGGTGAACGCGCAGACTTGTGTCTTTAAAGGGTTGAATCGGACCAAGTTTTCCCGCCCCCAGTCAGAGATCTTGGACAGACCGATCTCGATTTGAGACACAAGTTCTTCACGCTTTTCCTCCACAACGGAACGTGGGATGCTTGCACGGCCCGTGTAATAAGCGTCTCCAGTACTGTCATCTGCATAGCAATGTATGTTGTTGATGTCCAACATATCATTGATGTGCAGTATAAACAGCGTAGGAGACAGCACAGAGCCTTGCGGGACACCAGCATTAATGTCCATGCTATCAGAGCAACTACCGTCAACTACGGCTCGTATGCTTCTGCCGGACAAAAAGCTAGCCACCCATTTGCACAAACCCTCGGGCACTCCGTAAGAAGGCAACTTCGATAGAAGACCCCGGTGCCAGACCCGATCGAACGCCTTCGCTATGTCTAGGCTACATGCCAATACCTCCCCCTGACTCTTAATGGCTAGTGCCCATCGGTGTGTGAGATACACTAGAAGGTCACCAGTTGAGCGACCGTGGCGAAAGCCATATTGACGGTCACTGATCAGGTCGTGTTTTTCTAGGTATCTCAAAAGCTGTGTGTTGATCACACGCTCCATCACCTTGGAGAGGAGAGAGGTTATAGCGATAGGCCTGTAATTCGATGGATCTGATCTATCGCCCTTTTTGGGCATCGGGTGCACATTTGCAGTCTTCCATGAAGACGGAAATTGCCTAGTGTGGTAGGAAAGCGTGAAGAGGCGCGTGAGTACAGGACATAACTCAGGAGCACACTGCTTAAGCACCACTGTTGGTATGCCGTCTGGCCCACTCGACTTATGAACGTCTAGGGAAAGCAACGCCCGCCGGACCTCGCGCTGTGTTATAGTGATTTCCGGCATGGTCTTACCGCACCACGGTAAAGTAGGTGGTACAGCGCCTTCGTCGTTCACATTCGAGTTAGAGGCAAAGAGACTGCCCAATAGATCGGCTTTCTCTTTTGCACTGTGGGCCAAGTCACCATCGGTCTTTCGCAGTGGTGGTAATGACGACTGGCAGAAGTTTTAGCAAGCGACCAGAAAGCACGACTCCCAGAAGGATAGCTCGCAAGTCGCCCACCTATTTTGCCGATGAATTGGAATTTTGCTCTGGCAGTTGCTTTCTTACTGAACCTCGAGGCAGCATTTAATTTGCGTTTTAACTCAGAAATATTCGGATCCTTATTATTACGAGCCGTGGTCCAAGCCTCATACGCAGTTTGCTTAAGAATTTTAGCTTCTCTGCAAGGCCTATTAAACCACGGTCGTTTTTTGACGCCGGCAGCTACTCGCAGGTTAGGAATGAAACATTCCATACCAGCGAGGATTGTCTCAGTGACTGCCGCTGCGCAGACGTCAGGATCTTCTGAGCTATAGCAGATCTGCCTCCACGGGTACGATGCATAAAATTCTCGCAATCCATCCCAGTCTGCCGACTTATAATGCCACACACGACGCCAATTAGTTGGCCCAGAAGGATCGGGTTGTGTGCATGACAATCGAGTCCGGATGAGACAGTGGTCCGAGGAGCCAAGAGGCGCATCCACTGAGACGGAGTATCCATCCGGACGTGTAGTCAGCAGAAGGTCCAGTAAGGAGCTTGTATGGTCCTCTATATCTGGTATTCTCGTTGGAGAAAGTACCAGCTGAGAGAATCCATAGGTCAGAGCAAATTCATTTTCTTTAAATAATTCCGCCCCGAATTTTGTTATCTCATATTAAGTCATACGTTGACAACAACCCAAGACAGGAAAAAATGCCACAATGGAAAATAGGCCTACACGCAGCAGAGAGTTGAAACAGGTCAATAATAAAGTTAAAAGTTGAAATTCCTGTCCATTCAGTAGTTTTTGAGAAATTCAGTGAGTTAAAAAGGCTTAGTAGATAACATATGTGAATATTTTTCAATTCCATCAATATCATATCCGTATACTACATACCACAGACCTAGGATTTTTATACAGCTTCATACCATCTTTAGTGTTAGTGTAAAGGGCGGCGAATATCATTTTGCCTGGAGCGGCTAAATAGCTATATCGGGCCCTGGTTGTATTGCATACAGATACGAGATGTATGTATCGGGATGGGCGCTCAAATTAGTAGTTTTATATTAAGTCCTTTTATAAATAAAAAATCCTGGATAAGCCTTTGGGTTCACCACATAATATGAGAACTTTAGTGGTTAGTGAGAAAAGTCTGTTCCCCACATTATTGTGTGGGTGTGTATCCAGCCGCTGGCTACCCGCTTAGGTGAATAACAGTCATATTAATTCTTAGTTCATATACCTTATTCTAAATAAAGTACTACGATAATAATCAAACATAATTATTAAAGTCTAAATACTTGTTTAATTATATATTTTTTAATACGATGTAAAAAAAAACTAAAGTACCCTAAATAATTAAACTCACTTTTATTATTTTATGATCATAGACACTTTTAAACATTACCTTCGCAGCCTAGTTGGTAGTGCGGCCGATTGCTGTGTAGAGGGTGTGGGTTCGATTCCCGCACTGGACAAACATTTATGTCATAATACGAACATTTGTGTTGTCTTGAGTCTGTGTTTAACATTTCAATGTTTTTAAAGTTTTTTTTATTTATTATACTTAACACTTTTCCGGTTGCTGCTATTTCATTTTCAGGAATATTTATCTTATTTATATGATAATTTCCATTACCCTTTTCAATTTACTATTGACAGTTTCCTGTTCTATGCAAACGAACGGAATATTTCAGGTTCAGTTTTTACGGAAGTTACACCGAAAATACCTTACCTTATGTTCTAAATAACAGATACCCAAAAAAATCATTTTTGTGTAGCGAATACCATCTAATTCACTAAAACATATAATGTTATTATATCTTTCCCTTTTGGGTACGCATAATTTAGGATTTTGTATTCTAATGTTAGTAAATTCAAAGTCATTCTTTCTTTTCATTTACTAATACATTATTTGTATAAGACTATAAAATTGGCGAAAACTAGAGATAACCTCTATCTATCGAAAAAATTATATTGCATTATGTTTTTGCAATAACACACCTTAGGATTATAATGTAATATCTATATGGTTTTGTATTATTTATTTGTACTTGATTTATTCACAGAAAATTCAATTGTACTACAAGCAATTTACCTTTATACCCCCTCTTAATAAAGCATTCAAGATCACTGTCGCTACTCAAAATCTTTCCTCAAAAAAGTGTTACCTATCGCTAGATATCTACACTTCTGTTCCCACCATTTCTTTTTTGTTAGGTTTCTTTAATAATACCTTGAGAAACAAGAATACTAGTAAATTTTTAACAACCGGTAGTACACTGGATTATAGATTTAATTGTATTTTCAGCCAGGGCTTCAGATGGGATGGAATATAGGCGCAGATAAAATAATAGTAATGATTTTCAAAGGCCATACGATTTTATAGGATCAAGTTTTACAGGAATTTAAAAAAATACAATAAACTTTAGTATTTGATATTAAAAGCATAATAAACTTAATAATTTAGAGTCTAATTTTACCGATTTTAGAGATATATGGTTTTTTTAAGTTCATTTTATTTTGCACTAAAACACGTAATTTGCTAAACATTTTAATGATGTGATTATTATTAATATTTAAAAGTTCCTAAAAAAGAATAGACACGTAGGCATAATGGTATTTGAAATTTCAACTGGTATTATATTTAATTGCAAGAATAATCACAGTTGGTATTATCAAAAGCTTATGTGTAGCTTAGCGAATAAATTAGCAAGTTGGGAGAACGCGAACGGAACTTAAATGCACGTGGAACTTTGGTAGCGTTTGCAAAGTAATGAATTTAATAAAGGATACTGACTTTACTGACTTTAGAATTTATAAAGATTTTAAATCCAGAAAGGCCCTCACCATAAAAAGGACATTGTGTGTGCTCTTATAGATCCAAAAGATAAAAAGTAAACAATTTTAATATATTAGCATCTATAGGTACTTACAAAATAAACAATCCAAAGATATATATCGTCGCTCGATAGTTAAATCCGCCTTTCTTCTAAATGCCTAGGCAGATCGTTTTATATACAACAGATCACACCGTATTCAACTAATATTGTTTAGATTAGGTTCAGGTTCTCTTGTGATAACTTAAAAACGACCGAATCGAGTTTGATATAACAATCTGGTAACCTTTATAATTGTTATATTTTATACTAAATGACCTGCCTAGGCATTTTATTGAACAGCATATTCAACTATTGGGCGACGACATTATATACATTATAAAGCTCTTTTAAGGCTCATAATAATCACTATACATTTTTTTAGTATAAGTATTATATCTTTATCATTCTTTGTTGTCTGTATAAGTGTTTTAAAATAAATATATAATCTATGGTTCAATTTTTTTTGCTAATGCTACTATAAAATAAATACTTTACAAGTTTTAAACGTATGCAAGGTTGATCTTAAACTGTATGCTAAGGTAATTGCATAACACTAAGTAAGCAGTAAAATTGAGTTTAAAATAGTTCAGTAACTGTAAACTAAGCCATTATCACATATTTTTAACCCTATAAAATATATTTCGATCTAATGTAACATATCGGTTTTCTTAGTAACTTATCAAAAACATGTAGTTAGAAAATTACTTAAACCCTAACCTTTTAGTGCATACCTAGTAATACCTACGTACCTACCTACTGTTGTGTACCTACTGTTTTCTTATACACTTGTTGATTTATAGATCATCAAAATTATAGGGTACTTATAATTGAGCTAAATCTTTGACATTTGGCACATAGATAGTAATAAATCTGATAATAACGAGAAAAATCAAAAATTGGCCAAGATCCAATCATCAATCGAATTGGGTCATGTTATAAAGTAGGTACCTACTTATCTATGATATTATTGTAGAACCAAATTAACCTAGATCTTTGAACGGCACATATCTAGATAGTATTCAAAGTACATAGTGGGAAAATTTAAAAAATACCAAGACCGTATCGGGTCATACTTCCCTATCGTATTACGATATTCCAAGCGAGCTAAAGTTGTACTACCCATGGTATCAATCCCAGATAGGTAGGTATATTATTCCCTAACATTTCATATCTAAACAAAAAAATATGAAATCGCATCAAAAATAAATGTAGAAATCAGATCTTCCTGTAATACAGTTTGATTAATAATTAGGAACTAAGGCTAAGTAACTTGCTTATTCCAGCAAGTTAACATAACGTATACATGATATTCGCAATGGTTTGATGCAAAGAACTATTTACTGTACGAATTCACAGATTTTACTTGGCAAGTTTTCGGAAAGGTACAAATACCCAGACTCAAAACAAACACAAATTTTCATCAGTCAAATGTTTTTCCAATGCGGGAATCGAACCCGCGTCCTCAAGACAGTAGACACCTTTTTCGCCAATTAACCTACAATGGAGTCAAATGATTATATAATAGGAATCAGTGAGTCGTCAGTGATTGCCTCTTGCCTTCAATGTTTTAGTTTTGCCTTTGAAGGCTGTTCTCGCATTAAGCTTTCATTGTCTTACCGTCCGACCTTAAATTGTAACTAAGTACATCTACCTACGAAGAAATTGTGTTCATAATGTATGCGCAGCTCTATCCTACTTAGCTCTATTGAATTTGTAACTTGAACCGAGCTAAAACCTTTTTGGTATTCCCTGCTGTCGTTCATTAGGAGAGGTTGCGGTAAACAGAGTAAGTCCCTCGAACTGACTTCGTTTGTTGAAATATGTAATAAAGGTATGTAAATAATTCTTTTGTAGCTACAGTTAAAGATTTTAGAATCGAGAATTTGTTATCTTAACACTTAAAATTCCAGACCTAGTTGAAACTAATTGTATGGTAAGTAGTGCCATCTTATACTAAAACGAAGAAAGCAATCAGCTACAAAGAACATCAAAACTACGCATCTAGATACTAGATACCGCTACTGTGTAAATGTCGTAGAACGGTACGTCAGTTTTTAGTATTACCTAGAAATCAAAACTTCACATTTTACATCTAAGCAAAATCGTGGTTAGAATAATTATTCCTGTCAGTGATGTTAATTTCAGGGTAAAAATAATAACACAGTATGTTATATCTTATATCTAACGAAGTTACTAACAATTTATTTTTTAATACCGATAAAAATAATAGGCGAGGTTTGTTGACAAGATGATTTTCTGTTCACTAAATGTAAACAAATAAAATGACCGATCACTATTTTGACAGTGCATTCACTGCTCTACCCCTATAGCATTTGCAGTCAATAGAAACGAAAAACGAAGTGCCACCAAATTGCGTACAGAGTGCATTCATTCATCGCATAGAAAACATGAAACTCATTAAATGCGTTTAGTACTTATAAGAAAACGCAGCTATAGCACGGACGCGAAGCAGGAAGAATTTCGTTCAATGACCGGTCTCTATTTGTCTCTGTTGCACGTGCATAGTTATTTACCGTCGCGCTCGCATAGATGCGATGACTGCCCGCTGTTATCAGAAATTACTACTATTTGACAACTGACACAACAAAAAAAGTAAAAGGTCAATGTACAATATTCTTTGTGCTTCGCGTCCGTGCTATAAAAATGTTATTAATATCGCTTCACAGTTGTTAAAATGTCAATCGAAGATAAAATCGCTACTAAATTGGATCCATACTTACACATAAATACGTACTTGTTTACTGAACTGCAATAAAAAACTGAACACCTACATACATACTTGATATAAAACGGTAATATTGTCCTCTTTCATACATTCAAATACAAATTTCTTACTAATCTTTAAGCTGCCAATCTATAAATTTATTTGATAAACATTCTCAACAACCATGAAATCCTACATAGTCTTTGGTATGCCTATGATTTTGAAATGTTTTCGCATTTCTAAACCATGTCAAATATTTAAGAAAATCAGATTAGTTAAACTGCACCACGTTTCCCCTACGGTATTTGTAATTTTGTCAGACATAAAAATATTAGAAACAAATTCTTTTTTTTTCCGAACGGCAGAATTATTCATAAGCAGTAGGTGAGTGAATCCCTTCTGTGCTACGAATTTGACCGCAAAATCAAGTTGGTTGTAAAAAAATGAGGGTATTTTAATGAAAAATTTACCGATATGTGTTAGTAAAATACACGTAACAATAAACATTATCACCAAATTGCAAGTTCATAAGGTCAATAAATTGTAAAAAAATTCTTCGGCACAAAATTTTATAAAATAAGCTTATTTAGTGGCTCTAATTCCTTTGTTTTACATATTTTTTTAAATACAGTATTTATTAACTCAGCGAGCTCTAATCAAGGATACCCCACTCGATGGGGCAGATCAATTTTTTTCCATCTTTAGCTGTATAGGAGCCCCACTTAAAAACATTTAAAAATATTTTTTGTCTATTTGCATGGCATTTAGGTCAACAAGATTCTTATACTGTGAAAATTTGAAGGCTCCAACTGTTTTGCTATAAAATCTGTGTAACAGACGACTGACAGACAGACCGACAGCTATAGGGCTCTGGTTGTACTCTTTGGGTATGGAACGCTAACAACAAATGAACGGGTAATACAGGTTAAAAATATCTTGCCTGAGCACATGCTCTTCCGTTTTTTAAACATTTAAAAAACAAATGCACGGTTTTTTAATCATCGTTATGTCAGATATACCAAAAACCTTTTCTAGGCATTTTCAATGTCACTTATAACTCCAAAACTAGAAAAAGTTTATCAGAAATGGGACATTTCTATTCAACTGCAACATTTATGAATACATTAGCTTTTGCCAGCAACTCCGCCCGCCTCAAATTTGGTTATAGAAATCTTACGGCAACTTCTTATAAAGCTAAATATAGCTGCAGCTATGGTTCGTTCGTGGAATTCGGTTACAGTTACTCCTTTGGGGACTTTTGAATTTTCCGAGATACAACGTAGTCTTTGTCCATCTCCGTATCTTTATCTATCTCTGTGTAAATTTTCAGGTCAATCGGATGCTCCGTTGCGCCAAGATTAATTAACAAACGTTATAGTTATTGACGAGGAACTTTTAAAATTTTCCAGGATGAAAAATTGCCTTTGTCCTTCCCCGGGACCCAAACTATCAACATACCAAATTTCATCCAAATGAATTTAGCGGTTCCCGATCCATCTGAATAAGAAACAACCTCACATCCAGACTTTCGCAATTAATAAAAAAATTATAAAATTAATAAAGCTGAAAATTAATGAATTTTGCAAGCGGCTCGACCCGCCCTAAATTTGGTTATCGGCGTGGAAACCATTAATTTACTCCTTAATTATACTAATGAAGTGTGCCATAGCAAGCTATAGTTCATTAAGCTCGGTTATAGTTATTCACGTGGGAACTTTTAATTTTTTCAGGATAAAAAGTAGCCTTAATGTTAATCCATAGTGTGTTAATCCGTACCAATTTTCATCACAATTTGAGCGTAAAGAAGTAACAAACATACAAACTCACAAACTTTCACCTTTATATTGTTAGTGTGATATTATAATTTATCTCTTCTGATGTGATGTGCGTATATTCTACCTTATTAGCGTATATCTCATGGCTGCATTAGTACGTTACAAATTAAACTTTTTATTTCGATCGCATGTTCCTACGACAATTGGTTTCTTTAAATTAAATTAAATCAAATGTAACCTTTGTCCGTTTTCTATATTTATATCTATCATCTCTGTTATATTGTCGAGTATCACTATGTGACCTTAACAACATGAAATCCAGCCGCAGAATAATGTAACCACAAACAATAGAAATCTTTTCAATGTTTCAAACTTTAAATTTTTAATCTTAATCTATCCTTATCAGATCTCATTTGTATTTTAGTCTGGTAATAAGTACTAAATAAGTATTTGAAAGTCTAGATTTCGCAAGGCAAAATGCTTATATTACTATGATTTACTAATGATCTATGATTTGGTCACTTAGCCCATTTAAGTGGCTATAGTTAGCTAACCTTTTAATGTCTAGACGGACCCAATACGTTTACTGGACAATTTATGCACATAACCAAAGCCTTTTATGTGTGTAAGTACAGCATAACTAAGTATAAGAATTGCAAATGTAGCAAAATCAAGAGCCAAACGTTTGGGCATCATGGATTCAAGAATTTTGACACTAAAATTACATAAATATCAAGTTTTAATTAACTTTGATTGAATTTCTATTTATTTTGTATATTCGGTTTTGTACAATACTTGGACTAGTTGTCTCTTTTTGCTTCGCATGGAAGTGTTTAAGAGCTGCCGTTTAGCTAGTTCGGCATCGCCACAGTTCTTGTGAAGTTGTGAAGGCCCAATTTACTGTGGTTTATTTGATTACAGCTACTATGTTTTATTTCACCAATGCTGTCCAGTCTGAGGTTTTTAACCAAGAGAAATATTTATGAAGCTTTTGGTCGCATGACTAATTTTTGGTTTCAGTTTAAATAAAGTACCCGGAGGACCGAGCTTCGCTCGTTTTTTTAACAACGACATCTATTGTCAAGTAGCTTAAGTGTTGCTGGATAACGCCATCTATTGTTTAGTAACTTTAAAGTTGCTGTGTCGTTACTAAAATACGTCGAGTAATAAAAGTATTACTACACGCCAAAAAATGTCAGGAAGAGATATATTTTTCAGTTTATCAGTGCCTAAAAACATGGAAAACGACGGTTTCTAAAAATGTAACCTAGCTCGATCGATTTATTGCCCCCGAAACCCTCCGCATACTAAATTTCATGATAATCGTTGGAGCTGTTTCCGAGATTTAGATGATAAGAGTTGCTCGTTTAAAGGTATTAGATTAGATAGAATTATGTGAAACACCGGCATAACGCCATCAGCTCTATATTATATGTTATGTAGATTAGTTGTCCATTTTATTAGGGGTCCAGAGCCAAATACCAACACAGTCATTCCATATGCCACAGTATTAAAATTCCGCTGTCTTTGCAATTATTATGAAATTCCACAAGGTTCAACCCCATCGAAGTTGAATATGTCATGATGGTATTTTATATTATGTAACAATTATTTATACTATAATATATAAAAAGATATCAAATCATTTAATTCAGTCAATAAATTTAGGAACCTCAAATGCATTTTCGAGTCTTATCTCATAATACTCCACACAATGAGGTGCGCGAAATAGTACATTGTTCACCAAGGGGTGAAAGTGACTGATTACCGACGAGGGTGTAGTTTTAGGCCCGAAGCGCAGCTGAGGGCCTTAAAACACGAGGTGGGAATCGTCTTTCATCCCGAGTGATACATAGTGCTTTACACTACAAATGCGAGGATAATAAAATATAATTAATTAAAGTTTTAATTTACTTAACAAATATTAATTCACTTTTAGAAAAATAGATAGCGTTGTACCGAATAATTACAAGCTATGGTTATGTTTTCTGTTGTTTATAAATAGTGAGTTATTTTTTGCTAAATTGAAATTGGTTCGCTTTTACAATCACAGATGTCACTATACCAAATTAAAATAAGCTGCTTAAGTGTTTCCTCAGCTTTTAAATAGAAAGTGCTTTTTTTTTATTTTTACTTCCTTCCCTCTAATCACTTCTTTCTTACCAGAAAGTAATGATCTCTGCAAACACGTACTTTCAACCCTATTTGACTATGCATGAAGGTACCTTCAGAGGTAGATGTGTAGTGTAAACCAAATTTCATCCCTCAGTTTGATGTTGGTAGGTATCGTGAGATTAAGAATGTTGTACGTTTTTACGATAAATTACATTCTCACTAGACCTGAACCGTTGCCACGTAATCCTCCGCAAACTCGTCCAAGTAACGAAAAGCAGCTTTAAGCATCTCTACTTTGCAGACTGCTGCCGCAGATAGGGTTTCCAGGTCTTAAAACCGAAAACCAGATATAGCAGTCAGTTAAGCTGGACATTTGGGTAAAAAGGCCGGACATTTTTAATTGAATTAGTCTGTTTTCTTTATTATTAATCACACATTACAATTTTCAGGACGCTGGGAGGACAGTGCTAGTAGCAATACAAGGTGAGGCGGGCGGAGCGGAAACCAATACACGACAAATGTAAAAAATATCAAATTTTAAAATCCCAACAAAATCCGAATATGCCGGATACCCTTCAATTTGGCCGCACACGCAGCTAAAAAAGCCTGACGGTGTCCTGCTTTACCTGGACGCCTGGCAACCGTAGCCGCAGACCACAATAGTGCTATTGAGTAGTGTCATCTTGTCTACCGTATTTCACGTTACGTGTAATTGGCGATACAGATTAAATATTGCGTATTTTCGCTTCAAACCCGTTTGGATTATAGTAACAGATTGGATTCGTTGATTGACTTGTCCACTTTTGTTGCAATACGTACACAGACGCGGCCTGTCTACCTAAACACTCATAGACATATTGTACACAAAGTAGTATTAACTTACGCAACTCAAAGTAAGCTCCCTTTTGAGGTCTTTTCTATAGAGACTACAGTATGGGGTTCTTTAGCAAGGGAGTATTTAGATTTTCAAAGGTTGGCAGCGTGCATTTTGTCACCGGGTTAATATATAAGAAAAAGTTTGTTTGATTTTGAAAAAAATTACATACAGACGAATTGAGAACCTCTTCCTTTTTCGATGTCCGTGCCTCTAAAGATCTTATGGGATCACTACTTTGTCTGTCTGTCTGTGTGTCCGTCAGTCCAGATCATTTTTCTTAGGAACACATGGAGGTATCAAGTTTGAATTAATAACAAATAGGTTGATACTTCTAACTATACTTAGATCTACAGTCTCTTGAAGCTTTAAAAAGATGCAACTTTAAAATCTACGTAATGTAAAAATTATTTCAAAAACTAAACCCGACTACGGAAAAAATCGCGCTCTGAAAAGTACGAATCAAGAAAATATTCTAGTCCGAAATTCGTAGATAAGAATCTAAGCCGGAGTCGCATGCCGAGTGGTCGGTTTACTTAACAATACATATTAGTAGCGAATGATTTAAGTAATGGTAATAGTTTTAAGTTGATTATATAGAGCCTCATTGTCATTGTATCCTAAAGCAAAGGAACAAGTGAACTTGTCATTGTTTAACTAATTGGCTAATCTGTAAGGTAAAATAATGTTATTAATTATATAAATGAATAAATCGGTTATTTAGAGCTGTTACATTTTTTTTTTCATTATTACAAACTTTAATTTGCAGTTGAACGATTGACCGTGACGTATATCGATGTACGGGAGACTATATTTAGTGTTCCATTGCCAAATGGCAAAATCGAAACCCTTATAAATTCTTCGTGTCCGTCTGTCCTTTCGTTCCTAGATTCTAATAAAATTTTACAGAGACGAGCTTTTTGTGAACCGCCATACAAATATGTTAGGTGTGTAAAATCAGGAATTTTCAAAAATTTTTTTGAACACTGGAACATGGGTCAAATTTTGCAAGCAAGCTTTGACCTAAGAATATAATAATAATAACGAAATAAAATCATAAATATCATAACGAATTTAATAAAAAATAGCAATAATTATTTCTATAAATATATTTTTATTATTTGGTAGATTATTAATTAATTAAAAAGTATAGAAACGCGTTTAGGTAAAGAAAAGTCGCCAAAGAACCAAAGTTACCGACATAGCTCAAACAGTTACCAAGCTGAATAATGGGCAGGCACCATCGCCGATAATCGATGGGTAAGATAGGTTCTTGAGTGGCGACCACAAATCGGAAGACGCAGCGTGGGACAGCCTACTCCTACTAGATGGAGAGACGACCTGGTAAAAGCCGCAGGAAGCCAATGGGCGCTGACGGCTTAGGACCGTGAAGATATATGGGGGATACCTACGTTCCGCATTGAACGTCTTTCAACTGAAACGACGATAGAAACGAAACTTTTGTAAAAAAAAAACTATTTAATACAACTTTATACTTACTTTTACTATATTTTTTCCTCGCGTATTTTCCAATTGTACATCAAAAAACTTCAGAAGTTGTGATAACTTTAGTATACTTATATACTCTTAGGCCATTGGCCTCTTGACGCAAAAACTAGTACATTGTGTACCAAGTAAAATTTACAAAGAAAAAGCCCGTGGGAGTAATTGAGGTAATTAGGTAGTAATTAACTTATTAACCGCCTGTTTTGCCTGCACGTTATGACACTGTTTACGAGTAAGTGTGATGAAGTAAAAAAAAGTAAAAAATTTTTTTTTTATAAACTTGCTTTTCTTAAAACATATAAAAATTCAATCTAACAGAAAATTGTACTAAAAAGTAAAAAAAATTTTTTTTCAAAATGGATTTAAAATATTTTATATTCCCGTACGACTGCAAGAAAAGCAAGGCGTGCGTACTTACATACAATCACTTGATAAACTCTCAATTAATATCCACTAAAACTCTAGCACGTCAAATATTCGTGTGTGGCGCACACCTTGTTTTTCCTGCAGTCGTATGTGGATATAAAAAGACGAATAAAAAGGTAGGTATACCACAAATAATTAAAGTTCACGTATAAAGGTTACAAAAATTTACAGTCCTAAAACTCGCACTTGACTGTAATTAATTATCGAAGATTTTCTTCACAAGCCAAACCCTTCTATCCAAAGCGATATCGGGGTATTGTTACGCAGACTGTAATTAAGGTTACTGAAACTTCAGTGTTTTCTGTACCTACTTTCTTAGCACTTTAGCATTAAAAAAGTAAAGTGTAAGTATAATAATTACTTGAAGAGATTATGATAACAATAGTTTGAAACGTACCTAAAGTTGTCATTCACGTCACGACTTGAAAAAGTTGCTTAGCTTTAAGTCAATGAACTTTAATCCGGCCTATACCGTTCCATATTATAATTAGGTCAGATCGTTTTGATGACCTTTATCGTAATCAAATGATGGTTTAATCAAATTAGAACGTATTCTAATTTAAAGGATATCTAATTAAAACAAATATTACGAGCTTTTCAAAGTCTAGTAATAATTTTACGTGTAAAATGTAATAAGATAATAACCAATTTATAGCGAAACTGTGTTAGACAAGTGTGAGGAGTGAGGTAAAGCTTTACTTACTAATTACTTCTCAGTTAAATTTTACAAAGTTATACGATACTAAATTACCTGTGTTACTAATTCTCATTAAAAAATAGAGTTTCCAAAATTTTCAACAAAGGGAACTTATTCAAAAGACAATCTTCCTGTACACGTTGTAATTAACAGCCCCTTATAAGTTTCAATATTCTGAAATATATCTGTTTTTATTTTAACAAACTAATTCAGGAAAAATCTTTACTTCTATATTTATATTATATTATATTAGAGATAGTTATAAATATATATAAATAATTATTTTTGGACATAACACACAGCACCGTCTGGCCCCAAAGGAAGAAAAGCTTGTATTATGGGTACCGGACAACGGATACAAATACATCAATAATACTTTCTTTTTGTAAATACATACATATCATACATAAGTACACCCAGACTCAAGCTAAGCACAAATGTTTATTACATAAATGTTTGTACAGTGCGGGAATCGAAAACTAGACTGCGAGGGAGTCGGAAAAGGACATGGGCTACTTTTTAAAAGTTCCCAAAAGAATAATACGAGAACGAACTATAGTGACAGCAAACTTCTATCAATAAAATTTATTCAATAATGGCAATAACGTTGTTAATTTTTTTTAAGACTACGATATAAGCTATATCCGTTTTTGTGCAAATTTTGTGGCTAAATTATATCATCAAAATTGTAAAAAATATATGTTATAATGGGTGCATTACCTTACTGAATGATTTTCATTTAATGTATTGAATGCAACAAAAAATCTGGCAGTGATCATTGTTTCAACAATTGTGCAAATTTTTAAAGCGTGTCTTGCATTTGCTTGTAATGAAACTTACTTAATTAATAAGAATAGCTTGTTGTGTAGTGCATTGACTCTAAGTTGTAGCAAAAAGTCAAAAAATGTGACTACAAAACGGTAAAAAAGTAAATCCATACAAAAAAGTTTTAAGGCGTCACAAACAACAAATATATGTCACAGTAATGTATATGACTGTGTGTAATGATTTTTAGTACATTTACATGCACAACGTTGGTATTACAGAAATAAGCTTTCTGGCCTATATCGCCCTCATTTTAATTAAAACATAGGTCTTAACGCTCATATTCTACTGCAAAAAAGATGTATTTGTATTTTGTGACGCTATGGTCACCATGACGGCAGATCTCATGATGCTGATTGGCTATTTGGACGTATGGGATATAATAATAAATGTACGCGAAAACGTTAAAGTTCCTAATAAACACCGGCTAAGTGCGAGTCGGCCTCACGCACCAAAGATTCCGTACCACCACAGAGTGCATGAACCCGACTCGCACTTGACCAGTTTTTATTATTTATTGTAAAATCATAAAGATTTTACATTAATTGTTTCAAGTTCAAAGCTTGTATGTGTTACTGTTTGATAGAGAAAAAATAACAAAAATAAATTGTAGCTTGTATGGAAACACTCCTTACTCTTTTTCTATCATATTTTTATTTGTTATTTGTTAGGAAATCTGCAAAAATTACACATATTCGGTGAAAATTTCAGGCTTCCTTCTATTTCACCTGAAAGATAAAGCCCATCATAGGTTGACGGACAAACAGACACACAGACAGCGTAGTCTTAGTAATATGTAAGGTCCCCTTAGCACCCTTTGGGTACGCATCCCTATACATAAAGCTTTTGTTGGATATACCTAAAAATAAATCAAATTGAAATTATAATACCTAATGTTCTGTTCGGTTTAGTTGAGGTCAAATCTTGGAAGTCAATTTTGAACCATTTTCATTTATCGGAAAAACACTGACAAGTAGGACCGAGGGTCGAACATTAAAACTTTAAATAAACTCTTAAAAGCCTGATTATAAACCTTACACGCGGCCACATGTAAAAGTTTACCATGTCAACTCGGGGCTTTTCAACCAAACATTTATAATTAAAAACAGTCGTATACTCGAAAGTCTGGATGTTAAGAGGTTTGTTACTCGAGCACGCTTCAACCACTCGACGGATCGGGATGAAACTTGACACACATATAGGCTAAGTCCTAGAATAGACGTAGACGAAGTTTCCACGGGAATAACTATAACCAAGCTTGAACAAACTATATCTACAGCTTAAGCTTGCCATAGCAAACTTCATTAGTAGAATTACCGAATTAATTAACCGAATTTAGGACTGGCGGAGCCGCTGGCACAATCTAATTTTATATCAAGCCAAATTAACTATCCAAACGGAGTAATATTAGCAATGGATGGTTAATCGTGGATAAAAAGATATAAATAAAACTTAAAAATTATATATCTACGGTTGGCCACAAGTATTTCATTTGGATTTTGAACCGTTTGAAGTTTTATTAATACCTTATCGCATGTTTATACAAACAACATACATGTTGTTTACTCACAAAAGATTGGAGTTCCATTAGACACCGGCTAGTTAAAGCGGCAGGGTGCCAGTAAAACTATTAGAGTTTACAAAACACGCAATTACATCTTCATTCAAATGGAGGCTTAGTATTACCTACTTTTCCAAATTTATAACATTCGTTCTTCAACATAATATTACTAACAGACCCCTAACCTCGCAAGGACGTTTTATCTCAAACCGTAAATCTGAAGGATCAAGTTAACCTACTTTGATAAATCAAGAAAAAACTTTAAATAAATACATCGGCAAAACAAGTAAGTTCAATTGAACCATCTAACAGACAGCATAGAGTACAAAAGACACTTTAAGTTGCATAACCTGACTTCAAAGGTGCAGCCTAACCTCGACATTGTACCAGTTAACCGTCTACGGCCGATCCGCAAACTCAGTGCCTATATTTCGTTATGCCACTAACTACCTGTTTGAGCACTTTGATATAAAAGGGAAGGCAGTTGCTCTGGAAATTATTCCAACAGAAACACCGCACTGAACAAACATGTTTGCCAAGGTACGAGCTTTTTAGAGCTTTGTAATTTAAGTGTTTCGATTTAAGCACAAACCTTATCGGATGTTAATACAAACAACCTGAGGATATTTTAAGGACGCTTATTTATGTGTTGTTTAATTTGGTTGATTATAAAATTAATTATCATATTAATTACTAAACCAATTATAAAAAATGATAATTGAATGTTTAATTTTGATAAAAATGTAATATTTTGTTACAGTTCTTTCAAATAATATCCTGATTAGGTTATAATACCTATATATTAAATACTCAAAACAAATTTATTAAAAATAACATCGTTTTTGTTAAATTTGTTTGTTGAGAAGAATAAACCTTTTTTTTTGTGCTCATAAGAAAGTGCAATAATAATACAATAAATACATAATATTTTTTATAAAATATTTCGTATTATTTTGTTAAGCTTTGTGTATTGTTTCAGGTACTGTCCATTCTTTTCGTGGCGAGGATCGCCTCTGCCGGCAACTTGTTTCACGCAGCCGCCCCCCTTGCCTACAGTGCACCAGCATATTCATACTCAGCCGCACCTGTAGCCACATACGCCGCTGCCGCCCCCGTTCTGGCTAAAACCATCGCCCCAGCCGTCTCATACCAATCCATCGCCACACACTCCGCCCCTGTGGCTTACGCGGCTGCCGCACCAGTGTACGCCGCCAAAGCAATTGCAGCCCCAGCTTATTCCACATATGCTGCCCCAGCATACTCAGCTTACCACGCAGCTCCCGCGTATTCTGCTTACGCTGCTGCACCCGTCGTCACCAAGTCCTTCGCTCCAGCACTCTCTTACTCCTCTTACGCTACCCACGCCGCCCCTGTAGCGTACTCAGCTCCAGTGGTAGCTAAGACAATCGCTGCCCCAGCATACTCTACCTACGCCGCTGCTGCGCCAGCATACTCTACCTACGCCGCTGCTGCGCCAGCATACTCAACCTATGCTGCTGCTCCAGCATACTCCACCTACGCTGCCGCTGCTCCAGCATACTCCGCCTATGCCGCCGCTCCAGTGGTAGCTAAGACCATTGCCGCTCCAGCTGCCCTCACTTACTCAGCAGCACCCGCTGTCTCACACGTTTCTTACGCCACCCTGGGAGCCAACTATGGCTGGTAAAAGTGCCATCTTTGATCACCCTAGTACCTGTATTTATGTATAGTTGCTTGTAAATAAGAAAAACAATTGAATTTAGTCATTAAATTTTAAATTTGATAATAATAAAAGTGTTTTCAGTTTATTCTACCCACACGTTGTCCTACTGTCAGTAATATAGGAAAATTAACAATAACTACTACTATAAAAAAAGTTTAAAATTGTTATAACCTTTAAATATTGTAAGGTTTTAACCGTCCGAATAATTTAATTGCTATATAAGTAAATTGTTTTATTTTCCATAGAATAAAGGTTTCTTTGTCAAACAGAAGAAACCAATTCGTTTACTAACTATAAACAGAAAAGTGTTTCGTTGATAAAGTAGAATGTTAAAATAACAAAAGATGTATTCAAATTATCGAAGACATAAAGTAACCATAATTTCAAAAAAATCATATGGGTAACATAATATTGTTTTTAGACATAACAACATTGACAACGTTCAATTTTCAGATACGTTTACAAAATAATTAAAAAAAAGCTTTATAAATGACAATGATGACAATTCGTAACAATGAGTCACCTTAATACCAACTAACTATATTATAAAAGTGAAAGTTTGTTAGTTTGCTTATTTATTTGTTAATGCCGTAACTAAGCATTCAATAAAGCTGAAATTTGGCACAGAGATAACTAAAGAGACTGTTAAGGATATAGGCTACTTTTGTCCTGGAAATAACTAACTGAATTCCACTTAAACGAACTAAAACTACAGCTGTGACTTGCTATATCAAACTTCTTTAGTAAAATCTAGTACTTGCCGTAGGAATCCCACGCCGATAATTAAATTTAAGGGGGGCAAAGCCGCTGGCAAAAGCTAGTTGAAAATAAATATTTTGGATAATACTATATGTATAATATAATAATGAATAATTAAACTTGATTTTTAGGTAATAAATACTGTACTTTAATTTTTATTTTTAACAAACCCCTTGATCGATTTTAACCTAGATAAAACCTAAATCAATGGATGTTTATCAGTCGATATCGAGATAATAATACAATTTGAAGGGGTAAAAATGCCTGTAGCCCAAATTGGCTATTTGGGCTACAGGCCCAAATAAAATGGAATTTGACTTTAGTTACAGTCGATTCTCGTTTCGTAGATACAAAAGTAATATAAGTAATAAAACAACACCTTTACTTCTTATCATTTATTTCACATCACTGTTGTGAACATAATTCATATTTGGTAAGAAAAATATTTTTACACCTATGATATTCGTAGTTACTAAATTATTAAGTAGCACCCATTTAGGGTATGTGAGAGGTGAGTGTCACGAAGTCTTACAACATTCCTGGTAGTAGACTTAACCACAACTGGCAGTAATGATGCATGATATGGAGGAAACAGAGTATTTGATACAGATGGAGCAGCTGATAATGCTGTCAATGGCAAATTAGCAGAGAAATGAGAATCACGTAAAGGTGAAATAAAATACTTGGTCAGTAAAGGATCTGTAGAGTAAATTGCTAAAGGATTGGCATTATGATACGTAGAAAAAGGAGAAAGTGTATTGAATTCCGTTGTAACTGGTTCATTGAAACCTGAAATAAATGATGCAGTAGCTCTAACAGTAGGAAATGGAGTATTTAAACTGTAGGGGGAAAGTAAATTAGATGTACGAGAAATAAAGGGATTTGCGATAACAGATGCAGTAGTAGGACTAGAATTTACAAAACTTTTAAAGGCATTAGGGTCTTTAGGGAACTGGGTTAAAGAAATAGGGTGAGTAGGGAGTGTCAGTACCAGCGCCAAATTCTTTAGATACCACAGGATTGGAGTAGGAACTGACATATGGCGTATAAGATGCTGAGGGCTTGATTGGTCCATAGTTTGATTCTGATGCCTTTGTATGCATGAAATTGCTGGCTCCAATGATGATTGCGCACAAAATAGTAATAGGCTGAAAACAAAATCGTTTCTATTTTAGTAACTATAACAGAAAAGGGCTCGAACAAACAACAATCAATGCAGTAAACTTTGATCTCAGTTACATTAAATATTCAAAATGTAGGAAAACTATATATATCTTACTAATGTTATTTGGGAAATTAATGTGCACTGTCACTAAGGAAAGATTTTAACTATTAAATCACCTACTTTCCTCAGTTAAAGTTAAAGTTTATCAAAACAAATTTAAAATACTCAACGCTGATTTTTATTGTATGAAATTATAATATAGTTAAAATTATTACCAATGTGTTCATCTTGGTGTTGTTGAGGTAAAAATGTTGGCAGTGGAATACATTTAAAGCAAAGCAACATTTATATATATAGCCAAGTAATATAACTGGTACCCTTAACTTACCGAAAATTTCTTTTTTACTAAACATTCGAAAACAAACCTTATTACAGAAAGAAAACATTATTTTCTAACTGAGCTGACGAGTGTTAATGGCATAGTGGTCCACGAGAGTTTATGGACTAGTTTAAATGACTTCTTACGTAGCAGTGCATAATACATAGTGTTATGTTGCATCAGATAAGTAAAGTGAAAACAACTGTATTATGTCAAGCTTTTTCTGCTGGTCATCTTTTTATTTGTTCGCACCACAATGTCTTTCCTATAAGTTCGCCTTCAAAGGAGCTGAAACATTGTTGTAAATTAAGTTGTTGTTGGCGTAACACTGAATTAAAATTATGGTACTTTTACTAAATTACTAAAATTCCTTTTTACCCTTGGCCGTTAAAGTATTTAAATATCTAAAATAAATATCTATCGAAATTCGGCATGAAGATAGTTTGCGTCTTGGGGAAGGACATCCCAAAAATTTTGTAGTTCCCGCAGAAATAACCATAAACTAGACAAACGAACTATTGCTAAAAATTTAATTAAGGAGTCATTAGAATATATTTTTTTTTTATTAGGTATACTAGTTGTTACAATGTAATTTATAATCTAGATACATTTAAACTATAATAAATTGAAATGCACAACAAATTATAGTTTCACACCACATGCTAATCATTACATAAAAAAAACTTAATAAATAAAAAAAGGATAATTAAATATTTACAAAGAACCAGAAAAAATAAAACAAGAGAAATTTTCAATTAGTTAATAAACTATACAGAAAAGTTTCAGCGTAAATTTAATTTTTTATATTTAGTAGTTGACGTAAGAATCCCACGCCAAAACCCAAATTTAGGCCGGGTGAAGTGGCGTTCAAAATTCGTCATGTACCAGCTGTCCTACTAACATTATAAATGCGAAAGTTTAGATGTTTGGTTTTTAGGGTTACTACCCAAAAGGTAATTAGTGGAACCCTATTACTCAGTCGTCCGTCCGTCTGTCACCAGGCTGTATCTTATGAACCGTGATAGTTAGACAGTTGACATTTTCACGGTAGATGTATTTCTTTTGCTGCTATAAGATCAAATACTAAAAAACAGAATGAAATAAATATTTAAGGGGCTCCCATACAAAAAACGAAATTTTTTGCTCGATTTTGCTCGATATTGATAACGGCAACAGGTAAACGGTTAAATTAAAATAAAACCAATATTTAAGGATGCCGTTATAATAGACCCTTCGTACGCGAGTCCGACTTGTACTTGGCCAATTTTTTGGACTCAATCATGCTTCAACCACTGGATGGATCGGGATGAAACTTTGTACACATATAGTTTAAGTCCTGGAATAGGATATAGACTTTTTTATTTACTAATTAATTAATAGGCTATTTTTCATCCCGGAAAATTCAAATGTTCCACAGGAATAACTATTACTGAATCCCACGAACGAACTATAGCTACAACTATAGCTTGCTATAACGAATATCTTGAGTATAATTAAGGAGTTTGCGTAATAATCCCACGTCAATAACTAAATTTAGGGCGAGCGGAGCCGCGGGAAAAAGCTAGTGGTTAATAAGACCCTTCTGAAAAGACATCTGTGTCTAGCTGTATATCACAGGCCCTAGCTGCAATATTCGCCAGTCTTTGAGTTTTACGGATAGTGAGCTTTGCAGTCCGCAATATTCAAGGTTTTCGACTGAGTTTTACGAGTTTTTCGAATACTTAGTTTAATTTTAGAAACAAAAGGGGTTTTTTTTTTCTATAAACACAAAACTTTTTACACGGTGGTGTTGTCCAATTTTGATGATCCTTTCTTTATTAGATAGGGTTGTACTTTAAAGTTGGTCCCATTTTTAAGTGGGGGAAAAATCCATGATCATGATTTTTGCTTTTAAAAAATTTCTACATATTCAAGCAGCATATTTGCTGACCTGCCCAACCTTTAAAACATAAAAATTAAAAGAATTAAACTTATGTATAAAAAAAATTATTTCCTGTTAATAACTAAATATGTTATTGAGCTACTTTTATCAAAATCTTTTAGAAGTAAACTTCAAAAAGCAAAATGTTTACCAAAAAAATACATAGATGTGTTACCCACTCACTTTCTACAGCTCTCACTTTCTTGGGTCAGCTGTAAGAGATCTTAACTAGAGATAAGCTGGACCTATGTACATTGACTATTTTTGTATTTTATGTTTTAAGTGTCCTATAATTGTGTACATGAAATAAATAAATAAAAAAAAAGGATAATCTTACGAGGCCTTTTTAAATTCATAATGAATTCATAACAATCACTTTGGGAACAGAACTAATCTATATTAAAAATATGTATTTTTTATCATTGTTTATACTATATAGATAGAATTAAAAGGGATCTAAAAGAGAGGGAGCAGATAGACATGGAAATCCGGTCATGAATTAAACAAAAGCACTACGGCCTTCACTTCCCGGTAGACCGACTACCCAAAACTTCCCATCCCTATTGATTTGATCGATGAAAATCGACAAAAGGACAAAGAAGACAAAAGACTGAAAGAGAATAAAAGCCTCCGACATAGATCGCAGTTTTTTTGTATTCGGAACTGATTCGTATCACATGCAAAGCCTGAACGTCTGTAAGCGTCATGGTTATTGTAACTCTTGGAAAGCATAAAGGAGTTTCTATTGACCTCGATCAGGACACTATACTGTGAGTCGAGCAACAGGCATGAGAAGTACCTATAAACAAATCACAATTGCCCATGGCTTGTGACAGAAACATGCCTAGGGGATGACAATTGACGAAAATCCTAATCTAAAATCTTAAAATCTAACAGTTTTAAACACTTACATAGCAATTCCATTAAGTAATTTGTGAGTGAGTTAGAATCTTAATATGCATTTTGATATTGTGGCATAAGATGTTCTAAGTGATTTCTTTGATGGCAAAATTTCAACGTAATTGAAATTGAGCGTTTAGAGTAACTCCACTGATAAGATAGTCCTCTTACTATTGACAACTAGAGCATAAATTTATAACGATAGGTATCTGTACCCTAAGGGTTTGAAACGGAACTCTTTTGTTATACTGTCTGTTACAGCCGTATCATCAGTTGAGCAAAAGCTGCTAAAATGTATTAGCTGCAGATTTACACTACTCCTAAAATACTTTATTTTATTTTCACAGCTGTTTTTTTTAGCAACAACAAATTGTTTTAGGGCTAAGACAGTGCTATGCGGTCGCCAGAGCCAAGGGCGCGCTGTAAGGGCTGTTTTAGTGATATGACGCGGTCGCCAGAGCAGTCAGGCCGTAGAGTTGCGGAGCCCTGTATTAAAACCGTCCCGGAAGAATGACTATATCCGAATTCCTACAGCTATAGATTTCTATACCAAATTTTCTCACTAAATCCAAAAAGTTATCGTAGGAATCCCACGCTGATATTTAGCGCGGACGCAGTCACTGGCAAAAACTAGTTCTTACGAAGAATAAACACACTGTGCGCTATTGACCTGTTTTTACATTTTCATACCTTTCTCAGCCTGTTCCTCTGACTCCAATGTTATAATAGCGTCTTCTCCCTCTTATAAGACTTCCGCTTTGCTTAGTAGGTATAAGGTACTTACTGATTATACATCAGCAACTGTTTATGGTGTTTGTGGACTGCAAGAAAGTCGTCGACTTCATCTAACTCTAGTCTGTTTTTAGATTTTTGCAGAGATGTCGTATAGAATCGAAAAATCTATTTTTGTGAAGAGAGATAATTATGCCAGCGATGAAGTATGATGTAGACGATTTTTAGATAATATCAGGTCTTAACGCGAAGACTAGTATACGATAACGTACCTTTTTTTCTAAAATGAGTGAAAAACGCGAAACTTCAAAATTAACTACTTAGACTTAACTAGTTACAACGTAGGCTTTATTCACCTCAGTTACAGTTCTACGTGAAAACAAGTATTTTTAATGGAATCTCTAGTGTTGGATAGCTCGAATGCCAGGTTACAACGTGTAGGCTATATTCACCTCAGTTACATTTGTCTATGAAAAAGAGTATTTTTAATGGCATCTTTTGTGTTGGATAGCTTGAATGCCAGGTCACAACGTAGACTTTATTCGCCTCAGTTACAGTACGAGTATTTGTTTCAGCTATGTCTGCTGGGCGGATTTTGATAGTCCGATGCGTTTTGCCATCCAAGAACATCTAGAAACCATCCGATGTTTCCTTAACGTAAGAGTTTTTTAATCCTCCCTCTGATATTCGGCCAGCAAGTTCTTTAGAAGCAACTTACACGTTTTGGCCCTTTTTTTACTTCCTTAGCTCCTATACAAAATGACCTACTGGTCTAGGCTGTGTATTATCTGTTAGACTTGACTAATTAAATAGTATCTTACCTCATAAAATCTTATTTTCCACTGTTTTTAATAAACAGAAATATTTTTTTACAAAAAAAAAATGCTTTACTAGGATACTTTTGACGTGACAACGTCTTATAAATTGGTTTGCCGGGTGACACTTCAAGAAACTGCGTTACGCTCCGCTCACGTTATGCGCTCACAATGAGAGCGAGTGAGAGGCACGCGGCATGGTTAGCCCGCCTAAGAGCGAGAGAGACAGACATAAAAAGTGAAAGGCACAAGTTGTCACGATTCCGGACGGTTGTCCGACACTAATTTTTTTTAAGTCAGATTTTGTTAGAAACTTGCGATTCAACTATATATTGGGCAGACACTATGATAAAGGTCGCGCAATAAAATAAAATACTGTTATCTAGGTATAAAAATTATTTACTTCGTTTTGTCATATTTACAAATAAATAAGAGATTCAGTTTACCATCCATAGTTAGCACCAATGGCGTTGTAGGAGACGTGAGATACTGCGGGAGCGGCGGAGTAGGTGATAGCTGATTTCAAAATGGGAGCGGCCGCGGCATAAGTGTGTACAGCGGGGGCAGCGGCATACGTGTGTACAGCGGGGGCAGCATAGGTCTTAGTGTATACAGGGGCGCTGTAAGCAGTGAGAGCAGGAGCGGCATAGGCCTTGGCGATCACTGGGGCGGCAGCGTAGGTTTTGGCGACCAATGGGGCGCTGTAGGTGGTCAAAGCTGGAGCAGCCGCGTAGGTAGTGATTGGGGCACCGTGGGCAGTGTGGGTAGAATATGAAGAGTAGGAAGAAACAGCGGGAGCAATGGTCTTTGTGACAACTGGAGCAGCGGCGTAGGTAGCGACTGGTGCAGCCGCATAGGTGGTGACTGGTGCAGCGAATGTCTTAGCTACTACAGGGGCAGCGGCGTAAGTGGCTACTGGAGATCCATGAGCGGTATGGGTTGAGTAAGAAGAGTAAGATGACACTGCTGGTGCGATAGTTTTGGTGTATACGGGAGCGGCGGCAGCATATGTGGCGTATGGCGCAGCGGCGTAGGTTTTAGCGATTACTGGGGCAGCTGCGTAGGTGGCGACTGGAGAGCCATGGGAAGTAGAGCTGGAATAAGATGAGTATGATGACACTGCAGGTGCGATGGTTTTTGTGACGAAAGCTGGGCTGCTGTAGGCTAATGGGGCGGCTTCAAGGATACCGCTGCCGCGGACCACTCCCAAAGCGCACAGAGTAACGAACAGCTGAAACAAAAAAAAAAGATTACCGACTGTGTACTAAAAAAATTAACGTTCAAACACATTTAGTTACTAGCAGTATTTTATATATCATGATCAGCCCACTTGCGATTCACATAGTTGCACAAAGCATAATGCGATTCTTTGCAATTTGCATCTAGTATTAATAAATTATCGATTCACCATTTCTAGTATTCGTAAATAACCTATCCAGAAACGTAAAACACTTTTGTTTAGACGCTTATCATAAGCAGACTACAAAAACTAATGTACTGTGAACAACGTCCACTGCAATGACCATTGGGTGGAGTAAAGAAAATAAAAATAAAGCTAGGAGCACACACCTTAGCGTACATGTTGGTGCTTCAAATTTTGGTAACTGAATAATGTCATAAAGAAGTGCTCCCGTTTATATACTCATAAGCTCTGCATGCTGTACAATTCACTTTCATTGTCAAGGTAAACGAGTGCAAGTTTATTCGTAACTTACGCCTCCGGCTGCGAGATAGCCTTTCGATTTCGTTTGTTCCCAGTAGGCTTACTGGTACTTCTATCTGTTTAATGTATTTTGAACCTTGAATCACTGTCATGAGTAGCCGTTTATCGGTATTCTCATTACGATGCCGCAAGTCCAAATGTCAATTGACTCAGCGAGCGTGGATTGATTTGACTACAATATTAATCATTACGATACAATAGATAGTATTAAGTAGTAGGCATTATTTTAATGATGAAGTATACTAAAGTCAAAAATAGTTATTTCATAGACTTAATTATTAGCCAGAATGTTTTTAGCCGAATGTTGCCGCTTATGTTTGTCTATTTTACAATAAATATTTCTGTAAAAAATCGAACAAAGAGGTATTGATTTCGTCACAAGCAATTAAATACGTAAAATTTATTTTTACAAACAAGCTTTCGTCAAGACCTCGTTATCGTTTAAGGCCATAGTACTTTCAAGACAAATCAAATAAACCCAAACTCAATGGGGTAGTGTCGTTTCCTTGCAGAAGTCAAGCTGCATCATCAGACCAGCTTTATTGCATTTTCATTCAATCTACGTTTGTAAGCTAAAATTTCAACTCAATCTTACACCGAGAAGTTGGTCAAATTAAACTAACAAGATTTAATTACAGACCACCGGTAAGGTGAAACTAAAAACAAGCTTTTAAAAAACCTCCCAAAAAAATCGGTTTATCTCCGTTTCGCCCGTCTGCCTATGTTTAGGTACCAAACCATGAGTCAATGTCAAAGATCACAAACATTTCTTTGCTTTGCACTCTTTCTTTATTTCTCAATTACCTCTTTATCAAAGAAGTCAGTCAGATCGTAAGATCGTAGTCAAGTCAATAAGTGCTCGTTTGTTCAACTTTTTTCAGCAGTCTCGGAAAAATATGAATCAGATGTCATTGGATTCGGAATCGCGTCTAGATGATTTTGATGATAATGAACCTGATATGACAATTTATTTAGTTTTATTGTCTAATACTTCTAATAAATTTTAACAGATTTTTTTACTTAGCATCTTTCACTGGCTATAATTACTAAACGCACCACCAAATCTTTTACTGTTATATAGGTATTGTGCATATTATAATACTGTTCTATTGTCAGCCTTCCCGGCGATGATTACATTTTTCGGCTGTATCTACCGAACGCAACAACACCTTGCGAGCAGACCGCCTATATACTCATCACAGGAATGGTCTACTATACGGTATGAATACTCAATCAGCCTTCCCGGCAATGTTTACCAAAAATGCGCTTATTTCTTAGTATGTAAAATCCGCTGTTTTTTTTTTTGTAGTCGTATACTTGGCGTTTTTTATTTTATATGATTCTGCTTAGCCATATTTTCTTATATATTTTATTAAATACATTCCGAGCTCATTATTTTTTGTACGAAGTAACTTTGGAAATAGTTTTACTACTGAGATTATCGGTAACACCAAGCTCTCAAGTTTTGAAGACCTCATTTTGAAGTCAAAGCTCAAAGGTAACTTCGGGAATTATGGCAAAATTGATTTTGTATGATTATTTTTAGGAATTGCTAAATAGCAAATTCTGAGTTAATTGGTTTCTCATAGATTTTGCCAGCGGCTACGCCCTCCCTAAATTTGGTTATTGGCGTGGAATATCTACGTCACCTACTTAATTAATGAAGTTTGCTATAGTAAGTTATAGCTGTCTGTAGCTATAGTTTGTTTAAGCTCGGTTAAAGTTACTCCCGCGGGACCTTTTGATTATTTCAGAATAAAAAATAGGCTTTGTCCTCATTTAGGACCTGAACTATATATGTGTGTGCCAAGTTTCATCTCGATCCGTCTAGTGGTTAAAAAACGTAATTGAGTAACAAACATCCAAACTTTCACATTTTTAATATTAGTAGGATTAAGTATTAGTGTTTTTTACCACCATATACCGAAATGAAAGGCATATAATTAACTAGCTTTTGCCTGCGGTTCCACCTGCCATAAATTCGGTTATCGGTGTAGGATTTCAACGGCAACTTCTCAATTATAGAAAAAAACCAACTCACACTTAACGTCTTCAAGTAGCCTATGTCCTTTCTCGGGACTCAAACTACCTCTATACCAAATTTCATCTCAATCAGTTCAGCGGTTTAAGCGTGAAGAGGTAACAGACAGACAGAGTTACTTTTGCATTTATAATATTAGTATGGATATAATCTTATAGAAGGAAGTCGTCATGGGCTCTGTCCATCTTCCGTATTACCTACGTTGAGGCATACAGAGGTCGTTCAACAGTTGCGGATAGTAAATGAATCTGTAGGGTAGCACACCCATAAAGTAACCACACATCAATGACCAGCCACACAAACTTTGAGCTATCCAAACTAGGGCTTAAGAACGCCTTCTATGACCGGTTACTAAGAGAAAATTTAAAGTACAGATAAAAATGGATGTTTTTGACCCATAACGCATTACAGACAAACCATATGTAGATGAAAAGCACAAATATCATTTTCTGAATTAACCCGTAGAATACTTTTTTTATCCCTATAAAAAGTTGGGGGTCGTATCTTTGTCCGTGTAATAAGATAATGGGTAGGCAGGTTTCATCAAGTTAGAGTTATTAGTTAGCTATTTCTTTGTCTAAAAAAGTGCTTTCAAATAAAATACCTTTAGAAAAATAGGCCATTAACATTCTATTAAATAGAAGTCCCGTTATTGGTTTTTTACCCTACGGTACGAAACTATGTTCTTTCATACATGTACCAGAACTAACTTCACATCAGATCTGATCTAACTAAAGGTGACACCTAATGAATAATCATATTTTTTTATCTCCATGTACTTGTGTACACGGATTACGCGGCACACTTGTAAACCTTGCATGAATGAAAGGACTTAAGAGTAGGTTTTAATACCTTACGACGTGTCGTACGTTTTTATACATTGCTTGAAGCGTACCTACCTACCTCTTAGTGAACAGTCTTTACAGATACTACATAGGGATGTTATGGATATGAAATTTCGGATCTGGATACGGACGGATATAGAGGTAATATTATATCGGTTTCGGATACGGTTAAGGATATGATTTTTTTTCGGATTATCCGTTAGTTTCGGTTACAGTTATTGGATTTTTCAGGAATTTCAAAAGTAGGAAGTGATTGATTTATCATATTAGATATTCTAACGCGTAAAATACAATAAACTGCTACAGTGCTTAAGCTTCAATCTTGCAAAATATTGTTTAGATTATTCGCTATAATTTCACTTGTGTTCCGACCTTCTAATTGTTCACACTTGAGTATTATATAAACTCTTTCATAATTATTAGTGATGCCATGCGCAGTAAGACTAAGTAACGAGACATTTGCGCTGGGCTCGAACCACACATTTGTAGTAAATGATAACATTTCAAATTGCTTAAGTAATTCCAGAACTTTTAACTTCTAAATTCTTCTAAATTTAAATACATCAGTACTCAGTAAATTTGTAAAATACTGCCGACCTCTTTGATTATAGCGTGGTAATGCTGCCTGCATTAATCTTTAAAATATTAAAACTTCTACAAAATTAAATGGCAAGTTTTGTTACCCAATCATTTCAGCCACTAATTTAAATTAAAAATTTCTTTTTGTTCCTTTCATCCCAGACCTAGACACCTTTATTTTTTAAAGACTCAGTCAGTGACAACTGTTTTTACACTCTTGTAAAGGTGTCAGCTGTTTGCGTGTTTGTGGTTTTTGTTGGTTATCTTTTTCCATGTTTTGATTTAAGTAGAAGTTTTAGTGATGTAGTGCCACCTCCTTTCCGTGAAAAGATTTTACCACACTGTTTACATTTTGCTAAATCTTCATTAATTTCATTAAAAATGTCCAAATTACACTAAACTTAGGACGCATTTTGTTTAGTGAGATTAAACAATTTAGTAACACAAACCTTTTGACGTGACAACGTCTTATAAATTGGTTTGCCGGGTGACACTTCAAGAAACTGCGTTACGCTCCGCTCACGTTATGCGCTCACAATGAGAGCGAGTGAGAGGCACGCGCCCGCCTAAGAGCGAGAGAGACAGACATAAAATCATTGTCACGTAAAACTTTCGCCCGTATACCGACTTTACAGGCAACCAGTTTTTTTTTTGAGTTTATCGAACTAAGTTTTCGTAAATATTAAATTGCTGACTAGTTAGTTATGAATATATAACAGAAGTAAACAAATAATGCAAGCAAAGGACGCGCGCGGCTTCTGTCTCGACCGATTAAATACAACGTGTCTCATTTAGAATTTAGATTCAGCCCCGATATCCGAAATTATCCGAATTTTTTATATCGGATTCGGTTACGGTTAGATTTTTATATCGGATATCCGATAGTTTCGGTTACGGTAACGGAGCTCCATACCATCGCTAATACTACATATACCTACGTAATGAAATAACTTAGATCTAAATTACTTCCGCATTCAAATCAATAACAAAGTAGAGTTGCCAAGAGCAAACTTTTATTTTTTGTTTTTCTTAAGTAATATGGTAAGCACTGCAGCGACTGTGAAGGCGTCTGCGTTCTAAGTGAAACAAGCTGGTTAATTGTGAACTATTGTATTTTCATACAAAATTGTGCAGTAAAGAACATAAATACAATATTCTTTACTGCACAATTAACAAAATACACAAAAAAATAATAATAAAAGATATGGCACAACAAGGCGACCTTATCGCTTAAAGAGATCTCTACCAGGCAACCTTTAGGCAAATATTAATAGGAAGAGGTAGGTAATACACAAAGGATCATAAGTAAAATTATATAAATAATTTAAGGATATTACTACATACCTTTGCACTTACTATAATGATAACACGCATGTACATACTAATATAAATAAGTACTTAAACACATACATATAATGCATAGTTATATACCTATTATAAGTACATATACAATAAATAAAGAGGTCTTTTCTCATCGAATGCGACTTTTTAACAATGGTTTAGGCCTAACATTGAAAAGACAGCTTTATACACAAAAATTACGTAAAATTAACTCGGTGGAATAGGGCTGCATTCGCCTCCATCATGTTTCTTTGTATACATCTCACATTTCTGGTTCTAACATCTCCATCTTCGATGTCATCTGATTATTATTGTGCCCACGTAGATGGTCATAGTAGGTACTCCGATGTAAATTAAATAGATATAGGTTCTTTTCTTTGATCTTATCCAATTATTTTACCAAGATGCAAATAACAGATGACAACTTTACTCCATAAAAAGTTAAAAGTGCATCATACAATTAGAAAGAAAAATCAATTGAACTAAGTAAAAAAGGCTGATAACAAAAAACATTATCGTGGAAATCAAATGTAAATAACGTAAGAAAAACAATTACACTATAAAAAAGTAACATTTTGGTATCGATTTTTGAGTAACGTTACTCGTGACAATAACGTAACTGCACTTTTGAGGCAATCACGTTACCGTCTTTTTTCTGGTATTAAAGTTCCTGTTTATAGGTAGGTAGGAATGGCTTCTTAGATATATACCGACTTACAGGAGATTAAACTGAATTAAAAAAAAAAAACTAGTTACTTTCAATTCCTTTCCAGCCTCATATTATGTCGATGGCGATTTGGGCCATAGATCACGCGCGAGCCCATTGCGGTTTCTGGACTTCACATACGTCTTTTTTTTTGACGTATACAGGTTTTCCAACGATGTTTTGCTTTACTAAAAAGCCAGTGATGGAAAGCACATTGCGCGTATTTTCACGCAAAGGCCATGCTTTTAGTATATGCACTACCGAAGCAAGTTGCAAGTTGTTTCAATAACTTAAAGAAAATAATATTTTTTTATTTTTCAAATTCTTCAAGTTAACGAGCTGGCCTTATCAGAAAAATACAAACACTAAAAGACAGGTACCTACACATGACAGAAAAATACTGTCCGTATTGGAAAGGCAGTGATCTAACTCTAATTTTTTTAATGTTGTAACTTCATCTGTATTATGATCTGATTTGTAAATAATGTAATCTCAATTTTACAGTATTGGACGATTACAATATTTCCTTTACATTAATGTTGCTCGGAAGTAATAAATATTAGGCTTAGCTGGCTTGCAAAACGTCAAGTTACTACTTCTACATCTAATGTGTAATTAATATTACTTCTTCGGTGACTCCAATTACAAGGACGTTGCCATAGAATGGCGCAATTCCAATCTCATATGATAAATACGTAGTTTACGCTTGTTGAAAAAATTCATGCATTGAGAACGATTGAAGCAATAATATGAGCTAAATATGACATTAGAAATGAAAGTGAGTTAGGTATGTTTTAATAAATTTATTAGACAGGTAGGTATATCTAAAATGTTTTTTATACCTCTAAGGTTGCTAACAAGCTTGCGGTCTGCCTGACGCTTGCAACACCTGGGGCATAACTTGCACCGACCCTTCAAAAATCTAATAACTTTTTTCTTGTAAAACACACTGTAGTCCTTAAAGAATACCTTGGCAGAGAGCTCATTCCACAACCTAAGCATTCGCAGAGGAATGTTTATACTCACCTACATTGACTTGTTCGATTCCCCTAACCATTTGTGTTATTACTAAGTAGGTAGGTATACTAAATTTTTTGGTCGTAGTTCAAACTACATAAATTACATTCTTAGAGCTGGAACCAAGAATTCATTTACTTGTATTGGGGCCACATTTTTCATTTCACTATTTTGTACCAGTAGTACTGACAAAAAAGGGATTGAAATCGGCAAAAAGTAATACTTTTTCCGGGTGTTCATTACGACAAAAAAAAAACAATTACCGCAATCATAATTGTTCTCAATGATATTTATTGTCTTCCTTAATTATATAGGATGACTTACTCCTAAAGGCAATACAAGTATGTACTTAAGTATAAGATTTCGTTGAAAGGAGAGTGCACTGCTGTCCTCAGAAACAGCAAGGCAAACCAGAGCAAGTTCATCAAAGGCCAATTGCCGGTACCACAGAAATGATCGCTCCAATTACGTAAATGGGTGGTGCCTGATGGCCAAGAATAATGGGCTTCCATGTCGCCGTGACGGAGCTGTTTTAAAAGTAGAGTTTTATAATCCATATCCTTACTAATATTATAAATGCGAAAGTAACTCGGTCCGTCTGTCTGTTACCTCTTCACGCTTTAACCGCTGCACCGATTAACATTTAATTTGGCATGGAGATAGTTTTAGCCCCGGGAAAGAACATATGCTACTTGAAAACGTCAAGTGTGAGTAGGTTGTTTTTCTATAATTAACGAGTTCACGTTGAAATCCTACTCCTGTAACCGAATTTAAAGCGGATGGAAATGCGGGTAAATTTGGCATGGAGATTGTTTGAGTCCTGTGGAAGGACATATATTTACTGCGTTGAATTAGATTTTTTTAGCTTTTTAGCTTCATTTTTTTACAGCTTCAAGGGACCGTAGACCTTAGTATTCCATATTTATTTTAACTTGATACCTTTACGCGTTTCTGAAAAAGAAGGGTCCGTTGTCCTAAAATCATGAAATTCCACACAAAGCAAATATCCAATAAATCCAAAATTCGTTTATTTCTAGTTAAAACACATTAAATAAATTGTCCGTCTGTCTGCCAAGACCCTTTTACTCAAGAACGCGCAAAGATATAAAATTAGAATTAATATCAAATACTAACGGTCTACGGTCATTTAAAGTCGTTAGTCCGCGTGTAGTTGTTAAAGCCATCTGGGGCCAACAACAGTATAGTCAGTAGTTAGAAAAAAAATCATAAGCGACACCGGTGTGGTGATTCCGGCCAGGAATGAAATAAAATAAATGTACAAAAGGAGTGTTTACATGTATTCTATTCTTAGGTTGTTAAAAGACGCGAATTAAGATACGCTTCTACTTGCGCCAAAACAGTAACTTGATATAACTCTTTAGCATCCTATCTCTCGCCAGCCTTCATACGTCCCCACTGTGGGGGCACGGCCTATTCTCATAAGCGAGGATGATTTGGGCCATAGTCCACACGCCGGCCCAGTGCAGATTGTGGACTTCACATACGTTTTTTTTTTTACTTGACGTATGCAAGTTTCCTCACAATGTTTTCCTGCACCGAAAAGCCAGTGGTGTGAATAAATTACTCAGTGTACTTGAGAAATTAAGAAAAGACTCATTGGTTCACACCGACCCGGGGTTCGAACCTCCGTCACTTGGGACGTGAAGTGAAATTTACCCCTCGACCACCACCGACTTACCAACATCCTATACAACATATAATAAGTTTGCACGGAACCCTCGGTGCGTGAGCCAGACTCGCACTTGCCCGTTTTTTTTTTGTTTTTTTTATAATTGAGGAGTTTCCGTTGAAATCCTACACTAATAACCGAATTAAGGGCGGGTGAAACTATAAACGGGTTATAGTTGGCATATACTTAATAGACACTTTAAATTTCGCACGACATTTCTTAAGTTTTTTCAGCACACTGACTCGCAAACAGTGTCATTTAATCCATACTAGTCCACAATAATATTATAAATGCAATAGTAACTGTCTGTTACCTCTTCACGCTTAAACCGCTGTACCGATTAAGATGAAATTTGGCATAGAGATAGTTTGAGTCCCGAGGGAGGACAAAGGCTACTTAAAAACGTCAAGTGTGAGTTTGTTTTTTTTTCTTTAACTGAGGATTTGCCGATGAAATCCTACAGCGATAACTGAATTTAGGGCGGGTGGAACCGCGGGCAAAAGCAAGAAATGTTACTTTTCTCGAGGCTAAGCGCGCGTTTAAAGAACTTACGGGCGGTAATGACGCGCCTATTTTATCAAGTTATGTATCAAAGCTGTTTGTTCAAAATATGACGTACGCGCATACTACAAGCAAGCAATTACAAGTTTTAACTTCAGCCAAAACTTTTTAATTCATAAAGTCTCTAGATACTAGATATCTCTATCCGGTGATGGCGTTGTTTTCTTTACTTCTATTCCCGCCATTCCAATTATGTTTAGGTGGGTAAACCTATTTATTTGTTCACATTATATTTTTATTTATTTACTCGCAAATGTGATGAAAAACATTTTGTATAACACGGATGGTAAGGAAATTACAAACTCGAGTAATTAAATTACTAATTTTCCTCTTACCACCCTTATTACACAATGTACTTATTATCTGCCAATCTCGCACAATGTTACTTAATCTGACGCTCACGACTTTGTTCCCATAGTCACAGATAATACTAAGCCATAGTCAAGTAATGTCTTTTGTTTTATTGTCTCTACTGACTCTACCCTAACCCAAAGGTTTTGTTTTGAAAATAAAATTGATGTACAGAGTATTCTTAACCGACTGGGACTGAAAAAAGGAGGTTGTCAGTTTGACCCGTATGTTTGTTTGTTGTAATATATGCTTGTCCGCGATTATCTCGCGTTAGGCTTTACAGATTGAGATGCAGTTTTCAGAAAAATATTTGTTACATTCTGGAGGTTTTCGTATACAAAGTAAAAACTGTAATTTTGATCAGATTTTACGAAATAATTATTTTTCTCCTTTTTAGTGCATCTTTTTGAGGTCTGTTCTTGTTTTTATTTTTGTTTTTGTTAACCTAATAAATTTTTGTTAATTAAGTACTATAACAGTAATAAAGAGAATAGCCGGAAATCTAAATTCCGTGATACCTACTGCCGATATGACATAGCACTTTTGTTTATACTACTGAGGTGGCAAACGAGCTTGCAGTCCGCCTAATGGTAAGCGATCACCGCAGCCTATGGACCCTTACAACACCGCTCGTTCACTCGCGCGATGCCAACCCTTCAAAATTCTAATAACTAAACTTTCTTTATTGAAGAACCCCATACTGTATGAAAGTCTTTTCTATTGTTTGCACATCGAACAGTGGGTGTTTTGCCATTTCTTTTTTTTCCTTAGTTTTTCCGATTTTTTTATGTACTCTTTTATACCATTTTTCTCTGCAGCACATTTCCTTGCGTTGATATGTCCTTCCGCAGTCAATTGTGTTCCTAATTGCTTTGCTCGTTTACGAACTTTAATAAGCTTTTGTGAAATAGGTGATATTTCCGGCAAAGTTTGAGATGGGTTGTAAGCAGGATTGTTATTACACGAAAGTACCGCCTTTTTCTTATACTAACAAAATAAATATGAAAAAAAAATTATTTAAATAAGACATCATTTCTGTACCATCGGTGTATGATGGTCATATGGCCAACACATACCGACTGCAATAATTTTGAGGTTAGAACAAATCGTCATACATATACTTTTATTTTATTTGGGATAACAAACAGTTGTCACAATCATGCCGTAAATTGAAAGGATGTATTTTAACGTTAACGTTGTGAAAGTTTGTAAGGAAGTCCGTTGTTTCTGCAGAGTATAGGTACATACATTTCTGTATGTTGTTTCGACGTATAATTTTAATGACCGATATACTATCTATATATATTTCTAAGGGTATTTTCGAATCCAACCCCTTGTTTCTACATCTTATTTAGATGCCAAGAATCTAAAAACTTCAAAACACACAGGGGTGTATGGTTTATTTACGGTTTCGTCATAAAAAAATTTGCAACACCTCCCAATTTTAATTGTTGCGAAATACTCTAATACTGTCTGAACTCTTCAATAATGTCTAAACTGATCCTACCTGCTATCCAAATTAGTAATTTGTAAACATCTCATTTATTTATTCCGTAGCAATTTAGTCTTATCTGTCCTTTACATCTACGGAAGACTTTGAATTGAGGCTTCAAATGTCTTGAAGTGATTCTTTGTGTAGCCAAGATTATTTAGAGCACATGATATAGTAAAATCAATAAACTTTGTGATATTACTAAAAAAATATAAAATAATCAAAAGTATCAAATTAATCGTTTCTTGTATGAATGAATAGACAAATCGAAAGGAGCAAGTAGCATGCGCGGGCCACTGACCTCACCCGCGCCAAACAAGCGCTTAACGTAGTAGGTAGGTACTTTAGTAACTACCTAAATACCTAAAAAAAATTGCATAACCAACTTTTCCTTCATACTTTACCGGCTTAGGACGGTCAAAAATACGATAAGTACAGTAAAATTCACTTATAAAGATTTAGGTAATCAAAGTTTACTTAACATAAAAAGGTACCTATCTATCATATTTCAGGCGTATTTAAAAAGTTGGAATCATAATATTTACAATAATTGAATACGTATTTAAAATAAGAATAAAAAACAGTAAACTCACATTTGAATGTCCTTAAAAATTATGTGTATTTTAACAATTGTTCAAAATGACCACCTTCATTTTCTAAACACAACAAAGCACGACGTCGCAAATTGTTTTTAATTTTACGTAGCACAACTGTTCGTGATTTAACCACTGCAAAAGCACTTACGATTTTGTCTTTTAATTGTTCAATTGTTTCGGATTCACGTTCGTAAACAATTCGTTTTATCTCTCCCCACAAAAAAAAGTCTAGCGGGGTGAGATCTGGCGAACGTGCCGGCCATGGTATGGGTCCACCGCGACCGATCCACCGTTCGCCGAACTCGCTATTTAGGTGCGCACGCACTTTACTGTGATAGTGAGCTGGGGCTCCGTCGTGTTGAAAGTGCTTGTCGGCTAGATAGGACACTGGTACATCTTCCAACAATTCTGTCACTATCGAGAATAGAAGGTTCAGATGCCGTGACCCAGTTAACGTACCATCAATAAAATAGGGCCCGATGACACAGTCATTTATTATACCCGCCCACACATTAACAATAAATCGCACTTGAAAAGCGTCTCTGCTCGTAACGTGTGGATTTTGACCACGAATACTCCACCAATGTTCATTCTGGATATTAAACAGTCCAATCGGCGTGAACGTTGCTTCACACACACACACACACACACACACATTGATTGTTTTGGTTTTTGTAATTGCGCGGGCGCGCGGGTGTGCGGGTGTGCGAGGGGAGGGTACAGGGTGGCCGGCCGGGATTTTAGAGATAATGCGGTTTGACAACGTCGCTAAGTTTTTAGGTACCTAATTTATTTAGATAAGCGAATGACCTAAAATACGTGTTGCCAATCTTCTTGCAAAAGTTCTGTCTATGCGCATAAAATTGCTTGATACTTTAAATGTTTTATTTATTTGTTACGATTGTAGTAATTTTTTATTTTTATTAATTATTGATATTTTGAGTTTGCCTAAACACAATGAGTTGGTTTTTATCGTTTTAGGCGATAACATCAGTTTTTTTTTCATAATTTATTTTGTTAAGTTATTGTTTTATCTTTCGTTACATGCACTAAGTACCTATCACATATGGCTAATCAAGTACTGTCCAGCCAGTCATTGATCATGTGGAGCGCCATGACTTTCCAGTAAATATATATTAATCTGGTCCACAGACATAGAGAACTGGACAGCGCATTTCCTAGCCAGATTAAAAAAAAATGGTCGCATAAGTGTGACTGAGACGAAGCAAAACTGTGGTTGTTGGAGACAAGATACCACAGGTTAACTTAGTCTCTTTCTAAAGTGTGGTCAATTTTTGTGGAGCTATTGCGCCGTCCATAGGACAGATTACAGAACTCGAAGTCTGACTCTACAAATGAAATTAATGTTTCAGATGTGTTTTTAGTATGCTTTTGTAGCGGTATCCAGTCGTGTTGTAGTTGTCAAAATATTTCTTGATAAATTTACTAAATTGCATCTCGGGTCCCACCGAGCAAGACTTGTAGTAACAGACAACTGATACAAATACTTATGTAGATACTTTATTGTAAATAAATACATATACACATCAACTAAAAACCTATTCCTAAATAAAAAACAACAAGAGTCGCAAACTCAAGACAAATACGAATGTTCACATATTTGTTTGTACTGAGCGGGGATCGAACCCACGCCCTTGTTGCAGTAGGCTAGTTCACTCCTTACTGAGCCACCAGGAGTGAAATTTTTGTACGTCACAAAATATTAAAAAAATGCCATCACGACACTCATACTCATACATGATGCTCATTACATCCACGTTTTACCGATAGCATTTCGTCCCATAATTGTGATAGGCCATGGTTCCTTCAACTTTACGATTCACAAATTGTAACAATATTGGTTATTGTAGGGCTACTGGGAATCGAACCTGGAATATTAGACATGATAGTCTGACGTACAACTATTTGTGCCAATCGGTATATTATTTGCGCAAAATTAGGAAATATGTCATGTCCGAATTCTGGCGGTTCGTGTCTTAGAATAATGTTCCAAACCATTTTCTGTTTAAAATTTGTAGATAAACTTTAAAATAATGTAAATGAAGATAAAAAAAATATTTTAGATATATTGTACATTTATTTGTCTTTTTACTGTATGGTAATATTAATTGACACTGATTTTCCTTAAGACATAGAAACAACACACATCTAAACCTAATTACATTATATGTCAAATATTAACTTAAACCTTTAATAACCTTTGTTCGAATATGAGAAGAGTAACAAAATATAGTAATTCATTTTATAAAATAACTAATGTATTAAATGTTAATATCACACACACATACACACAGCACCTCGGCAGAGGAACATGGGGCACAGCGGATCACTTTTTATTAAGTACCATTACTTTGAAGTAAGTCTTTACAGTATTTAAAAAAAAAAAAACCAGTCAATCGCGTTTTGTACACGCATCAAATTAAGAGTTCCGTAAAATTAAATTATTGCGAAAAACAAAAAAAAATGTTGGCCGTCACGGCACGTCCGGCAGATGTAAAACATTGCCAAATATACTAGAGAAGCAACGGAGTCGCTAGAGAAGATTTCCCATGATTGGCATCATGGTAACTAACGATGTTTGGTTTGTTGTGTGGCAGCTCCTGATTCATTGTACCCCATGTTACCTACCTATAGTCATTTAAAAAAAGCACCCTTTTTCCTACGAGACCCAACGTATTTGCAGCCTAAAAAAGGCTAAGATCAAAATTGAAAAAACACTGTCAATTTTAGATTACTGTTTAAACAATTGGTACAAGGGCGAAGTTTTTAATAGTAGAAGCACCACAGTAAAGTTATAGATCGTTCAAAAACCATACACCCAGGCACATTGTTGTGGCCCCAATTCAAAGTTATAGATCGTTCAAAGACCATACACCCAGGCACATTGTTGTGGCCCCAATTCAAAGTCTTCAACACGCATACAAAAAAAAGCATGAGAATACAACAGTAATACATCAAAATTAATATTATCTATAATCATACCAATAAATATATGTATACTTCAATTGATAATTATGTAGCAATAACCCTTATATATTTGTACCTTATAAAGAAGGCTTATACAAATATCGGCACAGGCAAGTGACAGCTTAGAATTTAAGGTAAAAAGGAATATTTATACTTAGTATCGTGATGCGTTCTGCCGTGACGGCCAGTGTGCACACTTATATGTCGTAATGTGAAGGCTTCTCGCAATACTGACGCTTGAATCATTAAATTCATGGATGAAGCGATCGGGCAACCAAAATAATCATAAGACAGATTCTCAAAGTTTTTTAAGAAAAATAAGCTAGAGCAAACAAGACAATTGTCTCGTAACTTAACTAGAATACGATTAAGTTTCGTTTTATATATTTTGTATTCATAAGGCATTATTTTAAGAAAGAACAGCTTACGCTGCCGAACCTATTGAAAAAGTTCGTGCGACATGTAAATTTTCGTCCGAACTCTATTAAAGTACACAGTTTACACAATAGTAAGATTCGTGTCATGTTGCGTCAGTGGTGTGGTAGGGGCATTAAACACATTCAACTCGAACAGTCTCACTAACGTCAAGGCGCATCACGAGTGATCACGACAGAAGAGTGTGCACGCCTTCATACAAAACATATGGCTTCAAAAACCATCTGACGCATTACAACACTGTAAGTATGAATGTCTTAACTCGATTTCGGTGTAAAAAATCTTTCTGCCTCATAACTGAAACACTATTTAACCCTAAACCCTGTTTTCTTAACTAGTGGATATGGAATGGATATAATATTTGAAAGAACTATAAAAACAAAATATTTCAATGCGAATTATCTATTAACAGTAATGATTTTTTGAGTTGAATTGAATTTCCTACCATCAATAATGGAGACTGATCAAGTTCGCCTTCACAATAATATATTTTAAGAACTGTTCGACATGAAGCGAAGAGGGAAGTAAGAATATATATTTGATACCGTCAAATATGATTTTCTTAATCTGCAAAAGCATTTTACCCCGCGCTCCTCTTATATGCGCCACTATGCCTTCGTTAATTGCAAAATGGTAAATAATCAATAATACTCTGCTACATTAGTCAATTAGAACGACGCGATATGTAACTAAGCGTGTGTGATTTTCTCAACTCACATATATATATTCATTGGTTTTCATATGTTTTTTTAGTTTTAAAATAGTATTTTTCTTTTATTGACAACACACAGTAAGTAATTGCTTTATGTGTAATTCTACTTCTATGCAAAACCTCATGATCTATTTTTATTTATTTTGAATTGTAGCGGTTTATAGTTATGGTTTGGAGGAAACTTTGTGTTTTTTTTTCATACATATATTTTTATGCTATTATGTTTGGGTCACAAATAGCGCAAAATAGAGTGTGCCAATTGTTAAAACAATTGTAAAATTATGTTATAACTTTAGCGTTAACAATTACCAGCCGAAAATGAAGTTTATAATTGACCATCCGCTAAATTATTGAAATATAATATATATTTTTTTTTATTTCAAATTCAGCAACAAACTTTAAATATTTAAATTTTGTGTTTTAAATAGGTAAGTACAGTGAGCGACATACCAACAACTACAACATTGTTCGGTTGCGCGGTAACTAACTACGAGAGTAAGTGGGCAGTGTGAAGACGAAATAGTTAAATATGTTTATCACTTTTACACGTATTTTTCGCTGCGTTTCGCCTAAAAGTCAAAGTCCACTTAGGTTAGCTTAATATCCTTCCTACAGTACACTATGTGACTAATGGAATTGTTGAAAGGTAGATATACAGTACTAGTATTGTTACTGCGAGAAATGTTAGTAGTTAGAATTGTTTTTAAGATTCACGGTTACTATGAATAATAAACATATTATTATACGGGGTTCTTATCGTGATCAGCCTAAGATATGAGTTCTCAATAATAGAAGAGGATGTAACATCAGTGACAGTGAAATGTAGCTGCACTGCTCACGCAGCCTTAGTTACATATCGCGTCATCCTTGTCATTACTCAAAATTACTGCCAAGCCAAACTGGTTGCTAAACATCACACACGAAGGACTGTTTTGTTCTGGCGACTTGGCCCAATTTTGTTAAGCTTATCATAAAAGGCATTGATTCAAGTTCTTTAGCGTAACAATAATACGTATCAATAACAACACTTACAATCTCTTGTGATGATGCAGCCCAAACTGGAGAATTGTAACGGTTAGAGTAAAAGCAACTGACAATGATATTTTCAACAAGTACTTTAACGATGAATTTGGTGCAATGCAGCCTTAATTGTTAAAAACATTAATGCTCCAAAAATATATTAGGTGTAACAATGTACTTTGAGCAACTAATTATCAAATGTTTATACGAAAAAAAAGGCAGGTCAAATGTATAATCTTAGTCGCTCAAGTATTACAAATGGCATTATTAATATTATTCTCAAATATAAGTTGTTAATGTGAAAAACAACCGTCTTAAGTAACCTGCAATTGGCAGTTTTAATGACTTATGTTAAGTTATGACTATTGACTTATGTTAACTTACAGGCATCTTAGCTAGTTAAAATTTCTTTTTTTGCCTTTGAGTCTCTATAAAAATTTACACCATTAATTTTGAATATAAACTACTTTAGCCAACGAAATTGGGATTGAATTTGACAATGACCCTGCGTTTAGTAGCCATAAGCGCGGCTACAAATAAGTAACAGTTGCTACTAAATATTTTAAAACTGGTAACGAACCTTATACTAGGGGCACATTTCACTATAAAAAATAAATGGTTTAGTAAATTCGCTTGAAAATCTAATTTTTAAGTATCTAACTAAGACTGTATTATTTCCTTGTGTACTTATTTAAGGTTTTCTTTAAAATATGGCATTATATGCATACGTACCCTAAAAAAATTCTTTTTAATAAATAAATTTACATTCTTTAAGATCTCTTGAACATTTTATAATATTTTTTAATAATAGGTACACAAAAATAATTTACAAATTTAAGATACATAGTTAAAGGTTAAAAAAAATGTTAAAAACTGTTTATTGAAAATATCTTTGGAACAAAAGATATCAGGCTAAAAATAAAAATATACCTAGTAATACCAATAGCCAACATTCATATAAGTTAGTCGTCTTTTCACACTGCTCCTACAAGTAAGTCATCTTTTAAACATACTGCTCCTACAAGTAAGGTACTTTTAAACACCGCTGCTACAATTATCTTTCATCGCCCTAATATGACGTATTTTAACAATTCCCTAGTTACTTTGGTAATACTAAATAACAACTGACCTGCATTTTGAATAATAAAGGACCTACTTACATAGTTATGCGTTAAATTTTATGCTTGATCCCTATTTATTTTGTATTAGTCAGTCCAATTAAAACTGGCATTTAGGTATGTCTTTTCAAACCATTTATTTAACGAACATTAACAAGGGCAAAATATTTAATAGATATAAAAAAAAATTTATTTTCCATAATTGTTACTCAAAATTATATATAGTTTTATACCAGTACACAATTTCAAATCTTCTAAAATAGATAATACTTTAAGAAAAAATATACATAGAAGATAGATACTTATATTAAGGGTAACCATTCGTTTACAATAGATACAAGCTGTTATCATTAAATAAAATAATTAGAAAAAAACCTATTTTATGTGCGAGTATAGGCACGAACAAGTTACGTCAGTAAATTCATAAGTAACTAAGATAGAAACCTTATATATATTACATTCTGCGATATAAACACAGAAAATATTTTATAGTTAAAAATACAATCATGACACTATAATATTTTACATTATCCAAAGTAATTGCAATGAACTCATCTGTTTCATTGTAAAAGAAAAAAAGACACTGTAATTTATATAGAGCATGTACGCATAAATACCGTTAGTTTACCTTAATTAGCCCTTATAAGTAACAAAGAAATACACATTACAATTTACACGTGTTACAAAAAATGTAGTAGACAATTTGATTCTATGCAATGAATGCAACTGTTTAAGTGTAAAAGAAAACATTGTAGTTTACTTGGGGTCTGTAGACACGTTAACCTATAGCTAACCTCAGAGAATCCTTACATTACAACAAAAGAGACACAGTACCGTTACAGTTTACAAGTGTACCATATAAAAAGTAAACTTAACCTTATATAATATAATTTGCGATTATTGCATCATCGGTTTCAAATGTAAAAGAAAAAGATTGTAATTTACATGTAGTCTGTAGGCACAAACCTATCTATAGTCTGCCTAAGTGAATCGTTACAAATAAATAGACATTACAATTTACAAGAGTTCTATAAGCTAAGAATGTTTTGCAATGAATGAGTCTTTGGACATTGTAATTTACATGTGGTCTGTGGTGGACAAACACCTCAAGTTTACCTGAGTGAATCCTTCGAACAAAAAACAATTTATAGAAAAGAAAATACCGATTTTGATATTAATCTTACCACCAATTTTTTACCTTACATCCGTTAATTACTTTACACGAAACTTAGAGTTGGGTTCGAACTTTTTCATCAACAATTTGTATTTAAATACTGGAATGGAATATAGGAATTGCTAGTTGGATAACTCACAAGTTGTGTGGATATCCCATAAGTAGAAAAAATAACGCACAAGTGGTGTGTAATTAGACTCTAAATTACAATACACACAACACAGCTTGTGCAAATGACACCGGAACGGTTATTCGCACAATTAACTAATAACTGGATCCAAGTCTTTGTGTAATATTTACATACATCCATAATATAAGTGTTTTGTTAAATATCAAAAATGTATACACACAAGTTGTGCTAATTTAGTCAACCTACTGAAATATACCCACATTTTATGATTTTAAGTTTGAATAAAAATGCAAATTCATTACATAAATTGTACATATTTATTTACGCACATAAATTTTTTCAGCAACAAATATTCCAATCAAAACATAATTTATAGCATGTTCCAAGTAAAAATTTATTCTAAAGACAACCCTCTCCCAATTGAGCATTTGAACAAAATCTTATAAATAACTTAACAACTAATATAATTAAATTTAAATATACACATATAGTAAAACTGTACGAGTCTGTCCAATAAAATTAATGTATTGTTTTAAAAACAGTATCAGTCACTTGTATGAGGTGTTTAAAAAATATTTACAAAAAAATCTCTATCCGTCCTTTTAGCCTATCACGCAGGTAGGGAATATAATCCCGAACCATTTTTTCAATCCCAGAATTTCGAGATTAAGCAAACTAAATTCCGGGATCCTACGATCAACCCGATTAACCCAGGATTAACCAAAAGCTACAGATGGCGGCAAAAATCAGAATATAATCAAAAGTGTGCAGTTTTAAGGACATTAAAAAAACTGGTTGCCTGTAAAGTCGGTATACGGGCGAAAGTTTTACGTGACAACTTGTGCCTTTCACTTTTTATGTCTGTCTCTCTCGCTCTTAGGCGGGCTAACCATGCCGCGTGCCTCTCACTCGCTCTCATTGTGAGCGCATAACGTGAGCGGAGCGTAACGCAGTTTCTTGAAGTGTCACCCGGCAAACCAATTTATAAGACGTTGTCACGTCAAAAGTTATTTGTTGAATTGTTTTTTAGATATACTTTTTTAGATTATAAACTTTATTAATATATTAAATAAAAAGGTTAGATTTAATCTTAAAACCAATGATAAAATTATGTCCTACTGAAATATGATTGGAAAGGAATTCAAAAATTTGTACTTTATTTATCAAACACATAACAGAAATTATAATTAATATAAGCAGAAAATGCTCTTTCGGATTAATTCTTGTTAAATAAATTGTTTACAAGTATTTTTTTTCAGGACCTTAACTTGCAGGTTTTTTCAATAATTTTAGTAATACATTTTTGTTTTAAGTGTCTTACCTTTTTTTAGTTTTCTTTTAATATCAACTCTTTTGTAGATTATATTTGTTTTTCTAAATCTGTACGGTCAGGAGAACTTTTTATAAAATAATAAAAGTTTGGTTGCTTTGTCGTTCGTGGCGTTGGTGTTTAGACTTCGTCAGTATTGTATTGTCGGTTGGTTGAAGCTTAGTTACACTCACTGGCAATCTAAGGACCTACGATTTTGTATCAATCCTGAAAATCCCGGGATTGAAGTTTTTCAAATCCGGGAATTTCGAGACCAGCCAAGGGTCCAGAATCCCCCGGGATTATATTTCCTTCACGCAAGTTACTAGGTAAATATTAATACGATTTCACTAAAAAAAAATATTTAAACATTATTTTTTTATTCTACTATTTTCATTGCACACTTGTACAAAAAGAAGACTTAACGCCATTAAGCATTTTTTGATAGTCTATAATGAGTCGGATTGAGAAAACAGATGGTGGTGCAACATAAGGTACTTCGAATTCTTGAAAATAAAAGAGAAAATGCAGTTTACATAAATACATATATGTATATATATATATATGCAGTACAAGCAGTCTCTATATATTAGTGTAACTTAGATCACATTTAAGATAACCAGTAGATACCCTCAAATATATCTTCATAGTTATCTTATAAAACTATATAATACAAAGGCAACATTGTTTCTTAAAAACAACACACGCGGTGAACACCTATTATTTCAGAATAACAATGTATGTAGGTACTCATTTAATGAGTTAAACCTAATTAATTATAATAATTTACGGGGTATATTAATTAAGATTAATTTATTACCTTGATATGCTTAACTGTAAGTTTAAAGTTCCTATTCTTAATAATTTCGATACCACAAAATTCAAACTCGAATTCATGATAAAAGGACGTACTTTAATTATACCTTGTATATGAATTTCATCATTAAAGTTTTAGTAATATCGACAAAATATTAATCAAATACACTTTATTAAAATCTTAACTTTGTATCTTTTTATATGTATCAAAAATTAATTTTGCGTTGCAACCCCTTTTAAGCAATTATTACTACAAATTTAATAAATTAATTAAAAAAACCTTATTTTCTTTGACATTTAAAAACCTTTAACCGCACCGACATAACCTATATGAATGACATGTGAATAAATCGTCCTAAACTCGAATTTGCTTTGACAATATTTGAGGAGGTTTGATTTAAAGGACAATTTGTGCATTAATGACCCCACACCGATGTTAAAAACGATAATTTCTACAGAAATTAAAAAAAAACATTATAACTACGTACTTCAATAATAATCTTAACATAATTCTATTTGTCAATATCTTAAAATTAGCAACAAGTCAACAATCCACGAAATAGTTCGGCGAACACACTTATTTTCATATATATTAGTAAAACTAGCACAGCCTTCCTGGACTAATCAATACGAAATCTTCCTACGCAAAGAGTTAGAATGATAATGTCTTCTAAACCACTAGGGAACTTGATAAGTTAATTTGTCTTGCGCCCTGACTCTTGTCGATAATAGTCCCGGATTCCGTTCACAGTAACTGTAAGGAACATAATAGCTTTAGTAAAATGTGTTTACTGTTTAAAGATATACAAATTATTGAATGTCTATAACATAAGGAACAGCGTACGACCTCAGTACGACAGGCGCGTGGCGTGTTCGCACCCTGATTCTAGTAACTACGCACGCAGTTGCAAAGCAACAACAGTTTTACGCTCGAAAGATAAGGTACATTCAGGCACGCAGCAGTCGGGGACGCATTTATGAATTGCCCTATTAGATTCGAACAACTATTATTACACCGCCTTGCAGCTGAAATTTTGAAGAAAAACCTTCAACGTTGCTGGAAATCGCATAATTCAAGCTTGCCCAAGGTTCCGTGCCGCTGAGTGTAAGGGATGAGTTGTTACGTAATGATATTTCTTTTAGTATTTTAGGACTCTTATTTTGAAATAACCTTCTCAATTCAGTAGCTTAAGTTGTACCTGAACATCTCTTTTTATACAAACAGTATTACACTAATAAATTTAATAGACATTTTGCTACTCTAACGTTGAAAAGCTATTTATCATTATCACAAAACGCATATATATACATAAAATGCCAATGAATTATTGATAAAAAAAGTTTCTATTGAATTAAATAAAAAAATTTTTAGGTTATTCATAATTCATTGAGAATTCGTGAATAAATATGTATTTTTTGACAATTATAAATAGCAATATAATAACGCATTTCAAACAGCAAAATGATGTAATTATGGATATTTAGTGCACCGAAATTTGTATGAGAAATATCTGATTCAGTTTCACCTTATCTTAACCAGAACACCTATGGTAAAGGCTAACCTTTAACCCTGTTAGTGATTTCCGTTAGTCAGGAACATGGACATTGTTTACAGATTTCCAAAAAGTAGTCTACTTGTCGGTTTTTTTATCAACTAATCTCGCAAATACTTCACTTAAAACATTTTACTGCTGAACTTATAGTCATATTACACAATTACCTGCTGCATATTATCATGTTACTCTGTCACAAGGGGCCATGCATTTAATACGTCACGCAAATTCTCGTAAATTTAGACCCCCCCCCTCCCCCCTTGTCACGCTTTTGTTCCAATTTTAGTACGAAAAATTTGCCTTTGTCACACTTTGTAGACCCCCCCCCTCCCCCCCGAGCGCGTAACGTACTAAATGGATAGCCCCCAAGTGTTAAGTGAAAGCATAATATTTATTTCAAAGTACACGCACTGTTTAAGCTATTAATGATATACGTAAACTTACTAAAGTCCCCTTTCTCGTAGTCTCCGTTTCACTGCCGGCTTGACTCTCGGCCCACCGGTGCTATGCAACCCTCGTCCAGTAATAAAGTACAACGTATGATACTTGGACCCAATTGTAGTCTCTTTAAGTTTTGTTATATGCTTGTCTAGAAAAAGGTCAAGCGATTCTTTCGCTTCACCGACACGTAAGAAGTGTAGGTCTATGGTTGCGTCGTTTTGGCAGTTTGTAGAATGGACCTATAAACACAACAAAACATTATGTTATGCAATTAAATAAACAATGAGCAAACATGGCTCCTGGTGTCATATTATAATAACAGTCGTTAAACTAATTTAGAGCCCTTAAAGTCGTCTTGAATCCTCTGACAGTCGACTGTCCACTAGCTGGACAAACATCTGGTAATTCGCACTGGGCCAGCGTGGTAAACTATTGCCTAAGCCTCCTTTTCCAAATAGAGGCCTAAAATTATGTGTAATATGAAATATCTGGGGCGTATAATGGCTGTGGCCACGAATATATTCGTAAACATTTCACGCAGCGCCATCTGGCTTCAGAATGAACATTTCTTTTTCGTAAATACAAACTTATTTTTAATTACATAAAAAACACCCACAAATCATGACAAACACGAATAAAACACCCGTTCCCTCTAAACAGCAGGCAGTCCCTCTACCAACTAACTTACGTAGGGATCAATTGGGTTAAAGGATTGTATTATATTGATTGTATTATTACAATCCTTTTTTCTTCTTATGGCAATTTAATAAAATCTTTCAAGCAAGTTAGAACTACTACACAATCCAAAAATAATCCCCTATGATATTCGTTGACTACCAAATTTTTTTTTTTGTATGTAGCTGTCGATTCTGTGTCAACCGCAGTGCCTCATAACGTGCTTTAAACAAACGATTTCTAAACTTATTTTGGACAGTGACTAATCAAACACTAATAAATTTTGAAGACATGTTTTATAGATAAATATTTAGGTCTGCAGTTTGCCAGCTTTCTAATAAAGGTTAAAAGTTATACAAAATTCTAGTTTTTATACAAATGGTCTGTTTCATATAAATTTTAAGTTAGTTAAAACATTTTTCAAGACTCATTAGAAAACCACAGATACATTAAGCTTGAGACTATGTCTAACAAATTACATAGTATTAGTGTTGTGCAGTAAATTTAACTTTTAACTATGTTCGGCTTTGCCTTGAGGAAATTAGAATTTACAAAGATAAAGCCCGCAGGGGTAATAAAGATCCTAACACCCGCTTTGCCTTTCTCTCAAAAAAGTACAACCCTTTTAAAAAAAAACTATACGTACATGTACCAGAGACACAGCGGCTAAGCTATTTGCTTGTTCATACATCTTTTTGTGATACGCAGCAATATCTGAATAGTAATTTGCTACTTGTGTCATACCCCGACCGATGTACTCTTGAGCTTTCTGATAATTTCTGAAACGAGTAAACCAAAATTAAATGTGATATTAACCATTATTTAACTGTAATAAGAATTTTCTCGCACAATACAATACAAAAATTTAATTTAAGTTTAGAAAATTTGAGAATGTCTCTGAGTTGCTCCCGTCAGACTTTAAAGGAGCAATTTGTGTGTATACATATCATTGGTTTCTATGTATCTATACCAATATTATGGCCTATAGACGCTATTGCTATCGTCCAGGTGAAGCCAGATATGACAGCAGTGTTCCATGTGGGGTCGGACTTGGAATCAGAAAATAACAAACTTTGCCCTGAGGTAAAGTACTGCTTCGCTGTGATGAGCACACCATGTTATTTTGAAATCCAACTTGACCTTACCTGATCCACCTTGAATGATCTCTAAACTGAACAACACTGGAGATGTCAACACCAAGAATCCCAATGCTCATAACAATGGAGATAATAAGGGGTGTATTTTGGAATTTTTTTGGGGCCACATTTAATAGGGTAGAAAGCACAAACTTGTATCTTGGTCGGCTTCAATGGGACTAAGTTATCCCATCCCCAATCAGAGACCTTGCAAAGAGTGGTCTCGATTTTCAACACAAGTTCTCCACAATTTTCTTCCACAACGAAACGGAGAGAAATTTCATGGCACGTGTAATAAGCGTCTCCGGCACTGTTATCTGAATGGCAATGTATGTCGTAGATACACAACCTATTATTGAAATGAAGTAGAAACCGCTTAAAGACAGCGAGCTCAGCTTCAGCTACACCAGGAAACCAGCTTGAATGTACGTGCTGTTAGACCAACTGAAATTATACGCGTCTGCCGGAAAAAAAACTAACCACCCATTTGCACAAACCGTGGGGCAGTCCGTAAGATGGCAACTATTATAGAAGACCTCGGTGTCTTTCCCGAAAAGAAACGTTCCCCGGTCGAGCGACCGTCAGAAATGGTTCCACGATAAATGCAATCAAGGCAAAAAAATGCAAAATTAGCACCCAGAAAAGGATCTGCGAAATATTAACACTTTGCGTAAATTTCGATGATGTATGTTAAAAGAATTCTAAGAGCCCTTACTTTGGACCTCAAGTTCTAAGTTGCGCAGATGAGGAAGACTGATTGGTTGACTGGCTGGCTTCTCATGGAAAATGGGAAAGTTTTTAAAAATGTAGTACGACGGACGCGGAGTTTTGGGGACTGGGCCTAGTGCAGAAGCTGATACTCCACTTCACTTCCGCAACGTACTGGAGTGTCGTTCGGTCCTTACTACAACTTATATTATTGTTTTGCCTACAACAAAAGAAATTCCCCTAATTTTATTCTAGATGCTACACGATTCGAAAAACTTCCCATAGGCTTGACAAATTTTTCGGCTTTTTCTCAGTTATACCCGGTGACCTATTTTTCCCGGATTCTCCCGATTTTTCAGTGGCTAAACACCCCGGATAAAAACAAAGTCACTTTCGCATTTAATAATGATAAGTACCTATGGTTTTTTATTTAATTTTAATTACGGTGTAATTATAAAGGAAATCGGCCAAGTGCGAGTCTGACTCGCGTACGAAGGGTTCCGTACCATTATATATAAAAAATTGCAAAAAAATCACGTTTGTTGTATGGGATAAATTAAATATTAGTTTTATTTTAATTTAATTATTGATTTTTAAAGTGACTATAAAACTAAATATTCTGTGCATATTTTAACCCCTCGCACGCGCAAGGTCCCATTACGGGGTTTAGGCTTATGAAGCACCTTATTAACTAAATAACCGGACGCGCGAAGCGTCTGCCTGTTGCCGATATCAATATCGAGCAAATATAGCAAAAAAAAAATTTATAATTATTATTAAAATTAATTATTATAAATTGTTGTATGGGAGCCCCCTTAAATATTGATTTTATTCTATTTTTTATTATTTGTTGTTATAGCGGCAACAGAAATACATTTTCTGTGAAAATTTCAACTGTCTTACTATCACGGTTCATGAGATACAGCCTGGTGACAGACGGACGGACGGACAGCGGAGCCTTAGTAATAGGGTTCCTAATTACCCTTCGGGTACGGATCCCTAAAAAATAGATTGCTAAACGTCATCAGAAAATAAAGATCTTACATATTTCTCCTTTGTAAGTGTTTTTCTGCCTGCTCTCTGTAACTGTTTACTGTAGTCATTTCTATCTTCTCCCCTGCTTCAGCAAGTGATGGCCATTCAGTTTCTGATAATACTGATTTCTGAAAAGCTTTCAAAAATTAATGCGTAATAAAGGTTGGAACAAGAGCGATTCACACCTAGAGTTCCGTACTATTAATAGTGAACAGAATGTAATTATCTACGACGAACCAATAGCAGAAGGTGAAGAATGGTTTTCAAAATGACCTGTACATCGGTCTCCAAAAATTCCAGAGCAAAGTGCCCTATTGGAGCGGCGATCTTTTACCGATTTTTGATACGGTACATTGTGGAAACCATTCTGCAGTGGACATAAACATCAATTAGCTGTAATCCACATGAATCAAGTGTATGTAAATATTATTCAGTAAAAAAACACATATAACGTCAACATTTTTTTACATTTAAATCACAGGTTAACTTCACATTTAAAACCTCTAATAAAATCTAATAGTGATTGAGCTGTCTCACATACCAACTATGAGGTACGGCATGAAGAACAGGATGCCCTTCTTACCTATGTTCATCAGGGATAATTTCGGCTTCTAATGGTAGAAGAATTTTTCAAATCGGGCCAGTAGTTTCGGAGCCTATTCAATACAAGCAAACAATCAAATCTTTCCACTTTATAATATTAGTGTAGACATACGTATAGATATGTTCTCAACAAACGTCCTCATAAAGTTGCCCTTAATGCACCGCTTTTAGGTTCAAGATGCTGCGCATAAAACACACTTGCATTTAACTTTACGAAATTGCACGAGCGCGGCGCACAAAAAAAAAAATTCGCGTTCACAAATATTTCTAAAAACAAAATGTTTTGTGATGTGATTTTGTTTTCGTATTTTCCGAACGTTTCTAAAAATAATGTATGATACTCGTGAGCTAGAGTCATTAGTAATTACACACTAGGCTCCATAACCATGAAATCTTGGTTCGTGTATGACCAATTTATCATACTTGTATCATTTACTATTACAATCTACCTTCAAACAAAATGAAAATTGAGCACATAACGTGGATTTTGTCTAGTGGTTATCCAATGAAGTAGAGTGTTTGAATCTGCTTTATAAATTACTGTACATATACAAGATTTTATTATTTGATTAAACGACAATTGATTTGAATATATAACACAAAAAATCTATTCTCTTAATTCACCCAAGTGCACTAAACTTAGCTAGTGACAACTACTAATATTCTAAAAGTAGAACTTCTTTTATATCAACGAATAATTAGAGTAAAGGGTACCTACTAATAAAATATTGTAATGTAGTATGAGACATTCCTTATGAAGTCCTTACCTTCTCTTCCTCTTTCAGTATTTTCTCTTGTCGCTCTATCTCTTTTTTCATGATGTACTTGTTGATACCATTTTTTTCTTCAAGAATTTCTGATTTACCTGTTGTCAATAAAAGTACCTGGAATAATTAAACAATCTACAATATTGTTGATAAAGTTAATAAATTTTAGTTAAGACATAAGATTATTTTTTTAAGTTCTAGAGTCAAATGGCAAAACTAAATATATCATTGACATAAATAAGAAATAATTTATAATAATTCCTTTTAATCAAATATCAAATAAGCGCGACTGAAAAAAATTGGTGTCATTATGGCGCTTGAATACTGCCGTAAAGAAGAAAAAAGGCGGTGAAGAAGTGAAGTAAATATATGGTTTGTGTTTAGCTTCCTCATATTTGAAATGAAAACGTAGTGTTTAATTCGGATAAAAGCCACTAATTTCAGAATTAAACTATTCGTGCCTTACATAAGTGCCTTCAATTCCTAAGTTAACAATCTACCATAAATACCTCAATCTTATAGTCAAGTAGGGATGAAACCTATGGAGTTTTGCAACATATTTATGTGGGGTATCAATAGCAAAGTTTTCAAAACGAAACTTTTTATATGGAAGCCGCTTTCAAGCCCTTATGCCACTTTAAACAACATCATCTTAAACTTTCACAAACATTGCAGGTAGGTTTAATGACCTTTTTAAGTATGTTATTACCTCAACAGTTTCCAAAAAATTGTTATCGTGCGCCATTAGCAATTCAGAGAGTATTTCTTGAGATACATCTGGGAAAAGATTGAACAATTTTTCTCGAGTCAGTTTTGCTGCTAAGTCCGTTGGTTCTTTACTGCGCCATTCTTCAACATCTTTTTGGTAAAGTGAAAGTGCAAAGTCCATATCCATGATTTCTTTGAAATCTGGCACCTCTGGCTCTCTTCCTGCTTGAGCTAACTCTGCTTCTTTCATTGCCAGTTGCCTAAAATAGACCAATTGATGAGAAATTCACAAAGTTTCCGACATAAAAGAGCCAAGATCTTATACTTTTATCACTATGTGTTTAAATAGGTGTAAAAAGCGTTCAAATGATTTATATACATATTTTACTATCGTGCAGCCAATATCAAGTACACAGTAAACAAACTCCATAATAGTTTTAGCAGATGGGCTTCTTGTTTATATTATTTGATGGTACTTATATTTGTACCCAAGGAAACATAAGTATTTCATTTTTCTTTATTTCTTTAATACTTAGCATCTACTTACATCTACGTTCTGTGGCGCGTATTTAGTACATTAAAAAATTTGCCTAATCTTTTCATTAATTACAGCCTTAACTGTAAATTATAAATTCGACGACTCCTAGCTATAAAATATGTAAGGGTTCCGAATCAAGAGCGTTAACAAACGTGACCATTTAAGAATAAACTTGCAGTGTAGCTGTATTAGAATTTAGTAGTTGTACCCCAGCATTTTTAATTTGAAGAATTTGACGTAGTTACCATAACTATATACTATTTTATATTCATACATATTTTACATATTAAACACCCAGACTTTGGGTATTTACAAATGTTTATGACATAGATGTTTGTCCTGTGCGCCTCTCAGTTCGCAGTAACTACAGACAGAGCCACAGAGGAGTCAAGGGCCGAATATTTTCCTAGTATTAAGTATGGGCAGCTAAACAATCACATAACTCATAACTGTCTTTCTCTTAATCTTAGACATCCTCACAGAACTTGATTATCAACATGAGATTCATATCCTAACAAACTGACTTTCGCATTTATATATTTAAAGTTAGGATTAGAATCCCTCAAAACTCACCTAGCAAAATCTTCATCTTGTTGCAGCATCATAGCAGAATTTTTGGCCTCTTCGTCTAACTGATGCATTAATGACTCGATCCAGAGAGCATTTATCTCATTTAAAAGTGAAATAGGCATGCTTATTGTAGGCTTAATATTTGCTGGATATACGATCTCCTGCCGCCCAAAAAACTCATCTAATTGTGACATAAATTCACTTCCTAGGTTTAGTGTCACCATTGTTTCTATACAATCACCATTCGTTAAGTCGTTGTCATCACTTTTGTCGATATATTCGCTAAAACTCATATCAGTAGAATCTGTTTCAACATCATTATCAGAGGCTTCTCCTTGTTTAACAGTATTTTGATTATTTTCTTCCAACTCTTGCGAATTAACTGCATTACTATATTGTCCCACATCGAATTCCCCGCGCCGCAATTTCCTTATTTTCAAACAATGATCTGAGTAATGATTGTCAGGTATAACTACATTTTGTTCTATTTGACGCTTTAATTGGATTGATGATTCAGTGCTAATTTTCTCTTTTTTGACTTTTTTCTGAAAATGAGTAATAACATCTATGTTTTGTGGCATATCAGTTATTAGTTTAGTATTCACTGTATGAGCTACATCTGGAATTATATTATAGGCTGCTAAACAATCACATAATTCATTACTATCTGTCTCTTCATCTGAGATTTCCTCACTTTTCACAGTTTGAAGTTGATGATTAACCATACCATCAAGTACTAAATCAACCGCCCAGTTGACATCTCCATAACAATTGTCAAAAATATCTCTTAAGACAGGTTTAGCAATGTTTCTAAATAATTTTCTAAAGGCATAAAAATGTTTCTCTTCATTCTTGCACCTAAAAGGGTCAATTATTGATTGTTCGTTAGTCATGCTGCTTTTATCTAACATTTGCTGTTCAGGTATTTTTCTAGTATCCTTTGCTATGTAAGATGGATTTATATCTCTGGGTGTAGCAGAAAGTACTTTATATTTATCACTAACTGTAACAATATTTACATCTCCTGCCTCCATACATGTGCTGTTAGATGTTGTTTCCACAGTTTTTTCAGGTAGTTTATTGGAGGTGTGGGGCAAAGAATTATCTTTCCATGGTGTCATAAACATAGAAACTTCTGTCCAATCTTCACAATTTATATCATTGTTTAATAGCATACGAGAATTATCTTTTTCAGCTCCAACATAACTTCTTGGTGGTTTAGGATCAAGCGGTACAATTACATTTTCATTAAATACTGTCTCTTTTGTTTCGTCATCCCAGTTTTCTCCATTTTCCCACTCTTGTTCAACTTTTTCTATTTCTTCTAATTGTTTCTGAACTTCCATGTATAGTTTTTGCTTTTCTAAATTTTCTGTTATAACTTCTTTGACTTCATTATTATTATCTACAGAAACTAAATTCTCGATACAAATTGCATTTTCAGGAAACAATGGTTCACAACTTGTGAAATCTTCACACTGTTTAGCTGTATTTTTACATTCACTGGAGTCAAAGGTAGTACAAGGTGTTTCTTGCCTTTCCGTTGAATTACATTCCTGGATTAATTTAGAAGAACTTGTATGTGTCAGCATTGGGACAAAACAGTCTATTACATTCTTACGGTCTGATTCATTAACCATAGGTAAGGAAGGATCTTCTTCATTTGGTGGTACAGGAACATTTCTCTTAACAGGTGGTACCATGTGAGGCGGATATGATAAACCATAATACTGCAGTAAAAACTCTCCTGTAATGCCTTCTTGATAAATTTCTAACTTCTTTTTTATTTGTATCATTGGCACATTATGAGTATTTCTTTTTGATAATTGGCTAGCTTTTTTTGCCCATGGTGTATTTGGTTCCATTATCTCAATTATGTAGCCATTTTTTACTGCTTCCCGACAATACGGTTCCATTTCCCATAGTTCAATATTAGTGTTATCAACAATAATTGGACTCAAGCCTATATTCATGGCAGCCTTAACTCTACTTTTATTCCACTCATGAGCTTCAGACAATCTGAATCTATCATATTGGTAAATACCACCATTCATGAAATAGTCATCAGTACTATAAATGTGAGTTCTGTAATGTTCAACAGTGTTTCCTATTATCATCTCTATTAGCTGTCTAGCCATATAAGATTTGCCACTTCCTGGGAGTCCTCTCAATATTATTGCAATTCTATCAGCTGCATTGTGATGCAATACAATTCTTTTTACTTGATCAGACCATATCCAGTCTTTATTAGTTGATTTACTTTTCTGTATTTGTTTAGGAATTGCTCCTGTACTTCGTGATACATTAGCATATGACATAGTTTCTGCGGATTGAACTTGGTCAGTTGATGACATGGGTGTGTTTTGAGATGTCGAAACCGAAGTGCCACATTCATTGGTTATCTCCATTATTGCATCAATTGATTTATTTACTGCAAAAGAAAAATGACTTTTGAGATTTTCCATCCATACTGGCAAAAAAATTGTTCAAACACCTGTATTTAAGGGAAAGTATAAAATTTTTAAACTTCCTTGTGTGTGTCAGCTATGCCTAAGTGACTAAAGATCATGTACATAATCAAACTATGATAGAGTCTATATTGTTTCTGTCTTCTGTTTTGTGCTTGCCATTTTGCTGTATTTAATAATTTATTAATAAAAAATCCTCACATTAAATAAAAACAGAGTAAAAATTTTATTTATAATGCGTTTTATTTTTTTTCTGTATAACTAATACAGTATGGCTGATGCAGCCATTTCTGCTACACCGGGCTTTTGGGGCGAGACACTGAGGGAGACTCAGCCCATATAGCTCAAGGTCTCCCCGCGGGGAGAAGCCTCGGCTTGAGTTGTCGCTCTTGGCTCCCTTCGAACAGCGTGAGCCTCACACCTGAAGGTGAGTCAGCGCCAGCGATTGCGAGTGAGTGAGCAAGAAGCGCCCTGGCACTCTTTAATACCTCGTATATGAGGTCCGTGCCGTCGCCGACGAACCCGGAGACGTCGGCGTCGTGTGAGGGGGGGGGGGGACCACTAGGGGAGGTCGAAAAGACTAATCTCGCTATCCAGATAGCGATATCGTCATCAGGCTGCCTTACAATGGTTTTTCGACAATGCCGTCTCTTTGTGAATTGCACAATAAATCAGTTCGGGTAATTGGGCGTACGCTGGAAAAAGCGGACTGTCATGTCTTTGAAGTAATGGGGAAATGTGGGAAGCTTGAAGTCCCTGCTCTGAGGCAGCGGTTTTGGAGGGCCTGGAGTTTTTTTTTTATACCACTAAGGTAGCAAACAAGCACACGGTCCGCCTGATGGTAAGCGGTCACCGTGGCCTATGGACGCTTGAAACACCAGAAGTATCACTCACGCGTTGCAGACTCTTCAAAAATCCAATAACTTCTTTCTTGAAGAACCCCATACTGTAGTCCCTAGAGAAAACCTTGGCAAGGAGCTCATTCCACAACCCAAGCGTTCGCGAGAGGAAGTTTCTCTGAAACCGCACTGTACGCGACCATTTCGGTTCTAAAGTGCGATGGTAGAAAGTAGCCGTCGGCATCATTACGTACAATCTCTCAGAACACATCCCATTGTACAAGCGGTAGAACACACACAGGGACGCAAAGTCTCTTCTCGGACTTAAGGGTTTGATACGGCAAGTAAGTTTGGGATCATCGAAAATTCTCACAGCCCGTCGTTGTACAGATGGCAGCAGTACTCCATATGGAGCCGAACTTGCGACTTGTAAAGCAGCAACCTCTGCCCCGACGTGAAATACTGCCTCGCTCTGTTGAGTAAACCTAGTTTTTTGGACACCAGCTTCACCTTATCTTGTAAATGATCTTGGGACTGAACATCCCTGGAGTTGTCAACACCAAGGATCCCAATGTTCTTGGAGATGGAGAGGGAGTGAATGGGGTTTTCTTAGCGGTGAACGCGCAGACTTGTGTCTTTGTAGGGTTGAATCGGACCAAGTTTACCCGTCCCCAGTCAGAGAACTTGGACAGTGTGGTCTCGATTTAAGACACAAGTTATTCGCGGTTTTCCTCCGTAACGGAACGAGGGATGTTTGCACGACCCGTGTAATAAGCGTCTCCAGTGCTGTCATCTGCATAGCAATGCATGTTGCTGATGTCCAACATGTCATTGATATGCAGTAGAAACAGCGTAGGAGACGGCACAGAGCCTTGCGGGACACCAGCATTAATGTCCATGCTATCAGAGCAACTACTACGGTTGGTATGCGTCTGCCGGACAAAAGGCTAGCCACACATTTGCCCTCGGGCACTACGTAAGATGGCAACTTCGATAGAAGAACCCGGTGCCAGACCCGATCAAATGCCTTCGCTATGTCCAGGCTACATGCCAATGCCTCCCCCTGACTCTCAATGGCTAGAGCCCATCGGTGTGTGATACACTAGAAGGTCACCAGTCGAGCGAACGTGGCGAAAGCCATATTGACGGTCACTGACCAGATCGTGTACTTCTAGGTATTTTAGAAGCTATGTGTTGATCACATGCTCCATCACCTTGGAGAGGAGTGAGGTACTTACGATAGGCCTATAATTCGAAGGATCTGATCTATCGCCCTTTTTGGCCCCCGTGTGCACATTCGCAGTCTTCCATAAAGACCGAAATTGTCAAGTATGGTAGGAAAATGCGAAGAGGCACGTGAGTACAGGACATAACTCAGGAGCACACTGCTTTAGCACCACTGCTGGTATACCGTCTGGCCCACTCGACTTATGAACGTCTAGAGAAAGCAACGCCCGCCGGACCTCCCGTTGTGTTATGGAGATTTCCGGCATGGTCTTTCCGCACCACGGTATAGTAGGTGGTACAGTGCCTTCATCGTTCATAATCGAGTTTGAAGCAAAGAGACTGCCCAGTAAATTGGCTTTCTCTTTAGCACTATGGACCAAGTCACCATCGGTCTTTCGCAGTGGTGGTAACGACGAATGGTAAACGTTCCCTTCGACAGCTTTGGCAAGCGACCAGAATGCACGACTCCCAGAAGGATAGCTCGCAAGTCGCCCACCTATTTTGCCAATGAATTGGAATTTTGCTCTGGCAGTTGCATTCTTACTGAACCTCGAGGCAGCATTTAATTTGCGTTTTACCTCAGAAATATTCGGATCCTTATTATTACGATCCGTGGTCCAAGCTTCATATGCAGTTTGCTTAAGAATTTAGCTTCTCTGCAAGACCTATTAAACCACGGTCGTTTTTTGACGCCGGCAGCTACTCGCGGGTTAGGAATATTACATTCCATACCAGCGAGGATTGTCTCAGTGACTGCGGCTGCGCAGACGTCAGGATCTTCTGAGCTAAAGCAGATCTGCCTCCACGGGTACGATGCATAAAATTTTCGCAATCCATCCCAGTCTGCCGACTTATAATGCCACACACGACGCCAATTAGTTGGCCCAGATGGATCGGGTTGTGTGCATGACACTTGAGTCCCAACAAGAGAGAGTCCTATGTATTATCTCTCTCTCTCTCTTTCTCTCTCTCTCTCTCCATCTCTCTCCATCTCTCTCCATCTCTCTCCATCTCTCTCCATCTCTCTCTATATAGGTTGTGTGGCAGAAATCAGTTCTTGGCGATAACACTGCCTATTGTACATTACATCTTAAAATAATAATAATATACTTTATTGCACATAACATAACAAAAACAATAGTTACATAAAAGAAAAAAAAATACAAATGGCGATCTTAATGCTATGAAGCGATTTCTACCAGATAATGTTTGGGTGAAGGATTTAAAATAAAAAAACTTAATAAAAGCATTAAAATACTTATAATTAGTGTTCCTTAGAAGAAGTCATTTGTTTGGTGTACAATGAAGAATATTTATTATTATTATTATCATTATTCATGATATTAAATACCTACCTTTCAAAAATAGGTACATAAACTGGAATTTTAAAAATAACTTGAGTTGAAGTAGGTAGTTAAAAGTTTTTGAATGCATATCACAGAAATAGAAGGGTCTATAAATTATATAATACCACAAAGGCTAAAGACGAAAGTCTTTGAGCAGTGCATCCTATCAGTCATGACCTACGCCGCCGAAATGTGGACACTTACAGCAGGGCTGGTCCACAAGTTCAAGGTCGCACAGCGCGCAATTGAGCGAGCTATGCTCAGATTGTCTCTAAGGGATCGAATCCGTAATGAGGACATCCGGAAGATAACATCAGGGCTGGTCCACAAGTTGCTGCCAGAGCCGCATCAAAATATTAAAAAAAAGAAAAATATCAAAATATTCAATTATTACCATAGAATACAGCTTACCAATTCTAGAAAAACATTCAAAGTCAAAGCTCCTAATTCAAGGTTCCGTTATTCACATTTTTAGTATTCCCTGATTAAAAAACAAGGAACATATCCTGTATTATCCTATACAAATCACCATTCTATATGTACAGTATTTCAAGCATATTTTACGGAACATATTCCCCACAAGTAAGGAGCTTTTGCTGTACTTAAGTTAGGTAGTGAGGAGCTGTAAGGTTGTATATTTTAGGTTGTATATAGTATATTTACCCTCATTGGGTCATAGTAACTACCAAAAGGAACAGCGCACACTTTTGTTCAACCCAACCATATTTTCCTCATTTCAGGTAAGTGTTAATATATGCTTGGCAGAAATTAATAAAAATAGGGGGTTTAAATGTTAAGAGATAAAGAATATCTTTTAAAGCTAAGTTAGGAAAAATGTAACTAACAAAGTAAAAATACCTAGTTTTTACGCTAAAATACAGATATGTAGATGGAAGAGAGGTAGCTTGTATAAATCAAGTCAATTACTGAGTAGGGTTAAACTTACAGTCACCACTACAGCTTTCCACAACTGCACATATTGCGTCAACATTCATAACATCCTTAAACATGTTCACCAAAGTGTCTATCAATCCTTCTGCAGGTAGTTCCATTTTTACGTCGTTTCATTACTTGGTATTTGGTAAGGTCAAATCAAAACCAATAATCGCGGAAGCTTAGACAAGTTACAAGCTGATATTTATTAATCCCATTTATCCACAGATATGCCTTCGCTACATAATCCATATAGGTAATTGGTACGCCACACGATAGTAATAGGTAAGGTAGTAATAGACAAAAGATAATAATAGTAAAAGGTATGTAATCACTACGGAAAGAAAAACGAAAAGAATAAATGACAACGTTTTGTTTATCAATCAATTTATAGTGCCCATCATAAAGACGTAGAGTTAATAGTACCTTAGAGTGCACGTTAAGGCTACGGTCCAGCAAACGAACACAAAATACCTCGTATTAAGTTGGTTTTTGTTGTACATCCTGGACCCGGTTATCGAAATTTGACAGTTTATTCACTTCCGTAAACTGGAGATTTCTGCTTGTTCTAAGGTTTTCTGCCTTTCCACTGTGATTTTTAAGCAAAGATGAAGTAATTTTACAACTAGTTTAACGAATTTAAAACCTCACAAAATTCAAGTTCTTATTTACGCGCTGACATTTGACAGTGACAGATAAAAAAAAGAAAAACCATGCTATGAGCAGTGGTTATTTGTAGTCAGTTGGTTGAAGTTGGATTATTTGTCGTTATGTCGTTCTTTATCGTACCTGGACCGCACTCAAAAAAACAGGCCAATGTTGCCAATCAGTGTTACCAAATCGGTAGCAGCTCTTCGGGCTAAATAGCAGTCTCGCGCAACTTCTATGTATTTTTATATGAAAATCATGGGAACCACAATACCAACACTACAAAATATAGCATTATATTGGGCAACACTGTATATACTTGCAACACTCAGGTACTTTGCTAAGTTAACGGTCTTAGTAAGTTAACCAACATACAGATTAAAAATTAATGGCTGACTGTTGTTGTTGTTAATAAAATTTTCTTTCAAAACTTTTAACTTATTTTCACATTATTGAACGTGTTTAACATGAGAAGCAGACTCCTTTAGTGTTTATTTTGTTATGTTATTATTTATTGTATGTGTTTTTTTTGTTTTTAGTTTAGTTTAGTGACTTTAGTGTACTTATTTTGTGTATGTTTGTGTTTTTTTATAAAATTTTCTTTTAAAACTTTTTAATAAGTTCCTTAAATTAGAGAAAGAGACTCGTTGTATCAGTGTGAAGACGAGGAAGTGCATTGTTCAGCAAGAGACTCCAAGGGATACTGATTTTGTGTTTGTTATGTCTGTTTTTTTGTACCTCCCTAAATATTTAATTTAAAATGAGCCGAAACTCTCGAAAGTGTGAAATATGTGGTAATCTGCTCATGAATTTGCTCTGACCTATGGATTCTCTCAGCTGGTACTTTCTCCAACGAGAATACCAGATATAGAGGAACATACGAGCTCCTTACTGGACCTTCTGCTGACTACTCGTCCGGACGGGTACTCCGTCTCAGTGGATGCGCCTCTTGGCTCCTCGGACCACTGTCTCGTTCGGACTCAAGTGTCATGCACACAACCTGATCCTTCTGGGCCAACTAACTGGCGTCGTGTGTGGCACTATAAGTCGGCAGACTGGGATGGATTGCGTGAATTTTACGCATCGTACCCGTGGAGGCAGATCTGCTTTAACTCAGAAGATCCTGACGTCTGCGCAGCCGCAGTCACTGAGACAATCCTTGCTGGTATGGAATGCTATATTCCTAACCCGCGAGTAGCTGCCGGCGTCAAAAAACGACCGTGGTTTAATAGGTCTTGCAGAAAAGCTAAAATTCTTAAGCAAAATGCATATGAGGCTTGGACCACGGCTCGTTATAATAAGGATCCGAATATTTCTGAGTTAAAACGCAAATTAAATGCTGCCTCGAGGTTCAGTAAGAAAGCAACTGCCAGAGCAAAATTCCAATTCATCGGCAAAATAGGTGGGCGACTTGCGAGCTATCCTTCTGGGAGTCGTGCTTTCTGGTCGCTTGCCAAAGCTGCCGAAGGGAACTTCTGCCAGTCGTCGTTACCACCACTGCGAAAGACCGATGGTGACTTGGCCCATAGTGCTAAAGAGAAAGCCGATCTACTGGGCAGTCTCTTTGCCTCGAACTCGAATATGAACGATGAAGGCGCTGTACCACCTACTATACCGTGGTGCGGTAAGTCCATGCCGGAAATCTCCATAACGCAGCGGAAGGTCAGGCGGGCGTTGCTTTCTCTAGACGTTCATAAGTCGAGTGGGCCAGACGGTATACCAGCAGTGGTGCTTAAGCAGTGTGCTCCTGAGTTATGTCCTGTACTCACGCGCCTCTTCGCGCTTTCCTACCACACTAGGCAATTTCCGTCTACATGGAAGACTGCGAATGTGCACCCGGTGCCCAAAAAGGGCGATAGATCAGATCCATCGAATTACAGGCCTATCGCTATTACCTCTCTCCTCTCTAAGGTGATGGAGCGTGTGATCAACACACAGCTTCTAAGATACCTAGAAGTACACGATCTGGTCAGTGACCGTCAATATGGCTTTCGCCACGGTCGCTCGACTGGTGACCTTCTAGTGTATCTCACACACCGATGGGCACTAGCCATTGAGAGTCAGGGGGAGGCATTGGCATGTAGCCTGGACATAGCGAAGGCGTTCGATCGGGTCTGGCACCGCGGTCTTCTATCGAAGTTGCCATCTTACGGAGTGCCCGAGGGTTTGTGCAAATGGGTGGCTAGCTTTTTGTCCGGCAGACGCATACGAACTGTAGTTGACGGTAGTTGCTCTGATAGCATGGACATTAATGCTGGTGTCCCGCAAGGCTCTGTGCTGTCTCCTACGCTGTTTCTACTGCATATCAATGACATGTTGGACATCAACAACATACATTGCTATGCAGATGACAGTACTGGAGACACTTTTTACACGGGTCGTGCAAACATCCCTCGTTCCCTTGTGGAGGAAAACCGCGGAGAACTTGTGTCTCAAATCGAGACCACACTGTCCCAGGTCTCTGACTGGGGACGGGTAAACTTGGTCCGATTCAACCCTACAAAGACACAAGTGTGCGCGTTCACCGCTAAGAAAACTCCATTCACTGTGGTCCCACAATTCCAGAACACTCCCCTCTCCATCTCCAAGAGCATTGGGATCCTTGGTGTCGACATCTCCAGCGATGTTCAGTTCCGAGATCATTTACAAGATAAGGTAAAGCTGGCGTCCAAAAAACTTGGTGTACTCAACAGAGCGAAGCAGTACTTCACGTCGGGGCAAAGGTTGTTACTTTACAAGTCGCAAGTTCGGCCCCATATGGAGTACTGCTGCCATCTCTGGGCAGGTGCACCCGGATACCAGCTTGACCCTTTTGACTCGGTTCAACGACGGGCTGTGAGAATTGTCGACGATCCCAAACTCACTTGCGGTATCGAGCCCTTAAGTCTGAGGAGAGACTTTGCCTCACTGTGTGTGTTCTACCGCTTGTACAATGGGTTGTGTTCTGAGGAATTGTTCGAAATGATGCCCACGGCTACTTTCTACCATCGCACCGCTCGCCATCGGCAAGGAATTCATTCTCACACTTTAGAACCTAAATGGTCGCGTACAGTGCGGTTTCAGAGAAACTTCCTCCCGCGAACGCTTAAGTTGTGGAATGAGCTCCCTGCCAAGGTTTTCTGCAAGGGCTACAGTATGGAGTTCTTCAAGAAAGAAGTTATTAGATTTCTGAAGGGTCGGCAACGCGCAAGTGATACCCCTGGTGTTGCAAGCGTCCATAGGCTACGGTGACCGCTTACCATCAGGCGGGCCGTAAGCTTGTTTGCCACCTTAGTGGTATAAAAAAAAAAAAAAAAAAAAATAAGGAGTATGGGACATATAAGGCTAAAATGTTGTCAAGTTTTCGTTCAGAGTAACCAAAAGGGGGCGCAAGGGAAGAGCGCCCCCTTTTGTACACCCCAACCAAGTTTTCCCTTGAACGAAGATAGGTGAGTAACAGTTTTTAAATACCATGTTGTTTGAGGAATAGTTGGTAGACAGTAAAAGTCGTCTTTAACGGTCAAGCTTGCATGATCAAGGTTCTGAATAAATCTATGACTTTTAGCTTTATTTGGGATAAACTGGCAACAGCAGGTGCATCACTAAACTAAAACTGACTAAACATATTAAAGATACTAACTAAACATACTTTCTTTTGTTTCAATAGTAGATTTCCTTAAAGGCAGTAATTACTTATTATGTGATTTAATATTACTCTGGCCATTTAGGCCAAAAAGGGGCTGAAATAACAAAGTATAGAAAAGGGCTTTTCTATTTCCGTGGAATGTGACATTTTGAATGGCTTTTTTATATAGCTAAAGATATTTTATTTATTGCATGAATGAAGTCTTATAATAATAAACAATGTTAAATAAATTAATTCATTGTTGCAGTTGCTGGGAGTAGCTGCGGTTAGTGGGCAACCCTGAACTAGTATTTCTGCCAATTGAGAAACTTAACAAAAACAGATACATATGTAGACAGTATTTTGAAAAAAAGTCTTTTAAAAAAAGGAACTCGATTGAGGTAAACTGCAGTCCCAAAACTCAATTTGAAATCTGCTCCAGTTAAAGATGAACAACTTCGAGCATTTCCCCAGCACATGTGGAATTCTAAAAAAGGTACCTAAATCTTTAGTATGCTAGGTTTGGACTACTGAAAATTTTAGCAATTATTCTTTTTATAATATTAAAAAACTTGCATCTAAGTAAAAATGAATGTCCTATAAAGAATTTCTGGTAAAATTTAAAGAAAATCGAACATATTATTTAATAGTAAGTATATTGCGGAGTTCATTTTGTTGCTTCTTAATTCAATTTATAATTTTAATTTTAGCAGAAATGAATGAGAATAAGTTCAGATTATGTCCAAACAAGGCTTTACCACATCCCACACCGGAAGTGCAACATTGTCAGCGCAAGGCAAGTGAGATTATGTTTAGTTTGTTTATTGTCCAGCTACATAATTGTACCCTTTGTCACTAGTTAATAATGAATTGAAACTTTAATTTTGATTTTAGTGGAAAAAAACTAGATGAGCCTGTGCCATCCACCAGCATTTTAATGCCGAGATAGGTGAGAATACATTATTGTGGTTTGTTTTATAGTTATATAGAAACCCAACTGTTAAAACACTAAAAAGTAAAAAAAAGGCCTAAAATTGATGATTCCATGAACTAATAATATAATTCATGCTAATATGAGCATAATTTTTATTTATATAGAAGGTTTGCAGGACATACTGCACCTGGCAATGAGGTCGATATATCTTCTACAAAGAAGGCAAGATTAGAAGAACTTGCAGGTATGTACAGTATTTTATAAAGCTATATTACTAGCTGTACACTTTGATCTTTCAAGAGCTGTATCTTTTAAACCGTACCAAGTAGATGGCTAAATTTTCACACAATATGTTTTATTTAAGCGGATTACCCAAAAAATTCAAAAAAAATCAAAATGAAAAGATTTAAGGTAGGATGCCATACATAAAACACATTTATGTTGTTTTTACTCTAAAGTAAAAACTGCAAAACATACAAACTTGTGTTAGTTATAGTGTTAGTTCTACAGTAAAGCAACAAATAATAAAAGAAACTGGCAAAGTGTGAGATAGCCTCGAGATATTTTATATATATAAATTACCATATTATTTTAAATGCTATATAGTAAAAACAGTCCAGATTATACATATTATTAAACGATACATACTTGTGGCAAAGTATTTCAAGCGCACCCCACCCAGTGTTATGGCTCAGCTTGCTAATTGAAAGCGATATGTTAATTTAAGCAACGTCGAGCGTGGTCGGTAATTGGATGAGTGACCACCTAGCACACTTTTTTTGTTGGTAAATTATTTGTTAGTAAGTATGGAACCCAAACTGAGGACTATGTGGGCGCCTCTGAGCTCATAAAGCCAGGTTTGCATATTCCAACTCATGCACCAGTATGGTAACTTCCATTTCAATTTTCTTTTTCAGTTACTCCTAAAAAAAGAAGCTGATGGAGCAGCTGAAAAAAACAAAATGTACCTTGACTTCACAAAGAAAAAGCGCAAATCTTGTGGAAAAAATTGAATCTCCTGTCTTAAAAGACTTGGTTAAGTCAGCTTAAAAATGTATATATTATTATTATTGTATAGGCAATAAAATTTAATTTGTAGTACAGCAAACTTTTCTGTGCCGGTAGTGGTCGCTAGTAGTTATCCGTATTTTATAATGGTGACTGTAGTTTTGATTTTTAACTGCCGGCACAGAAAAGGTTGCTGCACTGTAAGCTCACCTGATCCTAGGCGAGCCCTTATATAAGTAGAAGACTAATTCTTGTTCTCAATTGGATAATTTATTTTGTTCGAAAATTTAGAATCGTAAATTTGTAATTGTTCTTTTGTATATGTCACCGTTAAATTGTAAATAACGTTAGGTTATAATCTATCTAGTGAGATTGTATACTATGAAACAAAATGAGGCAGAAATCGCAATGTATAAATCTTTTTGGGTGGGTTAGGTTCAGTTTCTCTTGTGATCACGTAGATGCGGACCGAGCGAAGGAATCAAGTTTCACATAATCGAAAAGATACACTTTATAATATTTTTTGTTCCATAGTTTACAATCTTACTAAATACATTTTAATCTAACGGTATTTACAATTTTACGGTGACCTATACACATACTACATGTATTCACGTTAAAAAAATATTTCCTATCAAAATATGTAAGTAATGTATTTCTTATGTGGCCACAAAATGTATTTCTTCTGTATTTTTTTTATTGGTTGACTAAATGAATGACAAGACAATAAGTTATTGTAAAAATATCTTTGTCTTATAATTACAATTTTTTTACTGTAGGAATAAATGAATGACAAGAAAATAAAAATCTTAAAAACATTTTTGTCTTATTATTATACCTATTCTATTATTAAATAAATATATCCATAAAAGTCCAACGCTTTATTTTTTCTTAATAATATCGACAATAAGAATGTCGACCACTATTATATCGACCAACTCCATCACTATCAGGCCATTTGCAAAATAGGCAACGTAAAGAAAATAAATAAATTTTGTCAGAGTTGGCAGTAGTGACTCCCAAAAACTTCATATAAAAGGAGATTTTTTTTTGTACCCAGTGCTGCACAGAACACATATACCCATATGTCTCTTTGTAAATAGATTAGGGCTAGATTTGCCCAATGAATTTAAAAAAAGGCTAAATTGCCATCTAAATAAAAGTAATGGTATTTGCAAACTAAGTATTATATGTTTACTGATTAAAAAGATGCACCATTAAAGCATGTACAGACTAATATTGTTAATGTAAGACAAAGACAAAACTGTAGTTACATTTTCGGGGAATTACGCAAAAAGTTGCCAAATTTCCATAGTTTGGTACCCAAAAAAGTAACTAAAGGTAGCTAAGTGTTCCCACAGCCCATAATATTATAACACATACATTGGATTTCAGTGAGATGTTCCTAAGGAAGTTAACGCTAAATAAATTGCAAATTACTATTACAATCGTTGTTTAATATCAAAAAAAATTTTATAAACAAATATTTTTATAAATAGTTTATAAAAAAAGTGTATTGTTTTATTTAAAAATTTGAAAACAAACGGTATTTATTTCTAAATTAAGCTTATTTCTAGGTTTCCGTACCCAAAGGGTACTTATCGTAACCCTATTACTTAGACTCCGCTGTCCGTCCGTCCGATCGTCCGTCCATCTGTCACCAGGCTGTATCTCATAAACCGTGATAGTGAGACTTTGCCGCTATAACAACAAATACTAAAAAACTGAATAAAATGAATATTGAAGGGGGCTCCCATACAACAAACGTAATTTTTTTGCTCGATATTGATAAGGGCAACAGGTTTTTTTTAACGGCAACGCTTAAAATATTCACAGAATATTTAGTTATGTAGTCACTTTAAAAATAAATTATTAAATTGAAATAAAACAAATATTTAAGGGGGGCTTTTTTGCCGTTTTATAGATAATGGTACGGAACCCTTCGTGTGCGAGTCCGACTCGCACTTGGTCTTAACAAAAATATTTAGCGCTCGTCAATAAAGAATTTATAATATATTTATTAAAAAAAAAATTAAAACTAACAACAACTTCACAATCTGAATTTGATGTGGAATAAAGCATGACATAATTATCAAGGGAATGATGAATTTTATATTTCTAGTAACAATAACAATGAAGGAACAACACAAAGCTAAGCTGCGCTAGATGTCGCAATAGTAAGTTTACAAAAGTTTTTTAATGATACACAAAATTTAGATGAGACTACTTTCTTTTATATATTTTGTAGAAGTCCCGCCAAAAAGCTTATATGTCATCAATATATATGCTTCATGAATCCCGCCAAAACGAGAGGGTGCCGGTTCTTTTCCGACCATAGAGTCATACTACTAGTATAGTGCATACTATTCTGAACTTCAATGCATCATAAACACGGCGCACACGGATGGCAATATCGCATTTATTAAAGACCGTAGTGGTCATTGAAAGGAGAAAGTTGCTAGATGAAGTAGTTAAAAATTTTAGCTACAATATTTCAGTAATTTGTAGCTGTCTGACACCAAAATATAGCTAAATCTAGCTACAAAGTAGCTAAGTTGGCAACAAATTCGACCAATACTACTACCCTATTATGTACGGAATGTACACTAGGCGACACATCAAGCTACCCACGAAAACAAACCTATAACTAAAACGTATCGCTATAGATAAATCGTAGGAAAGAGACTAAACACAGCTGCGTCTGCGAACATATCTATAGATATATGTATTATATAAATATGAATAATAGCCGGCGCGGCGGGCGGGACGGCGTAAGTACCGAGCTCAATCAACATCTAGGTAAAATAAAATAAATCAAACTTTAGTGTTATCCGTGACTTTGACACGATTAGGCGCGCGGGCGCGCAATCGTTTGTTGCATCGCTACCTATCTAAATTAAAAATGGCACCTCAACTTATCCAAGTGCAGCGGAGAAGCGGGCTACAAAATAAAATATATTAAGTAACGAACTCGAATAACAGTAAGTAAATTTACTTTGTTAATTACGTATGTTTGGGTGAGAGAGTCCATCCTCACACCTCAAGCCTAGTTAGTCAGGCACAAGGGTTAGCGACACCGTATGCTTATATGTCACCTTAGTATATTGAAACAAAGAACTAAACGAATGAGTATATCAACCCTTTCCACTTTTGGGCACAAATCTATACCTACTTACTAAGAAGAATGTTTGCGCTTACGCATTAGGCACCCACACGGGACGTTGTTAAGATTTCTGGATCCATAATCTAAAAAGAAAAACGGATACCTTAAAATAACACTCAGATATCTGCAGGCCTCTTGAAATTAAAATTTGTCTTCTGAAAATAACTGAATATTGATAATAATCTATTTTTTTTAGGAAATGCGGTTTTTGCAACTTGCTAATATTGTTTTGTTAAAGAAGTATAATAAAAAAATTGTCGACTGACAGATTTCATGATCCGGCAATCATTAACATCAAAGTGGCTAACCAATATATTGACGTTCTTTTTAAATTAAGTTATTTGAAAATGTTTTTGCTGTTCTGTTATCTCAGAGTCAATTTTGACAGTTTTCCTAATTTCATTTTTCTGCTTAGTTTGTTGAATACGTTTTACTATTGTGACTTGTTAGGTTAATTTGTAGTTTATAATTGTTTTGCTTGTAATGACTGAAAGCAAGTGGCCTTCTATATTTTGTTGTGTCTTGTGTTTTATTTTTTAAAATAGCGATTGAAAAAAATGCGGGCTTCGCTAGGTTTAAGTACCAAATATATTACGTTAGTTAATCTTTGTTTTTTATTTCATTGTCTAGTGCAGTTTTACTTGAATAGCTAGTTTCAAAAGAGATCGGAAAACACAAAAGTACCTACGTTTATTCAAAAGGTTTTCACTTAGCACAATTTCAATATCATTATGTATCTATTTTACGTAAATGTAAGTGTATATTCTAAACAATTCTGAAATAAGACCCTCACAAATCAAAATAATCGACATAGTTCGATAGAGAGGACTCAACCCACAGAAGGTCACAACAGCCAGTTAATTGGTTGCCTAGGCAGATCGTTAAGTATGGAAAGGAAAGGAACCGAAATCGCAATGAATAAGTCATGTATGTTGGATTAGGTTCAGTTTCTCTTTTGTAAACATAGATGCAAAGTGAGCGGAGCTTTCCAGCCAAGTTTCATATAATAATAAAAATAAAAAATAAAAATAATAAAAATATTCCATAGTGGCGCTACCACACTCAATTGTATATTGTTGTAGGCCCGTAGCAATGAAGACTTAAAGGTTTTATAAAATTTTTTTTTCCAATTTTTGTTGTGCTTTTCATATTATCAAATTTAATTAAGGACCACACGATCGCAGTCGTGGGCAATTGCTAGCTAGTTACGTATAAATGCTTACGTGTTTTATGTTAATATTTTAATGGTCAGCAAACGCGTCTCGTTCCGAGTATTGCGAGAAATTTGACAACAGCCCATACGTCTGTATCAATTTTCAGACAATTTTAGGAATGTTGGTACTACTTGATTTTAATTTTGATTTATCTATATAGGGCGCGTTCGTTTAGGGATTAAGAGTTCCCACAGTTGATACTTTTCACACTTTTGATAACGCCAGTTTTGCTACCGACATCTATCGTTCGTGTTTCGTGTAGCTTTGAAACAATAACAAAATTTCACACACTCTACCATAAACAATGAATATGTATAGGCAGTTGATAGATTAACACAAAAACCCCACCTTCAAACATGGGTCTAAACATTTTTCGGTGGCAAAAGTGAAAAAAAAGAACAAAAATATCGTAAACGAACGCATGACGTTTTGTTACAGATGTGATACTAAAATTTTGATATTTTTGACAATGTAAAACGAAGGGATGACAGATGACAAAGCAAACGAAAATAATGATTCTGCATCTCAAAACGAACGCGCCTTTATTGAGCGTTGTACAGCCCTAGAAAAAGTTGTCCTTTTTGACGTTTTGTGGATTAGGGATATCGTTTTAAGGTAAGTTTTACGTAAAAGTGTTAAGAATTGTGCAGCGAAGGCTTATGAATAGCGCATTATGAAAAAATAAGCAGGACATGACGCGCAATTTCTGAAGGACGTACACCCAATCTCCCGCCCTAGCTTGGGACACAAAAAAGAGGACGCGCGACGCCGCGATAAAACTTGTATATGTAGCTTTGCCAAACTTACATATAAATACAGGATTATTTACATATGACTCTAGAGAAAAGATATGCAATAATGCGAAATCTCCACATCGAAGAAGGAAGGAAGAAAGAAGAGAAAAACAAAAAATGGCACCAGCAATGTATTATTTCTAAAATTACTCAGTTATTTTTAAATTTAATTTGTTAAAACCAATGTTTACTAGTAAGGAGAAGATAATACATATTGTGCCTAAAAAACTTAAAGTAGTTTACTCTAAGTAAATCCATGGTAATTCTTTACTTTCCAAGAACGCTTGGTTTTTACGTAACGATGGTTTTAACTGATAGAACACTACATTTATACACACGGATGAAATTTAAAAACTCTCGGAGGACACTAGATTTTCACGAAAACAACTAAATTAATTTCATACAAAACCTGCCATTACACACCAACATTTAAAAATACAAAATTTTTTTTATCAAAAAAATAATTGCCAGCCTTAGGAAAAAAATAAACACAAGATTCAATCGATTTTACTTTTCTCTAATTTTAATCGATAGAAAAGCATATTTATATGTATACTCAATTAAAATCAAAAAACTGGCAGCGAATCCATACCAAACCGAACCGACGAGCCACCGTCGTAGTGAACACCGCACTAGCCGAGCGAAGCGTGCCGCGGCAGCGGCTGGCGAAGTGCCAGAAACAAATTGTTCTAATTTAAAATCGTTTGACAGGGTTAGGGGGGGCAGGGTAGACACCGGTTTATTGATCTAAGTGACACAGCTACAATTTGTTTCTGACGGCCCACTTTTTGGAACATGAAACCTTGCAAAGTGGGTTGCCGTGACTATACTAAATAAGTAGAAATTGGTTCTGGCGCTCGCCGACCGCTGCCGCGGTACGCTCCTCTCGGCTTCGCGCGCTAATTTTCATGTGCTCCGCTTGGCTTTGCGCGCAAGATTTATATTTCAACCAACTTGTACTTATTTAGTATAGTCACGGCAACCCACTTTGGAACATGAACACTTGCGCGCGAAACCAAGCGGAGCACATGAAAGTTAGCGCGCGAAGCCGAGCGGAGCGTGCCGCGGCAGCGGCTGGCGAGCGCCAAAACCAATTTGTACTTATTTAGAATTGTTTGGCAGGAATAGGGGGGGCAGGGTAGACACCGGTTTATTGATCTAAGTAACAAAGGTACAATTTGTTTCTAACTTTCATGTGCTCCGCTTGGTTTCGCGCGCAAGGTTTCATGTTCAAAAGTGGGTTGCCGTGACTATACTAAATAAGTAGAAATTGGTTCTGGCGCTCGCCGGCCGCTGCCGCGGCACGCTCCGCTCGGCTTCGCGCGCTAATTTTCATGTGCTCCGCTTGGCTTTGCGCGCAAGATTTATATTTCAACCAACTTGTACTTATGTAGTGTAGTCACGGCGACCCACTTTGGAACATGAAAACTTGTGCGCGAAACCAAGCGGAGCACATGAAAGTTAGCGCGCGAAGCCGAGCGTAGCGTGCCGCGGCAGCGGTCGGCGAGCGCCAGAACCAATTTCTACTTATTTAGTATAGTCACGGCTCCGCTCGGCTTCGCGCGTTAACTTTCATGTGCTCCGCTTGGTTTCGCGCGCAAGGTTTGATGTTCCAAAGTGGGTTGCTGTATGGGTATTTTTCTTTAGGCTGGTAAGTATTGTCAACGTTGTTTTTTTGAATATGAAACAATTCTAAATTAGAACAATTTGTTTCTGGCACTTCGCCGGCCTATTTTTTATCGATTATTACTGTACAGAGTAAGTACTCGATTGTTAAATACTGACAACATTGCTTTTTTTTAAAAAAACTTGTTATTTTATTTTCTAATGTGTTTTGTTTTTGTAGATATTTATTGTTGTATAATGGCTGTTTTTGTATGAAATTTATTTATTTTTTTCCGAAAAAACTAGTGTCCTCCGAGAGTTTCTGAATTTCATCTTCGTATATAAATGTGGTATTCTATCAATAGAAATTTTTATTCCGTAAAAACCAAGCGTTCTTGGAAAGTAAAGAATTACCGTAACTTATTTTAGGGTACCATACCAAAATGTTAGCAAATACAGACATATGCCAACAAAACAGCGGAACCCTTATATGAGCACTCGTGCGTCTGTCATCCGTCTGTCACAGCCAATTTGCTCCTAATTTACTAGACCAATTAAGTTGATAACATAAATTTCTGTGATCTTGGAAAGTAAATGAAAAGTAAAAGGGTTTCGCAATCTGTAGTGGTACATTCGTATTTGGCCTCTCCTGAAGACACTTACCCTCATACTGTTGTGGAGTTTGTTGACCTTCTGCCGGGGTTAAAGGTTTTTGCTGCTGAGCAGACTGCGGACACCTCATCGAATTTCCTGCTTAATCGGTTCAGCTCGACAAGCTCGTTGGTGTCACCGGTTGTATTAAGAGGTTTCTCCACAGCTTACGTAACAGGTCACAGCCAAGGACGTCTTCAGTCTTGTCTCCTGAAGAGCGTCAGGATGCCCTCCTCTCCTATGTTTATGTTCGCATGGTACAGACCCAGTCTTTTGGAAAGGCAATTGGTCTTTTCCGTTTAGAGAACGGGACATTGCGGGGAAGCCTTGCTCGTCTTAATTTGTTTCTGGCGAGTCGGAGTTTTTGTGAGTAGGCTTCGCAACTCAGAATTGCCCTTTGGGGCTCGACATCCTCTCTTGTTGCCCAAGAGCCGTCATTTTGTTGAGTTGCTGATCAGGGACCGCCATGTAAGGAACTGTCATGCTGGTCTCAACGTATTGCTGGCTTGTCTGCAGCTGGATTATTGGAGGTAGTCCGCCAGACGAGCAGCTCGGAGCGTTATCTTTAAATGTATCCCTTCTTACAGGTTAAAGGGAACATTGACCCAGCCACAAATGGGTGACTTGCCGTCCGATCGTGTCGATTCGCTAAGGTTGGGGTGCATTTCGGGGGTCCGTTTTTGGTGAAGACGTCAAGCGTTCGCAATGCCCGACAGGTTAAGGCCTATTTATGTGTCTTTGCTTGTCTGTTTTCCAAGGCTGTGCATCTTGAGCTTGTTTCAGCCTTGTATACGGAGGCCTATGTCGCATGTCTGTCACGGTTTGTCAGTCGGCGTGGACTCCCTCACTTTAATCGCTCAGACTGTGGTACCAACTACAAGGGTGTAGATCGCTATCTGACGTCCCTCAGTTTTTATTATTATATCGATTCGGAGTTGTCCAGACGGGGCGTGACTTGGATTTTTGATCCTCCCGGCTATCCTTCGTGGGGCGGTATTTTCGAAGCAGCTGTCAAGGTCACCAAAAGTCACCACCGTCGTGTGATTGGTGATTTTGAGGAATTGCAAACAGTATTTTGTAATGTCGAAGCGGTGTTGAACTTACGACCGCTTTTTCCGATCTCGTCTGATCCTAATGACCTGGAAGCGCTAACTCTAGGCCATTTCTTGATCGGTAGTCCCTTAACCTCTTTGCCTGAATACCCCTTCATCGATGTGTCAGTCAATCGGTTATCGCACTTTCAATTGCTTCAGCAAATTACGCAATTGTTCCACCGTCGGTGGTCCTCTGAATATTTACATTTGTTACAGCAACGGGTTCGGTGGACGGATAAAACTAACCCCCTGCACGTCGGAGACCTCGTCCTCTTAAATTACTCAAATTAACCGCCTTTGCAGTGGCGTTTAGGTCGCAAAGTTCAATTATTCCTCGTGTCGGACGGTATCCCGCGGGTCGCAGAGGTTTTGGTAGGTGACTCTGTTTTAAAGCGTGCCGTCGCGACGCTTTCTCGATTGCTAGTCGAATGACGACTCTGGCTCGGTTTAGCCTCATCCAGACACGGTCTGGTAGGGGCGGGGGTTTGTTCGGAAAAGAATCAATGAATCACCCGTTCCGGCTGGTGACGGGTTAGCTATGATTCATGGCGCCTTCTGCAGTGCGCCACAACTAGTCGTACCTGTATGCGTCGAGCGGTAGTCGTTACAGTTTTAATTCTCTTTTTTTTTACAACTGGAGAAAGGCCAGTTGTCGGTCGGTGTAGTGATACAGTGCTCAAGTTGGAGTCACAGTAAAGCTGTCAGGAACTTTAGCTCGATTTCGTCACCAATTGAAGAAAAAATCGTCCCCGCGTCAACAACGAGTCCGAGTCAGTACACTTTACCTACAAATACACACCCATTGGACTCGTTAGACAGGCCGGTACAGATATAAAGACGTAAGTAAAAACACAAATGAATTATTTCGCGCCCATATTACGGCACATCGTACTTGTCCGGTTTTTAACAATATAGATTAAACCATAAAACATTTAACAAAAAAGGGTCTTGTATGAAGAAGATATTTACTTTTCATACTGTTTATTGATTGAGTCGGTGGTGTCCTAGGGGTTTTGATTCCACTTCGCGTCCTGAGGTACCAATGAGTCTTAATTTCTCAAGTAGATTAATTACTTACTCCACTGACTTTTCGGTTTAGAAAAAAAATTGTGGGGACACTTGCATACGTCAGAAAAAGGTGTATGTAAAGTACACACCCCGTGCTGGGTCCGCTTAATGGACTATGGTCCAAATCACCCTCTGTGAGGGTGGGCCGTGCCTCAACAATCAGTTCGTATGAGGCTGAAGACAGATACTTTTTATAATTCGTAATAACACATATTCTGTGCAGATTTCAGTTAATTACTATGGTTCAAAAGGGCACAGACAAACTTAAATATAGCCCCGTTGGCATCCTAAAAATCATTTTGATTATTATCATAGATTGTGAGTTTAAACGATGTTTTGATAACAATAATGTTAGCTTGAAATTGAAGTTGGATGGTCTACAAATTTATATATTACTTACGATAAAAAAAAAAACCGTTTACAGGTTTTGTCAACTAGAAAATGATCGGCATCCTTCAAACTAAAACACCACTTATACAAATGGAAGCAGTATACATAAGAAGCAACCAATAAAGGAAAACAGTTGTAAAAAAGCTGTCTTTTGTCATTATTAAAAAAGCTGTATTTTGAAATATTTATTTCTGCTATTATAAAAAACAAAATGTATATGTTTCTTTACAATAAAAAATATTTTTTTAACTGTTGTTTAATTTAACCATTAGAACCTTAAATATATAGATAGGACTACAATCACGTCTTATAGGAAATTTAAAAATCTAGTCACTTTCTTCTTAAAGAACCCCATATCGTAGTCTCTCGAGAAAACCTCAGCATTATTCCACAACTTAAGCGTTCGCGGGAGTAAGTTCCTCTCAAACCGCACTGTTTGTGAGCAGTTAGGTTACGAAGAGTGAGAATGAATTCACTGTCGATGGCGAGCGGAGGGATGGTAGAAAGTAGCTGTGGAAATTATTTCAAACAATTCCTCAAAACACAGAACATATTATACAAGCGGTAGAACACACACAGGAAGGCAAAATCTCTCCTCAGACTTAAAGGTTCGATACGACTTGTGAGTTTGGGATCGTCGACGATTCTTACTGCTCGTCGTTGAACCGAATTAAAAGGGCTAAGCTGGTATCCAGGTGCACCCGCCTATAGATGGCAGCAGGCCGGACCGGCAAAAAACCGGCAAAGGTTGTTGTTTGTAAAGCAACAACCTTTGCCCTGAGGTGAAGCATCGCTTCGCTCTGTTGAGTACTCCTGGTTTCTTGGACGCCAGCTTCACCTTGGTTTCCAAATAATCGCGAAACTGGATATAGCTAGAGATGTCAACACCAAAGATCCCAATACACTTGGAGATGGTAAGTGCTGTGTTCTGGAATTGTAGGACCACAGTAAATGGGATTTTATTAGCGGTGAACGCGCAGACTTGTGTCTTTATTGGATTGAATCCTGAAACGCTTTACGCCTGCCGGACCTCCCACTGTGTTATAGAGATTTCTGGAATAATCTTACCCCATCACGGTAAAGTAGGTGGTACAGCTCCTTCGTTATTGATATTCGAGTTTGAGGCAATGAGACTGCCCAGTAAATCGGCTTTCTCTCTAGCACTATGGGAGAATCGGTTTTACGCTATGGTGGTAACGACCACTGACAAAAGTTTCCCTTGGCAGCTTGACAAGCGACCAGAAAGCACGACTCCCAGAGGGATAGCTTGCAAGTCGCTCACCTATTTTGCCGATAAATCGGAACTTAGCCCTGGCGGTCAGGATCTTCTAGAGCTTAAGCAGAGCTGCCTCCACGGGTACGATGTATAAAAATCCCGCAATCCATCACAATCTGCTGACTTATAATGTCACACGCAGCGCCAATTAATTGGCGTAGAGTAAAGGGTTGGTGTGCATGACACTTGATTCCGGGCGAGAGAGTGGTCAAAGGAGCCAAAAGGCGCATCCACTAAGACGGAATATCAGTTCGTACGTGTAGTAAGCACTCCTAGCCTCTATTTTAGGTATGTTCGTTGGAGAAAGTACCAGTTGAGAGAATTTTGTTTGAGTAATTGTAAAGAATAAAAACAAAATAAATTTAATTTTTTTTTATTGAAAGTATCTAAATTTAACAAATTTAACATTATTTAGTAATAATACTAAAACTAAAAGAACATTCAATATAGAAACTATTTGTAAGTAGACTTCTGGTAAACAAAACACCGTCATAAAAACCAAGAATTTTATATTATTTTTCATCATGCAACCTCTTACAATTCACCCTCAACGTGCGCGTAATTCATTGCATTTCATACTAACTCTATAAATGTGGCTCGAACGGCGCGTACGATGCGGACAAATGTGCGATCACCTTTGGATGGCTATGAATATTTATCTTATTAATATTCTATACATGTATAATTACATATATCGATACTGAAGCTATCGGTCGCCACCTTGTCAAGTTCTATGGTAACTAAATGTCTACATATTTTACGCAAAATACTCTCCAAATCCTTATTAAACAATGATAATAATAATAATGGTACTCAGTAAATCTAGACAAAGAAAATGCAAGCTATGATTTAAATTGTTTTTTATTTCGTAAAATTCTCAACTAAAACTGATATAATATGCATATGACAACAATGCAGTAAAAAATATCTGTAATTACCTGTGAAATGTGTACTTATTCGAATTATTATATGTTGTGACTTCACATTTACTCACAGCACGACACCATAGTTACCTACAAAATTGATAGTTTGTATGTTAATCCGGGATTATTTAAAAATAAAACCATTCGCCTTAAGAGAAACGCTATGTCCTCTTGTGGTCATATAATTTTATACTTTTTTTATCATAATTTTAATGAACGTGTTTCTATTTATGCCGCAGTTAGAGCTTCTCATGGACTTTATTATATATACGCATGACGTCAGCGCTATGTCAATCTCTATCGTAAGTAAATGATTATATATTTTACACAAAAGATCCCCCAAATCTTGATTTAGCAACGAAATATGGTGTCAAGGCTATAGAAAAACATGTAAACTACGATTCAAATGGTTTTTTTCGTTGATTTTTCAGCTGTATTAGATAAAATATACAATCAACCATGTAGTAATTCTGATTATTTCGTCTTGTAAATAAACATTGCCTCACACTAGAAGACAGCTTTTGTATCTAAAAAATATTTTAAATATTAATGACGGATTACAGAAAGAAAAAAAAAAATTCCAGTCACAGTAAACAAATGACAACCTTACCGGATCTTATCGCGGGAGACATTGACATTGGCACCTATTTTCTTCTGTCTTATTTTGTCTCGGGCTCTATGCACTTAATTTGGATTTCTCGCTTCCACGCTTTATTGGTCTTTTTTTTTCTTGTGCGGAGATTGAACCTGCGCCCCTCGTTTCCGTAGATAGTCTTCACTACCAACAGAGCCAAGGAGCCGTCAAACGTATATATCTTTGCTGCAAAAAGAACTCCTTCTAGACTTTATAATTGATATCGATACGCATGACGTCAGTGCTAAGTCAATCTTTATCGTAACTAAATGATTACATATTTTACACAAAATATCCCCCAAATCTTGATTTAGCAATGAAATATGGTATTAAATCAAGAGAACAATATATAAACTACAATTCAAATTCATTTTTACGTTAATTTTTCGGATAAATTCCATAAAATATAATTAACAACAAAGCAGGAAAAAAAAAAAAAAAAAAACCGGTAAAACGTGTATTTTTTCGGATTATTGCGACTTGTAACGTCACATTGGGTCACAAAATAGATACCAAATTTACAATTTAAATATTCTAAAATATAAATCAAGGATTCAAGCAGGAAAACAGAAAATTCCAATCGCTATAAAATAGACCCGCCGATATCGCCGCTTATCAATGTAATTATTGTCACATTCGGCCATTTTCTTCTATCTCATTTTCTCATGGGCACTATGCACTTTGGATTTCTCGCTCCCACGCTTTATTGGTCTTTTGAACGTAGTGAAAAAATTCTATGTCTATGGTTTTGATGTACAGATTTTAGCAATGTTTTACGAAAGCGTGTTAAAAATTGTGCAGCGCAGGCTCCTGAATAGTTAATTATGAAGAAATTAGCAAGACATGATGCGCAATATCTGAGGATCCACACCAAATCTCCCACCCTATCTTGGGACAAGAAAACAAGTAACGCCCGCGCCATGTTACAAGATAAAGATAATTGACATTGACTCTGGCAAATGCATATGGTTTTCAAAAAACCGTGCGAGCCCATAATAATATTAAAAATCAAAGTCGAGAGGCCTGGTTAATAGTCCAGCGTTGCCAGGGTTGCGTTCAAAAACGAGTAACTTGAGTAAAAAATGACGTCATCCGGTTCCTAACTCTACCCTATAGTTTTTGAACGGCTAACCGAGTTACATCTGTCTAGTTTTAATCAATGTTTCCACTTTTAGGAATTTCGACCTTGTAGGGGCATTTTTTTTATTTGAAATACCTATGTAAGGCTTACGGAAAACTAAAATTTAAATAAAGTTTTAGGCTATTTTTTTGACTTTGAGTGAGAACAAACTAATAATTTCCTTCTTGCTTTTTTGAATTAAGTTTTCATAAACTAGGTGGGAACTTGGTGAATTCTTTTGTTTTGATTATACATATATTTTAATAAAACTTACCATTATTATTAAGTATATATATAGTATTTATTTATCAGTATGTTAACAATGTTTACCTTTTGGTAGTTGTAACGTTGTATTTGCATTCTAAACACTTGAATCGCGGTTTATTTTATTGCTAGATTTTATTTAACAAAAAATAAAATGAAAATAGGAGTATTTCTAAACAGCTAAAATTTACGGCTAAAATCAATATTTTAACACTATTTTAAGGCATTTAGGGTTATTCACTAAAGATTCTAAGAAAAAACTGAATCCTAGTAGTGGAGTGGAAATACTTAAAAATCTTTTATTACTAAAAAACTCCAAATACAAAAGTCATAGAAAAATACTTAAATACAAAAACAAACAACAAAATAATTTACTAATTTTCTTACTACGGAAACATTGCTTTGACCATTTTAATCAAATATGGCCGCCTACTCCGACGAACCCACGTCGAGTACGGTTCACTTGAGCCAACCCTAGGGTAACAACTCTACGCATTTTTGAACGGATTAGGGTTGGAACTCAGTTAGTTTATGAACGGTTCGAGTCATAACTCTACTCGACTCAGTCGGTTTTTGAACGGCCCCCAGGGGGCCGTTCAAAAACCGACTGAGTTCCAACCCTAATCCGTTCAAAAACGCGTAGAGTTGTTACCCTAGGGTTGGCCCAAGTGAACCGTACTCGACGCGGGTTCGTCGGAGTAGGCGGCCATATTTGATTAAAATGGTCAAAGCAATGTTTCCGTATTAAGAAAATTAGTAAATTATTTTGTTGTTTGTTTTTGTATTTAAGTATTTTTGTATGACTTTTGAATTTGGAGTTTTTTTAGTAATTAAAGATTTTAAAGTATTTCCACTCCACTACTAGGGTTCAGTTTTCTCTTAGAATCTTTACTGAATAACCCTAAATGCCTTAAAATAGTTTTAAAATATTGATTTTAGCCGTAAATTTTAGCTGTTTAGAAATATTCCTATTTTCATTTTATTTTTTGTTAACATAAAATCTAACAATAAAATAAACCGCGATTCAAGTGTTTAGAATGCAAACACAACGTTACAACTACAAAAAGGTAAACATAGTTAACATACTGATAAATAAATAGTATTATAATGTACTTAATAATAATGGTAAGTTTTATTAAAATATATGTATAATCAAAACAAAAGAATTCACCAAGTTCCCATCTAGTTTTTGAAAACTTAATTCAAAAAAGCAAGAAGGAAATTATTAGTTTGTTCTCACTCAAAGTCAAAAAAATAGCCTAAAACTTTATTTGAATTTTAGTGTTCCGTAGGCCTTACAAAGGTATTTCAAATTAAAAAAATGCCCCTACAAGGGCGAAATTCCTAAAAGTGGAAACAGTGATTAAAACTTGACAGATGTAACTCGGTTAGCCGTTCAAAAACTTTAGAGTAGAGTTAGGAACCCGATGACGTCAGTTTTTACTTAAGTTACTCGTTTTTGAACGCAACGCAGAGGGTTAATTTTGTCAACTTTTGGGTAACTTTTGAGACCTTGAGCTTACCCGGGGGCCGTTCAAAAACCGACTGAGTCGAGTAGAGTTATGACTCGAACCGTTCATAAACTAACTGAGTTCCAACCCTAATCCGTTCAAAAACGCGTAGAATTGTTACCCTAGGGTTGGCCCAAGTCAACTATACTCGACGCGGGTTCGTCGGAGTAGGCGTCCATATTTGATTAAAATGGTCAAAGCAATGTTTCCGTATTAAGGAAATTAGTAAATTATTTCGTTGTTTGTTTTTGTATTTAAGTATTTTTCTATGACCTTTGTATTAGGAGTTTTTTTTAGTAATAAAAGATTTTTAAGTATTTCCACACCACTACTAGGGTTCAGTTTTTTCTTAGAATATTTAGTGCATAACCCTAAATGCCTTAAAATAGTTTTAAAATATTGATTTTAGCCGTAAATTTTAGCTATTCTTAACATACTCCTACTTTCATTTTATTTTTTGGTCAACATAAAATCTAAAGATAAAAATAGCCTAAAATTTTATTTGAAATAAAGTTTTAGGCTATTTTTTTGACTTTGAGTGAGAACAAACTAATAATTTCCTTCTTGCTTGTTTGAATTAAGTTTTCATAAACTAGGTGGGAACTTGGTGAATTCTTTTGTTTTGATTATACATATTAGTGTTCCGTAGGCCTTACAAAGTATTTCAAATAAAAAAAATGCCCCTAAAAGGGCGAAATTCCTAAAAGTGGAAACATTGATTAAAACCTGACAGATGTAACTCGGTTAGCCGTTCAAAAACTGTAGGGTAGAGTTAGGAACCCGATGACGTCATTTTTTACTAAAGTTACTCGTTTTTAAACGCAACCCTGGGGGCCGCTCAAAAACTAACTGAGTTCCAACCCGAATCCGTTCAAAAACGCGTAGAGTTGTTACCCTAGGGTTGAATCAAGTGAACCGTACTCGACACGGGTTCGTCGGAGTTCCGAATTAAGAAAATTAGTAAATTATTTTGTTGTCAGTTTTTGTATTTTAGTATTTATCTGACTTGTGTATTGGGAGTTTTTTAAATAATAAAAGATTTTTAAGCATTTCCACTCCACTACTAGACTTTCGTTTTTTCTTAGAATCTTTAGTAAATCAAGTTTAGTAAATCAATAAAGTTTAGCTGTTTAGAAATACTTCTATTTTCATTTTATTTTTTGTCAAAATAAAATCTAACACGAAAATAAAGTTTTTCCAGTGTTTAGAATGGAAACACAATGTTACAACTACAAAAGGGTAAACATTGTTAACATACTGATAAATAAATAGTATAATAATATACTTAATAATAATAGAAGGTTTTATTAGAATACATATATAATTAAAACAAAAGAATTCACCAAGTTCACACCTAGTTTATGAAAACTTAATTCGCTAATTAAAAAAGGAAGGAATTTATTATTTTGTTCTCTCTCAAAGTCAAAAAAAAAAAATAGCCTAAAACTTTATTTGAATTTTAGTGTTCCCTAGGCCTTACACAGGTATTTCAAATTAAAAAATGGCCCTACAAGAGCGAAATTCCTAAAAGTGGAAACATTGATTAAAACTTGACAGATGTAACTCGGTTAGCCGTTCAAAAACTTTAGAGTAAAGTTAGGAACCCGATGACGTCATTTTTTACTTAAGTTACTCGTTTTTGAACGCAACCCTGGAGGTTACTCGACTTAAAAGGTGACTTTTGGGTTACTTTTTGAAAAAAAATCAAAGGTAAATTTCGACACTTATGAAAATGAGTTTGAATCTGAGAGTGTGTAACGCGTTTAAGACATTTCAGTTAGTCAACAGGATGCTTTAGTTTCCAGAGACATTTATCACACGCAGGTATACGTATCATCAAATTATACCACTGTCTCTTTCCCGCCTCCATAAGAGTATGCTTCTATCGGCTATCGCTTACTCGCTCTGTTAAAACTCTATTTATTTTCATTTGATTGGGATTCGGCAACCGGTCTCCGCGCCTCGTTTCGTGACGTTAATATTGTTGTTTGTTGGGAAACATTATAATTGTTTCAGTCAGTTTCAAAAATCACAATTATGTATGAATAATAAAGTCAAATACATCATATAGATACTTTTTTGGTAACTTTTGAGCATAGTCCGCTGGCAACACTGAGTCTGTGATACTTGGGGCGCGTTCGTTCTGGGATTAAGAGTTCCCACGAATGATACTTTTCACACTTTTGATAACGACAGTTTTGCTACCGACACCTACCGTTCGTTTAGCTTTGAAACGTTACTAACAAAATTTTTGGTTACAAAACCTGCAAAACGAACGCTTGACGTACACGCACTACCATAAACAATGAATATGTATAGGCAGTTTGACAGATTAACACAAAAACCCCACCTCCAGACATGGGTCTAAAGTTTCATTTTTCGGTGGCAAAAGTGACAAAAATAATAAAAATATCGTAAACGAACGCATGACAGTTTGTCACAGATGATACTAAAATTTTGATACTTTTGATACCAATGCTAAACGAACGGATGACAGGTGGCAAAAGTAATGAAAATAATGATTCTGCATCCCAGAACGAACGCGCTCTCAGTCTTAGGTAGGACTATTTCAATATTATTATCTGTGGACTTTACGTACAAATGTGTTTCCTATAAATTTTATTTTATTGAGTACATATAATTTGAAAAGCAAATATATACTTAGTATATGTGCCTTCTGCATAAATATTAAGAAATTGTGGAGAAATGGCCGATAATTTCAATCAAAGTAATAAAACAATGGCTCCAGTGATGATGGACTATGATTTCAAAATAAAAACACAAAATGAGAGGACTAAGGTTGAAGACTTGTTTGATTTCGAAGGTTGCAAAGTTGGCCGTGGTACCTATGGTCATGTCTATAAAGCTCGGAGAAAGGATGGCTCGGACACTAAAGATTATGCTTTAAAACAAATCGAAGGAACAGGACTGTCTATGTCTGCTTGCAGAGAAATTGCGGTATGTATTAGGGATAATATTTACTCATTGGGCACGAGCTTTTTTTGTATAAAAATTGTCTTAAACGATTAAGAAAAAAATATCGTTTCCGCCGATTTTTGTATTTCATTTGTGTAAGTATAAGGACATGCTTCTATATCAATAATTTTTTTTATTATGCTAAAGTAGCTTGTCCCCAATAAGTGAATATTTACCTTTATTAGTGATTACTTGGAGGAGATCTTTGCATTTAGGGTTCTGGGTTGAAATATACCTACTAATGGGGGAAAGACTGAGGAAGACTTCTGTGGTTCTTTCTCTTAAATGTGCTCAGTCGCTATGGAGAGAGCCATGCTTGCATGCTTGAGTTCTTTGTGCGATAAAATCCGTAACAAGGTAATTCACGAAAGAACCAACAATACCCACATAGTTCAAACAGCTAGCTAGCACAAGTAGTAATGGGCAGGCCACACAGCTCGCCAAACAGATAATCTAAGGGGAAGACCAGATGCACAGATGATCTGTTTAGAGCCCCAGTAAGCCTATGTATGTGGGTGGCTCAGGACCGGCCATTGTAGAGACTTATGGGGAGGCTTAGGTTCAGCTGTGGATGTGTCAGATGCACCATTGCTGTGATATTACTCTCAAATTGTCATAGATTTTAATAAAATGGAGACTGTTGAATTACAAGCAGAGGTATTCAAATAAATGATGCCTACAATTACTTTTTTCATAATTTAGCATAAAGAATTATATAAATGGATACATGTAAAATCCTATCTGATCTGTTATGGGTATTTTAGGCATGGACTTACACCACTACAATTTGTTAGGTGTTACTATTGCACCTATGTCACTCAAAGTTTGTGGCAAATAGACTGCATGAAAGAGACTGCTAACCAACAATGTTAAAGAATTCATGTTGCTTTCAACTTCTGAGAGAATCAAGACATCTAAATGTGACCAGTCTAATCCAATGATACCACCCTTATGTCACTCAAAGTCAAGTTTGTGGCATATAGACTGCACAACGGACACTACTCACTAACATTGCTTAAGAATTTATGTTCCTTTCAGCTTCTTAGAGAATTGAAACATCCAAATGTGATCAATCTAATCCGAGTATTCCTCTCACATACAGACCGTAAAGTGTGGCTACTATTTGACTATGCTGAACATGATCTTTGGCACATTATTAAGTTTCACAGAGCGGCTAAGGCTAATAAAAAGACTGTTATGGTATCAAAGGGCATGGTGAAGAGTCTTCTTTATCAGATACTGGATGGAATTCATTATTTACATTCTAATTGGGTGTTACACAGAGATTTGGTAAGATTTTTGTTTTATAAGGATAAGCCATAGTAATTATAAACCTTTTGTCCCAAAAATCATCTCTCTTGTCATTAACTACCTAATGATCTGTTATTTTGGACACTTAGAAACCTCAGAGTTCTGAACCAAAATTGACAAAATTGAACTCTTATGTAACAATTTTTGTGTTACACGCTGACTGTTACGTTTTACTGTTCACACACATTTTTCTGAGAGAATTTAAGCCATAGAAAGTTGATTTGTGGTAGTTATTATTTTACTAGTTTATTATTAAATTTTTGAAAGATGGATTGTGTAGTGTGCATTTGTTTCCTTATTTTTATTGCTTCTTTAGTTTAAGGTGGTTGTAATTACCGAATCCCCAATTTGAACACCTGCACAAAATGTCTGCGAAAGACACTATGACACATTAGTTTGGCTCTTTTATTGATTACTAAAATTGTATTAGTAATGGTGATCTCAAAGTTGCTAAGTTATATATACATATAAGATGTGAACATTTTTTTAATGTGATAGACATTATAACTTTAGAATCAACAATATAAAATACACCATGTACAGGGTTGGAAAGAAAAACAACAAAAAGTGGTTAGAGGTGAAGAACTCTTTACATTGATGATGGTAAATTTAAAGGAAAGGAAACATTCTTTTATGTTCTTAAATAAGTAAAACTGTTAGCACCTGGAATTGATGCTGTTAAATATGAAAAGAAAATATTACTATTTTATAATATTTATTGGTCTAAAGCGCTTTTCATCACTATCAATTTCTTTTAAACAACATTAAAACTTAAATAACAAAAAGACTAAGAAAGAGGGTTTTTTTTTCATGTTTCACAGGTTTGTATCGACTCAAATAGGTACTTTTACTTATATTAGAAAAAAAAGTGATTATCCTAAGTAACAAAACTACATTTTGTTAATTTATTTATGATACTTTTCCTCCAAACACCACTTCTTTTTTATTCAACCTGTATGTACATGTAATCTTTTTTTATGTAGAAATTTAACTTAATTAAAGTAGGCAGACTGTTTTTAGAAACCTGCAAACATATTGGTAATGGGTGAAGGCCCAGAAAGAGGAAGAGTAAAGATTGCTGACATGGGTTTTGCAAGATTATTTAATGCTCCACTTAAACCGCTAGCCGATTTAGATCCAGTTGTTGTAACATTCTGGTACCGAGCTCCAGAGCTACTTCTGGGCGCTAGGCATTATACTAAAGCTATAGGTAAGATCTTTAAAGTGTTATTGGAACCATATAACAGTTTTGAATAATTTTATTTCCATATGTAAGTTAATATTGATTACACCAATAGGAAAGACGAATTTACCGCTATCTCGCTCCATTACCCTTTTTTAGCGAGTTCGGAAACGCTCCGAGCACTATACTAATATGTTGTCTAATATTAAGAGTTTTTTTTTGTCCAATCTAAATCACTCTTTTAATCCTAATTTTTTTCAGATATTTGGGCGATAGGCTGTATTTTTGCTGAATTATTAACCTCTGAACCAATATTTCACTGTCGTCAAGAAGATATCAAGACAAGTAATCCTTACCATCATGATCAATTGGATAGGATATTTAATGTCATGGGATTTCCACAGGAAAAAGATTGGGAAGATATAAGGATAATGCCTGAACATTCTACTCTAGTCAAAGATTTCAAGAGATCTACGTAAGTCTATCATTGATAGGGTGCTTGTCACATGCACCTGTCATCATTCTGAGTCATATTTACAAGCTGTTATCCAGAAAGTAACAAATCGTCTAAATCGTAAATTTAGACGAGATTAATTATTTCCTCCACAAAATAGACTCTTAATTATTTCTAATAGCAAAGTGTACTGAAATCTTGATGTGTAAAAAATCATAAGTCAATTTTGTTCTTTGATTTAGAAGTGTTAAATAAATAGGGAAGGTGTCTTGTAGAAACTGCCAGAGTCCAAAATGTTATGAATGCTCTCAAAAGACAACTTATACCTACTGAGTCCTAAAATATAGTGCATCTTTTGCTTATGATTTCAAATTCAGTCACTGTAAATAAAATTATGGGGAAATATGTATGTATTATGTATAACTTGACTCCCTCGCAGCCTAGTTGGTTGTGTGGCCGACTGCCGCGCAGAAGGGTGTGGGTTCGATTCCCGCAGTGGACAAATATTTATGTGATAAAAACATTTGTGTTTGTCTTGAGTCTGGGTGTATTTATGTATAATATGTATGTATTTACAAAAAAAAATATGATATATATGTATCTGTATCCGTTGTCTGGTATCCATAACACAAGCTTTACTTACTTTGGGGCCAGACGGCGCTGTGTGTAATGTCCAAAAAATATTTATTTATTTATAAAGTTTTTCCGCACTTACTAAGGTTAGAGATGACTAAGCCGCGGTTTCATTGCTATGATAAGATGTGCACGCAAAGGCTACACTCGTAAACTACGTTGGTCTATTCGCACGAACATATGTAGCGATTATCTTCTTTGTCATACAAATTGAAGCTAAGTACACCTGCCTAGCGTGCGTAGCAATGCATTCGCGGCTTTAGATATTTTGTATTTCGAAAACTGATTGACCTGGATATATACATTCTCAAGGTTCTCGAGTGGTGACCGCGGATCGGAAGACGCAGCGTGGGTCAGCTTCCTACCATGTAGACAGACAACCTGGTTATATAGAGCCCCATGAAGAAGGTGGCTGTAGTAAAGATATATGAGAAAGGCCTACTTCCAGCAGTGGACGTCTTCTGGATGAGAACGATATACATAAGTACACGCGAAAAGATCAAAAAAATACACAAGAATGATGAATTAATATTAATCTTAAAAGTCATTTTTATAGGTATTTTTACCAATGTCTGCAATATCAATTAATTAAAAAAAAATATTACAGGTACCATAACAGTTCATTAAGTAAATATATGTCAAGGCATAATATAAAACCTGATAGTAAAGCATTCAGCCTTTTACAAAGGTTACTGCTGATGGATCCCAATAAGAGAATTACGTCAGAGCAAGCAATGCAAGATGCTTACTTTGCTGAAGATCCTTTGCCCTCACAGGTAACAATGCACTGTTGTTAAACAAGAAATTGAATTTAGCAACTGATAGCCAATTACGAATTTGCAAACGCAATATTTACAATCACCAAATAACAATTTAGTGCAACACAACACATGTTTGACTTGCATGATCACTGAGAAGAACTACCAGGATTTCTGTCATTATTCAATCACTGTAAGCCTGTTGTCAGTGGTAACATTCAAAAAAATATATTTTGAAAATGTTGTGATAGCTGATTTTGAGCTACCTTCTCCATCCTTAGGAGAAGGTAGCTTAAAATCAGTGTCATCTCACCTTGTGTTTTTACTCATACATTTTTTTGCTGGGGTAAATGGGTTGCGCTCTTGCGACACCCACTGTTGACCGATTTTTTTGTAATTTAGGAGCATATGAGTTGACCGTAGTGTTTATTTTTTTCAGGATGTTTTTGCGGGATGCCCTATACCTTATCCAAAAAGAGAATTTTTGACGGATGACGATCAAGAAGACAAAAACGATTCTAAGGCGCGACAAAATCAACAACAGCAGCAACAAACAAATGTAGGTTTGACATTTATTAGTGTAGTTTTTATTGAAAGATTTTTTTAAAGAAGGGTGATTTTTCGGAATATTTTGTGATTAAACGACAGTAAAAAAGACGGTAGTATATATCATAACAGATAGTCCTTCATCTTTAAAGATAGCAATTGTTTTTGTTGAATATAATGATTTTTAATTATATAAAACAGATTTTCTGTTACCCACGGTTACGGTGTTCTTCAGATGAAAATGACAATTTAGGGTTGATCTTCCGTACATTTTTTTCTGTTCATATAACCATCTTGATTTTCTCATAAATACAAAATAAATACTTGAATTTAATTTAATACAAGTTGATACTTTTGGGAATATCATAAACAACTAAAATAAATAAGTTAAGGTTTTATTATTTCTTAGCAACCTGCCAGTCAACAAACTTATCTGACTCTGTAGTCAGAAATGAAACTACACTGACTCCGTAGTCAGAAATGAAACTACACTTAATATATTTAAATGCGTATACGACGTGACACTAGCGACAAAGGACTGGATCAGATAAATTCTTTAACGCAAAAAAGCCCTTAAATTAATCAACATACTGTATAGCTCATTTGCCTTTACTTTATGGTTTCACCCGCGTTAGGTTACTGCTCTACTCCTTAAAGTCGTACCGTGAATTGAAATAGCCTAGAACCTTCCTTAATTTGAACACAAATTATTCATTAAACCGGTTAGTTTTTGAGATTTCCTCTCTTTAAGAAACTTAAGAACTCACCGCGGGTCCGCTCAAGCTAAATTTGGTTATCGGCGAGGGATTATTTTAGAAACATATATATTTTATATCAGAAAGAGACAGATAGGTTATAGTAAGAGAGTTTTCTACAGCAAAAATTCCAGTATAAAAGCTGTATAGTTCGTCCACGTCGATTTTGGTTCTGTGGGAACTTTTGAATTGTTCACGGTAAAAGTCTATGTCCTTGTCCGTTTCTTTAACTATCTCTGTGCCAAATTTCAGTAAACTTGTAAGAATGACAAACAAACGAACTTACTTTCGCATTAATTGTTTACCGATGTTTACTATGGATAGCTGGAGGACATAATACACATAACATCCATCATTTATGTTTCAGAACCAACAGAATCAGGTTCAAGCTAACAGCCACGATCATGGGGCTAATAATGCAAAAAGGATGAGAATGTCAGGTATGTTTCACCTTCGTGCAAGTCGGAATCGTGCACTGAATTAATTAATTAATCACTACATAATTTACAACCGCAAACGAGCCGGCCCTTTTGTCCACACTACAGGGGCACGGGACTGTTCTTAAAGGAAACGGCTTAGACCACCGCGCTTGTCCAGTATAAACTGGGCGATGTTGTCGAACTAGTGGTTACTTGACTGTCGGATTTATTTAGTTTTCATAGGGCCTCTGACTTAGCTTAGCGACTGCTGTGTGTAGACTGTCATGTAAGAACAGCCAAGAACGAAGTTTGACGTGCCCTATTAAGCACGGAGTAGCTTAGAAAAGGTCCCACTAGGCGATCACCCATCTAACGGCCGACCACGTCTGACGTTGCTTTATTTCGCGTATCGTTTACAATGGACAAATTTTAATGTAAATGGACCACGAGTGGAGTTATTTACCCGTACCATCTCGTTAAGAGCCAGTATTACTTGGCAGACAACTTGAGTATAGACAAAGACGACGCGATTTGTAACCAAGCGTTAATTTACCAGAAATAAATTAATAGTTTATTATAATTCAGTGCTATGAACAAAAGTGCTTTCTGTAAGGGTTTTAACAGCTATCACGACTTTGTTTTCCCAATTCGTAAAGTAGTAAAACATAACTATGCATATTTCTTTGTCACAACACTTTAAAAAGTAGTGAAAAAAGGTCAAAGTCCGGTTTTTAGCGAAAAATTTACTAAATCATGTTTCCACGCTTTTTCGTGTTTAAGCTATATCCACGAACAATACAAACATAAATTTCAGTTTTATCTATTGAGCAGATTCAAAGAATGCTTGCCAAAAAAATGTAATTTAGGTACTGTGGCCGTTCAACTTTGAAAACTTACACTTTTTTAGAGTTCCGTACGTCCGAAAGAAATACGACGGAACCCTCATAGGATCACGCATGTGTCTGTCTGTGTGTCCGTCTGTCACAGCTAATTTACTCTAAAGCACTGGACCGATTAAGTTTAAATTTGGTACTCACATGGGTTTCTGTGACCCAAACGTGTAACATAAATAAATGAATTTTAAATATGGCCGCCCTTGTCACGCATTTTTATCCAATTTTAGTATGAACAATTTGCCTTTGTCACACTTTGCATGCCCCTCCCTCCGCTTAATGCGGTGACGTATTAAATGGATTTTTTTAAAAAAACTTGCTTCATTTTAAAAACAGTAACTATTCTTGCAGGCAACCAAGGTAACAATGCAGGAGGGGGAGGTCAGCAAGAGTTCCATCAACAGCAACAGATGATGTTCGGAGGTCAGCAACAAGGAGGAAACTCACAACAGCAGGGCAGCTTTCAACAACGGTTTTAAATAAAGACAGTAAAAATTTTACCGTTTGGTTTGAATAAATAAGTTCCCTTTATAAGTACATATTACTGTTTGCGATATTGAATTTGCTTTACGCGGCGGTTAAAATTTCTACAATTTTGTGAGTTAATTTGGAAATGACTGCATTATTTATTTTGTGATAAGTAATAAACTTATTTCATGATACATGTTGCTTTTGTATTATGTAGTCAAGAATTTGTCAATAGACTAAAAGGTTTTAAATTATTTTAAATTAAATTAAATTATTTAAATTTCAGTTAAGTGACATAAAAATAAATAAAAAAAAAACAATTTTACGATTTTTATTCTAGCTACAAAACAGTCTTACAAAAAGAATTTAATTGAGTGAGTACATATCTAGCTTAAGAGCATACGATTCGGAGCGCCTCTTAGCGTGCTTCATAAAAACGAATTTTTCACTTATTTTTGATACTCTCTAAACACCACAATATTTTGTAGACATGTTCTAGTAATAAATATCTAGGTCCGCAATGTTGACACAGTGTTTTCTGTTAAATTTTATATTTCAAATGTTATACAGGATTCTAGTTTTTCATGCAAATGGTTTAAAAAAGGATGTCTGGTTAATAAAAACATTTTACAAGATTTTGGAAAACCACAAACATAGGTATTTGGCTTGGGATTATGACTCAAAAATTTCACAGTGATTGATCAGTAAATGTCAAAAACAAATGAGAAATTCGTCTGTATGAAGCCGCTAATCGTGTCCTCTTAAAAATGAGACAAACATTACTGTAGACGATAAATAATATACTATTCTAAAATTTCACTACAAATTAAAATCCTTATATATATATCTTTATGGACGTTTGTTTGTTTGATTGTTATTGCTAAGCGTTGCTGCGGAGCGATTGTCGAAGGGACGGAAAAGACATAGACTTTATTAAAATATTTTTGTAGGAATAACTATAAACAAATTTTGCTAGCAAACTTTCCGTCTATTATTTATACTAATATATAAAGCTGAAGAGTTTATTTGTTTGAACGCGCTAATCTACTAATGGTCCAATTTGAAATTTTTTTCAGTTTTATATAGCCCATTTATCGAGGAAGGCTATAGGCTATATATCATTACGATACGAAGACCAATAGGAGCGGTGCACCAACGAAGAATGTTTCAAAATCGGAAGTTTTTTTTCCTTCTGAGAGCTTTCGCTTCGTGCGCTGCGTAAACGGTTAAAGTTTCGCAAAAATCATGTATGACAGAATTGTTCCTCTTTGAAAGATCTTTAAAAAATTCTGTGACAGCATATGTGTACCTTTTAAGGTTGCCTCCTTTTTTATGCTAACCAAATTTGTTCTAAAATAATGCATTAATTGCGAAGGTGTTTCTATAAACATGATATTAATCCTTATCCAAATAAATACGTTATTTATCACAAAGCTTTAATTTAAAAAAAGTACTGCGCGCGCATTTATGATGTGCAAGGCCGTTGGGCAGTCATGAGGGGGAAGGGCGGTACCTATTATTTAAAAATATTTTCACCTTTTAAGTTTTTTCTTTATAATTGAGAAGTTGCCGTAAGAATCCTACGCCGATAACCAAATTTAGGGCGGGTGAAGCCGCTGGCAAGAGCTAAGTCTGCCGATAAATGCATTAAGCGCGAGTCAAGCCGCTAAAGCTAGTAATATTTTTTATAAATTTAGCTAATAACGACTTATTTAGAGGCCTTGCCTTTTCATGTACATTTCATCTAAACATTTTTATTCACATTTTTTAAGAACCGAGGTACAGAAACAACATCATAACATCTGAATATTTTCTGTTAAAAAATGATCAAATATCTTCAAAACTTGGGAAATATTTTTAAATATTTGCAATCATATTTTACAAACGTTTCATGGCAATGCAATGAACTCAAAACTAAATTGATGGTAACACAGAGTGTCTCATGAATAAGTTAACTATTTAAGAGTGTGCGATCTGCGGCGTTTCGTAGCGTGCCTCATACAAACGAATTCTGTACTTGGTTTTGACATTTACTTATCAAACACTAAAAATTCGTATACATGATCTCTGCCAAATAAATTTATGTCTGTGCTTTCCCAAAATCCTGAAAAATGTTTGTGAAGGTTTGAACCATATCCTGAAGAACACAGTCATTAAATTTAAGTCGGATCTACTCAGAAGATCCGGAGAAATCTTGGAAAAAAACAGTGTAATTAAAGTAGTATATATATTTTAAGCAAGCGCCTTAAGGTGGGGCTAACTGCGAACTCTTCAGCGGATATTTAAGGGATTTTGTTATATAGGGTTCATACATATATTAACAAGTGGCAGTTGAATGGGGTCCCTGACTTAAATAATCTTGAGTTATAAAGTTTGTATTTAGCTAAGTAAGTGTTTCCTATACAAATAAGGAGCTTTGTGTTGTAACACATAACTTAGCAGCATTCACTAAAATTGGACTATTTACCTTGTCAAAAAACCTATTTTCATAGCGTAAAATAGTTATTACGCTATTCTATTCTGCTCAGTCATGGTGGCTACTCATATAATTACCACAACTACCGTAACTCCTTCCTTACTACGTCACTGTTTTAATTATTTACACGCTATAAATAGGTTACTATAAGGCTCCTTGTAGACATCCGTTTTATTTACCGGATGCCAAAACTATTTTATTACCAGATCGTGAGTGTTTATACACACGTCGGAGGCACCATCCGTATGCCGCGGTATCCGGCGCGTGAAAACTTTAATTAAAACTTATACAAAACTGCGGTTCGGCATGAAAACTGCACCGACTAATATAGTCGTCTACAAGAGGCCTAAGGGTCAGCTCATACCAAGACGCGACGCGATGTGGAGAGCAGTTTGAAGATGCCCCGCGCGACGTCTTTTGTCACTACGAGCAACGAGACGCGACGCGACATGAAGTGGCTTGAAGATGCGTCTTCAAGCCTCTTCACGTCGTATCGCTTCTCGGTATAAGCCGACCCTAAGAGTTAAATTAGGATCGATGGTCAAATTCGACAACCGTCTGCGGTGCATTATGGATGATGGTATATTGCGCCTTGTTTAGTTCGTCTCTCTTGATTTTGTTGGAGTCTACTGTTCGTATGCGCGTACGGAGCTTGCCGCACCGCCCATCTACGATCTTCTCATATACTGAAAAGGAACAAAAATGGTTTTATACTATATACACATTTTTTTTGGTATTCTGAGCTCTACCACTACTGTACCATTTTTAAGTATAATTAATTATATCCATGTAACCTGAAAATTAAAATAAGTTTAATACTATACAGTGCAACATCCATTTCTAATCCGGGGTCTGTTGCTAGTGTCACGGAAGTGGTTTTAGTTTTAATGTTTTTTGCACTATAGTAGCTTAGGTATCTAACTGGTTCCGCAAAAGATAATGGTGATGTAAACGTCTGCAATACAGCCCCCGCTATGCTGCGCTCGCTCCTCTCGGGAAAATATTTTTTTGAACTAGGGAAATTAATAATCATGAAAAATGTATTACTTCATCCATTATTTTTAGTGGGATTGTATTAATAATAACTAGAAATTATCAATATAAATCTAAACTCAAATCTGACCGTGACATCATTTACTTATATTTGAGCAACGTAATCCAATATGAAGCTAAATAGTGCGTAACTGTGTTATTAGCAAACCGAATAATAGTATGAAACTTGTTAGACAGAGTATTACCTGACCATTTATGTTACGGCCATTAAATTCTACTCGGGCTAGTTAAAGTCGGCGTTACCCAAGTAAATGATCAGTTACTGAATTATTTACACCTGTTAGCTGCGGAAGTAGTAAAGTAGTTTAAAATTTAAAATGAAACGTATAACAGGTTTTGAGTCGAAGGGAATATGAAACGAATAGAAAGGATTGTTTTGATCCTCTGTCACATCACTATGGAGAAACAGGATGACCTGCTTTATGGCACAAAATACCATGTCAGTCATATTTTTTTTATTTAAATTAGGATTTTATAAACACTTGAATCGTCAGAGTTGTGAAATACTATGTTTTGAACCCTCCCAACCTCCCTCCGGTTCACAATGTTGTTGATTTCTACCGAGAAGAATCCGGCAAGAAACTCAATAGTTACTCTTAAAAAAAATCTCAAAAACTACAAATACAATCAATGTTGTAAATAAAAATTTTAATGTCGTTAATGGAAGAGTTTTTGTGGGAAGGACCAATTTTCACCCGGTCGGGGCTGCGGCACGCAGGTAGAGCGCGACACCTGAAAAATACGTATAGGTACTCATCTAAGAAAACAGGACCTCTCTTTCAGATAGTGACACATCCCTACGTCACTAACCAAACGCGTTTGAGTTCATATTCTGCTCCCGCATGTTGTAGGATGATGACGTAGTGTTTTATTAAATTTTATAGAATTTGCATTTTACTACCGGTTTCATTACCGGTTCTAAGTTCTAGAGTAATGAGCATAAATCACACAATTTTATGGCTTTCATGCGATCATGGTCGCATGAAATGTCGCTAGAGTCAAGTTCAGAGTGCCCGTGTTACAATGATTCGATTTATTGAACTTGACTTATAATTTTTATACTTACAGTATGCAAAGACTACAATATTTAATTATTATTTTGCTAGATTATTGGATAGGCTTGGCTGGAGCTTATAATAAGAGCTTATGCTTGACGTATCTAGCCCGTAAAAAAGCCTTCGATACTCCACTGTCTACCATCGCTGTATCGAAACGCTCTGATATTTTTTAAATTAAATCGTTTATCAGGTTGAGGATACCAGGCATGAAATTGTATTCAATTGCGAAATGGCGTTTGTCAAAATTATGTTTTGTAGCTCTGTATTGGAATATGTAATGGAAGAGATGTGTCATCAATCATCATCCTGAACAATCATCCAATCATCATTAGCGAATACATTGCAATGATATTCTTATTCTTCTTAGCAGAATAGTAATTGCTAGACTAGCTAGAGGAACTTAGTAATTGGGTACTACAACAGTTCGATGCAGTTGTTGTTTAGAACCTACAATACTTAATTGCCTCAATATGTACACTGTTCTAAGAAGTAAGTACTAATAACTAAAATCTTATTTTAGTTAGTATTGCCATAAGTTAGTTGTAATCCCTACTATGGAAATTCATTACTAACCTAAAAATCTATACTAATATATAATCTATAAATCTGAAGAGTTTGTTTGTTTGAACGCGCTAATCTTAGAAACTATTAGTCCGATTTGAAAAATTCTTTGAGTGTTAGATAGCCCATTTATCGAGGAAGGCTTCAAGGCTATATATCATTACGTTAAGACCAATAGAAGCGGAGCCCCAAAGAAGAATGTTTCAAAATCGGGAGTTTATTTTCCTTTTGAGAGCTTTCGCTCTGTACGCTGCGTAAACGGTTAAACTTTTGCAAAAATCTTGTATGACAGAATTGTTCCTCTTTAAAAGTTCTTTAAAAAATTCTGTGACAGCATATGTCTATCTTTTAAGGTTAGCTAACTATAACCTTTTTTATGCTAACCAAATTTGTTCTATAATAATGCATTATTTGCGAAGGTGTTTTTATAAACATGATATTAATCCTTACCCAAATAAATACGTTATTCATCACAAGTCTTTAATTTAAAACAAAATCTCTTTTCATCATTCGATTTCAATGAATATCTTAGGAGATATCGCAGTTTTAAAATAACATGTCATCAAAATAATGATCAAGTACTGCGCGCGCAGTTATGATGTGCAAAGCAGTCATGAGGGGGAAGGGCGATACCTATTATTAAAAAATATTTTCACCTTCTAAATTTTTTTTCTATAATTGAGGAGTTGCTGTAAGAATCCTACGCCGATAACCAAATTTGGGGCGGGCGAAACCGCTGGCAAAAGCTAGTAAATAAATAAAGAGATATGTAAAAAACTTACCATCCCTTTTAAACGAATTATGGCAGGCCATTAGGCAGATGGATGGAAATCCTTTCAAAGTGTTTGGGTCTATCGCTGCGTTGGATGAAGGAACTGCACATATTGGTTCTCTTTTTCCTTTGCAACCCCTTACGCAATCATCGTAGTCGTTCTTCTTTGCTCTTTGCGTCCTTCGAGTCCGAGTCGTTGTTGGTTTTCTTGTCGAGCTCGTGGGATTTATCCTCACATTTGTTATCGAGCCACTTGGTGCAACCACACGGATCTTAAGTGATTGAGAAACGAGTGGCCATAATGGCAATTTTGAAGTTGCATTTACTGTAATGCGAGGTTGTGGAGATGTTGCACATGGTGCTGGGGTTGATCTTATAGTTGTTATAACGGACGATAGCGGTTGCTGTCTAGTGGATGCTGGTGTGTTCGAAATTGTTACTGGTAAAGGGAGTCTTGACGATGGAATAATTCTTGATGTTGGTGGAGCAAATGTTATGGGTTGTAGCTGCGTTGATTGTATTGGATCTCTAAAGTTCTGAATAGACTGTGGTGCTTGCTGGTAAATAAGGAAGTAATTGGGCATCACTGTCGATCTAACTGGTTGGATTGCTTGTGGCAGTGCCGGTAACTGTGGTGGTAATGCAGGTTGAGGTGCAAATTGAATTTGAACTGGTTGTGGCATTTGCGGTTGAGGTTGCGGCGGCAATTGTATTTGAATTGGTTGAAAAGATGGTGTAGATTGTGATAGCGTTGTTTGTCGCTGAAGTAGTGTTGTTGGCGATGTAGTTGGTGGAGTTATAGACACTGTTGAAGACAAGGATACAGTAGAACCAGTCGTGGGTAGTGGTGTCGATGATGGAGGGTCAAACTCTGTCTCTCGTATTTCAGTAGAAAATGTCTCGGTTGATGTCAATGGTGTGCTTTTTGTAACAGGAGATGTTGTTGATGATGGTAACACTACTATAGGATTAGTCGACGAGAAAAAAGTTGATTCTGGAGGGTTCGTTGTTGAGAAGAATGGTGTTTCAGTAGAAAATATATCCGAGATAGATTGCGGTGAAAAGCTTCCTTCGTTTATAACATTTGCCGAATACCATGATTCTGGTAGTCTATTCGACAATATTTCAGTTCGACATAAATTTAAATCTGAAAATAAAAAAAACGTTTTGTTATATAAGTTTTTAAATTTTTACGTTACATTTTATTAATTGTACCATTTTAAAACGCCGCATTGTGGCTCGATATATTTTATTGTAATTAATTATTTTGTTTTACATTTAGATACCAGCAATCATTTTTAAAAACTTTTCAAAAACATAAAAAAATCTATATTAAAATCAACATAAATATTGTTTGATTTTTTTACTAGGAAGGTATATGTATCTGTTGATATACCTACATGCAAAGTTGATGACTACGTACGAAATGGATCAATTCAATTCAAAAGTGGGGTAGTAAGACGAGGATTCCTTAAACTACTCAATCTACCTTTACAATACCATTTTTAGGTTACCCTACCCAGAGGGTCCTAAGCCTGCGCTGTCTGTCTGTCCAATCATTAAAAGGCTCTATCTTTTAGATCGAAATAGGTAGAAGCCTAAATTTTTTACAGAATATAGGTTATAATGGGGAATTATCTATCAAATAATAAAAAGTTAAAATTTAAGGGGGCATTCAATACAAGAAATAGTTTTCGTTGCTTTTGCTCTATCGTAAACACAGTAATACATACAAAATTCCAACTTGCAGGGAAAAATAGTGTTATTTCTAAAGTATACCTAACAACAAATAATAAAAATTGGCCAAGTTTGAGATGAACCCAAGCCATTACTATTTTAAATTACCTGTACAACGCCATTTAGTAAAAGTATTAAGATAGACAGTAAAACAGTTGTTTGGGGAGTCCCATACAAGAAACACATTTTCGTTGCTTTTGCTCTATCGTAAACACAGTAATACATACAAAATTCAAACTTGCAGTAAAAAAATAGTGTGAACTGTAAAGTATAATAACAAATAATAAAAACTGGCCAAGTGTAAGACAGGCCCAAGCCATTACTATTTTAAATTACCGATACAGCGCCACCTAGCTTATTATTAAGAGAAGCAGTAACATTTGTTTATTGGAAACGATACTCAAAGTTAAGTATCTTCGGGCTTGGTCATTATTTTGATGACGTAAAAGAGATGTTTCATATCCGGTTTGCACCTTGCACATCTATTAGAAAATCAAAGAAAAATCTAAAGGTTATTAAAAAAATACTACAATTGCCCTGTCTTTTAATTTTAAACACTTAACACATAGCAAAAATTACCTTATCTTTGTTGAACTACTAGATAAGTATTGTACTACGTTAAAATGCTTATTAAAATTGTAGTATACCTACCTAACACAAGTCGGTGGTGGCCGAAGGGTTTCGATTCCACCTTGTGAACCCGGCGTGCACCAATGAGTCTTTTTCTTAAGCATGTACCGAGTTGTTATTTTATAATAATTTGCTTTCGTTCGATCCCTAGCTGTATCGTTATTACTTAAGATTTAGTGATGCAACTAATATGTAAGATATTTAAGGATTCACTCGGTAAATCAAAAATTTTAGAAACATGTTTACCTTTACTTTCCTCCATAGAAAAAAAAATCTGTCGCTAAGAAGGTATTCCTAAAAACCAAATTAAACAACTCACTACGGCGTAAATATTTCACGGAAGGTAATGAGTTTTAGAAAAACAACAAATGAGGTACATGTTTTCTATAAATTATACATTTTACATTTGCAAAATGTGTATTTCTTTAATTAATAAGAAGGAAATACCTAAATTCACAATAGTTCCGCCCCTCCTGGCTAGAGCCGCCACGCCAAGAGTGGGGACGTATGCGTATGAGGCTGATAAAGGATACCTAATACTAGAAAGTACTTACTAAAATCTTTTTGCTCCATAACTTTTTTTTATACATTTTACAAAAAAATACCTCAGACCAATCTTGTAGATGATCTTTTGAGGAAAATTTTTCTCTGTAATTTTTTTAAATTTCATTTATTTAAAACGCTGTTTCAGCGCTCCAAAGTTGACCGGGTTCGTCAATGCTCATGAGAATCCGATCAAAACGAAATGTTTAACTTATTTTTGTTTTTATTTTATTGTAAATATATTCTTAAAATTTTTTTGTTAAATTCGTACAACTTTACTTATTCATTCATAACTCTTTTCCCCGCCACCTAGAGTCTGTAGGCGCGTTTTTTTTACGTGACATCCTGACTTAGCTGGTGGTACCGCGCTATTCCTGAGTGAGAAAGTCGATCCATCTTTGCTCACTCTTGCTGGCGAACGTTTTTTCATAGCTTTATACGGCGGTAATAAAGACGACTCACTAGCGATAAAAACGATTTGCCAAGACGGTGACTAAAAATTCATTTAAATTATCATCGCTGCCTCGAACACAAGATGCAGCTGGTTTTCACAGTCTCCGAGTATATCACTTGGTTCAGTCGTGGCTCGGAAGATATCAAAATCCTGAAGATTCGGGCTGGAAAAAGCATGCAAATATTTGGATGCCAATACAAGCTTCCAAGCCTCCAGCACCCCCCGATCTATCTTATGAAATTAATTTTCTGCAGTTGCAAAGGAAACTGTGGAAGCATGTGTGGCTGCAGAAAAGCAGGCCTGAAATGCTCTACAATATGCCTCCATTGTTCTGGCGAAACATGCAGCAACATTATGGAAATGTCAAAGTTAATGGAAGAAAATGAATTCGAAAATGAATTTCCAACTATGACTCCAATTTTAACTCCTGTCATTTCTCGAACTTTCAAATTTGAGGTTGATTTAGAGATTCTGAGCCACAGCCTGGTCCATCGAAGAAAAATAGATTAGAGTAGCTAGCTAATAAGTGATTGAAAATATAATGATGTCGAGGATTACCTTATAAGAAAGATGTTCGTGGAGACTACAGACTCTACCTCATAGGTAGCGGGGAAAAGAGTTAGGAATGAATAAGTAAAGTTGTACGAAATAAACAAAAAACTTTAAAGAATATTTTATATTTACAATAAAAAAAAAACAAATGAGCATTGACGAACCCGGTCAACTTTGGAGCGCTGCAACAGCGTTTTAAATTATTGAAATTAAAAAAAATTACAGAGAAAAATTTTCCTCAAAAGATCATCTACAAGATTGGTCTGAGGTAATTTTTTTAACTTCTTTATTATTTATTATTATTTATTTATTCTTATAACTTCTTTAATTTTTTAATTTAGGGCAAAAAGATATGAAACATATTTGTAGGCAAAACAATTTGCTACAAATTTTTTGTAAGACGCATAGTTTCCAAGATATCGCGAAAAAAGTGTTTTCGCCCCCTTTTCCAAGATGGCGGCCGGATGACAAGGGTGGCGAACCCTCAAACTTGAGGTTAAGCTTCTATTGACCCCCCACACATGTCCCAAAAATAAAATTGCGTCCTCTAACAAATGCAATATTCGGTCCTTAAATTGTAACATTTCAATGGACTACAATACCAAAGCAGGAGACAACACGTATATTAAACAAAACATTTTTGTGTAATGTTTTGGCGCAACACAAGCAATAAACCCGGCTTAAAAAGTAACTACAATGTCTAGCGAACCATGCAAAAATCCTCAAAAACTAGTTACGTATTCTTCGTTGCCGAATGTTTGGTTTCCTTTTTCGTAACTTCTAACATCAATAAAAGTTTTTTCAGCGATGATTTACCTGGCATAATGTTATGCAGACCACTAATGAGTTCTTACCAAAACGTATCGTTTGAATAATTTATGACACTAATTGCTGTTAAAATCCGATAGGTAGCGCGTTAGGTTATTAAAAAAGTCTGTATTTATGCACCAAAATATTAAGGTAATTGTTCTATTTCCCCAATCTATGTTTTTAACACTTTTATGCCACCTTTAAAGTTTGCCGCTAAGCGGTCACCCATCCAAGTACTGACCAAGCTTGACGTTGTTTAACTTTGAATATCGTTTCCAAAAAACAAACGTGTTATTGTTTCTTTCAATAGTAAGCTATATGGCGCTGTACCGGTAATTTATAATAGGCCGGTTTTTATTATTTGTTGTTAAACTTTTTCACACTATTTTTATTGCAAGTTTAAAGTTCGTATATATTACTGTTTTAACGATAGAACAAAAACAACGAAAATGTAGTTCTTGTATGAGGACTCCCCAAACAAATGTGTTACTGCTTCCTTTTATACTGTTGCTAGATGGCGTTGTACCGGTTATTTAAAATTGCAATAGCTTCGGCCTGTCTCACACTTTTTTTCCGATTTTTATTATTTCCTGTTATACTATAGCGTTTACATTATTTAACACTGCACGTTTGTAGTTTGTATGTATTACTGTTTTAACGATAGAGCAAAATACAACGAAAATGTGTTAATTGTATGGGGGGAAATTTTATCTTTTTATTATTTGTTAAATAATCCCCCATCATAACACATATTCTGTGAAAAATGCAGGCTTCTACCTATGTCGGTCTAAAAGATAGAGCCTTTTAATGGTCGCACAGACAGACAGACAGCGTAGGCTTAGTAATAGGGCTCCGTAGGCACCCTCTGGGTACGGAACCCTGAAAATGTATTTGTATGTGCACACAAAGCCGGATCATATGGCAACATATAGTAACCCCACTTTTTTATTTCGACTCCCCATTTCCAATAACTTTTTACAAGGTAAAACAAGTTCTACAGATGTAAAAATTTTCAATTTAATAGCAATCAATATCTATACCAATGTATATAGTGAGAGAGAGCGAGAGGGATTTTTGTAAGTTTGTATGTTACAAAAGAGGGTTAACTCTGGCCGGAACCACTAAACATATTCAAAAAAATCGATGTTAAAGGTACCCTATTAATATCGACTATTTATGCCTTAGTACCATAACTTATTTTGTTCTACAGTGAAACAACGTGCGCCAGGTCAGCTAGCAGAAAATAAAATTGGATTTGCAATTTTTGTACGGAATCCTAAAACTCAATAAGTACCAAAACAGTAACCTACAAAAAAATCCTACTCATATTATAAATGTGAAAGTTTGTATGTCTCGATGTTTGTTACTCAATCACGCTTTTACCACTTGACGCATCGGGATGAAACTTGACATACACATAGGTTAGGTCCTGGAATTGCATATAGGCTACTTTTCAAAATTCAAAAGTACCCGCGGGAATAACTAAAACAGAATTTAAAGAACAATAGATGTAGCTTGCTATAGCAAACTTCATTAGTATAATTAAGGAGATAATTAAGGAGTTCCACGCCGATAACCGAATTCAGGGCGGGCGGAGCCGCTGGCAAAGTCTAGTGATTAATAAAGCGAATAAAAAGGTCACAAACACAACGCTCATTCTGATCAGTTTTGTTATAGTTTCCCCGTAATTGAACCTCAGGTGAACCTTGACGCACACAAAAGGTATGATCGATCATGTTTGTGTTAAAAGTCTATTGTTAAAGATCAAAACATTACTTACGTGTTATAACTAGGAGCGTGAATATAGGCACGTGATCCATGTTGTGGCAACTCAGGCTGTGTGCAAAGCATGCACCATTGCATCCAGTGGAAAGTGGGAACCGGCATAACTGGCTCCCACTGTTGCACCGGTCAATCAACGCATTGTTGTGATTGACGCAAGTTGCGGTAAAGGAATGAAATAGGTTTAATTTCTTTATAGGTACAGTGGAGCCTTCGAAGATGGCGAGTAATGACAAAGAGCTTAATTTTCACGCAATTATATAAAAAAAATTACTACACCATGACACATGACATGTAGGTACTATTCCATAATCTGTGTTTTACAGTTTAACAGTATTGAAAAGTATGATTAAGTTGTACAATTACAACTAAGTTGTACCGCGCGAGAGAGTACCTAGCAACTACCTAAGTACTTTTAGATTCTACCATTAAATATATTAAGGAGATGATAAAATTAATATCAAGGGCAGAAGAAGGGAAATTATTAATTTTAATATAAAATATTTTTTCTAAAACTAAAATACCTACTTGTACATGCTATCACTAAGTTTGTTTAGGTTTATTTGTGTAAACTCAGTTCACTAAAACTCATTTCACCTAACATTTTATTTGTGTAATCGCTCGAAGTAAGAAAAAATATCTACAAAAAAGAATAGACTTAAAAACAGTCGCTACATAAATGAGACTAAAAAGTTGGTAGTACGGGTACTATAAATATTAGTAAATGAATATTCAACTCTTTGAAATAAGCTAAATTCACATTGACTGATTATCACATTTACTACAACATGGTTAACGGAGTTAAAAAAGTTGTGTAACTCGGTATTCAAGTACCTATACACTATTTTTATGCACTAGAATTTTCCTGTGGCTTTGCTCACGCAGAATTTGGTTATCACGATGGTATTCTTACAGGAGCGTTCGCGTTATTTACTCTTCTGTTCAGGTGTTAGGCGGCCGAAGATACGCGACGCAATTTCGGTCAGCTATGAACCAGCCCTAAGGATAAAAAAGGGCTGTGTCGGAATTTGATGCCGCGATCGAGGGTTCATTAAAATCGCTCTAAAAGAGAGACCTTTAAGATCGGATAGTCAGACAGACATTCAAACAGACAGACCTACAGATACTGTAAATTTAGTAATAGTGATTCTTTCATACTCTTTGGGTAAACTTTAAAAACCAACTTGAAATATTATTTGAGATTTTGTATGAAAAATCAAAATCCTGTGAAACCTTTAAACTATAGGTTTAATTAAAATAAAAAACTAGCAAACTGCAGACCTAGGTATTTATTCCTGGATTACATCTGTAAATTTAATTTTAAAAAAAGTGCAAATAATATTTTCTTATGATAAACTAACACACTGCGGTCTGGTCCCAAACTTAATAAACAAAGCTATGAATACCAGACAACGGTGTACCCGTTTGCTTGTAAATATACATATATTATCTGTATTTAAAAAAAACCTCCAGACTCGAAACAAACACAAATGGTCATCTCATAACACATAAATGTTTATCGTGTACGGGTATCGAACCTACGTCCCTCGGTTCAGCAGACAGTTTATTACCATGGGCTACTGAAACATTTAAGAGTGTACTACTAAGTACACAACACAACACGATTGGCCAATAAAATTTTACGACAGCTAATTTTTAATGATAAATAAAACTTTATCTACGTGTTATTATAAAAGCTTTGAAAACAGCTCAAAGATAATATTGTTATAGAAGAAAATAGTCAGAATATTTTTTTATAACTTAATTATTTAAATCTGTGTGTTGTTAATTAATACTAGTAAATATATAGATAGAGCAAGTAGTAACATTTAACAAGAAGTTTAATTGCGGCACGTCAAGAAAGTTTTGGAACGCTGTATTTTTATTTGTTTTAAATGTAAGTCCTCATATATCTACCTTTAATTGAAAAAAATAGTTTAACAAGATTAAAACTATTTATTTAAAATAATACTCTATTGGTTTTGTGGTTTATAAAGCATGGCCCCAAGCACTGCAAGACATGATGAAGTTATTGCAAAATCTGAACATTTTGAAAAGTTACAGTCGACGCAAGCAACTCCAAGAGAATATGAGGTTGTATATAGGAACTTACTGATTTTCGGATATTGGCATATAGCAGCTGCGTATGGACTATTCCTATGTTTATCTTCAGCGAAGTGGGCAACGATCATGTTTGGTAATTAATTAAATTCTTCGTATTGATATATCTTATACGAAAAAATATTATACTAAAATTAATAATAGAGTTTTTATACCACGCTGGCAAACAAGCTTACGGCCCCCGTGGTGTTAGTGGTCACCGTAGCCTATGGAAGCTTTTAACACCAGTAGCATTACTCGTTGCCGACCCTCCAAAAGTATAATCACTCCCTTCTTGAAGAACTCCGTAATCTAGTCACTGTGCTAAGCGTTTTCGGGAGGCAGTTTCTTTGATTTATAGAGTTTTTTTTTCTAAACGGACTATGCAGTTGGCTGCTGCAGCCATTACTGCTCCACCGGGCTTTTGGGGCGTGACTCTGAAGGAGCGAGGGGATCCTTGGCTTGGGTTGTCGCTCTTGGGGTTTTTAGAACTCCGTAGCCAAATGGCATAAGCGAAATCTTTATAAATTCGTCATGACTGTCCGTATGTCACAGCCTTATAATTACACCGTCTTTATATTATATAAATTCAAATGATTTTTTTTGAAATAAAGGTGTCTTCTGTAAACTGCCATAAATAGTTGTAAGTTGTAAAATTGAGAATTTTTTTTTTGGGATTTTTAGCGTAGGTACTCGTAGCTCTTTATACACTGAACCGAGCGTTAAATAGGGCTTTAAAAATAAATTTAAGGTTTCTTATTAGTTTTTTATGTAAGGTGTTTATTTTGCGAGTAAGCTTTTAAAGTTAAAAATATGTGTTAAACCGCGGGTTCTAAAAATATGAAAAGTCACGATTTAATAATAATTTAAATCAAAACTTTTTTGATCAAAATCGGCTCAATATTTATAAACGTATTCCTCATAATTCTCAGTAACTGTTAAATATTGTTTGAAAAAAATTTTGTTAGAGGGGGGTGGGACCTCTAACTTAAAACCACGTTTTCTAAAAATCTGAAAAAAAAAATTACGATAATAGTGATTTATTATACTTTAAGAGGTCGCGGTTCCTCGCGATCGCATATGTTTTTGACATTTACCGATCAATCACTGTGAAATTTCTTAGTCATAATCCCAAGCAAATACCTAGGTCTGTGGTTTTTCCAAAATCTTGTAAAACGTTCTGTTGACTAGAAATCTTTTTTAAAACCATTTGTATAAAAAAAAATTAGAATCCAGTATAACTTTTGAACTATAAAATTTTATAGAAAACTGGCACACTGCAGACCTAGATATTTATTACTAGAACATGTCTTAAAAATTTCGTGGTGTCAACAACATGTGTCAAAAATAGATGTGAAATTCGTTTGTATTAAGCGCGCTGCGAGGCGCCGCGAAGTGTATCCTCTTAAATGAAAATTATTATAGGCAAAACCGATCCACATTTTTTTTAGATATTCGCAAAAATTCACGAAAACCTAACGTGTACGATTCGCACTTTGAAAGTTTGTATTGATATATCCTATACCCGTCGAATACATGTAATTTTTTTCTACAGCTTTCGTGCTTTACATCGCAGCAGAAATTGGAATCACAGCAGGAGCACATAGACTTTGGTCACACAAAGCTTTTAAAGCTAAGCTCCCAGTGGAAATAATTCTAATGTTATTCAACTCTATAGCTTTCCAAAACACTGCAATTGACTGGGTTAGAGACCATAGGCTTCATCACAAATACTGTGATACGGATGCAGACCCTTACAACGCCAAGAGAGGGTTATTTTACTCACATATAGGATGTTTACTTGTGAGAAAACATCCTGAAGTCAAAAGATGTGGAAAGTTTATTGACATGGAAGATGTATACAATAATCCTTTGCTGCGATTTCAAAAAAAGTTAGGTTGATTCCCTTTTTTTTTATTAGAATTTTTGGAAATTTATTATGAATTTCCTAAATGACAAAGTTTGCATGAGAAGTGCGTCATTTTTAGAGTTCCATATTCAAACAAGGAATCTTTAGAATTTCACCATGGTCGAGCTTCTATCCGTCCGTATGTTACATTGTTTATATACTATTGATATACAGCGCTGGAATTTGGTATAAGTGTGTTTTATTGTACATATAGATAATACTTGCTATAAAAACATGTCCTTGTATTAAAAAAAAAGGTATCTGGCATGACGAGGATGGATTTTTGACGTGATTTCGATGAACGTCTTTCTCGTCGTACCGGATAAGAATACGATATAAAACAAACAGCATTTCCTATTTTTGTCTTTCTCGATCTGTTCTTTGCCATGTTTTTCTTCTAACGTCCCCTATATCGCCATCCCATATTCTAGCTTTCCTCTTCCTCTTTAACCTGCTTCAAAAATATTTTTTTATTAATATCACTAAGGTGGCAAACAAGCTTACGGTCCGCCTGATGGTAAGTGGTCACCGTAGCTTATGGACACACCGATGTTGCAAACACCTGGGGTATCACTCGCGCGTTACTGACCCAAAAATCTATCTAATCAAAAATCTAATAACTTCTTTCTTGAAGAACACCATACTGTAGTCCTAAGAGAAAATGATGAAGTTGGTTATCATTTGACCCGTATGTATGTAATATTGTTATAATTGCACGTTATTCATATAAAAGCTAGTTTAGAATCCCACAGATGTGCCAAATTTAAAAAGTTTATGTATGTATGTATGTTCACGTATTTCTCAGAAACAATAGATCGGATTCAAATTTTTTTTTTGATTTACCGTTCAAATTAGGGGACTATGCAAGCTTTATCACGATCGCTTTAGTGGTTTTTACGATATGGACTAATAAAAAAAAATACACTTCCTTCAACTCCCTACTAAACAGTTACTAAAAAATTTGCCTTAGGCATAAACCCGACATGGCACATAGAGTTAAGTGTTTTCTTCTTTTTGAAGTCAATTACCAAATATTTTTTTTCATTTAAAAATGTTAATTAGACCCTTGGAAATACATATGTGAGTTTAAGATCATTCTTATTAATTAAGAAAGTATGGGGTTCTAAGGGAAGGCAATTCGGGATTGAAACAGGATAGGGGAATCTATTTTATGAAGGAGCGGAAAACTACACATTTTGACTGGGCCCTTAAGCGGGAGTCGCCGCTCTGTTAACCTGCCAATTTTTTTTTAAACACTGACATAAAAGTAATTGATGTGCTTCTTGTACCTACATAACTTTTTATACAATATTTTTTTTAGAACTCAATCAAATCTCATTTGCTCCCACTAAATATAGAAGAGCCATTTCACGTTTTACGAATAAACGGAACGTAATAGTTATTTGTTATGCAAGGCTGCAAACTTGTTATTTGGCGTGAGTACCTGTATTAACTACCGAGCAACGAAGGATGCCAAGGTTGAACCCACGAGTAAAGCGAGTGGTTCATAAATAGAATCAAAGGAAACCCAAGGATTCAAAGGCACAAGACCCAATTATTTTGCAGCCTCGCAAAACATTTATTTTCAGGACAAAGCGTGATTCTAAACGTTTCATTGTGGTTTCATTATGTTTTTTTACGTAGAATTAAGAAAAATCTTATTTTCCGTTTCCTCGCAGATTTTGAACGATTAAGAAAGCCTTTCCGAGCCAAACTTAGTCGTTCAATCCTCATGTGGGACTGTCATTCCAAATCATTCCGATCTAGTTACCATCGCCTTTCGGCTGGGCCCAACATCACACACGAGCACATTTTCCGGGCTTAGAATGAAATGTAGGTACTATTGTATATTTTGTCGATCTCATAAAAATAAAATACTTTCCATTTCAGATTTGCAATACCTTTCATCGGAGCAGTTTGCTTTGTTTTGCCTACTTTAGTACCAATGTACTTCTGGGGAGAAAGCTTAAACAACGCATGGCACATTACATTACTTCGATATGTTATGAATCTTAATGCTACCTTTTTAATAAATAGTGTAGGACACAAGTGGGGAAATAAACCTTATGATAAAACTTTATCTTCTACCGAGAATCTTTCTGTAATATTATTTACGTTAGGGGAAGGATATCACAACTACCACCATGCATTCCCATGGGACTATCGAGCTGCTGAACTTGGTAACAATAAATTGAATGCAACAACGATGTTTATTGATTTTTTTGCATGGATTGGGTGGGTTTATGACTTAAAGACTGCTAATGAGGATATAATAAAGGCTAGAGTCGCAAGAACTGGAGTTGGAACTAAGCTTTTGGGTGAGAACGGGAAGAGTTTGGAGAAGAAAATAAAGTAAGAAGTTGTAAGTAGTTGGCATTTCTGCTAAAAACGGCCACTTTTAGCAGAAATGCCAACTACAACTCACAGATATTATTTAGAAACTAATAAGACCTTCTAAAAATAACTTATGACTAGTTTTATATTTACAACGTTTGGATTTAAGAAATTCGTTTTCTGCGAAGAGAAAATTGAGGATATCTAATGGCGGCGCTAATGTGCTGTACGAGGGCTCTTTAATTGTTAAAAGGGTAAATAATTAAGAATTTATCGTCCGCTATGTAAATAAATGATATCTTGAGTTTGTTTTTTATTATTAATAAATTGACACGTTTATATTATACCTATGTAATTTAATCTTTAATTAAATGTTTCACGTTAATATTTTTATAAATTATGTGTAAATTAACCACTTCATGGCGTGTTTATACCGCGTACACCCATAAAAAAAAACCCTAGGGCAGTCCCCGTTGCCAGAGCAAGCATATCCAATGTTGTTGTGTGACTTTTAATGGCTAGTGTGTATCGTTATATGCGACACAGTATAAAAAGATGGCGATGACTGTATTATTGGAAAACGTGGTTTCCCACTCCGCATCATGCTAGCAGCCTACCACGGTGCTTATTTTTAGTAGGAATCCAATTTGAGCTCTTAGTTTCTTGTCCATAGTTGTTTAATTTATCCTTTTATAAATATGGCGTTTTGACTTCAGTGGGTGGAAGGAAGGGGGGGGGGGGGAGACTTTAAGTTGTGTTAGTTGTTTATATTGATGATTTACTAACATGATTCACCTGGAAGTAAAAACCTGTTTTTTGTGATTTTTTTCATACTTTGACCAGCTGTATCTCGGTTCAAAAATGCGTTTGATTAGGAGATAAAAGCAAAAAACTAAACAAAACGCACAAATTTCGAGGATTGTTGCCCCCCTCAAGTAAGCACAGGGTCCTCGAGGTCAAAATATAGATTCTTCGCCCAAAAGTATCCCTTAATGACATACCAAAATTTCATTAACTTCGGAATACCTTTTTTTAGTACTTAAAAAGTGGATATCGACTGGATTATCATCTGGCAGTGGTTTCTCTACTTGTGTTCCCGCCACTTCAATTGCATTTATTCACTTTGCACTTTTATTTATTTACTTGAATTACTTGATGAAGAACATTATGTGTAACACGGGCTACCGCCCGATAATTACAAACTCGAGTCATTAAAGCCTTCGGCTTCTAAATTGCCTCTTTTTTTTTTAGTTAGTAAGTTTCTCTTTACTAACCTTGATATACAATGTAGTATTTCATCAAATTCACTCGTAAACAGTAAAATTACGTGCAAGCAAAGCGGGTGCTAAGACCTTAATTATTCCTTCGGGCCTTTTTTTTGTAAATTATACTTTTCTCAAAGCAAAGTGTACGTTTATATAACTTACAGGGCGGTAATGATGCGCTTATTCTATTACGTATGTATAAAAGCTGTCTGTTTAAAATATGAACTACGCGCACACTACAAGCAAGCAATCACAAGTTTTAACTTCAGCCAAAACTTTCGAGCGATCGAGCGCCATCTGTGGTGTTGTTTTCTTTACTTCTATTCCCGCCATTTCAATTGTGTTTTGGTAAGTTCATTTATTTATTCACCATCCGTACCTTGAAAGGAAATAAGGAACCCTTATAGGACCACTTTGTTGTCCGTCTGCCCATCTGTTTGTCTGTCAAGACCATTGATCTCAGGAACGCATGAAGGTATTAAGTTGAAATTAATATCAAAGCTCTACGGTCTCCTCAAGCTGTCAAAAAATCAAGATTATAAATTAATGCAATGAAAAATATTTGTTTTACAGTTTGTTTTTTATAGCTGAAAAACTATTTTTTTTTAATACGCAAAAATAGTCTCAAGTGTAGTTGCTCGTGCTGTACTTGCTACCGAACTATTTTTTTAATATTTTATCTGGGGGCACGATAGTGCCCCGCCAAGACGAGTCAAGCGAAGCGCAACGGCACTACCTACCTTTTCTCGAAGCGTTTTGTCGTTTTTTTGAACTTAGGTTTTGATTATACCAGGTAAACAAAATTTTTGGGATATGATAGTGTAGAATAGTGCTCTTATAAAATATGGTCATAAGTAACTTACAAAAAGAAGTGAAATCCCACCAAAAACATTTTCATGTAAAATGTTGCCAAGACGAGACCATATGGCTCACGCTCACGATGTCAAAAAGTAATCAGATCTCATGTAGAGCAAAGCTTCTGACTCTACACGCCCTAACTCTACAAGCCCAAATTTCACAAACTCTACACCTTAGTTAAAATATGTGGCTTACCGCCACCCTAAATATACAATACACACTATTCTCTATCTGAAAGTTGTCTAGTAAAAAATTATAGACAACTTAATTGTATACTTCTGTAAATCTATAGCTATTATTGAAATAATATGGTGTTCAATAGATATAAAAAATACAAACATATATCTAGCTTTAGAAAAACGTCATATAAATATTTTTTGTATTTGTTTATAATAACAATTTTTTATATTTACTTGAGGACGGTATTATTTACTACCTTTGTAATAAAACCTTTAACAGATGATTGTATTATTTTATATTTTATATTATTTTTTAAGAAGTGACAACAAGGTCTTTTGGAGGCTGATATTAATAAAACATTTACACGGAAAACATTAATGATTTCTTTGGCTCAAAATTAGTTTTTTTTATATTAAGTATAATATTTATCGGGGCGATCAGTATTAAAACTACCCACATATCCGAAGTTTTTAAGAATAAAAAGTCACAGTATCTGAAAAGCTGATGTCACAGCACACGACACTAACGGTATCTGAACGTCTATTATTGTCCTGTGATAAATTACTTGGTTTTATAATATTAATCACTGGGTTCGATGCCGAGGGTAATCTAAAACCGTCTTCCTGATTGAAATTTTCTTTGTTTCAATATAGATTCAGGCACAATTCTACTGTAATAATGGCGATCAGTGGAGTGGATTTGGGCCTGAAGCTCTATATCCGACCCGAAATATATAAAAACAATGTGTTTAAAGCGCGATAGTGAAAAAAAAAAACAAAACATATGTTCGTCGATAGAGCAAACACACTGACCGGAACATTCGAGCTCAGGAACTTGGACAGAGCGTCAGGAGGCGGCAGTGCTAAGACATTTGCTAAAAATTAGAGGCATAAAAAGCAAAAACCGAATAACCAACTGCGTCTTATGAACGCCACTATCTTTTTCACTTTTCCCGGAAAAAAATATTAAAATCAAAACTTTTCTGACCCCGTGGTCAAAAATTTAAAGTCGCCATATTAAAATGGTGTGAACTTACAGCGTTACTAGTGACCAAACATCTAAGGTCTGAAGGTTAGAAAAGTTTGTTGCACTGTAAGTACTAACGTAGTGCATTAAAAGTGTGACTAATATAGTATACACAATGACCTTATGTGGAACAGGCTATAGCACTACATAAATTTAAGAAATAATACGCAGAACTTAGTAAAATGTTATGTTTAAGTTGTCGATAAATATATAGTTTCCGTTCAGCCTGTCTTGTAGCACAGTGTACCAGCACATAGTATTTTAAAGCATTTTATATTTTTAGTTATTACTGTAACCTGGATACCTATTCATGTATAACATTTTGTTTTTTTAACTTTCAATTAAAAAATATAATGTAAAATCTTGTATTGTAACTAGCATAAGATTATGGATCATAACAAAAGTTCAGTTTAAGTGTGTCATTATATTTTTTGTTTGTCTTCATGAAAAACAAGAAGTAATTTACGTAAAAATTATGCGCTTAAAGTAAAATCAGTGTTCTGCGATCAGCAAAGATATTATCTGTATGAGTCATTAATATAACAATAAACAATGGTGTGAATGTACAAAACGTTGTGATACATCTTCCATTCATCATTCATATGATTGCTGTACAAGTAAAGACAAGGGCAAAAGAAAATTTAAATACTTGAAGGTATGTATTTAATTGAATTTTGTATAAAAATTAATGAGTAATTATTATGTAATTAATCTTTGTTATTCCTTTTTTTTTTTCTGGGAAATCCTATTGATACTTTAGCGTCGTGGGCCGGCGCGGCGCAAAGGTTATGCCGGACTTTTACCGGTTAAAATTCAACGGTGCCCACCAGTCGCTCGTAGATTCTGGGCAGTATTTCACCTTCACCATTCCTCCTCCTAGATTTGAGGGAATAAAGGAGATGAAAGAAGAGTGTGACTCTTTTTTCCCTTTTCGTGGAGAGACAGGTTTTGTTTCTGTTTACTCCAAAATCGTTCAAATATATTTTAAAAACTTATCCCGTGCCAATTAAGACAAATGGTGAGAAACAGAGATGATGAGAAACAGAGAGAAAGAAGGAAAGATGAACAGGCGGATGCATTATGCGACATGATGTGTATAGCAGAGCGAAACGTCTTTCGGATCCGCTTGGTGGGTAAGAATAGCGATCTATCTTATCTCGCGTAGCGGACTAGATCCTTTCCTGGTTTTCGTTACTGCTTTGACATTTTTGTACAAGAGTTATAAAAGGGTCTGTTTTCTGCTGAGGGATAATTGTTACGCTGTCGTCGTGAGCATTACGCTCTCTTATTAGTAACTTTATGTCTTCGGGCACCAGTGATCGCTCTTCACTGGTGATGGTTTAGAGCACGCGCTGATCTGAATCGCTGAATAGTTTAGCTTAGTGACTATCAAGAGATTCAATAGCCATTTCTTATCTAGTTGCCGTAAGCTGATAAGCTTTTTAGGGCTTTCGTGAATTTATCTGAGTTCGCCACAGACTTTTCGCAGGGCCTTTGTCAGATGTGAGTCGGAGGGATATAATAACGGTAAAAAGGTCAAGGCAAAAGCCGCCCAGCATTTCTACAGAAACTTAGGCTTAGATTCTGTAAAAGCGCCAACTATGTCCAGCCTATGGCTGTCATTAACGGCTAAAAGAGTAGATATCTTTAGAGCTATAATGTTAAAGTTGAATATGTGAATCAGTCGACAGAGAACCTTGCCTTTGCCAATGGTAGTAATGCAGTACCAGAAACGGTATTTGCTAAATATTTACATTTACATATAGTCAAATAAATTGAAATTCACTATGGGAAGTAAGGCATATCTACGAGATGATAACGGCTGGTCATGGCTATTCGGTATTGATAGCCGGTAGTGGCTATTTGATGGCTCTTACTCGTATTCCCACCAAGCGAACGTTCCGACCCACATATCATATCACATTATGCATTTGCCTTTTACCTCTCCTTCCCTTTTTCTCTCTTTCTCACCATCTCATCTATCTCTGTTTCGGTAGTTTAACGGAATAAGTCTAAAAATTATATTTCAACAATTTTGAAATAAATAGAAAACAAACGGTATATCGGCAGCAAAATAATAATATTCCTCTTTGACGCCCGATTACAGCTATTGCGTTTTCTTTACGTTTTGAGACCTGGAGAATCGTTTGCCATCATTTTTAGAGTGATATCTGGGTGTAAGTGTGTGTGTATATGTATGTATGGAGGTTAGCTTTTTTTTGTTACTCGATGTCTCAAGAACCAATGGACCAATTTGTCTCGTAACCATATCAATCGATACGCCACGTCACACGTCATGACTTAGATCTGAAAAGAGTTTGAGCAAAATTGGTCAAGCGGTTAGTTTTTTATAGCTAAAAAAATTGTTTTTTTTAAGACGCAAAAAATATTCTCAAAAGAAGTTGCTCGTGCGGTTCTTGCTACCGAACCCATTTTTTTACTGCACTATTTATATTTTATGAGTTTTAAACCTATATTCAAAAAAAAATTTAGAAAAGATTTAGATATTTATCTTCAACATCTTTCTTTGTTTACAAGCGTCATGGATTAGTCAACAATAAAAAATTAAATAAATTAAGATATTTTTTTGATATACTTACTTTTTAATTGTTTCATTGAAGTTCTTAAGCCCGATTTCTTAATAATATACTTCAAAGTCTTTGCAGTATGTCCCCTATCTTTAACATTATCAAGATTTGTGGTTGTGCGTGTTGGTCATACAGACAGACAAAAATCATAACTCTTATTCAGACACCAAACATAAATAGATATAACTCTTTAATTTAACTACAAACAGCAGACACAGAAACTGACTCGCACTAAGGGTTCCGTACAGCAACATAATATTAAATCTCAAGTGACAATATTGATACAATGCCTAATACATAACAGTTAGCAATCATTTGCATTTATTTATTTATCTTCAAATTAAATGTTTAAATTACTACATTTTATAAATTAATGCGTGTAATACTAGCAATATCCTAAAAACCTAATACAAAATTGATATCATTAATTAACTTAAAATTACTTTCCAAGTTTAATTTAATCGTTATGTATTAAAAAAAAAACAAAAAAACCCTGGCCAAGTGCGAGTTGGAATCGCGCACCGCGTGTTTCGTACCTACCACCATTTACGTAATTTACAATCACAAACAATAACAAAAAGTGTGCATGTATATATATTGTATACCTATGCATTACTGTGTTAACGTGATTTTTACGATAGAGCGAAAACTACGAAAATGTACGTTTCTTATACGTGGACCCCTTAAATTTTTAACTTTTCTAACTTTTTATTATTTGTTAGATAATCCCATTATAACACATATTTTGTGAAAATTTCAGGCTTCTACCTATTTCGGTCTAATACATACAGCCCCTTAATGGTCGCACAGACAGACAGACAGACAGCCAGCGTAGGCTTAGTAATAGGTCTCTGCTGGCACCCTTTGAGTACGGAACCCTAAAAAAAGTATGCCGCTAAGCGGTCAGCCATCCAATGACTAACCAAGCCTGACGTTGCTTAACTTTGAATATACAAGACGAGAGGGGGGGGCGAGCGCACCCAACTACCATATGTCGTCACATATGGCTAGTTGGGTGCCAGTTATATTTATTGTAGTGGTGCCTTGACCGTATGACTGACTATATGAATTAAATTAATGTTTTAGTTGCGATGTAAACCTAAACACACTTTAGAATACATCCTGGATACTGGCACACAAACTTTTTTTTTTTAAATAATACGATTTAAATAGTTTCAAAGATAGGCAAAGCAGACCAAGTGAAACCCAGGTATGTAAGAAGTATCGATTAATTTCATTTTACAGATTATGTATATTACATTTGATAATACATATATAATAGAAAAGATGATTGAGAGAATCCGGAAAGAATTGGGGCTAACGGAAATACGCAACTGATACCGAGACATATAAAAATGTATGTAGCTTCTGGAACCTCATCTTATTCTGTACAGATGCCAGAATTATAAGGCTGTAAGATACTACAGATGGATGGAAGAACGATACTTAACTTTAAGAATTTCCTTTTTGCCATACGCTAAGCAATGCAAAAACCTAGATAGATATTTTTTTAGAATCAACACGGTACAATAACGTGACCGACCGCTAACCGGTGTCTGCAGTGTTATTGCCAGGTCATGAAATTGATAATATATCTTCAAAGAGATCTATTTTTAAATAACAAATAAATATTTAATGAGGAACTATTTAACCTTCGTTTGTAATCTCATACTAGCTTTTTCCCTCGGCCCCACTAGCTAGAAATTCTTTTATCGGCATGAGATTCCTACGGCAAATCCTTGATATATATAAAAAACGGAAAAAATATCCTAATATACCAAAACAGTGTATCTTATTTGTTTTAGATAAAAGAAGAGGCGCATACTAGATACTAGTCTAAAATAGATGGGTAGGTTAGGGTAGGGTAGGATAGGCTTTTTTTACACCAGTAAATAAACTAGTACCTATTTAATTGAGTAACTTTATCTGCTAAGTTTAATTTTTATAAAATTTCAGTTTAATTAAATACTTATAGCTACTTACAAAAACCCCGCGACTAGCTTTTATGGTCATATAAATTGTGTATAATGAGGTTATAAGTAAATAGTTAATTTTTTTTAGGAAAATTTTATTTTCTTCTTTATAAGAGCATTTGAATAAAAGCTTTTTTTAAAAAAGGTTTTTTTTGCTTTTAATTTATTTTTACTCTTTACTTATTCCTGGCTAGGTTTCTGAGTCTGACGAAACACAGTTCCGGGTTTGATTTTGGAGTTGTCCTTCTCCTAGACAGGTTGCAGACCAATGCTGATGACGCCTATCTCGCCAAATCACACAAGTCAAAGTTAATCAACCGATGTTACAGGCTCAAAAAGTTCTACCTCAAGAATAATCGAGGTCTTTACACCAAATTTTCCTCTTCTCCTCCTCCTCCCCCTCAACCTGCCTCTTTATTCTCAGCGAACCCTTTCATTTAATACCCATACTATAAGAAAGCATAAAAAATTTAAAAATCCCCCATATTGGATTAGAAGTAATGTCAGAATTTTTTTGTCTAATTATTCTCGGCAAGCCCTTTCATTTCATACCCATATTGCAGAAGTGCATAAAAATAGCTATTCCGCCATCTTTGATGTATTGGATTTAGAATGACGTCACTCAGCTTATCGAGTATTGTCATCCAAACGAAACGTGAATACAATCTTTTCAGCTCAATCGGTTGAAGATATCTGCTTCAAAATTAAATAGCAAATTTCCACCCGAACAATCATACATTGCAAGTTAAATATAAGCTTTTAAAATAACCGTATTTTGGGCATATTTCCTTATAACATTAATTTAGAAGCTTGATTTATTACAACTTTAAGTATTTCAACTTGATACCTTGACGTTCTTAAGTAAAAGGGTCTTGTCAGACAGACAAACTTTTTTTAATGTGTTATAACTAAAAATTGACGATTTTCGGATTTTTTCCTGTATTTGTGATGTAAGAACTAGCTTCGTGTGAAATTTCATGGTTCTAGACCAACGAGAAGTACCCGATAGGTTTTGATTTATTTGGGAATGCCAAAATATGCGACAATAACGACCGTATTTTGGTCGTTTTTTTTATTGCGTTGAATTAGAAGCATGATTTTTCTTACAGCTTCAAGAGACCGTAGACCATAGTATTTGATATTTATTTTAATTTGATACCTCACGCGTTCCTAAGAAAAGTGAAAAAAGACCTCGTTCCTTCCGAAGTTCCTTTTTCCTTTTGTGGTACGGAGCCCTCCAAACGAACAGAATTTTAAAGAAGTGTTTAGAAATTGAGAATTGGATTTTTTTTTTTTATTAATTACTAACATACAAAAAACTAGCCAATACGTGTTGCTCTACGAACCTAAAGCACAGACGCGAAGCAGCAAGAATTACTTTCAATGACCGGTCACTATTTGTCTCTGTTGGACGCGCATAATTATTTGCCGTCGCGCTATAGGCACAGCTTGCCTTATTAACTTAAGCAGTCACTGGTGTCTATCGTCCCAACAAGAAAGTTTCCTACAGCAAGTTATAGTTGTACTTATATTTCGTCCACGTGGAATTCAATAATAGGAAAATTTTGAATTTTCAGTGATAAAAAGTCTTCTTCTTCTTCTTCGAAGGGCTTCTTTGTCCCTTCAACCATCTCCGTGCCAAGAATCAGCATAGCTCGTTGCTCCGTTGCGAAGTAGAGTAACAAACAGACTCTCACAAATATATATTAGTTTATATTACAAAAAAGTTCGAGAAAAGCGAGACATTATAGTTGCACTACTAGTATAGTATTATATAATCTATGGTTGCACAATTAGTAAGGAGTAATATCTGGTATTTTGCCCTTTGACACTTTATCTTTTGCTGTAATTGCTGCGACATCAGGTGGCAAGTGGCAACATAACTGATATAGCTATTGTTTGCGATCGAAATAAATTATAAAAGTGACAAAATAAATAAAATAATTACTTGTTTAGAGGACTTTTTATTCGGATCTGCTGAAGACCTTATATTTTAAGGTATAGTACCTACTATACAGAGTGGCCAGTGAAGTAACGTTAAGTTTAAATGTGGATGCACTATATTGTGAGGTAACCATAGACTTCGAGTTCTGTAATCTTTCCCATGGACTGTGTAATATCCTCGCAATGGTGACCATCCTTTTTAAATAGACAAAGCAAACGTGGTCACTTTTTTTCTTTCTATCAACGTCCACAATTTTGATTGTTTATCTAATCTATCTAATACTTTTAAACGAGCAATTCTTGTATACATGTATCCCATCAAAAACATAAATGTGAAATGAGAGCCAAGTTCAATAGAATGATATATGCCTTGGATGTTGACTTCAACGACGAAATTTATTTATAACAACATAAAATATCTTGCTTGCTGGTAGAAACTTGCCATCGAGCATAATAATTCGTATATGAGAAACTAGCCAAGTCAGACCTTAGGCTACAATATATTATCCTAAGTTATAGGAAGAAATGATATTTTATGTTGTTATAAATAAATTTCAGGACTGACCATTGAACTTGGCACCCATTTAGATCTTACTCCTTTTGTCGTTGAAGTCAACATCCAAGGCATATATCATTCTATTGAACTTGGCTCTCATTTCACATTTATGTTTTTGATGGGATTTCATTACTTTTTCTTCATAAATTATTAGTAGGTACTTATTTATAACAAAATTAATACCAAATGGTTTTTGTTAATCTACTGTATTTTCTTACGTTTACGATATACCTACATACTCTAGTAGTCTCAAGCAAGCTATTTGTTTGTTGTATATTACTATACTCAAACAAAGATTATGCAATCGAATTGAATAGGCAGCTTCCATCGGGAGGCATTGGAATAATTCGGTGTAAGGTAAGTGTGTTACCAACCCGTAATTCTATTGTACGACTCATTGTGCAAAATACGTAATAAAAAGATTATTATTTAAGACGAATACGGAACAAATTACCTGGTATCTATTGAATTCTCAAGAAAAACAATTTGTTACCAATAAGTTCTCATTCTCAAACTCATTTATAGTTAAGTATACATACCTACTTATAACTCTTATAACTATACTAAAATTATTATTAATATTTGATTTAAACTATTGCCTATACCGTACGTACTTACTTAAAGAATTGTAATAATAATATAACCACAAATATATAAGTTTTTTAAGAAAACCTATGAATTTCGTAGCATAAATCGCAACCTTATAGGTCTGATATCGAGAGACAACCGGACAGCAAAATAGCGCTAGCGCTTGTGAGCGCGGCTGCCACTCGCCTGGACACGTTCGCGTCAAGGTTCGCGCTCCCACCCCGCCCCACCAGAAGCTCAAGACCAGCTGTCATAAGTTTTGATTGCTGATTCTTACATTACATTTTTTATAAGTTAAGTGTTCCTAAAAGCATCAAACCCTATTTTCGGTTATAAATTCGTATATTATCATCACTCATGTTTGCCAATATTAGAAGCCTCTCATAGGTTCATTGTGAACTCAAAACAATAGATTTTTCCTTTCTGTGCGCATTGCTTAATCTAAATTATATCTTTCGTTTTGCATGCTGCGTAGGTTTTGCAAAGTAAACGCGCGCCTGACGTCGTTGAAGATTCGCTTCGTAAAAGTGCGTTAATATCAATTTTTGTAGGTTTTCTGCAAACTTTTTTTTATTATATCAAAAGGGAATGTGTTTTAGTACATTGTTATTCAAATAATTTAATAATTTGTCTTTTTAATTCTTAAACTGCCTTTACAAATGACCTCGCGCCCGCTTAAAGGTTAAGTGAAAAATTATAATAGAATGATAAAGATTTACCAGTTTCTGATTTATTCCTTTGTATTCATCTAATTACCTATCTGCATGCCAAATTTGAATTTTCTAGGTTATCTGGAACTGGGTTAGAGTTTTGATCTATAGGTCAGTCAGTGATAAAAATGACGACTTTTGAACGTTAATATCTAAATAACCGTTTAAGATGTGCACATATGTAACTCGCAAGTCTCAATATATGAGCCAAATTTGACACGATTATGTGAAATAGTTTCTGAGTTATGAGGGGGTCAAAAGTGGCTCCAAATGGTTCGTGTAATATTACACAAGGTGCTGCTCGCCAGTTCTGTTACTTGAACTTGGCTTGACACGCTGCCGCGTGTCTAGATATATATTTCTAGATATATAATCGGAATCTCGGAAACGGCTCCAACGAATTTGATGAAATTTAGTATGCAGGGGATTTCGGGGACGATAAATTGATCTAGCTAGGTTTCATTTTTAGGAAACGTCGTTTTATCCGTGTTTTTAGGCAGTGATAAACTGAAAAATATTACTTCCTGAAATCTATTGGCGAGTAGTAATAAGCAACATTAAAGCTATTAGACAATAGATGGCGTTACTAAAACGCCTAAGCTACTTGACAATAGATGGCGTTGTTTAAAAAACAAAACGAGCAACGCTCGGTCCTCCAGGTACTGTTTATTAAAACATGTTATTCACATCTAGCTAGGAAATGTGCTGTCCACAAAGATGACATAAGTGTTGTGGATTCCACAATTGATCGGTTCGGGTGTCTAAAGTATAAAATTACTGTTTTACAGAGCAAAATCCTCACATTCACTCTTAAAATAAAAATACCAAATGGTGCCAGTGGTTCTAAACATTTTTTTCGGTTGCTAGCCTTTAAAGCAAACGGGGGAAAATTTAAATTATAATTTTTGTTTCGCTTTTGATTATGCTTAATGACGGATTTACAAAGGAGCAAAAATATCAAAATTTGCTTGAGTTCAACCTTTAGCCTTACCTATTATTTAATATTTAATGATTTTAGAATTAAATTTTTTTTTTTTATTTTAAATATTTATTGCAGACTGGTTTGTAAAACGGAACCCATGGAATCCATGGAATTTGTGACCTAGTTACATTTGCCTATCGGAAACAACATGCGAAGTTAATCGGCGACGGACGTGACCAGTGCCTGGATAGGGCAACACCCAGTGGCATAAGCTCCGTGTTTCGGAGGGCATGCTAAACCGTCGGTCATATGACAGCAGTCGTTTAAGCGAAGTCAGAGACCTTATGGCTGGCTTGAGAACTGACATTCGAGTGGCACTTGCTCGACAGCAACAACAACACTAGGCCTGCGTAGTGGACCATAGCCTAAGCCTCCTTCTTCAAGAAAGAGTGTACTGCAGTGGAATTTATGACAGCTAAAGCAATCAGCAATACACTCGTGAAAACCGCATCCTATTTCGTGAAGTAGTTTTTGTGTGATGCACGTACAAACATATGAATGAATGAATTAATATACTTTATTGTACAAGTGGGTAAAAGCTAGCCCTTTGTTGAAACATAAATGGCGTTACAGTGCATCAACTTTCAGGGCAGAACTATATTTTGACCCACTTGTTTGAAAAACTCGTTCACATCTACTATTATACATATTTTAGGGCCCCTTACTGTACTTTACTGAAGATTTGAGCTCCCACGTATTTCGATGCTGTTGTGAGCACTATGATCGTGGGATGCTCAAATCTTTGGTTAATCATGGTAGGAATCTCGTAAATATTTTTAATTTAAAAATATTAAATAGGTATCTTATTAATTTTAAAATCGAAACTTTAAAAATTGCAGCTATGGCTCCAAATACTGAAATGGATGAAGGAGTCTTCAACGAGGCCGAGGATACCGAAAAACTGGTGGCACCTCAAGCAGGTCCCAGAAAATATACAATCGTTTACAAAAACCTATTGACCTTTGGATATGGTCATATAGCGGCAATTTATGGGCTGTACTTATGTTTTACGTCAGCGAAGTGGGCAACGATCACATTAGGTAAGTATTGCTTTGTAAACAATAAAAAATTCGGGATAGGAACAAATACATTACACGCTATCTTTTCTTAGTTGTATCCTAATATAAATGCGAAAGTAACTCTGTTTGTCTGCCTGTTATCTCTTCCCGCTTGAACTGCTGTACCGATTCACATAAAATTTGGCATGAAGATAGTTTGAGTCCCGGGAAAGGGCATAGGCTGACGTCAAACGTCAAGTGTGAGTCTGTTTTTTTTTCTATAATTGAAGAGTTGCCGTTGAAATTATACTCCGATAACTACTACTTAGAGCGAATGGAACCGCAGGCAAAAGCTAGTATTAGTGATTGGTTTTTCTTGTCTTAGACAGTGTTTCGAAATCTTACTGTTTTTTTTAATATTTAGTTTATGATGTTTTCTAGTTCATGCCTGAACAATAGTTTAGGTCGTTAAAAAAAGGTCAGGTCCATGACTGACATACAAATATGATGAAACGCTCATGTTGAACTTGTATCAGTCGTATTAACAACAGAAACTAATCATTAGACTAACGTAAAAATATGATGCGACGTTTATGTTTCACTTATTAAGAGGATACACTTCGCAGCGCCTCGCAGCGGGCTTCATACAAACAAATTATTAATTTTTTTTTGACATTTACTGATCAATCACTGTGAAATTTCTGTTATAACCCCAAGCCGAATAAATAGGTCTGTAGTTTTTCCAAAATCTTGTAAAACGTTCTATTAACTAGAAATCTTTTTAAGACTATTTGTATGAAAAACTAGAATCCTGTATAACTTTTGAACTATAAAATTTTATAGAAAACTGGCACACTGCAGACCTAGATATTTATTACTAGAACATGCCTTCAAAATTTTGAGGTGTTTAATCAAGTGTCAAAAATAAGTGAAAAATTCGTTTGTATGAAGCCGGCTGCGAGGCGCCGCGAAGTGTATCCTCTTAAGGTCATATTGACGATTTAGCACTTTTCTAGTTCTGGTCGTGAACAAGAAATTAATACTTATATACACTTGACAGACATTTAAATATGATGCAACGTTTATGTTTGCCTTTGAACTGTCGAATTGACAACAATTAAGTGCTTTTATAGTTTTGGTCGTCAAAAATAAAGTCAAATCGCTTGACAGACATACAAATATGATGCAACGTTTATGTTAAACTTATATCAGTCGTATTGACAACAGAGGTCAATCGTTTGATTAAGGTACAAATATGTTTAACTTATATCAGTCGTTTTGACAACAAAGATCAATCGTTTGATTAAGGTACAAATATGATGCAATGTTTATGTTTAACTTATATCAGTCGTATTGACAAAAAAGATCAATCGTTTGATTAAGGTACAAATATGATGCAATGTTTATGTTTAACTTATATCAGTCGTATTGACAAAAAAGATCAATCGTTTGATTAAGGTACAAATATGATGCAATGTTTATGTTTAACTTATATCAGTCGTATTGACAAAAAAGATCAATCGTTTGATTAAGGTACAAATATGATGCAACGTTAATGTACTAATAACAATTTAGTACCTATTAAATCAGAACATTTATTTTCACAAAATATGTACGTTTACGTAGTTAATTTATTATTTACGCATCACATATTTTTTTACAGGTTGGATTATATTTGTTGGGGCAGAAATAGGAATAACTGCTGGAGCTCATAGACTTTGGTCACATAAAACATATAAAGCAAAGCTACCTTTGCAGATAATATTAATGGTACTGAATAGTTTAGCTTTTCAAAACACTGTGATTGACTGGGTGAGAGACCACAGACTACACCATAAATACAGTGATACGGACGCTGATCCTCATAACGCTACCCGAGGATTCTTCTACTCACACGTGGGATGGTTGCTCGTAAGGAAACATCCCGAAGTCAAAAAACGTGGAATGCTTATTGATATGACAGATATATACAACAATCCTGTGCTGAGATTCCAGAAAAAGTTAGTAGGACTTGCTTTTTAGGATTCTGTCACAAAATGCTAAAAACCTTTAGAGCTGTGCAAACTTATCCAGTGCCTTCCATTATTGTCCAGGTAAAGGGTTCCCGAGCACAGTTGTAACATATTAGTGCCCCGAGGCGGTCAAACGGTTATATTTGTTTCTTTTGATTGTTTTACATTCAGCTTGTGTAATTTTATAATTCAGATAATTCCATTTAAATTTGATGATTATATTTATTTTTGATGTAATCAAAGAAATGAGCGTTCTTAATATTGTTTGTTGAATGTTTTTATACTAATAAAATTAAATTGCTCGTAAAAATTTGGACAACCTTCTTGCGCCGAAACAGCCAAGGTATCGTCCACATTTTAGGATAGTTAGTGCTTGAACTGGATGTGGTCGTGATTTCAATGTATTCAGACATACCGTCAACGGGGGTTACTTTAACAGTAAGGGTACCTTTGACGGTTTATGGGGTCACTTTAACAGCACGTTAAAACATGGTTAAAACGCTAACGCTCGGGACCTTTTTGGCGGTGGGGAAGAGAGTGAGAGAGAAAGAGAAAAAGAGAGAGAGAGAGAAGTAACTCTAGTTGTGTGTCGGAGCTGACACACACACTTTTTTTTATCAAAATGATGTAAAATTAACCCTTACACTTTAGATCTTTCACATTAATTGCATTTTAATGCTTTGTTTATTTAAAGACCCCGCATTTAGGGGTGACTTAGACACATAAAATAAAATATATAATTGAGGGGCGCCTGACGGCTTGATGTTGGTATGAGTTTGATAGCTAAAGGACGCATTGTTTTGTTGGAGTAAAAACATCATTAATCTTGGGTGTTAAAAAAGTAACTAACAAAAAAACTATCGAAACTTGTGCAACGTAACCACGAGTTAACTGCCCAACGAGTTTCAATAAAATATGACTGTATGCGATTAGTTTCAGCTTTAAAGATAGGATGCTTTTGATTCCGATAGGTGGCGCTGTTGTCGAGGCACTTAGTGCGGCGGCAAAAACCGATGGCTTGTAATAATGTCATTTATTATCTTGATTGTATTCAGGATGTAATATTCACCTTAATGTTTTATATATGTTGAGTAAAAAATTACCATTTATTTCAGGTTTTCCATACCATTGATTGGACTTGTATGCTTTGGACTTCCGACGCTGATACCAATGTATTATTGGGGAGAAAGCTTGAACAACGCTTGGCACATAACTATGTTCCGATATGTTATGAACCTGAATGTCACCTTCCTTGTAAACAGTGCTGCTCACATATGGGGCAACAAACCTTACGATAAGGGCATATTACCTGCCCAGAATATTTCGGTTGCGTTGGCGACATTCGGAGAAGGCTTTCACAACTACCATCATGTGTTTCCATGGGACTATCGTACCGCTGAGCTTGGTAATAATAAATTGAATGTTACAACAAAGTTCATTGATTTTTTCGCTTGGATCGGTTGGGCCTATGATTTGAAGACTGTCTCCAATGATGTCATTAAGGCAAGATCGGAGAGAACTGGAGATGGGTCAAGCCTTTGGTATTAAGTGTAAGTTAAAATTATTAAGACCCAAGTCAGGACAAGAAGAATGATGCTCTAGTTATTGACAAAAAAAACAGTACAAACAAATTAAATACAAGGCAACCGAGAACCCATGGAGTAATTGTTCAATGACTCTGTCATTGAAATAAAACGTGACGTACGTACAAATAGAAACCCACCAAAAACTGGTGGCATTTATTCTGTAGAATTGCTGCAAATTTACTTTAAACTCTTAATTAGTGCCTATTTATTGTTTATTTTTCATATGTAGTATTTGTAAATTGGAATAAACTTATTGTTTAAAAATGTAATCGGTGTGATTTGTACCTAAAATCCGAAAATTGTCTTGCTAGTAGAGGTGGAAAGTTGTATTTTTCGCACGAGAGCACATTTTGTTTAGGTTACGTGCCTTTATATTATTCACTGTTCTTAGTCTATTTTATAATCACTTGCTACTGCACTCAATTCGCTATATTGGGATTTAAAGTCGGCACTTAGATTGTATACTAAGGGACTAAAACAACCCATTACATACGAGATGTTTAGCCTCTCGAGTGTGAACGAAGGATGCATTAGAATCATGTATAAATGCGGCGTAGTCCCGAGGTATACGCATCGCTTTTCACTTTGAGTACGAGAAAATAAAATAAATAAAATGGTGTTGCAAGCGTCCATAGGCTACGATGACCGCTTACCATCAGGTGGACCGTTAGCTTGTTTACCACTTTAGAGGTATATAGAAAAAAAAACGGTATATTTTAAGCAAAATTACAAGAAATAACAATATTGAATATTTTACTTGATCCGTGTTGTTTGTATTTGTAAAGTTATAAGATCTTCATTTTTACTTGGCGATATTCTTAAATCAATGGTCTCGTTCATGTTCATCTAAATTGTATCACTATATACCTATATAAAGTACTGAACTTACATATCTATGATTTGTATTACACATGGACATAGAGAACTGGACAGCGCATTTCTAGCCAGCTGTGAAAAAAATTTACCACAATTGTGTGACAGAGACAAAGAAAACGTGTGGTGCCTTGTCTACGAGAAAAAATACCACAGATTAACTTTGTCTCTATAAGAGTATTGCGCAGTCCATATGACACATTACAGAACCCGAAGTTTATTTATTTATTATAAGTCTACAAGTATTACAAATAGCTTCTATGGATGTGACATTCATATACTAAAAGCTTCTTGGTCTATTATTATGCAAGTGAGACCCCTGGTGTTGCAAGCGTCCATAGGCTACGGCAAGGGCTACGGTGACCACTTACGATCAGGCGGACTGTAAGCTTGTTTTCCACCAATGTGGTATAAAAAAACCAATAAAAATATTAAAAAATTTGCGGCAATGCTAAATATTTTTTATTTATTCTTATTGACAAAGGTATTGACGCATACATCCAACGATCGCCAAGGAACACCAGTCAAGCTACAGGTGGCTTTCAGTTTTATTTTCTAAAGTTATTTAAAAAAAAAAATGTTTACTTTTCGTATTTTTATGAAGTAATTATTCGTAACAAGCTTTGAGCCACGGCTCCGTCCTGCGCTGATTTCGGTTATTGGGGGATATTTACGGCTAGTCTTTGTTTATAGTTATAATCAAAGTTTGATTTGCTATACAGAGCTATAGCTTTAGCTAGAGTTAGTTCACGTGAAATTTGGTTACTAGATATCATTATTTCTGCGGGAACTTTGCCGGGATAAATCTCTCCTTTTTCGTCCCCTCAGTAATCTCTGTCACAAAAATTAGCTAATAAGTGCTGCAATAATATAATACAGAGAGAAGAGAGATATATAGAGAGATCGCATAGCGAAAAATGCTCGTGCTGATATGGTACTCCGAACGGGTTACACATTTTTTTGTTACCCAGCACTTTGATATTTGGGCCCAATTTAGTATAATACGTGAATGGTCTACCTTTGGCATTCATGTTTAGAAGCCCAAATAGACTAACATATACGAATATTGTGCAATTCCAACAAAATTACTATAAGGGTTGAATTGATCACCACCATTTTTAGGTTTCCGTACCCAAAGGGTAATTCGCGGAACCCTATTACTAAGACTTCGCTGTCCGTCCGTTCGCCCGTCTGTTACCAGGCTGTATGTCATGAACCGTGATACCTAGACTGATGATGTATTTCTGTTGATGCTATAACAACAAACGTGACTTTGTTGCTCGTTTTTTCTCGCTATTGATAAAGGCAACAGGTAGACGCTTGAAATATTCACACAACATTTAGTTATTTATTCACAACAAATATTTAATGGGGGTTCCCATACATCAGTGATTATTTTGCCGTTATCATAGATAATGGTACGGAACTCTTCGTGCGCGAGTCCGACTCGCACTTGGCCGATTTTTTAAAGTACATTGTGTTACAAGGGCGGTAAGGAAAAAAATCCTAACGAGACGCTATTTAGAAGCCTAAAGCCGATAACATTTGCGAGTAAATAAATAAAAAATAAATAAATAAACACCAAATTACCATCGAATTGGCTGGAATAGTAGATTATGATATATCTAAAGAATTTATGAATCAAAAAAATTTGGCTGAAGTTAAAACATACTAAAACATAATTACAAAACTTAATTAGAACCACCGTACTGATTTTATACATAATTAACAGAATAAGTGCTTAGAGAAAAGTAAAAAATTAAGCCCCTGGTAGTAATTAAGGTGTTAGCACCCGCTTTACATGCACATACATATTTGATAATTTAATGTATGTCCATAAGAATATTATAATCTTTTTAAAAAAAATAGTGATTTTCATAATCGAAATACAAGAAATAAACACAAACTGGCTCTGTTCCACACAAGGCTTGAAAAAATTGATAAATCATTTAAAGGACAATGTGTCCGTTTTTACAACAAAATCCTTGCAGAAGTGCCTATGTAAATTGAATTTAAGAAAGTTTAAAATTTTTGTTAAACAGAAACTTGTCAAAAAAGCATACTATTCAACTAAAGACTATCTAATAGATAAAAACGCATGGGATTAACTAAAATGTTGTTATCATAGTACAAATATTTGGAAATGTACCATTCGTTATACAATTAAAATTGAAAAGAGCGACAGCTGGAGAGTTTTTTCGCCGTTTCTTCTCCCCAGAACGCCATCTTGGTTCCGAAACGGTAGTAGTTTATAAATTTTTCAAAACATTATAAATTACACTAGTAATATGATGTTTTTATTTTCATACCACTAAGGTGGCAAACCAGCAAACCAGCTGGTATCCAGGTGCACCCACCCAAGACATGGTAGCAGTACTCCATATGGGGCCGAACTTGCGACTTGTAAAGAGCAACCTTTGTCCCGTCTTCGCTCTGTTGATAGTTAACTTATGATATATACGATGATTACTTGACATTCCGCTTGACCCGTTTTTCTAATGACTAAACTCCAAAAATACCGATTGACCCCTTGGTACACTTGTAATTCCAAATTATTTTTCGATATCTCGAGTTATATTTCCCGACATCGAGACAAAGTTAAATTAACGAAAAGTCCCTGCAAGAGACTTCCCCTTCACAAGCTTCCCAGGCAGGCTTATTGCATTCAGATTTCTTTGTGCCTTTTAAAACACATGGTGCGCTTCTTTCACTGCTTCAATGAATGTCATAATCCAGCCCTCCAGGTTAAAAATACATAAATTCTGTATCATTTATTAATTTATTTCCTCTACCATACGTCTCCACAACGCCGGTCCGACTGATCCCCGTGGTACATACACTTGTAATTCAAAATTATATCTTGATCTCTTAAGCTCTTTTTCCCGATCAAGAAAGCTGAATTTCCGGGAATTCGCAGGACGAGGCTTCCTTCCCAGGACACAAGCCCTAGTCAGCAGGTACCCTTTGGTTTTTGAATTTTTAAAACATACTAACTCCATGCCTCTGATAACATAAGGTGCACTTTTTTCAATTGTTCAATGCGTTTTATGTTAGCCAAGGTTAAAATACATACATTCTGAATGACACCCTCTTGGGTTTCTCTTTAGTTTTATTATTGACATTAAGCGCATAAAGTAACATTTTGTCGGTAAACAAAACGCGATTATAGTCTTGTGATATCCATGCCTATGATAATAAGTCTGGAATCCATATTCTATAAAAGTCAGTGGCAAAATGTCATCATCATAATATCAGTTTATGGCAATGCATTTCTCATGACATAAGCGTCGACATTTGAATATAATAATTAAATGCTTTTCAAAACTGTTTTGTAATAAAATTGTTCAATTTATGATACTATTAATTTCTGTTTCTAACGCAATAGAAAGAGGAGTCCGTAATGTTTCGGTATGTACCTATTCCTTAAATATATCAATCCATCCATACTAATATAATAAAATACAAAGTGTGTGTTGTTTGTTTGTTTATTATTCTTTAATGTGCCAGAGTAACGGCAACGGAATGGATTGATTTTTTAGCACAAGTGTAAATGACTTCCTACTCCTACTAATATTATAAATGTGAAAGTATGTCTGGATGAATGAATGTTTGTAACTCAATCACGCTTCAACCCCTCGACGGATCGGGATAAAACTTGGCACATATATAGTTAGGTCTTGGAATAGGACATAGGCTTTTTATCCAGAAAAAATCAAAAGTTCCCGCGGTAAAAACTACAACCGAGCTTGAACGAACTATAGCTACAGCCGTAGATTGCTATAGCCAACTTCATTTGTATAATTTAAGGAGTTCCACGCAGATAACCGAATTTAGGGCGGGTGGGACCGCGGGCAAAAGCTAGTAAGATATAATTGTGGTTTGGCCATTTGATTGTTTGATTAAAATCTTTCCTAAACGATAGTAGCGCGTACTATATTATAGTGTGTATAGTTGAAAACGGAAATTTTATTATTTTTTTAAATTAGTTTATAAAATGAGTGATATCAACACAAGCATTGGTAACACGCAGCTTTCTATAGCAGCAACGTACATTGCTAAGCAGCAAATAATTCTATGTTTCTGTTGTCTTTTATATTATATACTTCATGTAGTGGGTGTAGATAACGTGGTGTAACCTGTAGAATACACTGTTGAGATCCATCTTCATATCCAATTTTAAGTGTCTTCATTACGTACTTCGTTTTCGGGTAAATCTTCTGTGACTTTCTGATGGACATTCGAGAGTTGGTATATACTCTCATAAGGGCTCAGTTCCGTCATGACACCTATTTTAACGTGTAACAAGTTTTTTTACAAATCAAGGTGTCTATATAAACAAACATAAATAAAAAAATGTTTGTTTTGTGCGGGAATCGAATTCAGCAGTCGGGTCATTACCCACTGAACCACGGAGCCGAAATTTGCTTTTCATGAGTATTTAGGTACTTATGTGGTATTCTTTATAACTTCCAAACACACAAACGACGGAATGGGGATCTCTCAATGGGTTTTGTTGGATTTGATTTAACAGGCAGAGTGTCATTAGGTAGTATTTAAAAAACCGGCCTAGTGCGAGTCGGTTCACGCGCAGTTTAAAGTTCCGTAGTAACGGTAGTAACTAAAGTTAAAATAAAGATAAGGGTCAGTACCTATATTGACTTTAAAGTTTTAAGGCTAAGATTAAGGCTTGCAAGCCTCAATAAGCATGTAAATGGGCCATTTTTATACACAAGTAATACCTGTTTTACACAAGTAGGTACCAACTTCATCTAATTACCCATTAATGAAATTTGTACGGATTTTTACTTTTCTGACTACTTTTTTTAAGTTGGTCAACATTAAGTTGTAAAGCCTACTTAGCTATGATAGTTTTCCTTTTAATTTCGTCTTATGTGCTACGCTACTCCAATGATTTTTTTCACACACCCAAGAAAAGACATTTACCTGGCAGTGAGGGAAGGAGGGGACGTCGACGACAGCACTGGGCTCTGACAAAAATTTGCATGTGATGCATGCATGAATGGTTTTCACACACCCTAAATTATTTTAAACGAGCTATCCTTAGATACTTCACACTGTACCAGACGAGAAAATATATCCTCCCCCACTTTACGTGTAGGCAAGATCGAGGTACCTACCCTGAATATTTTTTAATTTATTTGACCACTTTGCTGGCCTTATTAATATGTATACCCAAGCCAAATAAAAGCTTTATATGTAGTATAGTTCGCGCCACGTAAGTTGAACTAAAATGGCGGCCGTCTGCGCAGGTACAGAACGGACAAATGTATTAACATACCAAAAATGTGTTACTGCACAGGTTCAACTTACGTGGCGCGATTTATACTAATGGTCTTTGAGCTAAGCCGCGGAAAGGCATATAGGCGGACAGACGGACGGACCGACATCGCGAAACAATAAGCGTTTCATGTTGACTACGGAACCGTTAAAAGGTAACATGGCGGTCATAAAACGCCATTTTGTTGTAGTGAAAAAAAAATGTGTTGTAGGGTTCGCTCGAAATACTTTGGTGTAACTGAACTTTTCTATAGATTGAAATATTTACGCTTTTTCGGAAAACTTAGTAAAATCTTATGTAAGAAGGGTGAGGGGTCCAATATATCTTATGTGTCGTTAAAAGGGGGGTACAATAACCAAAATTTTTCATTCTTGAATAATAAATAGCCCCTCATGTTCTCGGCGTTTGGTAACTTTGGTAATATGCCGAACGGTATTTTAAACGTAACGTTATTTCCTTTTTTGTTTTTTTTTTTGGTTTCCCTGCCTAATTTTTTTTCTATTACAGCTTAGAAGGTCCATTCCTAATTATCTTGCAAAACAGTCAGAACTTGGAGAGTTCAAACATCATGTAAGTTTTCATATCATATTTTGTTTAGCTTGATAACACTGTATAACAGGACAGGTTTATAGTAGTAGTGCCCTGTTACCGAATGCACCGGCTAGGTGCTCAGAAGGAAAAGAAAAGATAGAGGGAGTTCAGAGGCAAGTAAAGAAACACTTTTCAAGGGTAAGGCAGGTAATATTTGTCAACTCTTTCATTTTATCGTAACAGATTTTAATAAACAGTATCCTGATCACATAGGGTGATTCTTAGCCTTTAAATATCTACACCACAGCTACCTATTTTACAATTATATAGGACTACCTAAATAAGTAGCAAGGCAGCAAACGCAAGCCTGCCTACACAGATTTTTAAAGTGTAGTTTTAAAGCTTTTATTAGGGACCTAGTACAAATCTGGTTTCTTCGGCCTAGAGCCCGATTCGACGTCTTGCTCGATCAACAACTTGGACATCAACAACATACATTGCTATGCAGATGACAGTACTGGAGACGCTTATTACACGGGCCGTGCAAGCATCCCACGTTCCGTTGTGGAGGAAAAGCGTTAAGAATTTGTGGCTCAAATCGAGATCGGTCTGTCCAAGGTCTCTGACTGGGGGCGGGAAAACTTGGTCCGATTCAACCCTTTAAAGACACAAGTCTGCGCGTTCACCGCTAAGAAAACCCCATTCACTGTAGTCCCACAATTCCAGAACACTCCCCTCTCCATCTCCAAGAGCATTGGGATCCTTGGCGTTGACATCTCCAGCGATGTTCAGTTCCGAGATCATTTGCTAGACAAGGTAAAGCTGGCGTCCAAAAAACTTGGTGTATTCAACAGAGCGAATAAATACTTCACGTCGGGGCAAAGGTTGCTACTTTACAAATCGCAAGTCCGGCCCCATATGGAGTACTGCTGCCATCTCTGGGCGGGTGCACCCGGATACCAGCTTGACTCGGTTCAACGACGGGCTGTGAGAATTGTCGACGATCCCAAACTCACTTGCGGTATCGAGCCCTTAAGTCTGAGGAGAGACTTTGCCTCCCTGTGTGTGTTCTACCGCTTGTACAATGGATTGTGTTCTGAGGAATTGTTCGAAATGATGCCCACGGCTACTTTCTACCATCGCACCGCTCGCCATCGACAGGGAATTCATTCTCACACTTTGGAACCAAAATGGTCGCGTACAGTGCGGTTTCAGAGAAACTTCCTCCCGCGAACCCTTGGGTTGTGGAATGAGCTTCCTGCCAAGGTTTTCTCTAAGGACGTAGACGTATGGGGTTCTTAAAAAAAGAAGTTATTAGATTTCTGAAGGGTCGGCAACGCGCGAGTGATGCCCCTAGTGTTGCAAGCGTCCATAGGCTACGGTGACCGCTTACCATCAGGCGGACCGTAGGCTTGTTTGCCACCTTAGTGGTATAAAAAAAAAAAAGTGAAGTAGTTATGCAATTAAGTTGCGGTTTAGTAGTAGATCGCACAGTTTACTATCCGTGAAAATAATTATCAGCAGAATTTTTACAACCACGACAAGCAGAACGTAAAGTAATCTTTGACTTAGCGATGTCAAACATCTAGAGATTCTTTGATCTCTATATTCAAATTACAACAGTGGTAATGGACCTAAGAGCGGATGCCCAGAAACTTCCATCGTTTCCTACATCATCCGGTCCTTTACCGGAGACGGACCACCGGAAACGGTTGTTCCGTTATAACTGTAATTGTAATGTATAATCTTCTGTTAAAACTATACAATTTAACAGTAACTGTGATAAAAATTGATATTTGTTTAAACACAGGACCTGAGATGAATAAAAAAATATTTTAACAAATTCATAAGGAAAAATAGAAAGAAATAGGTACCTTAGAACTGTCAAGGACTGATCTGCAACTAATTTCTCCCTTCATCTGCTGATGTTGCAAATAAAGATAGAGAGCATAGAAACATGAGCGTTAAGCTGAAATCAACGATGTTGATCTCAAATAGAGTTCTTTTTTGTTTTATAATAATATCTTTCAAACTAAAATACAGATTAGCGTAGATTCAGAAATTAATTTATTAAAGTCACATCTCATAGATTACGAACATAATACACAGTTTTATAAAAAAAAATATGTTTAATGGGTTTTTATATAAAACCACAAGTATTTACATAATTTTTTTTCCGTTGTAACCTGCAAAACAACTCTCGGTACGAATACTGTGATGCTAACCACTGGCGACCAGCGATTGCTTCCGTGCTAGACAGCAGACACCAGTTGATGACGGAATTATACCGTAGTCGGTAGTGGTCTAGGGGTTTCTATTTCATCTTGCATAGAAACGAGGAATAGAAAGAGCAATGAGACTTTTTAGGGTTTCGTACCCAAAGGGTAATTAGCGGAATCCTATTACTAAGACTCCGCTGTCCGTCCGTTTGTCACCAGGCTGTATCTCATGAACCGTGATAGTTAGACAGTTGAAATTTTCACAGAAGATGTATTTCTGATGCTGCTATAACATACTAAAAAACATAATAAAATAAATATGTAAGGGGGCTCCGATACAACAAACGTGATTTTTTTGCTCGAAATTGATAACGGCAACAGGTAGACGCTTAAAATATTCACAGAATATTAAGTTATATAGTCACTTTGAAAATAAATAATTAAATTAAAATTAAACAAATATGAAAGGGGGGGTCCTATACAACTAACGTGTTTTTTTTTTTGCGGTTTTTATAGATAATGGTACAGAACCCTTATTGCGCGAGTCCGACTCGCACTTGCCCGATTTTTTTAATTTCTCAAGTACATTGATTATTCACTGGATTTCACAAGAAAAACATCATGAGGAAACCTGCCTACGTCAAATAAAAAGACGCATGTGAAGTACACAATCCGCACTGGGCCCGCGTGTAGACTATGGCAATGGCTGAAATGGCCCTCGGTTAGGGTAAGCCGCACCTTAATAGTGGGGACGTATGAGGCTGGTATGGAGAATATTAATAAACTTTTCTCTGCTTATTCTTGAATTAATACAGCGCCGTCTGATCCCAAAAGCAAATTAAAAATTTTTGTTCTATGCTGGGATCGAACGTGGGTTCATCCATCGGCATCGCGGAGCTTTTGTTCAAAAATCTTTTTTAAATTGTTTTAATATTTCCCAGGTCTTTATGTACTTGTCAATAAACACAAAGAAGCATCGGCAACGAGCATTCTGCGCAGGAAATATTATTACTGAATATAGAGTTTTGACCTCCTCGCACTGCTTTCTTACTAATAGAAAAAAGTAAGTTTTTTTCTATATGAATTTATTTGTTATATAATAGGTTATCAAAAAGGGGACAGATATACAAGGTCCAAGCGTTTTAATGCAGTTGTTTAGAATTCATACTTAAGAGGATACACTTCGCGGCGCCTCGCAGCGGGCTTCATACAAACGAATTTCTCATTTGTTTTTGACATTTACTGATCAATCACTGTGAAATTTCTTAGTCATAATCCCAAGCCGCATACCTAGTCTGTGGTTTTTTCAAAATCTTGTAAAACGTTCTATTAACTAGAAATCTTTTTAAAAACCATTTGTATGAAAATCTAGAATCCTGTATAACTTTTAAACTATAACATTTTATAGAAAACTGGCACACTGCAGACCTAGATATTTATTACTAGAACATGTCTTCAAAATTTCGTGGTGTTCGATCAACAAGTGTCAAAAATAAGTGAAAAATTCTTTTGTATGAAGCCCGCTGCGAGGCGCCGCGAAGTGTATCCTCGTAACAGCGGTACAATCACTTTACAAAAGGACGAGCATCAGAACGGTTGGACCTTGTATATAAATATGTAAAACACTTTCCTATATAATTTGATATTCCGTTCCCAAAGGGCAAAATCCGCCCGTCCGTTCAGCTGTATGTTACGGCTCTTTAGCTCATTAACGGTCCGAGTAACAGACAGATTTAGATATTTTATGTATAGACTCTAAAATTCTTTTTCGTGGGCGCGGCGTCCTATTTAAAATGCCACAAGAAGATATTTACTTACTCTTGGCATGTAATTTTCTAGAGCTTGTTATAATGCAAAAAACCTTTTCCGACCCGGTGGTGGTGGTCAACATTCAAAACTAAGTTCGCCATATTTATATGGTGTGAACTTACAACGACACTAGCGGCAAAACAGCCAAGGTCAGAGGTTCAGAAAAAAGTTTGTTGCACTTAAAGTACAAACATATTTTTTTCATCTACAAAACTAAATAGTTGGGCGAGTGTTTTTTTAACGGGTCTAAAACAAAACTATTATTTAAACTTCTCTGGAGGGGGTAAGTTATTATAAGAGGTCCGAAATCGAAATCGCTAAATTTGCGTTTTCTTTACGTTTTGAGACCTGGAGAATCGTTTGCCATCATTTTAAGAGTAATGTCTGTGTTTGTGTGTGTGTGTGTTTATGTATGTATGTTAGCTTATTTTTGCCCCTCGATATCTCAAGAACCAATGGACCAATTTGTCTCGTGACCATATTATTCGACCATATAATTTTTTGCATAATATATTCTCAATAGAAGATGCTCGTGCGGTACTTGCTACCGAACATCTATTGTTTACTTTCATATTGCTGTGAACATGACGCGTTTTTTTTTCTATAACTTGAATTGGATTCAAATTCTATGTGTATCTACAGTAAGAAATATGATCTAAATAAGATTAAAGTGGCCGGCGGAGTTTTGTCTACATTAGTAAAGACTGCCACCGACGATGGTATACAACAATGGAGAAATATTATTAAGATATACTCGCAAAGATTTTTCAGATTCCCTGCTTACGACTTGGCTATTTTGGTGAGTGAAAAGACTTGTGTATTTAGAGATTTGCCTTATATTCTAGAAAATAATTAGACTAGATTGTTAGTGGTCTGTAGAACACATAAACACCTCTTATGAGTAGTATGATATTGGTCACTCGAGACCACTTCCGTAACATCCGCACTCCGGTGGCTTAGCGTGCCCAATATTATATGATTAAGATAAGTTGTTGTTTGCATGTAACAAGAATAGTACAGAGAGCCTATGGTGAAATCACCCTGTCAACTGTGTGTATCCTAAACCTATCTGTTCCATCCTGAGAAGAACTATTCATGTCAGAACAACAGTCTTCTTCGGATATGTGTTTAGAGGTCTTAATCATAGAATTTCTGTTTTGTCATTGATTCCGGGGATGCGTCGATACCCGTTAAATTATAATAGCTATTTTTAAATGTATATATTTTTCACCGTCTATCAATTTATTAAGTGGATTAATAATAGGTTTGAAAATAGGTCTCCATTGTACGCATATATTTTACTTCCCGCTTAACTGCTTCTGCAGCCTTAACGATTTGTGTTTTCATTCCTTTTCCATATTAGTGCTATTTAGATACCTATGTATTTTATCTTTTGATATTATATGCATGTATCCTTCGGCTGTAAGAAGCAGTGAAATAATGAATATTAAACTCAAATTTTTCACATTTATAATATAACTAATCAAATACTACGTGTGGTGTGGTGGTCTAGAGTGCCCAATATTTTACTTCTCTTATGCTAGGCCACATTTACGCAGTTGGTTGTTTTTAGAATCGCTGGTGTAGGTATCATCCAGTGTAAAAAGAGCCTTCCGTCTGCGTTCAGAGGGGTGAGCAATCGATACCCAACGTGTGATAATGACTTAGAGTAATAATGACTTACACAACGTGTAAGTACTTAAGTACCTTCATACTTCAGTTCTATTAAACTACTGGTTAAATTCGGTGAAGAAAAACATCATTAGGAAACCTGACTTCGTCGAAAAGTACGTGATGTCCACAATCCGTACTCCGCGCGTGCTCGACGTACTATGCCCAGATGGGGATAGGTTGGTCCCAACAGTGTGGAAGTATGAAGGCTGGTAACAAAAACGATAAAGATTTTCAACAAAACATAAAAAATATTTTCAAGATAAAAAAAGCCGAAAGATAAATAATATCCTTGTAGGAATCTCAATTTGGCATATTAGGTAATTGATATCTAGTAAAATTCTTACCGGTCTCGAAAAAAGTAGCCAGAATGCTGAAGTTATGTGCTCCGTCCGCCCAAAACTTTAGAAACTGCAATCAATTTCTTCATATTTTGTGTTCTACCGCTTGTACAATGGGATGTGTTCTAAAGAATTGTTGGAAATGATGCCAACGGCTACTTTCTACCATCGCACCGCTCGCCATCGGCAGGGAATTCACTGTCACACCTTAGAAAATACATCTTATAGTTAATTTATATGACTTTGTGAAATGATTTTTACTATATTATCATGCACATATTTAATAATACAGAAATAAGCTTTCTGACCAATATCGCCCGTTTAAATCTGCATGGTATGAAGAAATAACCCTGATTTTCAGTCGTCTCTATTTCATTTTAATAATATACAGGATTTTATATTTTGGGGCCAAAGCAATGAGTGTGTTAATATAGATTTATTATTCGATTAATTAGTTTAACTAAATAAATAATATTAAATATGATTTAATTGAACTTACAGCAACTTGAGAAGCCATTTATATTTAACGATTATGTTAATAAAATACCGTATGCGAAACTAGACCAAGATTTTGACGGTGTTTGCATCACACCTGGCGCTAGAACAACTCAGGTAAATAATTTTATTGCTGATTTTAACTTTTTTTAATAAGTTAGTATTAGTAATAATAATATCTTTCTTTTTGATTTATTAAATACTAGCTTTTGCACGCGGTTCCACCGGTCCTAAATTCGGTTATCGATTTAGGATTTTAACGGCAAATCGCAGAAATTATAGAAAAAAAACCGACTCACACTTGACTCAAATATCCGAATGCCAAATTTCATCTTAATCTGAACAATTGCAGTTACGAGCAAAAAGACAGGGTAATTAAACGAAGTATTAATTTATAGAAAAATATTACTTGTTAACAGTTTTGCAAACCCTTGTTTTAGTTATTATGTAAGGTTTTGCTATAGTGAAATTCTTGGATGGATATGTCATGCGGTGACTATGATAGGTTGCGTTCTTCGTCAATGTAAAGTTTGTAAGATGCAGTCTCTCTCGTGGTTACAGAAAAATGTTTTGTCATATCTGCTGTTTTTCTATTTCTGCTGCTGTTCGGTTTAATAATAATTCGTTTTCGAAGTCCCTAAAAACCCCTTAAAGGAACCCTACCCCTAAAACTCCCCCTTTATCACTTTACCCTTTATGACTGCTTGTTGAGTATACGTCTCAACACCTTCCTAAGTCTAAGTTAAGTCAGTAAGTGTTAATGGTACAAAATTTTGTTATAAAAACAAGTGTTCCTGTTCCGGTTAGGTTTAAAAATCCTATTACAGGCAATTTCAGAATTAAGCCGCCTTTTATTCCGTAATCTAAGAAAGAAAGTTTTTATATTAATATATTTGTTTGTTCTATTAATGTTTTTTTTTTGGTTAGAGTTGGGCAAGATCGAAACAATTATATATAGAGCCTACAAAGATGTTGCCACGAAGCACCTGTGAGGACACTCTAGTCAAGAGTTGTTTATTATTTTATTGCACGGCGTACGATGAAAGCATTTCGCTTTATTCTCTTGTAAGGCTTTATAATTATTTCTAAAAATATAAATGTAATTTTTTTTTTCCCTGTGGACACGTCGTCCGACTGCTTTGTCCGATGGATCGGACCATGAGGACTTTTTTTTCCAGTTGGTTCGATTAATCGGACTATAAGAATTTGAAATTTCGCTTTTTCCGACTGATCGGACCACATAATTTTTTTTTCTAGTGATGGTTCGATTGATCGGACTACGAGGAATCTCAACTTTTATTAGTTCGATCATAGGAGGACAAAGAAATGTTAAATTTCCGTAGTCAGATCCCAGTCGGACAAATCATCAGGGTCTCCAGAAAGCAATTTTGCAGACCCGGGACTTAAACTATCTCCATACCAAATTTCATGTAAATCGATTCAGCGGTCTAAGCGTAAATGGGTGCTTTGTTCGCTGTAGGAAAGATTCGCTTTGTGGCAGAAATTGTACAGTTGTGTTAAATAGTCTCCACGTAGCTTTCAACGGAAAAAGTCCTATGTCTACATAGTTTTCCTTACCTTTAAGTATATGTTTGTGAGTGTCTATTAATCATAGAATAGTAGTTTCATAACAGAAGTGATAGATCTCTTTGAAGATCTTTATTTCGGATGACAGCTGTCAAACTAAACAGGGCTATATCTCTGAAGCTATTGATGGTACACTAGTAGTTTCATTACAGATGTGATAGATCTCTTTCAGATCTTTATTTCGGATAACAGCTTTCAAACTACAAAGGGCTATATCTCTGAAACTATTGATGGTAGACTAGTTGTTTCATTACAGAAGTGATAGATCTCATCAAGACCGTTGTTTCAGATGACAGCTGTCAAACTAGAAAGTGCTGCAATTTCAAAACAGTTAATCGTAGACTAGTAGTTTCATAACAGAAGTGATAGATCTCTTTCAGAACTTTATTTCGGATGACAGCTGTCAAACTAAACAGGGCTACATCTCTGAAACTATTGATGGTAGACTAGTAGTTTCATTACAGAAGTGATAGATCTCTTTAATGATCTTTATTTCGGATGACAGCTGTCAAACTACAAAGGGCTATATCTCTGAAACTATTGATGGTAGACTAGTTGTTTCATTACAGAAGTGATAGACCTCATCAAGACCGTTGTTTCAGATGACAGCTGTCAAACTAGAAAGTGCTGCAATTTCAAAACAGTTAATCGTAGACTAGTATTTTCATAACATAAGTGATAGATCTCTTTCAGATCTTTATTTCGGATGACAGCTGTCAAACTAAACAGGGCTATATCTCCGAAGCTATTGATGGTAGACTAGTAGTTTCATTACAGATGTGATAGATCTCTTTTAGATCTTTATTTCGGATGACAGCTGTCAAACTAAAAAGGGCTAAAAGGACTAGGACTTTGTTTTATACTATGGTAGTGATAATAATTAATTAAAGTTGATTTTAAAAATATGAAATGATAAGATCTATTACTTCTGTTAAGAAACTATTACTCTACTCTATCAATAGTTCCGGAGATATAGCTTTTCATAATTTAACAGCTGTCATCAGAAATAAAGATCTTGATTAAATCTACCACTTCCGTAAAGAAAATACTAGTCTATGATCAATAGTTACGGAGATAAAGACCTTTCTAGTTTGACAGCTGTCATCTGAAATGAAGTTTTTGATTAAATTTACCACTTCTATAAAGAAAATACTAGTCTACGATTAAAAGTTACGGAGATATAGCCCTTCATAATTTGACAGCTGGCATCTCGCTTATTGGCTCCCACTGTAAAAGCAACTTCTAAAAGATACACTTCAAACCACACCACACTGCGTGTATGACCGTGCGTGTTAACTACAACTGTAACGTAGCTTTATTTGAATATAAAAAGTGCCGCGGACATAATTTTTTTCGCATCCACCATCTGCCTATACCATCATCTAAGTATATAATGCACCATATGGAACTTCGTTCAGTGTACAAGTTGCTTTCTTGGAACGCATGGTCCCACAGTTGGACCATGTGGTCTAAGAAATAAATCATTTTTGTAGTCCGATCCCTTAATCGAACTAACAAGAAAACCAAAGTTCAGGTCGTCCGATTGGTAGGACTACGTGGTCCAAGAAAACCGTAGTTTTTATAGTCCGAATCCATAATCGAACCAACAGGAAAAAAAAAATCTCGTGGTCCGATCCATCGGACAAAGCAGTCGGACTACGTGTCCACAGCGTTTTTTTTGGTCTCAGCAAAGACTTAGCCAAATATTTTAGCTTAGCTACTACCTTATATTTTTTATTTTGTGCTCCAGGACCTTAGAACCCGACATCGTCTAAATGCTCTGATCGATTTTTGTTTTTTTTGGCTATATCTTGCAGTAAAAATAAAATATTAAAATTAAAGTTATAATTAAGGTAAGCAAGATAAAACCAGTACAAGAGTTTTATAGTCGAGAATGCTTTACCTTCAATGAGTCTGAACGAAGTTAAATTATATTAATTAAGTATATCCTTATTCGATTTTATAATAATGTAATATATAATTAAGAATACTACACGAATACATCTCTGCGAAAAACAAGTGACAAAAGGGTGGTAAGGCGGTGCAATGGGGAAGGTGATGCTATTCTACAAAGATAATGTAGTACACTTCGTTTCCACCCTAAATATTGCATACAAACTCTATTGAACCTACTAACAATTGTTGTCGTAGATTGTCGCTGGATGAATGTATTGTCCATTGACTCGTTTTTGAGAAGATAATGTTATAACATATGACAGCTCTAACCGTATTTTAAGTTTAAATTTTGTTATTCTGTCGGGCGTATGACCATACAATGTTTTTTTTTTTCATTGAAAAAAAAGAGATTCAGACGAATAAAAAAAGCTACCTGGGCTATAAACCAAAAAAAATTTTAAATGTAAACAGCCACTTGAAGTTGGGGTGGTTTTCGGTCTCCAAAGACCATAAAATATAAATTTCTCAGAAACGGCAAAATATTTAAATTTTTTTGTTTTTTAAATTATTTTGAAGATAACTTCCCTCCAGTTTCATGAAATTCAGTGTTTTGCCCAAAATCTAAGGGATTTGTCCGGGCAATGGTAAAATATATATACACACTTTCCACTGTATCCTTGTGACGTATAAAAGATATTGTAAATATATGCGGAATAGTCGCTGGAACTTCACTTACCTATTATTTCAGATGCACATACGCCATGTTTTATTACGAAAATTAGGGTTCCATAAGATTCAGATTTAGATTTTTGGTCCATAATTTCGACCAAAAAATTAAGCAATAATTAAATTTCTTATTTATGTTTAAGGAAGCAGAAGGTGGTGGACTAATTTGCTTCGGCACTGGTGATCCTAATGAGGAAATAGACGGGGTCCTAGTCGGAGTGGCCACTCTCATCAATTACAAAATCCCCAGTCTTTATTCCCGAGTGGGAAAATTTTACAAATGGGTGACAGATCTCTCCAGACGACTTACTGCCGACAATTGTTACTATGTATTAGCAATATGGATTATACATTGGTTGTTCTAGATAAATTATTTATTTTAGATTAACTCCCAAGGAAGGTAGATTCTGTGTTTTTTTCATTTGAATCTATTTATCTATATTTTTAAACTTTCGCGGCTGTTTTCATATGTTTCCTACATACCTATAAACGTATAAACCTAGACCAAGTATTTTTATCCTGATGTCTTTTAATGGGCCTTAAAGGAGCCCTTAATAACAATGATATAATGAATCTGAGGAGACATAAAGATAGGGACAGGATCTAACTTAAAACAATAAATAAGTAGAAATTTAAATAACTTTCCTGGTGTAACGTTTGTTGTCCAAAAGTTATATATCACAGCCCGTCACGTACAACTTTTTTTACACCTATTGTAATAAATACGCAAATATTAATCACAGAACAATTTTTGATATAAAATCAAAACACTTTTCTGAGACTATTTTAACTCTGCAGACTAATGACAAACATAGAGTGTTGCCAAAAACACAAAAACGCGGCCCCGTTAGCAACGGTACAAATTCAAATTCAATATAATTCATTTAGTTTAGGCAACAATAATTGAGCACTTATGAATGTCACTACGCCATCGGTTCGTAAGTCTACAGGGCGGGAGACCTTGTACTGAGAGGAACCGGCAAGAAACTCAGCAAGGGCATTTCTTTTCTCCCTTTCTCTTACAGCGTCCAATTAAAATATTGGAAAATGCCCCCCCTATCATAAAAGGACACTTTCCATTACATACATACATTACATGTACATAACAATATATAATATATATATATAAAAATTAATCCCCGCTAATTGGTCAAAACGTAATTTGAGAACGACTGCACAAAATTGGATAATTCTTTTTGTTGTGTTTTTATAGTTTATGCAACAACTTAGAGTCAATGCACTAGATATCAAGCTATTCTAATTATTTGATCAAATTTCATCACAATAAAATGCAACACACGCTTTAAAAATTTTCCCAAGTGTTGAAACAATGGTTACTTCCAGATTTTTTATTGCATTCAATACAATAAATGAAAATCACTCATTTAGGTAATGCACTAGACAAAAGCAAGTTTTATAACATATATTTTTTTCAATCCTTTGGGTGCTATAGTTCAGCCACAAAATTTGAACAAAAACTGCGTACCTATTTACGCGGTCTAGTTTATACCGCAGTCTTAATTCACATCGTAAACACACAAACTGCAGCTCAACTATAAGAATCACGTTCAGCCATTTTAAAATAGTTCTGGAAGGGTCTACGGGGAATAAAGGTTAATTCCGACACCTTCGCCGGCACACTACCAGTTTTTATCGTAATCGGGCGAACGCAAAGAAGAACGTGGAATAACGTTCCTCATTCCATCTCATACAAATATTATACACTATTAGTAATTTGACCGCAGCGCCATCTGTCGGATCCAAATTTTTGCTATCTACTTTTCCGGCACTAATAAAACATATTATATTGTGAATAAGAGTTATTTTTCTCCATAAATAAAAAATATTTATAACTCGACCAGTACCATCTACCAGGTTTAGAAACTTTCCACTAGAAATGTACAGTTGTATTTTAATTACAAATGTTTTGCTGAATTGCGCCAAGTTGACATGGTATACTTTTAGTTGTGGCCGCGTGTACGACCAGAATATTCATATAAGTAAATAGATTGAATTTTCGGTAGGTATATATCTCTGTATCTATTCCTGATCTTGTAGGAATAACCATAAGGACCCGCTCTTTCTCGAGGTAGCCCCTTTTTTCTAACTACTAAACTTAACTAATTGAAATACTAAAATAAAATAAAAGCCGCATATTTATTACACACATGAAGTATATTACATTTACTTCTAATTTTTGGTGGCATACATAATTTTTGTCTATATAATTTCTATAATGAGAAACTCTGGCAAAAAAAGTTCCCACACGCGGTCGATTTCCACTCACCACACCAACCAGTATTCCCTTACCTTTGTCTTCAGGGTCTCTGGTGCCTTGGCAAACCAATGGCCCCCCGGAGTCTCCCTAAAAAGTAAAATTACGTAAAAAAAATCTATCACCTTGAGGAATGTTTACTATTAGCGCACGTATAACAGTATTTTAAGGCAAGCGTCGACAGTTTAGCATTAAACGCATGAAATACATTTTAGTATTCTTTGTATATAAACTCATACTAGTGCGTCCACTAATTTACATTGCACGGAGCGCCCGCATCAGCCTATTGGTAATGCTGACACAATTGCTCAAAGGTGCAACTTTTTCGATGCGTGCCGATAACCTCATACAGATTACCGATACTCTTTTAAAGCATACATTTATTGTATTTAAAAAAAAAAATTGTGATTATTTAAAATAATTATAAATAAATATTATTGTAAACGTATTTTGAACTCAAATAAAAGAGATAAATATTCAAAAACTTTTGATTATATCCGTTTTTTTTACTATGTCCCGCTTTCGACGAAAGAATCCCGCTTTTTTCACCTAAAAAGTTCCTGAATCTCGACTTGGCAAAAAAAAAATCTGGCAACGCTGGCTTTTTTGCATATATAGACGTACAAACTCATCTGTGTTCTGTCGTCATTAATCTGATGCATCACAATACGACACGACACTTGTAATAGGCTTGACCATGTTTTTGAACTTCAATAAATAAAATGTTATAAATAATTTCTAACAAAAAAAAAAATGTTAAAAAGTTTTTTTTTTTTACTTTTTAGTGACGAATTGCTTTTTTGCTCGTACACTACAATCATCGATACTCGAAACAAAATTTTATACAATCATCAACATAAAAGGCGTTTTACCAGTTTAAAATTAACGCCAAAATTTTTTTTGTCCAAAAGCTTAAGTCTTAAATTTACTACATTAATATGGGACCACCTCAGGAGTATACCCTTTTAAATAAAAAACATAATTTTGAAATTCCGTCTATAGATGCCCGAACATACATACATTGAGAACTTCCTCCTTTTTTGAAGTCGGTTCATAAAAGTTGATGAATTGAACAATTAAAATGCTAGCTGAACCCGGAAGGTAAGTATGTATAGATAGAAAGACCTCGCAACCGTGTTGTTATAAAACTAGCTATTCACGAATGTACAGAGTTAAAGAAATACTAATCGTATATGTTCCGGATAGCCACTTCAAACAGGTACATTGTTGACCAATAAGTATTTCAGTGTAAAGTGAAAGTGTTGTGATTTAATAGTTTTCATTTGGTAAATAGTAAATTCTTATAGTATATTGTATCAAACTAATGTGACAGTGTAAAAATAGGTATTCTAAATGTGTTTATTTACGTTTCGAGTTTATGTTAATTTGCTATGTAAGTTAATAATAATACTAAGTACATTTATAGCCGCGTGCTCTGATTGGTATACGTGGACATCTTTTTCACCCCCTGTACGGGCAAAATAGGTTCGGGTGTCGAGTTAAAAACAATCGTTTTATCCCATGACCCGGGCGAGTCTCAAGGGTGACGCACCATTGGTAGCTTTTTAAGGAGAGCCTACTTCTCAGTAGCTAAGCGGCGAAGAAAGAAATGAACAAAAACCAAAAACAGAATAAATAAAACAAAAATGAATAAATATATGAAAAAATGTGACAAAAATATGAAGAAAAAATCGAAAAAATTTGAAAAACATGAAAAACATTTTGTAGCAATTTTTAAAAGTTAAAACTAAGCAATAGGCTTAGTTTTTTGGGGGAATTAACTCCCTAGAGAGAGCGTGGACGGCATGTAGCGGCGCAATGTCCCTTAGGTGTGGGTGCGCACTGTTGTCCGCCATGTCAAACAGCCGGGCGGCCAGTCTGGCGATAAACGCATCTATCGGCTCTGCCTTTGTGTCCCTAGCAATTGTGTCGTTGCGGACGTAACGCGGAGCGCCCGTTATTATCCTCAGCGATTTATTTTGCACAACTTGGATCTTTTCTTTTAGTGGCGGATAGCAATGCGTACCAAGCCGGCGCGGCGTACGTCAAACGGACCTAACGTAGAGCTTGTATAGCCGATTTTGGTTTAAGCGGCAGGTCAGATGAAAATAATGGCCTTAAGGCCGCCCTGGCGCCGACCGCCCTGGCTGCGCATGCTCGACCATTTTAGTCATGCGCAAGTAGAGGGGATTCGTTGGTTCTGGCGCACTTCCCCCAACCTCAACCCCTCGCCTAAAAAAAAGCTCACCAATTTTTCTGCTTTGTACGCGCTTGACGACTCTCAAAACATCGTTGGTTCTGGCTCACTACCCTCCAACCCCAACCCCTCACCTTTTCCACCCAAACTTTTCTGCCCCGCACGACTCGCGCTTGACCACTCTCAAAACCACCCCTGTGTCTGGGGTGTGGCGACTCGCGCTTGACCACTCTCAAACATCGTTGGTTCTGGCTCACTACCCTCCAACCCCAACCCCTCACCTAAAAACTTTTCTGCCCCGCACGACTCGCGCTTGACCACTCTCAAAACCACCCCTGTGTCTGGGGTGTGGCGACTCGCGCTTGACCACTCTCAAAACCACCCCTGTGTCTGGGGCTATGTCGACTCACGCAACCAACCCCTGTGTCTGGGGCTATGTCGACTCACGCTTGACCAAAACTACTGCGTGACGTCACAGTGGCTCCTGTGTATAACTTGTCTCTAGTTTTGTTATGTAATTACATCATTATCGTAATGGGTTATCATGTTTTTCCCCGTTCATAATAAAGTTATTCCTATTTAATTACAATGATGTTGGTGGTGACATTCCAAAAACTAGTCCCCCGAGGGTGTATCTCAAGATTTTAGGGGTGTACAAAAACTTAACCTGGAGACGTGTCGGTTCACGCTTGATATGACTTGACATGTTATACCTACAGAAAACCTTCAATTCAAGTCGGTCGAAGTTTAAAGAGAAAAGCTGATAATAGTGTTAAAGATTTACAACTAGCATTGACGTCATCATGATGTGTCAAATATGTGATTTACAGGTTAACCAAAGATTCTATGCTCAGCACTTACGATCTAAGAAACACAAATAGAAATGTCTTATTCTTAATCATAATTTACTTTATGTGTCTGTTATATCACTCGTGAAGTATTTATAGCATCAATTGAAGAATCAATACTATTTTATTATTCATGCAGATTTTGATCAGGAAACAAAAGATTTAAAAAATTCTTTTGAATTTTTAAATTTGACTATTAGGAATTGGATAAAAAATGGTGAATTAGAAAATTATTCAGAACCTTTAAGTGATGACATTAAAAATAAAATGTGTAATGACACATAGTGATTTAGAAAAAAAAAGAAAATGTAGACCTTAAAAAAAAAAAAAAAAAAAAAAAAAAAAAAAAAAAAAAAAAAAAAAAAAAACAGTTTTTAGAAATGCATGTTAATAAGTTTAATCCCTTACGGGGATCTTCGTATATTCGTAAAAAAGAACGATCAACAATGTTTTAAGAGGACTATATCCTGCAAATACACATTCCGATAGGGTATCATCATACTTGAGGCATTAAAATAAACTAACGTTTAATAATATTCAGTTCCCAATCAAATTATCTGATATACCCAAGGTAGAAAAACAAAATGACATTAGCATTAATATGTTTGAATTAGAGTTTAACAAAGAAAAAAAAACTTTACAAAATGTTCTAATTAATTACAAATTAACTTATTATTTTTAAACAACGGTTGAAATGGTCATTATTGTATTTATCACGCTTGGTAAATAAACAAATAACAAATTGAAATGACACTATTCATATCTGGGCCGGTTGCCGTAACTATTTTTAATCTAAAGTTAATTTAATTAATCACCAGAAACATGAATGTGCTCAAATTTTTAGTGAATAACTAGGAATTCATAAAAAAGAAAAATATTGGTTTAATAGGGAAACAAATAATGATGAAATCTATTTTGATAAATTTCAAAGAATATTAAAATTACATTTTATAATATATGCAGACTTTGTAGCTCATTTAAAACCCTCCTATTGTCACCTATTGTGTCCCTGATCCATCGAAGTCATATACGTAAACAATACATGAATATGTAGTTTGTTCTTATGGATAATATATAAAATGTTCATATGATGATAAACTGTCTATATACAGAACATACTCAGAGCCTAATTGTACAAAAATGTTTATGGAAAGCATTAACAAAGATATTAGCAATATACATAGGATAAATTGTTTTCAAAAATGTCCACTTTCTTTAACTAATGAAGAGAAGGAATCTATAAGAAAATCGCAATTATGTTATATTAGGTGATGAAATCACAGTAGACTATGACTGGAATACTAGTAATTTTAGAGGTGTTAGTCACGAATTATTTAGTAGCACAAAGTATCGTGTTCCATTTTTCATTCCTATTCTATTTCACAATCTAAACAATTATGATGCTCATTTTATTGTTCATGCTTTGAATTTTAAAGATTGAGAAATAAAAATAATTCCGCAAAATAAGTAAAAATATAATTCATTCTCATGTAAACCTAATATGTCGTATAGTTCATTTGCGGTTTTTAGATTATTTTTAATTTATGATCTACTAGAGTTTAGATATATAGAATATTATATAAAGACCAATTTGCAGAATTAAGAAATCAATTACAAACGAATTTTAATAAACTTATTAGGAAAGGTGTTTTTCTTCATGAATTTGTTAATTCTTATGAGTCCTTAAAAATTACATCTCTTCCAAATCAAGACGCTTTCTTTAACTCTTTAATACCAGTGTATCAAATTATAATTATAAACATGCTCAAAACGATGTCAGCCCAATTTAAATGTAAAAATATGTTGGAATATTCCAATCTATATTTAAGAACTTATGTAATGCTACTCACTGATATTTCTGATAACTTTAGAATTTTTATATCTAATGTGATATAATTGTAATTATTTATTTTCTTCTTTTTACACTAAGCTGTACACCTATCTATAATATATTTTTGCCACGGAAAATGAGCTCTATTTTAAAATTAACCTGTAACCTTAAGTACCCTGAACATTTACATGATCTTAATTCAGATTTACCTTTATGCCCTGAAAAACATTGTAAACGATTACAGTAAAGATAAGAAATTAGTATCAAAGTTTTATAATAAAACTAAAATATAATTTACTATAGAAATCTCAAACAATGTTTACAACTTACTATGAAGTTAATTAGGGTTCATAGAGTTTTACAGTTTAAGCATAGTCCTTAGTTGAAATATATATAGATTTAAATACACAAGTAAGAACTACAGCTAAAAGTGACTGAAAAAGATTTTTATAAATAATACATTCTTTGGTAAAATATGGAAAATGTTGAAAAACGTGTATTTGTGAAAAAAAGATATTTATTTGGAGAATTATAAGTCGTGTCTATGTATCACAAATGTAAATAGTTCACGTGCAGAATTCGAAGTGTGAAACATACTATTTTACACAAAAAATTAAAAAAAATTTGTTGTAGACTTTTAGTTCTCCAAATAAATCTCTTTTTTTGTCACACTTTTCTTGAAAACTTTAGATTCGGCAATTACTTTAAAGATTGAGAAATAAAAATAATTCCGCAAAATAAGTAAAAATATATTTCATTCTCAAATAAACCTAATATGTCGTATAGTTCATTTGCGGTTTTTAGATTATTTTTAATTTATGATCTACTAGAGTTTAGATATATAGAATATTATATAAAGACCAATTTGCAGAATTAAGAAATCAATTACAAACGAATTTTAATAAACTTATTAGGAAAGGTGTTTTTCTTCATGAATTTGTTAATTCTTATGAGTCCTTAAAAATTAAATCTTTTTCAGTCACTTTTAGCTGTAGTTCTTACTTGTGTATTTAAATCTATATATATTTCAACTAAGGACTATGCTTAAACTGTAAAACTCTATGAACCCTAATTAACTTCATAGTAAGTTGTAAACATTGTTTGAGATTTCTATAGTAAATTATATTTTAGTTTTATTATAAAACTTTGATACTAATTTCTTATCTTTACTGTAATCGTTTACAATGTTTTTCAGGGCATAAAGGTAAATCTGAATTAAGATCATGTAAATGTTCAGGGTACTTAAGGTTACAGGTTAATTTTAAAATAGAGCTCATTTTCCGTGGCAAAAATATATTATAGATAGGTGTACAGCTTAGTGTAAAAAGAAGAAAATAAATAATTACAATTATATCACATTAGATATAAAAATTCTAAAGTTATCAGAAATATCAGTGAGTAGCATTACATAAGTTCTTAAATATAGATTGGAATATTCCAACATATTTTTACATTTAAATTGGGCTGACATCGTTTTGAGCATGTTTATAATTATAATTTGATACACTGGTATTAAAGAGTTAAAGAAAGCGTCTTGATTTGGAAGAGATGTAATTTTTAAGGACTCATAAGAATTAACAAATTCATGAAGAAAAACACCTTTCCTAATAAGTTTATTAAAATTCGTTTGTAATTGATTTCTTAATTCTGCAAATTGGTCTTTATATAATATTCTATATATCTAAACTCTAGTAGATCATAAATTAAAAATAATCTAAAAACCGCAAATGAACTATACGACATATTAGGTTTACATGAGAATGAATTATATTTTTACTTATTTTGCGGAATTATTTTTATTTCTCAATCTTTAAAATTCAAAGCATGAACAATAAAATGAGCATCATAATTGTTTAGATTGTGAAATAGAATAGGAATGAAAAATGGAACACGATACTTTGTGCTACTAAATAATTCGTGACTAACACCTCTAAAATTACTAGTATTCCAGTCATAGTCTACTGTGATTTCATCACCTAATATAACATAATTGCGATTTTCTTATAGATTCCTTCTCTTCATTAGTTAAAGAAAGTGGACATTTTTGAAAACAATTTATCCTATGTATATTGCTAATATCTTTGTTAATGCTTTCCATAAACATTTTTGTACAATTAGGCTCTGAGTATGTTCTGTATATAGACAGTTTATCATCATATGAACATTTTATATATTATCCATAAGAACAAACTACATATTCATGTATTGTTTACGTATATGACTTCGATGGATCAGGGACACAATAGGTGACAATAGGAGGGTTTTAAATGAGCTACAAAGTCTGCATATATTATAAAATGTAATTTTAATATTCTTTGAAATTTATCAAAATAGATTTCATCATTATTTGTTTCCCTATTAAACCAATATTTTTCTTTTTTATGAATTCCTAGTTATTCACTAAAAATTTGAGCACATTCATGTTTCTGGTGATTAATTAAATTAACTTTAGATTAAAAATAGTTACGGCAACCGGCCCAGATATGAATAGTGTCATTTCAATTTGTTATTTGTTTATTTACCAAGCGTGATAAATACAATAATGACCATTTCAACCGTTGTTTAAAAATAATAAGTTAATTTGTAATTAATTAGAACATTTTGTAAAGTTTTTTTTTCTTTGTTAAACTCTAATTCAAACATATTAATGCTAATGTCATTTTGTTTTTCTACCTTGGGTATATCAGATAATTTGATTGGGAACTGAATATTATTAAACGTTAGTTTATTTTAATGCCTCAAGTATGATGATACCCTATCGGAATGTGTATTTGCAGGATATAGTCCTCTTAAAACATTGTTGATCGTTCTTTTTTACGAATATACGAAGATCCCCGTAAGGGATTAAACTTATTAACATGCATTTCTAAAAACTGTTTTTTTTTTTTTTTTTTTTTTTTTTTTTTTTTTTTTTTTTTTTTTTTTTTTTTTTTTTTTTTTAAGGTCTACATTTTCTTTTTTTTTCTAAATCACTATGTGTCATTACACATTTTATTTTTAATGTCATCACTTAAAGGTTCTGAATAATTTTCTAATTCACCATTTTTTATCCAATTCCTAATAGTCAAATTTAAAAATTCAAAAGAATTTTTTAAATCTTTTGTTTCCTGATCAAAATCTGCATGAATAATAAAATAGTATTGATTCTTCAATTGATGCTATAAATACTTCACGAGTGATATAACAGACACATAAAGTAAATTATGATTAAGAATAAGACATTTCTATTTGTGTTTCCTAGATCGTAAGTGCTGAGCATAGAATCTTTGGTTAACCTGTAAATCACATATTTGACACATCATGATGACGTCAATGCTAGTTGTAAATCTTTAACACTATTATCAGCTTTTCTCTTTAAACTTCGACCGACTTGAATTGAAGGTTTTCTGTAGGTATAACATGTCAAGTCATATCAAGCGTGAACCGACACGTCTCCAGGTTAAGTTTTTGTACACCCCTAAAATCTTGAGATACACCCTCGGGGGACTAGTTTTTGGAATGTCACCACCAACATCATTGTAATTAAATAGGAATAACTTTATTATGAACGGGGAAAAACATGATAACCCATTACGATAATGATGTAATTACATAACAAAACTAGAGACAAGTTATACACAGGAGCCACTGTGACGTCACGCAGTAGTTTTGGTCAAGCGTGAGTCGACATAGCCCCAGACACAGGGGTTGGTTGCGTGAGTCGACATAGCCCCAGACACAGGGGTGGTTTTGAGAGTGGTCAAGCGCGAGTCGCCACACCCCAGACACAGGGGTGGTTTTGAGAGTGGTCAAGCGCGAGTCGTGCGGGGCAGAAAAGTTTTTAGGTGAGGGGTTGGGGTTGGAGGGTAGTGAGCCAGAACCAACGATGTTTTGAGAGTGGTCAAGCGCGAGTCGCCACACCCCAGACACAGGGGTGGTTTTGAGAGTGGTCAAGCGCGAGTCGTGCGGGGCAGAAAAGTTTTTAGGCGGGGGGTTGGGGTTGGAGGGTAGTGCGCCAGAACCAACGATGTTTTGAGAGTGGTCAAGCGCGAGTCGTGCGGGGCAGAAAAGTTTTTAGGTGAGGGGTTGGGGTTGGAGGGTAGTGCGCCAGAACCAACGATGTTTTGAGAGTCGTCAAGCGCGAGTCGTACAAAGCAGAAAAATTGGTGAGCTTTTTTAAGGCGAGGGGTTGAGGTTGGGGGGAAGTGCGCCAGAACCAACGAATCCCCTCTACTTGCGCAGCCTGCGGTCGATAACGCAGTCGAGGTATTTCACACTGCTCTGCCACGCATCTTTCATCCTGACAGTAACGTACGCCGTTCCCGGCTATCTGGTCTGGTCCATAGGGCCAAAATGTACGTGGTCCGTAGCGTGCTGCTAAGAGCACAGAGGCCGGCCTTGGTCCTTCTGACAAAGGCCTACAGGACTGTTAGTTCGGACGCGCTGCCGGTGTTGGCGGGGGTCCTTTCAGCTGACCTCGAATAACTTGGCTAATCTGTAATATATTTGTATGAAAATTGTATGATAGCTAGCTAGTTTCAAAATATGTATAGTTTGTTAAGATTATGTGACAATAAACCATTAAAATAGCCACTTTTCACTGCTCGACGTACGAAACAGATAGACATATACAGGCCGACCAACCTATTTTAGTTGATTTTTATAGTGTATTTAATGTTTTAAGGTTTTTTATGTATTAAATAAATATAGTTTAATAGTTTGTAATTAGGTATAAGGATGTAAATAGTTAAGTGTAAAAATTATTAATAAAAGTTTGTGGCGAGCGTACGGAGCGGGGTATCGGTGGAGTACGCGAGGGGAGGTAGCCAAGAATAGTATAAAATAGCACGAGATTTCCGTATAGATTGATCATTCCCGATTTGACTTTCGTGTTGTGCGGTCGTGTTCTAGAGCGTCAAGTGCTCTCAGTGTGCTCCGTGCAGTGGTGACTCAGCTGGTGCGCATTCCTGTGTGGTGTTTTGCCTCAGCGCTGACGACCTCGAATTGTTGTTTGGTTTATTGCCCGCAATTCCTGGAAAATCGGCCTGAGTGTTGAAGCGCTGCTCGGCAGTGTGTATTGGCTGGGAAATTGCTTCTCGGCCCGCTCTGAGTGTGTTTGCGCGTTCTTCAACGCGCCCATAACGCGAAGTTTATCGAAGCGATACTGTGTGTTTTTGTGCGTGAGTGTGTGTTCTCGTAGTCGCGGAACTACTACGCATAGCGGTGACCCTCGCTTTCCTCTTTGACTGTTACCGGTTCGCCCGGTCTGAGTCCGGCTTTGGGTTAAATCGCTAGTGTAGTATTTCCGCTTCAGCGGTTCGCCGCTCCGCGCATTCTCGCGTTTTAAGTATCGATTGCGTTTAGTTTGTAGAAATCCAGTTCCGAGTGCTCAAGGGCTGGTGGGTGAGATCGTATAGCTCTTTTCAGAGTTGCGGTCTACCTAACGTTTCTTGTTCATAAACGTCTCGTTGCTGGGGAGAAACCTAACGGTGACAACGTAACCCCGGCCGTAGGAGTAGGAGTTAGGTACATACCAGGCAATCCGTAGCACTGCGGGGCGCCTGGCCACACTTAGGTATTCTTGCTCCTCGCCAGCAATGGTGGGGAGTCACTAGGTACTCAAAATCTACACCTCGGCCACTCCCGTGATGGCCGAAGTACACACTGGCATGTCCCGGGAACAGATAGGGGAGATCATAAAGGTTTGCCTTCGTCCAGCCCTGAGCCAGCCGCCATGGAGACAACCCCCGCCGCCACCTCTTCGCAGTCCGACCGTCCCACTTCGGGACGGAAGGAAAAATCTCCGCCACCTATTGTCATCAAAGACAAAGGGGCCTGGCCAAATATAGCTAACGCTATGAAGGCCAAGCGTATAAATTATAAGCACGCCCGCAATGATGCCGAGCGCGGCATCAAAGTGCAGGTCCCTACACCGTCAGATTTCCCAAAACCTGACGGCTTTCCTCACGGCCCAAAAGTATGAGTAAATACTTACTCGCTGGCCGAGGAACGCGTTCTCCGAGCAGTCATAAGGGGAGTTCCTAAGGAATTCTCCACTAAGACTGTTCAGGACGACCTAATCGTCCAAGGCCTCCCCGTACGGGAAGTACATAGAATGTACAATGGCCGTAACAAGTCAGAGTGCTACGACATGGTGCTCGTAGTACTAGACCTGACCAAAGAAGGCAAAGCCATCTTTAACATTAAAGATGTGTGCAGCCTCAAGGGCGTCCGGTTCGAGACTCCGCACAAGCGGTCGAACCCGGGTCAATGCCACCGATGCCAGTTATATGGCCACGCGCAGCGCAACTGCAGACGCAGACCGCGCTGCGTGAAATGTTTGCGCGATCACGCCACTCCGGACTGTGATCGCGATCGCTCTAACGCATCCGACCCGGTCGCTTGCGTACTCTGTGGGAGCGAAGGCCACCCAGCGAATTACCGCGGGTGCCCCAAAGCTCCCAAACAGAGCTCGCGTAAACCCAAACAGGGTAAATCGCGCCCCCCCCGCCCCCGGCCAACAGGCTCCGCTCGTGCCTGCCCCCCTCCCTGCTGTCAACGCCTGGAGCCGTCCTCCAGCGCTAGTTGACGCGTCCAAATCGAAGGAGACAGACAAACTTTTGTCTACTCTCCCCGGGCCCGTCTCAGTTACGGGTATTCCCTACACCGCCCCTCTCATGTCCCGGGACATTCCGCGTCCAGCGCCTATGAGAAGTGCTCCCGCACCTCTCGCGCAAACGCGCCTTGCCCCCCCGCGCCCCTCTCTCGCGCTGCCTCGCAACGCCGCTCAGACGGCCGAGGAGCAGCTGCACTTAGGCATTCTCACAGAGGTTTCTTTGGCCTTTGACCCATCCTATTTCGAGATCGTGTACGCCGAATACGTACAACTCACTGATCTCAATCAAATGCTTAGCTTCATGGCTAAGCATCGCGACTTCTTCGCCGCCCTCTGCAGGGTAGCTCCAAAACCTTAAAACCAAAATGGATCTCCGTCTCCATAGGCTATTTTAACGCCAACGGTCTCCGCAACCAAAGAGAGGAATTATCGCAATTCCTCTCGTCCCAAAAACCGGACGTCTTCCTCATCCAGGAAACGTTCCTAAAGCCCGCTGTCCGTACCCCTTCGATCGCGAACTATCGCACCGTCCGTAATTATAGAACTGCCTCCAATCTCGGAGGCACTCTCATCTGTTACAGGCGCTCCCTGCATTGCTCCTCTATCGATCCTCCACCACTTACGAATTTAGAAGCATCCGTCTGCCGCTTAGCGATGACCGGCCATCAGCCGATCATCATTGCATCGGTTTATCTCTCTCCCCTAAAAGACTTGCTCGAAAGCGACCATCAGTCGCTCTTAAATTTAGGCGACGCCGTCATTCTTGCCGGCGACCTAAATTGCAAGCATCGCCGCTGGAACTCTTTTGTAACTTCACGGAGAGGCAGACTCCTTGACGATTTAGTTGACAGACTAAACTTTGATATCATCGCTCCCATGACGCCCACTTTCTTTCCCCACAATACTAGGAACAACCCTGACGTACTGGACATAGCACTTCTAAAGAATGTAAGGCTAAGCTTTCGCTCTATAGAGGTGCTTGACGAACTTGACTCGGACCACCGCCCTGTCATCCTCCGATTGGGTTCCCCTTCGGACTCTCCTCCCGACACTAGAACCGTGACGAACTGGGATAAATTTGGGCAAAGTAGTAATGGCTGCAACAGCCAACTGCATAGTCAGCTCAGAAAAAAAAAAAAAAAGTATAGATTCATTCCGAAAGTGAACTTCGATCAAGATAGACCTCGAAATAGAAATCGCTTGGCTGCTTACTACTCCCTGGCTCTGCATTACCTACTCTCATCGTTCGCCATAGTATTCAGCAAAATTGAATTTTATGTTTACCACTACGGGACTCGTGGTGGGACGAACGTGCACTTGTACATCGGGGTTCGGCATAGCTACAGTACATACAGTCTACGTATAGTCAGCAGGGAACCAGCGCACCTCCTACGAGAAGACCGCCAGCGCCATTATCTAACATTGATACTGCTTCGCGCACGGTCTCGTCTCGCACAGTATATCTCAAAGTTTTTTTCAGTACTCCTCCTACTTATCAGCCTTATAAGTCCCCACTGCTGGGGCACGGGCCGGCGCAAGGGCAATAGTCCGCACACTAGCCCAGTGCGGATTGTAGACTTGACATAATATGTTAAGTCTACAATCCGCACTAGGCCATATTATATATGTATGTCCTTTTTTCACATATGCAGGTTTCCTTACTATGTTTTCCTTCACCACTAAGCCAGTGGTGTGAATCAATGTACTTGAGAAATCAAGTAAAAAAAACCCTTCGGTACACGTGGGGCTCGAACCTTCCGCCACACAGGACGCAAGGTAAAATCTAAATCCATAGGCCCCCACTTACTGTACATTTGTACAGGGGACTGTAATAGAAAATCGTTTATTTACACTACTCAGTACTATTTACACTACATAGAAAATGTAAAAAGTTTATAACCTTTGCAACATCATGCACATAGCTCAGGGTGCAAACGTAGTCTTTCATATTTTTCCGGTGCATCCTAGTACATTTCGCAGTCGGTATTACGGTTAAATTGACTGTAAGTAGAGTAGGGGCTAGGGAGTCGGGATCCTTAAACAAAATAATAATATAAGTATATATATATATATCTCTATAGATAGCTCCTAGTGATTTATAAAGTCCTAGTACATCAATCTTACATACATATACAAAATCTTCATAGAATAAACAAAATACAATTAATACATACGTAGAAATAATCTTTTCTCGTTTATGACTCCTAATAGGAATCTATGGCTATATCATCAATATAAATAAATACTTTCAGAGCAAACATGCAGTCAAAACATTAACCTCGAGCCAGGACTTGAACCTGCGACCCTTACATTCCGTGTAAGTGCTCTTTATACATATATATCTATTTCTATATAGAAATCAAGAGTGCGGTTTTAGAGGAACTTCCTTCCGCGAAGGCTTAGGTTGTGGAATGAGTTCCCTGCCGACGTTTTCTCTAAGGACTCCTAATGGGGTTATTCAAGAAAGAAGTGATTACATTTTTAATGGGTCGCGCGAGTCATACTCCTGGTGTCGCCAGCGTCCATAGGCTGCGGTGACTGCTTACAATCAGGCGGCCTGTTAATTTGTTAGTCATCTTAGTGGTATTAAAGAATAATTAAATTATTTTTCCCTAAAAACGTAAAGTCATAAGAATTTAACTTCAAACTATCTAATCTAAATTCATCTTTACTAATTTTATAAATGCGAAAGTGAATTTGTCCTTGTTTCCTTCGTCGCAGTAAGGGGGTGTAAATAAATTACGTGAGGCGTTTAGGGGCAGAGGGGATCGAGCAGAATCTCACACAATCTCACGAGGGGGAGAGGGAGCGGTTCGCCAAAAATCACAATTTTATTTTTCGCAAAAAACAGTGTAGAATTGCGAGAAAACTGTGTAAAATATCGCCGAAACCTACACAATAATAATTATCCTCAGCCATGCGAACCTCGAAGTAGCAAGTTATATTATTTTAAAATATATCCAACGCAATCAAGCACAGACTAACGTATTTACACTAACGATAGGCATTTTGAAAATCCCACGTGACATTAGGGTAGGGGAGGGAGGAGTTTGAGCTCTCATGACATCTCACCAAAGGGGGAGGGGGGGTCGAAAAATGGCCAAAATCGCCTTTTAAATTTTTATAGTTTTATCTTCAAAACGAAACGGTAACGGAATTTTCCTACATATTCTTATCCTCTATTTTGCCCTCTAGGGCAAAACCGGTAATACATGCCAATCTGAACTTTAAACCTAAAGGCTAAATAATTACCAATGTTTGATGAATTTAGCTTCGAAAATAACGGGTTTCAATACAAACTTATAACCTCCTTATGGGATGAACTATCCAAAATCCTTTTAGTGATAGGGATGGATCCTTAAAAAGGATTTTATAACAAAAACTCTACGCAACTCTTAGGCGGTGTGTGCTTTGATATATCAGTTACTTAGCGAACCCAATTGTTTTTAATTACATTGATATAGGTATCAAATGAAATTCTAATTAAAGAAAAATATCGGTTCGGTAGCAAGTACCGCAGAAGCAACTTCACTTTAGATTATTTTTTTTATATCTGAGAATTTATACTTGAAGATTATTATTGGGTGTTTATAAAAAACGATAAAAAACAAACCGCTGGGCCGATTTGCACCCAGCCTTAGAATGTCGAGTTGACAGTTGAAGTAGAATGTGCGTCATATAATTTTGCACGTATTAAAATGCGGAGCGATAATTCTTTCGTATATTGTTTTATTAATCACATTCACACTGGTGCCTTCGCTACGCAGAAACTTACATGGTCAGTCTAGATTCTAGACCAGTGTTTCTCAACGTAGGGCCCACGCCCCACAGGGGGGGCAATTTGATAGTTAAGGGGGGAATTTTAAAAACGGACTCGACACGATTTTAATGGGTTAAAATCGTGTCGAGCTTTGGGTCATTTAAATGCAAATTCTTAAAAAAATGCTGTAAAGAAGTATTAGGTATAATTTCGTTTGACTTTGCCAAAATATCAACTGGGTAGGTAAAGGTTATAAATCATGTATGGGGGGGTATAAAAATTTTAGAAATGTTAATGTGGGGCATGGCCAAAAAAGTTTGGCAATCACTGGTCTAGACGAAGAAACCGGTTCAAGCTCGTGTAAATAATCAAAGTGATAAAACTTGAAAACATTTTCTCACATAATTCTAGTTTTCTTGTACCAATCCTTACTAAATTGAAAATAGGACCAATCTGCGGGTGTGGCATATACGTAAAAAATTTCCAAATCGGTTTATAAATGACGAAGTTCTAAGGTAACAAAAATAAAAAAAAACAACAGTTTTTTAGCGTTAAAAAACCAACCGCTGGACCGATTATGTTCAAACTGTTACTACTGACACTAGCGACCAAACACTGGGTCAGAAAAGTTTGTTGCACTATAGACCCTTTAAATTTATTTTCGAAGACTTATTTAATAAGATGCCGCACCATTGTCTGAGAATAGTGCTGTTAGTTAGAGTATCTTAAGCCCTTTAGTTACTTAAAATTTGAAATACTTACACTACCACGAGTCCTTCCAAAACCAGACGCTTTGCATTTCCCAGTATATTGAATATACTTTGAAGCTAATGGTATTGGACTTACAAACTCATTGTATGTAAATGGAGTACTAAGGAACTGTGAAAAATAAATTTACATTAATTGTCTGCACTACCTAAATTTGGCAAGGATTTCTCCAGATCTGCTTTGTAAATCTGACTGAGATTTAATAACTGTATTCTTCGGGATATGTTTCGTGCTGACAAACGTGAAAAAAATCAATAAATTTTTGTTCAATAAACAAAATCTTAAAATGACCATCTCATTATTTTTCAGAATATTTAGGCAAAAAAATCTTCAAAGTTTTAAGTTACAACTTAAGTAAAGCATAGCCGTGATAATTAGTGCTTAAGGGTCAACTCAGACCGAGTCGCGACGCGACGCGACATTTTTGGGATAGTAACACTTTATAAACCTTGTTCACTAAACAAAAAGATATGCATCCTAACGTCGCGCGCCGCATCTTCGACACGTAGCCTCTCACTTTAATTTGTATAATGTATAATGTGTTGCTATCTCAAAAATGCCGCGTCGCGTCTCAGGCTAAGCTGACCCTTAAACCCTTACAAAAAGATTTTTTTGATAACACTTATCTGATGAATAATCAGTGTTTCAATCAATGAAAATCTCAGTGAGTCTTTGTTTAATAGAATTTAAACATTTGATAAATTAAAAATTAAAAAAATTTGATCAATGAAAACACTGGTAATAAATAATTAACCGGAATTCAATTGATGTTTGCGATTAGTTTTCAGAAATGTTGAACCAGCGGCTTTATATCTCTCAGCTCTGCTTTATATCTTTCGCCCCTTGGCAAACAATGTACTATTGCTTTTATGAGACCACCCATTAGAGATTAGAAAATCGTTGTTTTTAGAAACCTAGGCTTAGTCAGCGGCTCCACCCGCCCTAAATTTAGTTATCGGCGTGGAACCCCTTAATTATTTCCTTTATTATACTAATGAAGTTTCTTATAGCTGTAGCTAAAGTTCGTCTAAGTACGGTTATAGTTATTCCCGCGGGAACTATTGAATTTTTCGGGATAGAAGCCTATGTCCTATTCCAGGACCTAACCTATATGTGTGCCAAGTTTCATCCCGATCCGTCAAGTGGTTAAAATATGATTGAGTATCAAACATATTAACTTTTACAAATAATATTAGTAGGAAGTATGATTACAATAGTCATTAAAAGCTGTTTTTTTTAGTGAATTAAGGCATAAATATTGCCTATTAATTTTTATAAAAAATCACTAAATAGCCTTTCGTTTTGATAGTCTCCAAACGCCGTAATCGAAACAAGGCCTTTTTGAAATAAATTTAAATATTGAAAGACTTAAACTTGAAATAAAATCAAGATAGGTGGTCTCTTAAATATCTTCTTATTATAGTAAGAAATGCTTTAAACTCACGATAATAGCAATGTCATCGACAGGAAATTTAAAACTCTTAGGCACTTTAGCATTTTTTATTCCTCGCCATTGGCCATCCGCTCTGTATTTTTGGAAATTTCTGAGACTGCCGGCAACAGCATACATTGATGATAACTTTTTCATTTTTTGTAAACTGTAAAAAATAGTATATTACGATACGAGTGAGCCAAGATGGTCATTCATTACACGCGAGGCAATATTTCGGCACTAGTGATTGGAAAAACCAGATCAAATCGTTAATTTATCAAACCGATTAGTACCGGTAGGTACTTAGTAAAAAACCTGAAACAAATCTAGCCCAAAACTCATACCAAATACGCTAGCTTATATTGAAAGAACAGGGTGAGGACAAAAATTGAAAAGGTTATCTTATTGTTGTGACCGTTTAAATTTCCGCACTTGCCACTCTTATATGGCGGCTTTGTGCGTAGCAAATGATTCGGCTATTATTTGTTTTTTATTAAATAAAGTTAATACCTAGACTTTCCTTAGGATATTTAGATCGTAGGTAGGTAAACAAATGTGAAAATAGTAAGGTTCGCTTTTACAACCTATTGTTTACCTTTATATAAGTAAAACTTATACTGTGGGTTTTCCTATAATGAGAAATATGTAAATGTTTATGCCGCGGTTTCACCCGCAAAGATTAGCGTAGATATTTTTGTAAAACTTATGTTATGTAGTAATTACGTAATTAAGTAATTAATTGATGAATGAAAAAGGTAGATGCAAACACTGCACCGTAGGTTTGTCTGAGTAATTGTTCATATTCATGTACCTATGTGATAGCAAGTAATTCTGTCTCAAGCACTCTGCACAAACGTGTCAGTAGGTAAATAAGGAACACATGAACACTGGCAAGCGCATAAAATTGTAAGACAGAGATAGGTATAGGAATGTGACAGGGATGCATATACGATCGCGGCCAAAATAAAACGAGATGTGATTGATGACCGAAAATAAACTTGATTGTGATTGGTCAGCGGGTCCGCCGGGTTGGGTATATAAGCGAGCGCGAAACCCGCTGAAAGCTCCGAGAGCGACAACCCAAGCCGAGGCTTCCCCCGCGGGGAGCCCTTGAGCGTTGGGCGCTATATGGGCTGAGGCTCCTTCAGAGTCTCGCCCCAAAAGTCCGGTGAAGCAGTAATGGCTGCAACAGCCTCCTGCATAGTCAGCTCAGAAAAAAAAAAAAAAAAAGCTGAAAGCCTTATTTCCGATTCGAGAGGATTGCTTTGGAGACCATTGTCGTAACCTTTGTAACCTTACTGTTCTGAGCAATCTCGATTGTATGAGCGTACCTAGCCACCGTAACCATTGCATAGGAGACGCTCGTCACACAGTAACCATTGTAACGTTAGGTACAGGCAGTGGACGCAGTAGTGTACGGACCCAAAGGAAACATCGCTGACTCCGTGACGTTTTCATTGGTAAAACGATCACGGATTGTGCCCGCTAACCGCGGAGGGGAAAGCTTAGCGCTTTTTGCACTCGGGCAGCCGGAGCTGTCTGTGGGGTCGCACTTTTCCGACGCTCACTTTGAGCCGACGCCGATGGAATGACGCGGTGACGTCACGACTTAGACGCTGACTCTGACTCGCCGACGCCGAACGCTCGTCGAAATGAATGACAACAGCACACCCCACCGCCCCTAACCAGCGCTTCCGGCGCAGCAGTCGCACCTCGAGGGAAAAACGCCGAGGACAGTCTATGAGAATGATTTGATCTTTACTCGTAGACTACAAAGTGCCGGCCTGCTCTCCGAGGGAATGCTGCGATGGATGCAGGAATACCTCACCCGGCAACGGGATGAAATAGGCACTGCCAATCCACCAGAAACGGAAGAATCGGAAGACCCCGTCGCCCTTGAGTTCGCCGCCAATGCACCGATTTGACTACCGCGCGTCGACCATCCCGGACGCCGGCCCAGGCCCTCTGAAGATGAGGACACCCCCGCGAAGCGCCGCTGCAAGAAAGTGGACACCGTGGATCACTCTGACTCTGCCCCTTTCACCTCCGCCTCAGACAAGAGCGAGAGCGAACGTGCGAGCGAGACAGAAGCACAGCCCCCCCGCCCCGCCCCCAAAGCTACGCCCAGTCAATGCCAAGAAGGCCGCTAAAACGATCCGCGACCCCCGCCTGACTCGCTCACGCTCCGATGCCGTTCCACGACATTCTTGCAGCGGTTCAGAGTCGGACCAAACCAAGCCAAACACCAAGCAATGGTTGAAGAAAGCGCCGATCCCGCTCCCGCAAAGGGACCCAAAAAAGAGTCGCTCAAAAGCCACCGCCGCGACGCAGAAACCAACACCGACGCCGACGCCGACGTCATACGCGGCGACCACAAAATGCCGCCGCCCGCCCAACCCGCGCGGTCAAAATCATCCGCCCAACCGGCTAAGCCAGTACAGTCGACGGCGACCGTCCATACGGCCCAGTCGGCTAACGCTATGGCCCAGTCACAGCGATCAGGAGCCGCCACTGCAAGCTCGTCGACTCAACAGGACGCAGTCACAGCACAAGAGCCTAAGAAGCCACGCTACCCGCCACTTATTGTGGAACGTCTACCACAGTGGGCGGCCCACTTTAAGAAGATAGCGACCCTGGATGAGCTCCCTGCAAGAGTGGTCAGGGCGCGCACACGCCGGAAAACAGACTGGGGGATTTTCCAGGGAATCCTACAGGACACCGCTCCTCTCGGCTCTATGATCAACGCCGAAGAGGTCAACAGAGCAGCCGCAGCCTTATCGACGAACATACGAAGCGCCTTAGATAAAGCATCGCACACCATCTCACACCGTGGTGGGAGAAACCCTATCCCGGTGTGGATACAGGAACTAATACGCGAGAAAAGGAAGCTTCGTATGCAATGGCAGCGCACAAGATGCCCCACTGAAAACCCAGCTGAACCGCCTCATCGCTAAAGTTAAGAAAGTACTCGATGACCACGCCGGAAGATCTTGGGATAGGCACGTCGAGTCCGTGGGCGATGATATTCCCTCCGTTCATCGCCTATGCCAGCAGCTGTCTACTAAACCCGATCCTGTCAGACCGCTGCTGGACAGCGATGGCCTACCTCATTTTGGCGCACAAGAGCGATCGGATATTTTCGCCGAGTGTTTGGAGAAACAGTTCCGACCCAACGCAGCAACGGACCAAGAGCATATCAACGCAGTCGAGCAACACCTTCGGGATTACTTCACTGCACCCCTGCCAGCATCAGAAGATCCGATTTTCTTTTCGCCCGGCCAAGTTTTACGGGTGTTACACAGAACCAAGCCGAAGAAGGCCCCGGGCGCAGATAGCGTAACAAACTCAGCCCTACATCACTTACCACGCAAAACCATAGCAGCAGTGACAAGTTTGTTTAATGCCATACTGCGTACCGGTCAGTTCCCCGACGAATGGAAGCTCGGCGCTGTCATTATGCTGCCGAAGCCGGGCAAAGACTGGAGAAAACCAGATAGCTACAGGCCCATACAACTGCTCAGCATGATCTCGAAGGTGTTCGAAAAGCTCCTGCTGACGAAATTGCTGCCACACATTAGTTCCCGGTCGGAACAGTTCGGCTTCAGATCCGAACACTCGACAACGCTCCAATTAACCAGGGTACTGCACTCAATGACGACAAGCCTCAACATTAGGCAGCAGACAGTTGCAGTATTCCTGGACATGGAAAAGGCCTTCGATAGGCACGAGGGGTTGCTGTACAAATTATCGACGTCTACAGCCCCACGACGCATTGTGGCCTCTTTTCTGCACAACCGCCGTTTTCACGTGGTAGTTAAAAATACTAAATCCAGAGAACGCTGTGTGGAAGCCGGTGTTCCTCAAGGAAGCTGCCTCTCCCCTGCCTGCTACGCCCGATACACCGATGACATACCGGTGCCGAAGGACGTCCAGCTGGCACTATTCGCAGATGATGCGGCATTGTATGCCACGTCAACAAACAAATATTACGCTGCACACAAGACGCAAAGAGCACTGGATGACCTGCCTCTATGGCTATCAAGATGGCGGCTATCGGTCAATGTCGGGAAAATGCAGGCCATTCTCGTTGGAAGAGTCAAGCACCCACCACCTCGTCTTTAACTGCAGGGCCAGAAGATTGAGTGGCAACATAAGGTCAAATACTTTGGCCTTACAATTGATCGTGGACTCACCATGGAAAACCACATCACTGATACAATCGAGAAATCGAAAATGGCGCGAGCCAAACTACGCACACTTCCTTCTTCGAGGCTCCCTCTGCGATCAAAACTCGGGATCTATAAGTCCTACGTTAGATCCCGCCTTACCTACGCAGCTCCGGCGTGGTATGCCCTAGCCTCGGAGTCCCTGAAGAAGAAACTCCGAGCCCAAAAAACCAGGCATTAAGGACCATCGTCGATGCCCCGCGGTACGTGAGGAACGCGACCATCCAGAGGGACCTCAAGTGGGAAAGCCTGGACAATTTCGTTCGACGGCTGGCCACATCAATGTTTGCGCGAGCGGATGAGTCACGTCACGAACACCTCCGTGGCATGGCTCTGCTGCATGCGCGATCGCCAGACCGTCGAAGCAAAAAGCAACCCAAGCACAAAAAGACGCCCCGGGACTTAATAGAAGAGTCTACGGTCCAACGGACAGCCAGGCAAGGTGCCACTCAATCAACCTCTGCCACGTGAAAACGAAACCAACATCCTGTTCGCTGTAGCGGACAGCGGAAGAAACCACTGCAAAAGAGCCACAACTCTGACACAGTTTACCCACTCTATTTATTAGAGCGAGAAGAAAACCGAGCATCGCTGAAAGCATCATTCCCGATTCGACTTTCGTATTGTGCGGTCGTGTTCTAGAGCGTCAAGTGCTCTCATTGTCCCCGTCCAGTGGTGACTCGCCGGTGCGAATTCCTGTGTGGTATTTTGCCTCAGCGCTGATTACCTCGAATTGTTGTTTGGATTATTGCCCGCAATTCTTGGAAAATCGGCCTGAGTGTTGAGCGCTGCTCGGTTGTGTGTATTGGCTGGGAAATTGCTTCTCGGCCCGCTTTGAGTGTGCTTTCGCGCTTTTCAACGCGCCCATAACGCGAAGTTTATCGACGCGATACTGTGTGTTTTTGTGTGTGAGTGTGTGTTCTCGTAGTCGCGGAACTACTACGCATAGTGGTGACCCTCGCATGCCTCTTTGACTGACGCTGGTTCACCCGGCCTGAGTCCGGCTTTGGGTTAATCGCTAGTTTAGTATTTCCGCTTCAGCGGTTCGCCACTCCGCGCATTCTCGCGTTTTAAGTATCGATTGCGTTTAGTTTGTAGAAATCCAGTTCCGAGTGCTCAAGGGCTGGTGGGTGAGATCAATGAAACCGAGCGCGGCCTCAAAGTGCAGGTCCCGACATCGACAGATTTCCGAAATCTGACGGCCTTTCTTACGGCTCAGAAATACGAGTACCATACGTACTCGCTGGCCGAAGAACGCGTGCTCAGGGCAGTTATAAGGGGAGTTCCTAAGGAATTCTCCGAAAAAACTGTCCAGGACGACTTAATATTCCAAGGCCTCCCAGTTAGGGAAGTACATCGTATGTACAACGGCCGCAACCGATCTGAGTGCTACGACATGGTGCTCGTAGTGCTAGACCTCACCAAAGAGGGCAAAGCCATCTTTAATATTAAAGATGTGTGCAGCCTCAAGGGCGTCCGGGTCGAGACTCCGCACAAGCGGTCGACCCCAGGACAATGCCACCGATGCCAGTTGTATGGCCACGCACAGCGCAACTGCAGACGCAGACCGCGCTGCGTGAAATGTCTGCGCGATCACGCCACTCTGGACTGTGATCGAGATCGCGTTAACGCTCCGGTCGCTTGCGTACTCTGTGGGAGCGAAGGCCACCCTGTGAATTACCGCAGGTGCCCCAAAGCTCCCAAACAGAACCCGCGTAAACCCAAACAGGGTAAATCGCGCCCCCCCGCCCCCCGCCATCCTCCAGCGCTAATTGACGCAACAAAATCTAAAGAGACAGACAAACTTCTGTCTGCTCTCCCTGGGTCCGTCTCAGTCACGGGTATTCCCTACCCCGCCCCTCTCATGTCCCGGGACATCCCGCGTCCAGCGCCTATGCGAAGTGCTCCCGCACCTCTCGCGCAAACGCGCCTTGCCCCCCCGCGCCCCTCTCTCGCGCTGCCCCGCAACGCCGCTCAGACGGCCGAGCAGCTGCACTTCGGCGTTCTCGCCGAGATTTCTTGGGCCTGCGACCAAGCCTACTTTGTGGTCGTGTACGCCGAATACGTACAGATCACCGATATCAATCAAATGCTCAGCTTCATGGCTAAGCATCGCGACTTCTTCGCCGCCCTCCGCAGGGTGGCCCCCAAACCTTAAAAACCAAAATGGATTGCACAACCGCGCGCGAAAAACCCCGGTCCGTCTCCTTAGGCTATTTTAAAGCCAACTGTCTTTGAAACCAAAGAGAGGAATTATCCCAATTCCTCTCGTCCCAAAAACCGGACGTCTTCCTCATCTAGGAAACGTTCCTAAAGCCCGCTTCCCCCTTCCCCTTCGATCGCGAACTATCGCACCGTCCGTAATGATAGAACTGCCTCCAATCTCAAAGGCACTCTCATCTATTACAGGCGCTCCCTGCATTGCTCCCCTATTGATCCTCAACCACTTACGAACTTAGAAGCATCCGTCTGCCACTTAGCGATGACCGGCCATCAGCCGATCATCATTGCATCGGTTTATCTCTCTCCCTTAAAAGACTTGCTCGAGAACGACCTTCAGTCGCTCTTAAATTTAGGCGACGCCGTCATTCTTGCCGGCGACCTAAATTGCAAGCATCGCCGCTGGAACTCTTTTGTAACTTCACGGAGAGGCAGACTCCTTGACGATATAGTTGACAGACTAAACTTTGACATCATCGCTCCCATGACGCCCACTTACTTTCCCAATAACCCTGACGTACTGGACATAGCACTTCTAAAGAATGTAAGGCTAAGCTTTCGCTCTATAGACGTGCTTGACGAACTTGACCCGGACCACCGCCCTGTCCTCCTCCGATTAGGTTACCCTTCGGACTCTCCTCACGACACTAGAACCGTGACGGACTGGGAATAATTAGGGCAATTGCTCGAAAATCCCAGCTCGCCACATCTAAACCGCGTTCCCAACGTAATCTCATCCGCGACCGACCTAAACGTAGCTATCGACTCACTCACTAGCCACCTGACCGCCCCCCGCCATCCTCCAGCGCTAATTGACGCAACAAAATCTAAAGAGACAGACAAACTTCTGTCTGCTCTCCCTGGGTCCGTCTCAGTCACGGGTATTCCCTACCCCGCCCCTCTCATGTCCCGGGACATCCCGCGTCCAGCGCCTATGCGAAGTGCTCCCGCACCTCTCGCGCAAACGCGCCTTGCCCCCCCGCGCCCCTCTCTCGCACTGCCCCGCAAAACCTAAAAGCCCCCGTAAAGCCCCCGATGCGGACGGTATCTCTAACGATATCCTAAAGCGCCTCACTCTTCCCCTTCTCTGCCTCCTAGTAGCGATCTTTAACGCTGCTATGGAACATTGCATCTTTCCTTCTCAATGGAAAGATGCAATTGTTATAGGCATCCATAAGCCAGGCAAAGCTCGTACCGAGCCGTCCTCCTATCGCCCCATAAGTTTACTAAAGGCCCTTGGTTCATCCTCCTCCTCGCTCGCCTACGGAACGCTATAGTCTCCAGAGGCATTTTAATAGACGAGCAGTTCGGCTTCCGTGCCAAACACTCATGCGTCCATCAAGTCCACCGCATAACGGAACATATTCTTACTGGCTTTCAACCAGCGTTAGGTAAGACCCGTCACACGGGCGCTGTCTTCTTCGATGTAGCGAAAGCTTTCGACAAAGTCTGGCACAACGGTTTAATTTTTAAACTGTACAACTTTCAGTTGCCAGATCGTCTCGTGCTCATCATACGAGACTATTTGTCGAATCGTAGCTTTCGCTATAAAGTTGGAGGCACTCTCTCTTCCCCCCGTCCCATAGAAGCAGAAGTCCCGCAAGGGTCCGTGCTCGCCCCCATCTTGTACCTTCTGTACACCAACGACATTCCTAAAACGATAGGTACCCAACTAGCCCTCTTTGCGGATGATACAGCTGTCTATACTACCGATAGGCAAGTGAGTCGAATCACTAAGAGACTCCAACCCGCTATCACCGCCCTAGGTGAATGGTTTCGGAAATGGAGAATCGAGGTGAATCCCGACAAAAGCTCTGCCGTCCTCTTTACCGTAGGCTGCCCTCCGCGGCCACCTCCCCTCTCTCTCTTCGGTTTTGCCATTCCCTGGCAAAATAAGACCAAATATCTCGGTGTGACCATGGATAGTCGTTTGAACTTCCACGCTCACACCAAAATATTCAGAGACCGAGCCTTTTTGTCCTCGGTCGTCTTTATCCCATGATATGTAAGATGTCGCTTAGAAATAAGCTGAATCTTTACACAACTTGCATCCGCCCCATACTAGCTTATGCTAGCGTAGTCTTTGCGTTATCCAAGCGCAATCTCCACAAACTTCAGACCCTCTAAAACCGCTTTCTCACAGCGGCCTCTGGAGCCTCTTGGTACGTCCGCAATGCGGACCTACACAGAGAATTCGAACTCCCCACGATTCCCCAATATTTCAAAGACTTGGCAGTCCGCTTTTTCGAGCGTACGCAAAATCACCCGAATCGATTAATTGTGCAATCCACAACGTATCGACCTCAGCACGGTCGTAAAATTATAGTTAGGCGGCCTCGGCACGTACTAACAGCCACAGATGACGATCTCGCTGTCCGGATAGCGAGATTAGTCTCTACGACCTCCCCGAATAGGGCCTCCTTCCAAACACGACGCCGACGTCCCCGGGTTCGTCGGCGCCCACAAGGATACACGAGGTATCAAAGAGTGCCGGGGCGCTTCTCGCCCCCACTCAATCGCAACCGTACCCGCGTACGGGGAACTCCCCTCCTGACGGTGACTCACCTTCGGGTTCGAGACCCACGCCGGTCGAAGGGACGCCCCCGAGAGCGACAACCTAAGCCGAGGCTTCTCGTCCCAAGAAGCCCGGTGAAGCAGTAATGGCTGCAAAAAAGAAAAAAAAAAAAAGCTGAAAGCATTCCTGTCGCCTCGGGGATCAAGAAAGCCTCCGGAACAGGAGCAGAAGAAGAACAAAACTGGAAGAAAGAAGAAGTTTTATTTTTAAGTGCAGTGTAAATTGTGTAAATAGTAGTTGTTTTTTTTTGCTTTCAATCGTAACGTCGGTCCTTTTCGGGGCTAGTGTGCACGCGCCTATACAGTCCGCTACTCGGTCTGTAACATTTTTATTGCGCTTCTTTTGTGTATCCATACACCGATACACCCTTTTTGTTTCAGTCGATGCCAGCGCAGCCGGTGAGGGACAGTTAGAAATCTCTATAAACAAAGGAGAAGTACTAAATCACGTTCAGGTAAATTTAACTACATGCTCAAATTAATAAATTTCTCTGTTCGATATTTCTAAGTTCATTTAAACATGAACCTTATTTTTTTTATATAAATTACACTTTGACATGAGAAATTTAATTTAATTTAAAGTAGCCAGCTTTGTTACCCCCAGAAGCTATACATACATATTTGTTAGTTGTTCAACTTACTCTGTAAACGAAAATAATATTCGATTTGCAAATGGACAGTTTGTTGACAGTCAGTCAGCCATGTAACGATAAAATAGTTTTTTTGGCACGACTAACTCATGACAAGAATTGTTACATAAATTCCTGTTTGAATACTAAACGAAGTAAGTATAACTATGCTTTTGAAAACCAAAATATCTATTACCTCACCATCTTACCATGGTTTTATTTCAGTTGTTTAAAACACTCGGTTAAAAGTTAAAAGAGGCGAGGGTTCACACATGTTTGAAAGCTCACTTGCAAAGAAAAAGTTAGTAAAAGTATCTTAAATGCATGTTTAACACGTATTTTGTAGGGTGTGTAGGTTAGTACCTATATAGGAGTTTGCTCTATTCTTCAAAGTACCTATTATTACAATAAAATACTAGTGTTTTAAAAGACCGGTTTCAGGTTTTACATCGGTTTTATTTGCATAAAACCGGCTTCAAACCGGTACGTAAATGTACCGGTTTTTCCAATCACTATTCAGCACAAGCCGGTAGCCGAGAACGTAATTGAGACGAGTGTGTGTGATGCAATTAATGACCATAGATCACGCGGTTCATACAACATGTTCATCTTGTTTGCGCTTAAAAATTAACGTAACTACACAACACAATACACTAGGGTTATACAAATATTTGTTAAAATTGACAAGATTTCTTATTTTCGGACATTGCGATATTACTAGAACAGAGTGAGTCATATGAATGTATTCTACTGGGTGTAGTAACAAGATAGGGGTATGTACTAAGTAGGCAACAAATATATTTTATTGAACTTCTTTCTTGAACAACCCATAGTTCTTAGAGAAAACCTTGACAGGGAGCTTATACCACAACCTAAGCGTTCGCGGGAGAAAGATTTTGTGAAACCGCACTGTAAGTCTGTAAGCAGTTAAACACATGGTCTAAGGTTTAAATTCCAAACTTCGAAAACTTTATCTTATATACGTTGATTTCAAAGAAATTTGATTTATCTATCCTTTAAAAATAAGTCATAAATAAGTTAAAAACTCACCCAGGTTGGCACGTTCTTTCAAAGAATGTTTTACTGGGGTTAACGAAACAATGCGCTGCTGACAAAGACTTAGAAGGAGCGATGATAGCTCCTCCACAAAATGTATAGTACATTGTACGGCTCTTTGTTGCTAACTTTTTTTTTATTGCAATCTGAGAAAAAAAGATTGCATGACATATATTACACTTATGTGGTTGATTTACGTCGGTGATGTAAAAATTAGAAGTTAGGTACTACTAAAATAGCCTTTAAAAAAGTCAACGTCAAATTCAAAGGCTTTAGTTGACACAATCAGACTATTTTTCGGGTTTCATAGCCCGCCAATAAATAAATCATTATAATATATGTTCCTACAGTAATTTTTTAGACGCTTACATTCTTAGCTCAGTCAATTTTGACACAAAAAAGTCAAACATCGCAAACGCGTAGGTATCTACGATATTTTTATATGTTGTTGAGTCCCCTGAGGGTAGTTTATATCCAAGTTTGCAACCCTGACAACCCTGTGCTACTTAAGCAATGCTCGGTAATACTGGCACTTGTTTCATTGAGTTGATTATATGATAGAACCAGGAAGTGGATAGCGGAATAGCTTCTAGTAAACTCCTTGAGTTTGGGCTCGTTTGGTTTGTTTTAACGATTACAATTTATCATTTTGTGATGAGGATCTGATGATGCATCCTTGAGGTGGATAGTGGAACTTTTCAATGGTTACTATTAAACCCCTGGATTTTGGGCTTGTTCAGTATGTTTAAAGAGTCGAATACATTACGGGACAAAGGGAAAAATAAAGCCTTCTAATCTTACTCATGTAAATTATCACCAAATATAGTCTGTTTGGTATGCGTGTTTTCAATTAATACCTACCTACCATTAATTTATAACGCAATTGCTTGCAAGCAATCTCATAGAACTGACAGCAAGATAGCTAATTACTTTTTCTACAGAACAATAGGAGACAGCACGAAATTTCGAGTGTAAAAAACACACACCTTTTAAAAACAAGGTAAAGTAACCTTTTAATCATTAGAGGACCTTGTAAAGGTGAAATGGTAAATAGCCATATGGATTTGTACACACCTGGTATGGTATTTCCCCCACTTCCGCATGTTTTCCATTAACAACTCGTGGTATCCAGTCATATTTTTTAAAAATATCTTTTTTATCAATTTGGCTTATATTTGAACACAGAACAAAAACGGTCACAAAAAGTGATATTAGATTTACTAAAAGAATGGCGAGCATTTTATTATGAAATGTAGTCTTGTGAAAAAAATCGTTTGTTTTTATTGTGTGCTTTGACAGCTGTTTGCTGTCAGAAGTTTTAAGCCAGCAAAGTGTGAGCCGGAAACTTAGAGTATACATAAGCAGAACGGTATTCGGCACGGCACTTACGCTATAGGGTTCCTTAGGTATGTCAAACGTATAAAATAAAATCGTCAACAAAGTTATTCGAACAGATCATAACACCAGACGTTTTTATACCAGATACCCACCAGCGCTGACATGCTATAGATTTAAGTAGCGTTTTGTTGACCGACATAATGTACATTATCCGCTTAATGTCGATAATCCATCTAAATAGAATGAGCCAAGATTTGTAGTGTGTCATACAGAATTTATGTCTTTTTAACTTAGCTGGTTTATTACATTAAACGCATTGAAGCAGTGAACAAAACGCACCTATAAAATAAAAACAGTGATGTTATACATACATACTAGACTTGCAACGAATAGAATATTCGGCGTGTTCTGCGAGCGTCCTGGCCGAATAGCCGGTTTATTGATTACAAGAAAATACAATTATTATAAAAAAAACAATCTTTTTTTTGCCAATTCAAAATTCAAAGTCTTTTTATTCAAATAGGTTGGTAAGAACACTTTCGAGTCGTCATGTGAATTAACTACAACTAACTTTACAAACTACCTAATTACAATACTGTTTTATTGCGAGCGTCCAATAGGTACCTACCTATAATATTATAGTAATACTACAAACTAATAATACATACAATAATATATACATGTTTTGTATTGAAACACTTCATAAACAAGATTTACAATGTTAATAGTTTGATTTAAAAAGCAAATCAAAATTTAAGTACCAAATATTTCATTTTCCTATTGTTTTTCAGTTTGCAAATGGGGGTGGGGGGCGATACGAAAAAAGTCTTCTAATCTCTTGTGACTGGATTTAAAGTAACTCCCGAAAAAAATATATCCATATATCATATATCACTACACAGCAGACGTACATACCTATATATAAAGACATACATATTAACATTTTACAAAAAAAATAAAATAGGTATTCATATAGGTACATATCAAAGATTTTATTATTATATAAAATACACATTCATGCACATATGCATTTATACACATACGGACATATATATATTTATATATAAAAATACACAAATACATATAAAAAAATAAAAAAACTCAACAGCCCGGAAACAAATGCACATCATTTAAACTACCATCACTACGGAAACTAGCCTAAGGGGAGAAGAAGTGACAAAAAATTCCCGGATGTACACTTGTAACCAATCAGCCATGCAGGAACCAAGCCATCAAGTACACAACATCTCTCCAAATATGTATATACACACGTACTCGTCCGCCATCCAAGACGGATTGAACATGGTGCATCCCCTAATAGCTCGCCACTAACTACTATAAAGTTTACAGCAAAGTCATAACATTACTTCTTAGCTTGGTCTCTAGAGTGCTCCTTCAAGTTATTAAACTTAAATTATTTTTGTTTTTAATAGAAAATCTTACATTAATTTTGTGTGATACTAGGCCATAAAAAATTTTCATTCAAATATCCATCTACACTGTAATATGCTTTCTTACATAGCAAATGTTTAATATAAAATTGTAACTGTTTGTCACCTAAGTTGAGAATTTCTACTGATAACTTATTATAAAATTTTACATCGCTTCCTATAAATGATTTGTTGGCTTTAGTAAGCCTAAACTATGGCATAGCAAGTTTATATTTATTCCTAGTATTTAAGTTGTGCTTAAATATCACTGTTCCTCGGAAATTGGGATATATTTTTACGGACAGCAATACTATCATACATATATTGACACGGTACCGTCAGAATATTTTTTTTCTTTCTTTAAAAACAACCCTGAGAGAATCTCGGCTACCTAGCTTATAAATTCTTCGTACAGCCGAATATTCTTTTATATAGTTGCTGTGTTACGACATGACGGAATAGTGCTCAGCGGTAGGGATCATCTATCATCCGACGATTAAAACTTGTAGTTAATTAATGAATGACAATAGCACTACAAATCACTAATAATAGTTTAAGTTAATATTCAAACATTATAAATAAGACAAAGGATACAATTGTTAATAATAATATTAATATATATTGTCTGTCCTATCTTGTAATGTTTTTGAAATGTTTTTCCCAACAGTGGAATAGTACAGAAGGTAGCGCATCAACCTATCCAAACCTACAACGTTTGAATATATAAATAAATAAACCTTCTTATTTACATGTTATACTTTTGGATATTATTCTTTTATACTATCTTTATCACTAAATCTATTATTATAATTGAAGCTACTACGATCTATTACAACAAACACTGCACAACCCCTTATTTATATCTACATTACTAATGGTTAACTGGTAGAAAATGCCTGAAGGCATTAAGTTCTCCTATGTATAAAATGAGTGCAATAAAGAATTTTATTTTTATTATTATTATAATTTCTTCTCAAGTTTTTTATTTTCCTTTATTCTGGTTAATAAAACAATGAGCCATCTCTGTTATTTTATCGACACTATAACTATACGTTTGACAATAACGCATAACCTACTCACACAACGTATTCATAGATGGCGCTGTGTATAAAAACTTAAATTATTAGAATACTTGTTCCATTCGCTTCCAATAGGTGGTATTATACATTAAATGTACTTTACCTAATAAGTCAATGTTATATGCCCATATAGTGTTTTGTAGCACCAATACCTAAAATATGAATTAAATATGAAAGTATATTAATTCAAAATTACTTTAATTATTTATTTGTATTATATTAATGGAGTGACAGAAGGATTAAATCATTGTAGGTATCGCCACATGACAAGTCGTCGACATCTAATGAACCTATAAGTACACTACATTTTATTACAAAACTAAAAATAATGTAAAATAATTTGAGATACAGGAATATAGCATACCCTGAAAACTCGGACAAATATTTATTTTGGATCAAGTCTTTTTCAAGTCAACTTTAATGTGATGCAACTTTTTAAGTTCAGCATTTACCAGTATTTTCGGTATTGTCGGTATCTTATTTCAAATTTCTTGCAAAAAAGAACTTGTCTTGTTTTTAGGGTTCCGTACCCGGGGGTGGATTACCTAATAAGTAAAAAAAAACTGTTAAATTTAAGGGAGATTTAAACACAGTCCGAATCGCAGACGACCGATTTTTACTACAGAAATGGCTTAAAGATCAATGTTACTATATCTAGCTGACCGACCTTGACACGCCTGTTTTTCTCGACAAGTGAGTATAGTGCAACAAACTTTTCTGACCCGGTGGTCAAAATCCAAACTACAGTCACCATATTGAAATAATATGAACTTACGACACTAGCGACAAACCACTCAAGGTCAGAAGGTCAGAAAAGTTTTTTGCATTGTATAAGGTCTGTCGACTTAAAATATAATACAGAGAAGTAATAAATTGATTTATGAAAAAAAAAGGAAACGGCCAGTAAATCCAAAAATGATTTCTATGCCATACACTTTAACTTATAACCATCGATATGAAATTTATAACCCAAAATGTAAAAAAAAATATTCAGTCTTTTTTTCAATCCAATTCAAAATAATTTATACCAAGTGAATCTATGTATTCTTAAATAAAAAAACCTAAGTTTTAAAATTTAACAGCTTTTGAGAAATATAAAAAATATATTTTAAAATTACTAATTCTTCTACTTCCTACCCTGGTTCCGTTAGTCCAACTGACACTTGACCTGGTTTTTTTTCTTAGAAAAAACAGTTACATATACACGTAGGTAAGTAAACAAAGTAATTTGCATTTGGACTTAGTGCTTCCTGACCCGCCTGATAAGGAGAACAATAGCATCTAGATCCAGGCATTACAATTAGGTTTCTGTTATACTCCCACTAACGTACGCGCTGCAGCCTAGGTCTGTTGGTGAATCTACAATGCACTGAGGACAGTCCATCTACAGAATATTAATAATATCGACAGAAACGTAATTTCTAGTTTGAACTGATTAAAATAAGTTACATTAATACTCACAATCGCCTGGTTCCGTATATATTTCCAGATAATATTGTTATGTGGTATTTTAAGTATATTTTTCGAAGCACTTCGTAAATTGGTTAATAAAAGATATTGAAATTTAAAAACAAATGAAATAAACCGACTTAATAAAAGGAACTAAAAGTCGGAAAATAATTACTTTTGCTAATACAAAGAAAGTCAGTGTATATAAGTATAGCTTTATTACTCAATTGTTTAAAAAACACATTTCCTGATCTACCTCTGGTTTGCGTGATCATAATAATATGCACACCTCAGCAAATTTGAAAGCATCACCCGATTTCATAAAAAAAAGAATAATCAAAATCACTTCGCAACCGGCGAAGATATCGCGTAACATACACACATAATAATAAAAACCGGTCAAGTACGAGTCGGACTCGCGCACGAAAGGTTCTGTATCATTATTTTTTTTTCAAAACTTCAAAAATACCACGTTTGTTGTATGGCAGCCTTAAATATTTGTTTTATTTTTATTTAATTGTGAATGTTTCAAGCGTTTATCTGTTTCCGTTATCAATATCGAACGAAAACGAGCAAAAAAATCACGTTTGTTGTATAGGAGCTCCCTTAAATATTTATTTTATTCTGCTTTTAGTTTGTTGCTATAGCGGGAACAGAAATACATCAACTGTGAAAATTTCAACTGTCTAACTATCACGGTTCACGAGATACAGCCTGGTGACAGACGGACAGACGAACGGACAGCGAAGTCTTAGTAAGTTAGTTTTTTACTCTTTGGGTACATAACCTAAAAATGCAACCGAACTGAGAACCTGTTTTTATTTTGAAAATGTCAAGTCGTTTAAATATCTAGTCCTTGTTACTTTCACATAAGTATACCGTAATAGGTACTTATAAATATTTTGTTGACGCCTTGCATGTACGCGTGTCTCAAGAGGGCATACACGCACACCAGCGATCGACGCACCACCAAGCGGCGAGCGCTTGCCCACACTGTTCAACGAACCTTACAACTAGATAGATGTACAAATTTTGTATAAAATACAATATCATTATTTAAGAAATTCGCATTATTTCTTCTTATCTACTCCCTCAAGAATTTCCAGCAATGCAACCATCGTCACTGCAAAGTACCGGAGTTAATCAATTTAAATACCTCGATATTGACAAATGACAAAAATATCCATACATAAAATAACGGCTTCTATTCAATGTTTTTTATATATTGTGCTGTAAGCTTTGGTGTACCGTGGCTTCGCTTAGGTTGGCGCTGGACTTGGGCTGGTGCTCTGCCGTGCGCTCAGGATCTATATTTCATTCGAGGGAGGTTTTCAATTCGGCAGTATTGTTTTTTGTATGTGGTGGCCGGATGAGAACCGATTTTAATAATAATTCTTCTATCGAGTAAGCTTGGTACCTCGGGAATAGTCCCATACAAATTTGATGAGGACCTGATAATTCAAATTTGAGTATAGTTAAAAACTGCTTGTTATATTTGTTTTATTATTTGGAAGACCTACTGAAATACGTTGAGTACTGCAGCGTGCGGGGGCGTAAAGAAGCTGCTTCTACCTATTTCTTATTAGGTATCGGGATCTCTTATACAATTTTAAAATTATCTGCAGTACGTCTTCTTTCATTAGGCCATCCTTCAATAGGCCTCGGGTCGTCGTGTCGGTACATTGGGCAATATCTACATTTAATCGCAATGGTGGCGATGCTTAGTGCATTTTGGATACTGGAGTATCTTATCCTAAATCTACTGGCAATATTAGGCCATTCTACAAATTCTAGGGCTCCCTGATAGAGACAGGAATCGACCCTCCAAAATTTATATAGACTTGTCCGATCTAAAATTTTCACTGGAATGTCAATCAATGTAAAAACTGACAAACTCTAAATTCCAATTGTTTTTATTTAAAAACGCACTGACATATACCTTACTTAGGTTTAGGTCAAGGGTGATCTGTGTCAAGCGTGATCCGGACCAATGGTATTGGAATAGTGATTATGGTCGAGTGAGATTTAGGTCAAGGGTGATCTAAGTCATTAGGTATAATCCAAATAGGATCCAAGTAGGATAAGGGCCAAGTGTGAGCCGTAGGTGTATAGTATTTTTTTTAGGTAGGATAGCAATTCCTATCCAGGTAGACAAGTGTGAAACTTGAGAAAAAAAATATAATATGTCAAGGGTCAACCTTGAGAAAAAAAAATATTTTTTATTTGTATTCGAATCGAAAACGAAACAGGGTTAAGCTTCGAGGTTATATGATAAGTATTCATAGGAAGTAACTTACGCGACTTCGTTGTTTTTTTTAAAATGCGAATATGACATATGACTTTAATGAATAAAGGACATAAAGGTTTTTATCAGTATATTGTATTAATAAGTTAGGGTAATTAAAGGAAATGACTCCATCCTAAAATAATTGTTATTGTGGTTAATGAATTTTATTATTAGTTAGCAAGGGAAAAGAAAAGTGGTAAATGGAATGGAATGTGTAAATGACGTAATTTTCTTCATTTTCTTATGAAGGCAGTAAATGTAAAGTAAAGATTTTACAATTTGAAAATATGCAGCGTGCGGGGGCGTGAAGAAGCTGCTTCTACCTATTTCTTATTAGGTATCGTGATCTCTGCTAATAAAAAGACGACATCGGGAGTTCTTTTATGTATTCAGATGTTCTTTTCAATCGCCACAAGAGTATACATCCTGTAGACTCATCTACTACCTAAGAGATTTATTATACAATTATAAACTTATCTGCAGTACGTCTTCTTTCATTTGGCCATCCTTCAATAGGCTTTGGGTCGTCGTGTCGGTACATTGGGTAATATCTGCATTTAATCGCAATAATGGCGATGCTTAGTGCATTTTGGATACTGGAGTATCTTACTTTAAGTCTACTGGCAACATTAGGCCATTCTACAAATTCTAGGGCTCCCTGATAGAGACAGGAATCGACCCTCCAAATTTATATAGACTTGTCCGATCTATAATTTTCACTGGAATCTCAGTCAATGTAAAAATACTGACAAACTCTAAATTCCAATTGTTTTTATTTAAAAACGCACTGACACCATCTTTTATATTTTCATAAAACCAGTACGAAGTATTTGCTGCGTGAAAAACGTTCGCTAGCATATTTACTTCCTTTACACTTAACAAGAGGTCGTAACCTCTACAGTACCTAGTAGTTTTAATAATATATTTAAACTTCAACTGGTTACTACTACTAAAAACTGTAAATTAAATAAAGAACTAATTTGACTTCAAAAATCTATTAAAATACAAAAAAAATTTAGCTACGTGTTTTTTTTTCTTCTTTGAAACCTAATGCCAAAAACTTGTTAGTAAAGATAGTTAAAAATTGTCTATTGGTATCCGATACCAAGGCGAAGAAGTAGCTCAATGTTGTCAGCATGTCTGTTTGAGGGTCTTTTTTACTCTTTAGTAGATTTTTAATTTATTGACGTGACAACGTCTTATAAATTGGTTTGCCGGGTGACACTTCAAGAAACTGCGTTACGCTCCGCTCACGTTATGCGCTCACAATGAGAGCGAGTGAGAGGCACGCGCCCGCCTAAGAGCGAGAGAGACAGACATAAAATCATTGTCACGTAAAACTTTCGCCCGTATACCGACTTTGCAGGCAACCAGTTTTTTTATAATTATGAATACACTGTAGAAGTAAAAGCCAAAAAGTAAACAGTTCCGGCACCGAAGCTGTGTTAGCAAATCTTACACTGCCCCACTTCATTTTAATTCGAAACCTAAAGTCAGGTTTAAATTACACTTTTTTCTGCCCTTATAACACCCTTGACGGCTGTCCCAGCTTAAGGGCTACCAACCGGTACTTTTTCTGACACTGCCAAGAAACATCGTGTTGCCTTTAGCTGCCCCCCGGGGGGTGCTTTCAGACCCTTAACGTTTACGACTACCCGATTGCTTTTCTATGAAGGGTCTCAAGTACCTATCTATGTTAGTGACAAAAACGCCCAGATGTGGACTCCGGAAGTTAAAAAGAAATTGATTAGGTTAGCGCGAGTGTGTAAATTTTGATGTTTTGCGGTTAAGTGGGTGTTTGAATTAAAAAACTGGACAAGTGTGGGTCAGAGTCAGGTCTCAAAGATATAGTAAGTGCTGTGATGCTTCTTGGAAGAACAGGTGGGCTACCTATGTTTTTAAATAACCACAAGAATTGCATTTTACTATGTATTTTGTAACCTATATTTCTGTGTCATATTACATTCTAATTTCAATATATACCTACACACACAACCTACGTACACAAGTTGTTAATTAGTAAAAAGTTTCAATACCCAGTAAGGTTAGTAGTGAAGTTGCTAGTGGCAACACTGGCAACAAAATTAGTGATAAGTTTCAATACCCAGTAAGGTTAGTAGTGAAGTTGCTAGTGACAACACTGGCAACAAAATTAGTGATAAGTTTCAACACCCATTAAGGTTAGTAGTGACGTTACTACACGGATAAAAAAAATTGTTCGAATTAAAAACCTGTTTATTATAATGCGTTAGTACTAAATTTTAATAATTTGAACATTTTTTTCTGAAAATTACGAAACAATGTAAATTTAGGTATATTTTATAAATTTCATAAAATAATAACAACAAAATAGTTTTATTTTTTTCCGTAAATAATAATTTGTACTTCGGATTACAGAATTTTACAAATCCTATAAAACTTTCCTCGAATTTATAAGATAGAGGGTAATTAATATCAACATATAAAGCTTACTAAAGATAACAAAAAGTTTTATTAAAGTGGGAATATAAAACACTAGGGGAGAGTCCTACAGTACCGTCACCTTAAGGTTTATCTACAAAAAAATCAAAATACTTAAGGTTACATGTTCAATACCTCCTGATATATTTACAAGAACTATTGACTATTGACAAGGAAAAATCAGACTAAAAAAAATTGGCCTTCAGTACCGGCCTGTGCAGCGAAAGCCATTAACTGCGATATCAATTCCTGAGACTCGATTAAAGGCACTTGCAACAAACCTTGCAATCTCGTATTCACTGATTCTAACAGCAGGACTTGATCTCATCCACAAGTCACATGCATCATTATAAGCCGATTTAAATGGTTTCATGAAAGTACGATCTAGGGGCTGTAACTTGTGGGTTGTGTGAGGTGGAGTGCTCAGCATATGAATATTATTATTCCTGGCAAATTCAATGACATCTAAGTCTTTGTGAATGGCATGTCCATCAAGAATCAAGAGCACTGGATTCTCGGCTGTAGGATTAGAATATTGCACAAATTGTTGCATCCATTTCAAAAATAATTCAGCATTCATCCAGCCGTTTGGTTGAGCTTCACCTATACTCTCATTTGGAGCATTGATCATGAGTCTTTCATTCATTCGGGTCCGTGGAAATACGAAGAAAGGTGGTACGAACTGACCTCCAGCGCTCATTGCAAAAAGCACTGTCACATTCTTTCCACGTTCTACTGACGTAAGCTTCCCAACTTGTCTTTCATTTTTAGTCGCTATTACTTTAGCATGCTTTTGCACAATGCTGACGCCAGTCTCATCACAATTCCATATTTTATAGGAAGTGAATTTAAACTTTTGCATCAAAGTCTCAAGACCTTCAAAGAAACGCTCAACCTGAGGTCTGTTGAATCCTACTGCTCTCATTAAACTCGTTGATTCAGCACTTCGCGACGATAAGTCACCATGTCTTTTCATTAACAAATAATAGTAATTTTTCCCTGCAGATTTTTTCTCTTTATTGAAATGGTGAGGTAACCTTAATTTTTCTGCCAGTTGAAAAGCGAGATGTAAAAATTCTTGCTTGTTTAAAGGCATAAGCCTGTTGGCCAGGTCTTTAACATGTGCTACCAATATTTCTTCATGTTCAGGACAAAAAATATTTAAAAACGACCCATAACTGATGCAATGGACACTTCTTCATTATTTTAAATAGCACTGATTCTGTCATTCAGCGTAGTTCGGGGTACCTGATAGCGTTCTGCGGCTTGACGAGCACTCATCTCGTTATTCAGTACCTTTTCTACAGCTTTATGCATATCTGCCGGATCCCAGGCGCCCTTTTTTGCTTCGTCTGAACATCATTTGTATCATTTGGCATTTTTGTGTATCTGTAAATAATGCAAACCTTTTAAAACTAATTTAAGGAATGCCCGGTACTGCAGGACAGTGTAGTGGCCGGCACTTGAGGAAACGAAAAAAATAATACTTTCTAATAGCCATATAAACATACTAAACTTACCAGAAGTTATTTGTTTAAAATTGAATCCCTGAACTTCGAAAATCACCAACAGAATTTTAATAACGTAGCGTACATTCATCGCGCGCAGCAGAAATCTTTGCACTGACAGTAAACCAGTCGCGACAGGTCGACGCCGCGCGGGGCATATACTCATACGAGGGTACCGCACTAATAGCGTAAAACTGTCAGTGCCATCTATTATAGAATTAGAGAACTTGCAACTGGCCGGTATTGGATGCTGGCCGGTACTGTAGGACTCTCCCCTACTTGTCATTAGAGCGAAGGCCAATTAACGTTTACAAATACGTTTCCTAGAATTAATGAAGTTTACTAATAACAAACCTCGTATCGTACTGCTACGAATTAAGGTTGACGTCACGTGTCTTACATCGCGCTATCGAAGTTCTTTTGGTAGTGCGCGTATATACCGACATACCAAAATGCAAGTAAAGTAGGACAAGGCGTTCTCCAGGCATAACTCGTCAGCTGGCGGGGGTTTTCCCTTTACCGCCGCTCTACAAATCTCACAATTGGTGACCCTGAGTTAAACAAATTTGACGCACCTTCCGCCGCAGCCCTTCATCTACCAGGTAGGTACACGGACCAGTTATGTCAACCGGTACGCTCTGCATCACAGAGCTTCATCAGGACCTATCGGTGTAAATAAGGCTTATTGTAAGCAAATTACGTTTTACGCATTCCAATACATTTTACATGTTTTAATTCTTACAAGAGTAGTTTTATTCCTGTTAGTAAACACAATAAGTAAAAGTCATGGTAACCATCAGTGTAATTTACTTTTCCTCGGAATTATTAATATTTTAGTGATTATTAGTATTATTTACTTGTAGCTACTAAAGTTTTTTCTCTGTGTAGTTGCAACACTGGCAACAAAATTAGTCATAAGTTTCAATACCCAGTAAGGTTAGTCGTGGCAACACCGGCAGCAAAATTGTTACAATAGTTTGACTGATGACAACTATAAAATATAGTCGAAATATTTTGAGTAGGCATTTAATTATTTTTATTTAAATTTATTTTAATATATGCAACTACATCATTAACAGTTGGAAGTTTATTATACAAAACGAAACTCCACCTATATACCTACTACTACTACTACTACTAGTACCAATACCTACTAGTGTTATATCATAGACGACGTTTACATTATTTTTTTAAGTTGTTTAAATAACTTGTAAAATATTTGTATATTTGAAATGTCCTCATCAAGGGCTTTTTTCATTACCAACCACGGTATATTTTTGAATGTTTTTTTTAATGTGCAGTAATGCACAGAGCCTTATGCAAATTGTATCCGCCATGTTGGATTTCATGTGACGTCATATAGCCTTTTTAACCCGGAACAATACAAAGAATCGATTGATATCTCATTTATCAAAATTAAGCCGCTACGGTGGCTGTTCCTTTTGGCGTTTCCGTAATCGGGTTAAAAAAAACCCAGTCAAGTGCGAGTCGGACTCACGCACCGAGGGTTCCGTAAAAGGTAAACTGTATTGAGGGACAAACTTAACTTTGCCGTTGGACAACTGCTGTCCCAATACATCGACATAGGTCGCGGTTAGTTTACCAACTGAAAAAAAGTTTATAATCGCAAAAGAAATATTTTTGTGATGTAACAACAAGTTAACGGTTTTCAGATTTGTTTTTTATATGTGTTATTTGATATTAATTTCAACTTAATACCTTCACGTTTTCCTGAGTAAAAGGGTCTTAACAGACAGACAGACGGACAACAAAGTGATCCTATAAGAGTTCCTTCTTTCCTTTTAAGGTACGAAACCCTAAAAAGGTGAAAAAGACACAACAATAATAATATAATACTTCTTAAAATAAAGATCAATACATTTCAAATGACTGTAATGTTTTTCAGTATGACATGACAATATGCATTATGATATTACAATACATCAAAGTAATTACTTCAGAAATAAATACTGCGAAAAACACTGTGTATTCTCTACGTGTCAGATTAAATACACAGTAGAAAATGTTTTACAAATAGACATTTATTTCACATCAAGTTGCTAAATGCAATGTGGTAAAAATTTGAATTCCACAAAACTGCCCCATTACGTTTCAAGTAGTATTGTAAAATGTATGTGCATTTTTTTCGTATCTATTTTTCGGAGCACTGCGAACGTATACGGAAAAAAATGGTAACGTGTCATAATGTTAATGTTATAAGGTCTTTGTCATAGAATATGCAGAGAACTTTTTTGTAGATGTGCCAACTGAATAAAGAAAGCAAACATTTACATGTAAATAACTCTTCTTCTTAAAAGTTTTTTATATTTTTGAAGTGAAAACTTCTTTAGCGGCGCTGTGCACTTTTTTTGTGATGGGTAAAAACTGTTAAACTCGCGTCAGGTCACGTGTCCTGATCGAAAATTCGTAAGATGTCACTCGCGTTAGGACACGTGACCTTTATTTACATTAGGTTAGTTTTTATTTTTAGTATATGGCGATTATGAGTAGTACAGGGAGGTTAGATATGGGATTTTAATTCTATGACAGATTGAGCTGTCAAATATACAACGTCAAAAAAGTAAATAAACAAAAGTTATTATTTTTAATAAATAAATATGGATAAGAAGTGATGGGAAGTAAATAGCGAGTATGTTTTCACTTCAGCCGGCACTCCCGGAGTGCAACCCGTTTTTTTTTTTTTTTTTTTTTTTTTTTTTTTTTTTTATATTGGCTATTACAATGTATATCAGTAATTTAACATTACAAAATAACTAGGTACCAATGTTATATTTTTTTGAATTAAATGACTTTCTTTACTTTTTTTCATCAATTAAAACATTAAGTACCTAACTAATTAAATAAATTAAAATAAAAAGCACCTTAAATCTAAGTTGTATTACTAATAAAATTATTACCTTAAAATAAAATAAAAATAAAATATTACCTTTACCTACCTTTATTTAAAAAAATGTCACTATGGACCAAGTTAATAATAATAATCAAATTCGTTTTGGAACCAAAATTAATATTATTTACGAGTAACAAAGTAAAGAGAAGGTTTTTATTCATTAAATCCACAATAAAAAAAAATCTTAAACTGTTTTTTCATTGTACAATTTAGTCTTGTCTATTTCAATATAATCACACGGTGTATTTACATTGTCCCTCAGTTTACTAATTCAGCATTTTAAATCATTTATGCCAGGCACTCTGTAATGGAGCAGGAAAAATAAGCAAATGGATTTACAAGACTGATTATTTATTGAGTATTTCGTGTTTTATCTTACGAAGATATTGCTAGAAAAGGCTTACAAAATATTAACTATAGGTAATTTTTTATACATTCAGTGAATATTTAAGAAATATTATTTTGTATACAGTTTTTAAAATGGCCGCAAAAATACTCATTACACGGATATACTGGCCTTGGCCTGCTTCTTATTTTTATGTAATTTAATTACAAAACTATTTGGAGGGTTCCGTATAATTTAGTAAAAATGGATATTATAGCTTTAGAAAAATTAAAGCGCACAGAAGGACGCAACTTTAAAGGTTTCTGGTATGTAAACGAAACCCTATAAAACAAAGAAATGTAGCTACTCTAAAATTTAGATTCGTCTCTCTATATGGCCCCTTAAATATCTAAAATAATAAACAAACCTTACAAAGATACAAGTGCGTCTAAATTCGCCATATGACCAGCGTGTCATACCGACCATTTATCATTTGCGATGTGACAACTGAATTTATTTATATAAAAAACAAACAATAGTTTGTTTAAGGGCTGAACTACTGCCCCTGGGTAGCATTTTACTCATCTCGATTTGTGCATTTAGCAAAGAGTAGTGATACCTAGCAGAGACTATCCAAAAGGTCAGTCTTTTTTCTACTTTACTTTAGTTTCTTAATAATATTCATTGTAAATTTAACAAAAAATATGGATTTAATGCCGTTAGGCATTTCTACCAGTCAACGTCAGGTAAAATATTAAAACCAATATTTGTTCGAATTCTGAATATGAAATAATACAGCAAATAAAAAATAATTTTAGGTACGTAGTAGGTTTTTTATTATTTTTTAATTAAGTAATAATACAGCATAAACATATATATAGTTCCTCGCGAAGACTTCTAGGCAAAGCAGAACGCCCAAGAGTAGCCTATGTCTTGACATAAGGTTATTTGGGAGCTGCTTTCTAGCATGTCATACGTCTTCAACAACAAACGTGATGACCGGCAGTATGAATTTTTAGGCTGTGGTAATGAATTATACTTGTTAACAGTTTGGATTTAATTTGAATAAATTACTGTGTACGGCAGCCGCATCTGCGAGCCTGCACTAGTAATTTGATGATTATTGAAATTAAAATAAATATTAGTTTTATAGCGTTTTTAATTCATTAAAACTTTAAATACATCTATAGTTCTGTATTAAATCGAAACAAATTAATTTTAAAATAATCGAGAACGTAATTGACTTATTTGAAACAAACACTCTGTCGGTGCGATACTCTGTACACACTTGTTCAAAATGTAGGGGCGAGTGGTGACTATAATTTATAAGGGTACAATGTGTACAAAAAGGAGATAGCAATTTGATATTCAGGCCACATTTTTAATAAGGCCAGTCTAGTAGCCCCTGTAATAGCCAGTTGGGCCCACTGTTTAATAGCTTTTTGTTGTGCCATTACTGAGTGACCGATGTCCTGCTAATGTAAAAGTTAGCTTCATTAAGCCTTTTTTGCGAAAAGATTTATGAAAAATATTTAATCTATATATTTTTTTTTTTATTATAATTATTAGGATTTGGGGGTGACCTAGTGGATTGGATGTTTACCTAGCGTTCGAATGGGGGGAGGTTTAAGCCCGGCGTGTACCAAAGTTTTTATATTTCTCAATTACATTTTTCGTTTACTGATAAGAATAAGAATAAGGATTTTAAAATGTATTTACGAAATTAGACATTATATATGATAAGAGTTATCCGATATCCAATGTCGTTACAGTCGTTAAGCTCAATCAAGGGCATTATGTGTGGCTTGGAAACTGACAGTCGAGTGGGCTCTGGCTCGACGACGTTTTCCAATCCGCACGGGGTCAGTATAGCGAACTTATTTTCTTATACAGTAAATTTGGACTATGATGGCTTTATTAATGCCCCATAAGAGTCACGCGTTTAGATTAATACCTACCTAAGTGGAGAAATAAAACGAGACGGGGTATAAATTTCGCAATATCTAGACGATAAGATTAAGCAATTCACGATTGTTTTATCGAATCACATTTTATTCCAGTAATACTTTTTCTGATTTTTGTCTATAATTAAATTACCTATTGCACACAGCAAATCTTATCTTATTTCTATGGGACTACAAACCTATCAAGGAAATCTTAGATCGAATTTTATCGTTATAAAAAATCGACAAAACTCGAGGAATGTGTGCGACGTTCGTTGAGATCGTTGATTTTTTTTTCGTTAATACGAAATATCTCGATATATTTCGTATTAACAATCCATATAAACGTATTCCCCTGTTTCCTCCCTGGTTTTTGGCATTAGAGATGTTATAGATAAACATAATCACTATGTATGTATGATTTGTTTTTTTAAATGCCATTCCTTTAACAAACTAGGGACCTGAAAAAGTCCAAAAAACTGCCTCTTTTTATGACATCTTTACGTATACTATACAAATATAAAAAACTGTTTTTTAGGTAACAAAACATACAGACACGGAAAAATCCATTACATTTAACTAATTTTTATTAAATTTGGTTTAGATTTGAGAAAAAAAGAGCAAATTTGGGGAATACGATACCCTGATTTTGATGATTACGACTACGTAGAACTGCCCGAGGCGCAGTTGTCTCTATCGCACATCCGTATCTTGGACCGGGTCCTAGAGCGACAGCAAATGTCTGCATTAGCAGCTTTGGTTGTGATGTTGCCACTTAAAAAGTTAATTTCATTGAGCGTGTATTATTTTTTCTCGTTTACAAGATTCAAAATTAATCAAGATTTTCTCAGGATTTTCTTTCAAGATCGACCATTTTATTTATTGAGAGTTACGTAATTATTTTTTTTTCAATTGCAATTAATCAACAATAGAACAGTTAAAAATACGTGACAGAATTTGCCATATTTTCTGATTGTATTCATATGGTTCACATTTACCTACTGTGAATATGATCACGCTGGCGCGGCTCGTGCCCCCATAACGAAGTATTGTAACACATCTGTTCAGTTTTGGCTGTAGTGGTTTTTTGTGTTCTTTGAAGTTGATGCTTGGTTAACCTGTGCACTTTTACTAATATATTATTGTATATTTTCTGCTATTTTTATTATTATTTTAACATCGCTATCTGACATAATATAATTTTAAATTAATTTCATTCTTAGTATTATTTTAGGAATGATGATTTTAATTTTTTTTTTCTGTGGTTCTGTGTACTTGTATATAACTTGCAAATTAATATTTATTAGCTGTGCTGTTAAGGGGTAATTATGTCCTTTTGCAAGTGCCTTTCTATCACTGGGAGTAAGCTGTCAGCTCCATGAATTGTTTCGTGTCTTTTCCCAAAACAGAATGGCCTTCGACTAAAAACAAAAAAGAAACAGGGGCCATAATATGCAGCCCCAGCAAATCTCACGACGACCCCGAAAGGTAAATTCTATAATATTTAGTTCATATGATTGAGGATGGATAGCTTACTAAATCATTACACAATGTATTTATTCCATTCTTCACTTAAGTAATTTTCAGCAAAATTATGTCTTTACAATTTCCATTTTGTTATTACCGTTTTCTTGTGAATTATTTTGTCAAAAATTTCAGGAAAGGAATAAAGAGATAACAACAAATTCTTATGAATTTTACTAACTATTATTACAAACGAGTATTTGAAGCAATATATGCTTTAAAGTGTTTATACAATAATAAAATAGTCACTTTTTGATTTTGTGGATTGAATATTTATAGTCAATGAAAATAACTTAATAATCCACAAGACAAAAGAAAATTTTTCAACACTCATTTTATCAATTCTTAAGATGTTAGCTGTGTCATAAAATTTTACATTAATCGGATTTTGCCTTATTTGCCACTTCAATACCGTTGATATACTATCCTTTAAATTGTGGTATTGTTATTCCATTTTATAATTTCTTATGGAACAAATTGTAAAAGTACGTATTTTAATAGCAAAGTTGCTTTCTATTTACATAATCTTAAACTGTAAGTAAATAAAATAGCAAGGTGCTATTCAGCTTTACTACATGCAACTGAAGAGCACTGAAACAATACAACTTAATAGCAACTTAACAAAACTTAGCATCTCGTATCACTTAATTAGTTTTGCGGTAGAACTGCTGCGCCAACTAGTTTAACTTGGTATACCTAATTAGTGACTGCTTGTAAAAGACGACCATCTTCTTTTTATCAGTTTATATTGTACCTAAGCAGTAATTAGATTTTGCTATAATATCGACACGTAAGCAGTCTACGTACCTATTAATTATAAAAATTGAGTCTAAAATGCAGATCATTTTAAGCAATAACTTAGAGGTAAGCATATATTTTCCCAATAGATGTTAAGGATTGAGTTTTTAGACTTCGGGCGTTGTGATCCTCTGCAGCAAGGATTACTTTATAAAAAATTTTAAAGTCCGAAGATAAAGCCTGATTTCCTTCAAAAAATGTTAAAAATTTGTCACAATTTCAGTTTTTTTCCTAAACGTAATTTACAATTATTTTTTTAATATGTAATTATTAATTAACTTTTTACTTTTTAATATGACTTAACGTGCAAACCATTTTATAAAACTATAATTAAAGAAATAAGCTTTCTTGATAAGATATCATAGCGAAATAAGTATGATACAACAGATTACGTAGGTGATAGATAAATAAGTGTTGATTTGATTTGTGCAATTCATGTGACCAAAGCAAGGCTGTTTCTTTAATAAGTCTCTATATGTATTAATATTTTTTTTGTTTTGTTTTTGTAACTTTTTTATAAAGAGATTTAATCAATATACTCTATTTTATTGAAAATTCTAAAAATTCTGAAATTTCCGGCCGTAATCCCGAGAAGAGTGTAAAAATCCCGAGATCTCAGGACAAATACTGAAATATGGTAACCCTAGAGATAGCCACCAGTTATATAATATATTTACGACCGAAATTCAAAGAATTCAAAATTGAGTAGGGACTCTTTTAATACGATCTAGGGATTGTTTGAATCTGTACCTAAAAAGGTACCCTTATAGGATCCCTTTGGTGTTCATCTGTCAAGCTCTTTTTACTCAAGAACACGGAGTTATCAAGTTGAAATTAATATCAAAAACTTAAGTCTACAGTCACTTAAAGCTACTAAAAAGTCAAGCTTCTAAGTCAAGCCAGGCTCGCCCTTGGCCGTTTTTTTCTCAAAAAAGATAATAAAAAATTTTGCAAAGTATTTTTAACTTATAAGTGCTTTGGTTAACAAAAAAAATATTTAAATAAAACACTAAAGAAAACAATTGATTTTTAAAATCTGTAGGCAAAGTATCAAATTCGATAACATTTTTTCAGATTGGTGCCACATAGTTGCCGGTGTTCCGCAAGGTGGCGTTTTATCTCCTCTCTTATTTGCGATTTTTATCAATTCAATTACTCACCAACTTTCTTCTCTCCACCACATGTATGCAGACGATCTCCAGGTCTATAATCAAACAACTTTTGAAGATTTATTTCAAACGATATGTTTGATAAACTCTGATCTCCTCAGAATTTCAGAATGGAGCAAAGCCTTTGGCATAAAAATAAACCCAGCAAAAACCCAGGCCATAATACTAGGCAGTCCAAAGTTTATGTCTAGAATAAACTGGGTTAGTCTCCCAAAAGTTTGTGTAGACAATGTACTTATACCTTATAATTACCAGGTTAAGAATCTAGGTATTATTATAGATAGTAGTATGTCTTGGACTTCACAGATAGCCGAGGTCAGTAGGAAAATGTTTTCCGCTGTAGGTTCCCTAAGAAGGCTGCAAAATTTCCTACCCACGGACACTAAAATTGTTCTTGCACACTCTCTTTTGCTTCCTATACTCGATTACGCCGATGCTAGCTATCCTGATTTAACTGAAGACCAATTAAACAAACTTGAGCGACTACAAAATCTCTGTATTCGGTTTATATTTGGATTACGCAAATATGACCATATTTCCAAATTCCGCGTGAAGCTCAAGTGGCTCCCAATTCGCTTTCGCCGGAATGCTCATATTCTTTCACTTCTTTACTGTGTGCTGTTCAATCCTAGCTACCCTTCTTATCTCAAAGAGCGTTTTGGTTACTATGCCTCTTTGCGTTCCTCCTCTAATTTATTACTTAATACACCGAGTCACAACTCAAAATTTTACGATGATTCCTTCACCGTACAAGCAGTGCGATTGTGGAACTCTCTCCCAGTAGATATCCGAAAAGCACAATCACTTACAACCTTCAAAGCACAAGTGAAAAAGCATTTTTTAAATCTCGCATAACCTTGTTGTTTTGCTCCCTCTGTTCTTCTGATGTAGACACTTAAATATTTAAGTTATGATTGTTTTATTTATGTGTAGTTTATGTATTTTTATGTAAGGAATTTATGTATTTTATATTTTATGTATAAGGGTATTTATGTATTTTGTAGTTATATATTTATTTGGTAATTTATTCTTATTCTATGTTACTTATATCTTTATTTCAGTTTTTGTACAATTTTGCACATCCTACCATTCCAATCTTTTAAATTTGTATATCAATACCAACATAGGTTATCTGGTAGAAATCGCCATCTGGCGATAAGATCGCCTGTTGTACGTGTTTTTTAATATTATTTTTTCAATAAGTTGTTTTTGTTTTGTGCAATAAAGGATATTTGTATTGTATTGTATTGTACTCTGTCAGCTTCGCTCATAATATAGGTACTTAGTTTTATACCTGTCATCACCGCTGTTAGTAATAGTTGGCACACCAGCAATTTGGTTGGTAAGATTTTACCTATGTATAATTATCTCGTTGGAGCAAATGAGCTTATTTGCCACCTTAGAGGTATAAAAAAAATGTATGCAAATAAATTATAATAATAAATAAATAAATAAATTAATAATAATGATATCATTATCATATCGGAAAGCCGAATCCGAACAGTTAAACATCCATTCTGAATGAATACTTTTCCATTGTAATTTTATATTCTATTAATTTAGGAACGTAAGTAACTGCATGTACTCTGAATGCATTAATAGATGTTTTACAAGTCGTTTATATGTAACCCTGACCAAGGATATTCGTTTTGTTAGATAATGCTGTATACAATAAGTTGTAATATCCACCCTACGCAGACCCTAAGCTTAGATATCCAGTCGATTTCGCATCAAACTTGAGGTCGTACTAATTAAATACAAATCTCAAGACAATATGCACAGTGCTGGCTGAGGCGATACCACACGGTGTAGTATTTAATCTGAACTTGTTTAAATTTTTGTGTAAACTGGAGGCTAAATATTTTCAATTAAATTGCATGTTTAAAATATTTATCACTAGATGTCGCTAAACCGTTTTTTTTCCCGCTATGGTTATGTCGTTACGTGTGCTACACGTAACGCAAAGTTGAAAAACGTGGTTACAAACAAACTACTTTCGCAAGCTATATAGCTTCGTCCACGTGGAATTCGGTTATTTTTCGAAAGTTTGTAACGTCAATAGCGTTTACAAGCTTGTATCTCAATAACATACGAAGTGGGAAAATTTCCCATATTTATAATTCGAGTCAATGCGTTGTGGTTTGTAGTGTCCGATTCGAAATCGGCGTTCTGTTCTGTCGTTTTCAAACAAAAAAAAAACAATCGTAGTACATACATATATAGTAGTACATAGTAATCGTAGTAAAAATAATAATTCTACTACCAAACGTACGGGCGAAAACTAATTTTTAACTAAACAGTTATTGTTGGTTTCGATCTCTCTCTAGTGAAGACTCCGATACCAACGAGAGATTTACCCTGCATCCCAGGTACTTATTTTGTTAATTTGCTAGGAATAACAGTGTGTTGACCAGGGATTCGCGTTAATGTGAATTATCCTATATTAACTTTTCACTGTAGTTATTACTGGACTGCGGGGACCAGTGGGGGATACCACCATTGCCATTTCTTGATAGGCTAATCCTGCATTGCAGCGTGGCCAAGCAGCACACCTGACGTGCTGTGGAGTCATCTGGGCGGCCACTGCGACCGTACCTCGCCGCGGACTGAGTCAGCGCACTTCTTGGGTGTCCTATCAGCTGGTTTGCCATCTTAGTGTTATAAAAAAAAAAACAATATACAACAGAAAGCCAAAAAAAATCTAACAGCAAAAATTTAAATTTAAGTAACGGAATCACCTAATGTGACACGGTAGTATATCCATCGTAGTCTGAACTAACGGAAGTTATAATTTATGAACTGAGTTCCGGCCTTTACCTTCAAGTCCTCGCGTCAGGGGCTAACTATAGTGAGACGGTAATGAAACTTCTCATCTATTATGGATAACTTCGTCTGAGATCACTTTAAAGCTGAGATTAAGATGTTGGTTAATCATTTCGTAGCTTATGTATACATTTAATTAGAAAATAAAAAACCGGCTAAGTGTATGTTATAAATGCATCAAGTTATTAAGTTAGGGTTCCATAATTTTTGGAATTGTAGCAAATATCTAAATTAAACCAATTTTGTGCAATTTTTTTTTTACTTTCCGTTGAAAGTACTTAAGAGCGTTCCTGGCGTCCACTGGCGCCGCCAATTGATATTTTTATTGTCCTCTTTGTGCAAAGCTTTGTGTTCAAAAATGTGCGTTTACAGAAATATGTAACCAGTTATAAACCATTTTATGAACGTTTGGTATTGTTTCTAGGATAAAACCGCGAGTTGTAGATAGCACTTCTGCTGAAATTGGCCGTTTCTAGCAAATATGGCCTAGAAATACACTACAAATGTTAGAAATAAAATTAAATTCAAAATAAAAATAAATTCTCGGCTGTATTGTACAGCAATATTTTTCTTATAAATATTTTAGTTTTTAGGACCACCAAGGTGACAAAAAAATTACGAACTGCTTGATGCTAAGCAGTTACCGGGTGTATTCTATATTTGGAACATATACTGATTTTATTGTTTGTCACTAGTTTGGTTTCGATAAATATAACATTTCAAATACTTAGGTACTACACCGGGGAAAGCAACCTCATAATTTGAGGCCATTTGTACTTATTTAAAAAGACGATTTTGCATTTAAGATTGGTATTGCAAATCTTTGTAAAGATTTTCAGCTCTAGAAGGTGCTAGTGAAATAGCATGCCTTTCACGAAAACGTTATTTTTCTGAAATTTCTGGACAAAATTACGAAATGAAGGTTCAGTTTGACATTATTTTTTCATAGTTTGAAATTGAAAAACAAACGCTGATGATTTTATTTTTTTTCAACTTACAATTAGTGAGTAATTAAAATTGGGTCTTCGTAGGTTGATAAATCTAACAGCTGAAAAACTGCCGTAGGCAAGCTAGGTACGTCTGCCTGAATCCTAAAGTTGCAAATTGTGGCGTTTTTCAATCTGATTCAATACGCACGACGCGATAAACCCGCACAATGCTACTTATAGGAAGTTTTTACGGTTACGTCATACATAACCTGCACACAAAAATTCTGTCAAGCAAAAAAAACATTGATTACAACCTACGAAATCCCTATAGAAATTGCGTAATTGTTAGTTGGAAAAACAAAATATGATTTAGTAAAAAAATACAATCTAAGGAAGATACCGCTTCGCTTTTCCAAAAATTTAATTGTGAACCGTAAGTTTTATAACTTAGTTGAGTTGTTAAAAAAATTTAAAATGTACAAAAAAACGGTTTTTGATAGTAAACCATAAAGTTGAGATCGAATCGGAAAAAGTTATAGGAATTGGAATTATTTTTTGATTTATATGTTTCCGATACAAATACTCAAAGCCGATACATTATAATACATAGGTTAGTGCAATAGACTATGTTATGAAATAAAAGGTAAAAAAACCGTAAAGAATAACGGTTTTACATTTTTGATAATAATAGTTTTTCTACGCAGCTTATTTTGAAATTTGATAAAAAAGTGACTTCCTAGCTAAAAACATATTTATTTTTTAACGTTATTCTAGAATTTCCAGTTTTTGTAAAAAAAGCGTTTTTGTAAATTTGATTCTAATTTTTATACACCATAAAATTCTCTTACAGTACTTATTGTTTAAGTTTTTAAAGACTCATACAATTATGATATGTTAGAAGGTTGATTTTTTTATTTTAGTGGTTAAAAATTAGAAATTGCCGATTTTAAGGTTATGTTTTATAAATGTGATATTGTGATGTTTTTAAATGTGATATTTATCGGAGCCAAACGAGTAGCACTCCACATTCGGCATTGTTTCACGTAAAAAAAAAAGATATAAGTAAATATATTATTGTACCACCATCTGGATCTGAGATATTTTTCGTTTGTAAAAGTTAAAATTTTAGGGGGTCTGCATTCAAGAAACACTTTTTCGTTGTTTTTGCTCTATTGTTAAATTATAAAGACATAAAATCTCCAAACTTGCAGTGAAAAATAGTGTAACTTTAAAGTATTTAACAACAAAATAGCCCAAGCCATTACTATTTTAATTAACCGGTAAAGCGCCATCTAGCTTATCATTAAAAGAAACAATAACACATTTGTTTGTTGGAAACGATATTTAAGTTAGTACTGACCAAGCCCGAAGTTAAGCAACGTCGGGCTTGGTCAGTACTTAGATGGGTGACCGCTTAGCGGCAAACTTTTTTTTTTGTGTTTACCACCTGCGTAAACCACAGGTATGATTGTGTTTTCCTACATGATTATATTTTTTTTTCAACTTTACCTATTAATTAGTGTAAGTTTTTTTGTGGGTTGATTAAACTAGAACAATTAAAATCGAGTTTAAAAAGTAATTTACTCGTAAAAAATCATCCTTCATAAATTTACACAGCATAAATTGTCTATAGGTGTGAAAATTTAATTAAAGTCATTGGAGCTTAGACTATAACTCAGTAAAAAACTTCTAACTATCTATCTATAACTATCTTCTGAATAACTTTTCTCTCCGGACTGATTTGCTCCAGGATTTAACATATCTTGAGTCACTGGTTTAGCCAAATCTAAACCAGTTTGTCGGGAGTGCGTAACAACATATACATTTAATTTATGTATTCAAACCCTACATTAATAGATATTAATCGTTCCTACATAAACAACTACCTTAAGCTTTTTGCATGTCCCTAAGGTCGACTGGTAGATAATGCCTAAGGCATTAAGCCCACCTATTGTATTTTATTGCAACAAAGTGTTTAAATAAATAGAAAAAAACATATCGAGTCAACCTTTTACACACAATTATTAGGTACCTACCTATTACTTAGGTGTAGCCTTAGGTATTAAATACTTTAATTTTATTACTTTTTTGTTCGCATACTATTACTTAGGTACTAATGCTATAATCCTACGTAATGTCATAAATAAAGACCTAATGTGATGTACTTGTAAACGAAGTACTGCGTGGATAGATCCTATAAGAAAATGTATGAGAGCTATGTTAGAAGCTAGCAGAAACAATATTTTATATTAGCAGGCCATAGTGGATCAGGTCTCTGGGCACAGAAGGGCGTGGTCTCCAATGGGCGTGGCCAAGGCGAGCCGGTCCCTCTGAGGCTACACAGAGCACTTAGCCGGCCCTCGAGGACTCCACAACTTGTTCCTTTCTACTTGTTCTTGTTATAACTTGTGTTACTCATATTTAGCTTTTAGTTAGTAGTGTCTCTAAATAAGTAAAAGTACATGTTTTTTGATACTATTAACGGGGCATATACTAGTAGCTGCTAACTGGGTTTCAAACATATCAAATTTGACGACTATTATGACAGACGATTTTCGAATTTTCTACTGTAGACAAAATGAAACAATGTAGGTACCTAAGTCTAAAAACACTGTAGATGTACATATGTACGAAAACGCCTGTATCTTAGCGCCGTCATTAGATAGTTAAGTTTAAAAATCGAAATGTTGAAAATATATCGTAAATAGAGCCATAAGCTTTCTTTAGAACATTTATTTTGTAATATTTGTAGTATATATCTGTATATAGTTGTAAGGCATTTCTGCAATTTTGACCTCTTTAGGGTTCCTTAAGGGTAAAAAACGGGACCCTATTAGGTACTAAGACTCCGCTGTCCGTCCGTCCGTCTGTTACCAGGCTGTATCTTATGAACCGTGACAGTGAGACAATTGAAATTTTTACAGATGATGTATTTCTGTTCCTGCTATAACAATAAATACTACAAAATAGAAAAAAAAATAATTAAGGGGGCTGCCATACAACAAACGTGAGTTCGGTTTTGCTCGACATTGATAACGGTAACAGATAGACGCTTGAAATATTCACAGAATATTTAGTTATATAATTACTTTAACAATAAATAATTAAATAAAACAAATATTTAAGGGGGGCTCCCATACAAAAAACGTGACTTTTTTGCCGTTTTTACGTAATGGTACGGAACCCTTTGTGCGCGTGTCCGACTCGCACCGATTTTTTAAATTAGGTACTACAATGAGGAAATTAGAAATATCTAATCGCGACGCTAAATAACTGCTAGGTATACCTACCTACTTATGTACTTTGAATTTAGACATAGTTAAGGACGTAGAGAGATAGTTCTCTATATGGCTTGCCATATATTCTACGTAAAAATATTCTATAAAATAAGCAAAATTGTAGTCATATAATAGGTTTTTCCAACGTATTTTTTCGAGAATGTTGTTTATAAATTTTATGGTATTAGTTCATCGTTTCTTTTTGGTATTATATTATCGTTTCTTTTAATTGGTAAACCAGCTACGTGCATTTAAGAGAATGCATTATATGGTTTTTTTTTATCTTTTTAGGGTTCCGTACCTTCAAAGGAAAAAAGGAACACTTATTGATCACTTTGCTGTCCGTCTGTCTGTCAAGACCCTTTTCTCAGAAACACGTAAAGGCATCAAGTTGAAATTCTTATCGAATACTAAGGTCAAGTAAGCTTCTAAGTCAACGCAATAAAAAATACGGCCGAAATACGGTCATCTTTGTCGCATATTTTGCATTCACAAATAAATCAAAACCTATGGGGTACTTTCCGTTGTCCTAGAATCATGAAATTTCATGAAGGAAATATAAACAAAATCCAAAAACTGATAATTAAGACATAAACTTGTAAGAATTGATCTCATGATGGAAGAACTATACATATAATAAGTTTGTACGAAACCCTTGGTGTGCGAGCCAGAATCGCATTGGGCCGGTAGTTTTACCGTCTACCTAGCGACTCCACAAAGAAAATAGCTTAAAAATACATGCAAACTTTACGTATTAACTATCTACACATACCACAAGTGCGGTATTTTGCAAATTATTTGTTACAAATGTACGACGTGCGCGCTTGTCATTTTACTGAAAAGAAGAGTGTTAAATACATATGGCGTTTTCACACGAATCTCTTAGCTAATCAATGTTTGCACAGTAGGGCTATGTTCCAAATCACGCCGAGTAATTATCGCCCGGAAAAGTTGAAAAATCAACCCGTTCTGGAACGAGTGTTTGACAGTTAATTTTTACACTGACAGGAGTGATTTTCAACCTTTTCTATGGCAGTGTAAAGAATTCAACTTGACAGTTGGAAAATTACTCTACCCCGGGCGTCCCAAAACCACTCTTTTAACTTCCTCGTTGCGATTTGGAACGCATCCTAGGTATGTAACCGGCGCTAACGCAGGTAGAAAAAAAAAACTATCACGTGGGGTTTGAATATCCGTCAATGTTAGCAAGGGCTTTCATTAGTTACGTAAAGATGATTTGACCATGTTTGATTTACCCCCTAAGCCATGTAAGGAGCCATAAAGTTTCTTGCCCCCCCCCTCCTTTATCTTCTTTTAAAAGCTTTTGCCTAGAGTTTCCCTAAAATATCCTAAAAGTAACAACTGATTTATAGATCATCAATTGTCGTCCGGGCTCAACAGGTATTCAAGACATGCTCTCCAGCAGCTGAAGACAATCAGTGATCTCATTCTCATCAGATGATAAAGATGCTACGCTCTCTATTCCGCCTACCGTAAACTGCAATCGCGTACCTACATTATCTTGTTTTATTTTTATCCAAAGTACAGAGTAAAGAATAGAAAAACCATATAATATATTTCTGTATATAAAAAGTAAACTTCTAATATTTTTGGACTTTTGTAAATTTTTACAATAGTTTTTTTATACCATTAAGGTGGTAAGCAAGCTAACGGTCCGCCTGTTGGTAAGCGATCACCGCAGCCTATGGCTGCTTGCAACACCAGGAGCATCACTCGCACGTTGCCGACCCTTGAAAATCTAATCACTTCGTTCCGGTAGAACCCGTTTATAGTCTTTAGAGAAAACCTTGGCAACTGCGTTTGCGGGAGGTAGTTCCTCTGAAACCGCACTGTGCATTGTCTAGAAATTCAACTTAATACGTAGATATCTCATCGTTAATATGATAAATTGAGCAACATAATAATATGTACACCCTAAGTATATAACAAATCTGTACATAAAATAATTTTGAGTTTGAGCCAACTTAAATGAAAAATGGCCCGGTGCGTGTTACGGCCTCCCTCTGTAGTTCGTGGGTTCGATTCCAGAGACACGTTATACACTAAGAAAAGAAAAGATAGAATTCAAAAAAAAGTTATATTAAAAGAAGAAGAAGAAAACTCTGTGTATTTCCAGCAAAAAAGCGCAAGTGCTAAAAATAAGAATAATGTAAAAAATTAATCCGCTCATCAGTAGTCAACTGTTCCAGTGGGAAAAAAAACCAAAGGTAGTGTAACGCTTCTTTATATTAACGTGTCACTTCCGAACCAGTCAAATGTCAAAAAAATCCTCTTGTCAGGTTGAGTGAAATTTAATTGGTAAATTTCCTTAGCGAAGCATATAACGGTCTATTTAAAAATTTTACAGGATCTCAATCAATAAACCGATCAAAAGAATAAAAAATGGCAACGTAAAAATGTAGCCATAGAACGATTTTTCATTGATTTTGCGAGTTTTGTTTTCTGTAGAGGTAAAATTGCACGAATTTCAAAGTTAATCATACTTTGTATATAGTTTTGTACTTTTTGTGGGAAAATTTTGGAATTGTAGCGAATATACGATACATGCAAGCGCACCAGGAGTTCTGTAACACCACACACTCACACTTAACTGGTTTTAATTATTTGTTGTTTAACTATAGAGCTTATTCTATAATAGCTTAAAGTCTACAGCTTGTATATATTACCGTTTTCACGATATAGCAAAAACATGTTTCTTGTATTGGGGTCCCCTTAAATTTTTACTATTTGTATTTTAAATTTTAAATTACAACACATATTCTGTAAACATTTCAGGCTTCTACCTACTTCAGTCTATAATATAGATCCCATCAAATAGACGGATAGACATCATAATAGTAAGATTAGTAATAGGGCTCCATTGGCCACCTTTGGGTACGTAATACTAAAACATTATTCAGATTGAAGGTTATAAAACACTAAATCAATTTATCTTTTGATTGATTTTTTTTAGTTTTAAACTCGAGTAGTCAGCTTTGCTTATTTAAGAAGCAACATAACCGAACATATTAAAGAAGCTATCTATGCTGATTTCAGAAGTCAACTATGCTGATTTAAGACGTCATCTATGCTAATTTAAGAAGTCACATATATTTTAATAATGAAATGCCTTAAAATACATTTTATCCAAAAAAAAACTTTGTTTTGATCATTTTTTCTTATTCAAAAATACCTTTTTATAAGGAGGCGATTTCGCAATGTTCTCAAAAATAATTGACAAAATTAATAGGCAATAACAATACCTATCTGAATTTCCCCAAAACAGTTCTTCTGATTATCCGCAAGTTTTAAGCGTTGGCTGGCTGTCGCCGTCAAGCTAGTAGGTATTAAATTAAAAGTTTGTTTTTAGATGTGTAGCGGATTATATCGAACCGCTACAAGCAAGGCTGACGTCACGCGTCCTACATCGCGCTTTCAAAGTTTCTTCGGCAGTTCACTATATACAGAAACCGAAGCGCAATTTATGTGGACCTCTTTGCCGCCGTTCCACAGATGTTTAGCAGCTTTACAGTATATTCAAACAAATGGCGTAAAAATAAATGCCGATAAAACTGTGTGAACATTAATAAACTAATTGTTAAAATAATTGTGTTGTGAATGTGAAAGTTTGTTTGTATGTTAAGTTACCTTTCCTTTTAAAACTGCATGCTTGTTTACCAAGTATAATGTTTATTGGAATTTGGCAAATATTAAAAAAATATAGGTTTTTCTGCAACCGATTCAACCTTTTCTTGCAACTCATGTAGCCCATATAAAAATTTTTTTACCTAACGTAGACAAATAAGTTTATTTTGCTAATTTTTTTTAGTTATATCAATTTTTGTTATGTAGTGATTAAGTAGTATTAATTTTATACAATTAAAATCTATGTTAGCATTGTCATCAGTGTTCTATATTTAAGACTTAGGAGACTCCCTGACTGCACCCTCCTATAGCGAATATTCTTTACAATTTTTCAGCACTACCGTTTCAAAAAATAAGTCACCCCGTTGCTCTGTTGCGTTGATAAAGTTATGTCCCGTGGATCCAACCATGAAAAGTGTACTTCCGCAAGAACAAATTTTAGTAGGAGCTCTTGGTAAGGATAAAAAGTAAATATTATTGGTTGTTTTCGGACCTCTCTGCTAGCTTTGTACCAAATCATTCTCCATTGGAGGCTCGTAATGAGACGAGAAGTTATAACAAACAGACAGAAAAACTTTCATTTTTATATATAGTTAGTTAGCACAGGATTACCTATTTGAAGTGACTATTTTAAAGTAAAACCTAATACTTATCTCATGAGTATATTTTATTAATTGGTGCCAAATAGAATATTTGACAACAAACAACATTTTATAAATGGACTAACTTATTCCTGTGACTTCTTCTGAACTTTAAAAAATGAAATGTGTATGGTTATAGGTACCTACAAATTTCGGTATTCTAATACTAATTTTCATGGCTTATTAGAAGGCAATTCTAGGGGATGATCTAACACGTCAACTTTAACTATTGTCACCATAAATGCCGAATAGATAACTTGGCCATTTTCTATGCATGAAGTTTTATAAATGACGGATTTCCGTACAAACTTCCAAACCTCTATTTTATCCCCAGAGGATGAATTTCGCAAAATCTTTTCCTAGTTCTCGCCCATGTTATACCTAATATAACCTACTTCTGTGCAAAAGTCTTTAATCCCTTGAAACCAGTAGTTTTGGACTGTACGTTTGATACCTATACCCATCAGTCAGCCAGGTTATTCTTTTATATACTTATATATTTCTTTTCTTTTTTCTTTTATGTAGATATTAAATTTTTAAGTTCTATGTTCCAAACAAAAACTGTTTTTTATATAATTTTTGATATGATAATTCAAGTACTTATCTGTAAGTATTCATTAAAAGTGTATCCCAGAAACCGTTTAACATGTATCTACTTGAATTTTAATCATATTGACATACACATTCCAGTTAATCGGTAATGTAAAAACTACAGAATAAAAAGTTTTTTCTTTGTTACAAACAGTTACCAAAATGACATACCTACCTACAACTTCGAATATTCCTGCACACGATTTTTTTAATTAAGCTTGCTTTTTGTTTTTAAAAAATATCTAAGTTCTTAATTCGAGAGTTTAGAAATAAGTGAATTATGTCTAAAGTTTTATAACTTCACAAAATCATATTAATATCAGGTTAACTGGATACCTACATATTTATTTTTGTCGGTTAGGCGACGAGGTAACATACGTAACTTGTCTAACAAAATAATTAATCAAGTGACAAAACCCTGTCTAACAAGTAGTTAAAGTCAATTCCCACTGAAATTTCATCATCGTCAGTAACTTGGCATAATAAAGTAATCCTTGTAGCGCTGTGGGCAGTCCCAGAGCAGTGCTCGGTTGGTCCAGAGAGATGCTGTGCGTCTCATATTTTCAGCTGTCCTTTACCCGCATTTTCATCCCGTGGTCTCAAAGGGAAACCTCTGCATCTGTGCTGTATTAACATAAATTGCTTCGAGGAAAACGACGTCGTTTCATTAAAAAAATACCATGGAAAATAATATAGGCCACTTGTATTTCGGAATTTATAATTGCGATTTGAATTCCATTTTCAAATGTCTGTAACGATTGGCGAATGTGGCGCCACCTGTTTCAGTCGTTTCGTCCTGCTCTGGAGGCGAGGGCGTGTCCCTAGGGCGCCTCCCACAGTCCGCGGGGACGGACGGGGACGCCGCGAAGCCCGAGCACTCACCGGTTCGCTCCCGCGACGCTAGTTAGTGTTCCGCAAATCCACAACGGGATCACCCGCTCAGCCGGGACCTTATCCCTGAACGCACATACGATAGCATAGAGCCACCTACCGGACACGAATAGATCGTCTAACAATAAAAATTTTAGAATTCGGAATTTTTTTGACACCGATAAAAATCAATGTGGAAACGAATCTTTACATTTTTCATAATGTAAATGACGGAAACTGAATTTTCAACAGTTTGAAAATAAAAAATATTGTCTATACCTATCAAAAAGTTACAAAGTCGTTCTTATTACCAATTATTTTTATCAATTCGGAAATTCAGAAGTGTAAACAAAACGTTGAAAAAATTTAATTTATAATTTCTATTTTTGAAACGCTCGTGTTTTCTCGAGGGTGTTCGTGCGCTCTCGGAGTTTTACTAGGGTTGTGCGTCGCGATCCGCGATTCGGTCGGACGAGTTGAACGCGGCGGCGGGCGGGTACGCGGGCTCGCCGTGGCCGCCGCTAGAGTTAGACCCCGTGGGATGGGGACGGAAGCTGTACCCGACGGGAGGACCCAGGTCTTCAGGTAAGCTACAATAAAGTCATCGTTATTTAAGTATATGTTTTGGCCAACTTAAGATTAGTCCTTGAATGTAGCCAAGTGCACGATTGCTATAGTAACCGTGAAACTTTAATAAATGTACTAGTTATAAACAATTTGTTAACTTATCCAGATTTCATAAAATGACAAAAAACTATGCTAAAAGAGACGAATAACCTGATTACTAAATTTTTTATTAATTTTTCTGCTGCTCATCAACGAAGGCATTAAAAAAAAATAACAAAGTAAAAAGAAGGTCTTAATTCCAATTTATCTATACGTCAGTAAATTTATTAAGGAAAACGATTTCTCGGACTGCTATTAAAATCTATCTATTATTTTAAATTGAAAAAAATAACTTACAAACAATCTACTCATCTGCTAAAATATAGATTGGGTAGAAATAAAAACTCTATTGCTATAAAGAGGCTCTTATTAATATCGGAATTTACCTCGATTTTTAATATATATCAGACAAGATATATAACATAATGTATAATATATAACATATGACTCTGTTACCTCACACGCTGTAAGGTTAATTTTTAGTATAACTGCCTAATTGCATTGTACGGTAAAAAAAATTTGCCAGTACTTGGTAGCAAAATTATTTACTTTTCCTCCTCAGTCTATACCTATAAAAAATTAACCATGTTGTCTTATATTTTATATGAGTTTTATCTTAATTCAAAATTCTATGCTTTATCTTTGGTAATTTCATTTTATTTTTTAACTAATATGAAATTTATACAGAACAAAATACATGAAAAAACACCTTTAATATAATATGTTATATGTTTAAAATTGCTTTAAATACTAAGTTATTTTATTCATAGGTATATAATTTCATTTAAAATAAATAAAAATAAAATAGTAAGAAAGCATTAAGCAAAAAACCGAATATTTTTGACTTCAAATATATCGGATATTTCTAATGTCAATTATTAAAAAAAAACATTACAGATATAGAATTAAAGTTAATTTATCTCAACACAAAATATATTTCTTTTGACAATTGGTCAATATTTTGAGATCTATTTCTTTAAATTCCGAACCAAAATCACTATTATACCTAGATATTGAAAATCAGTGAAAACCCTATCAATTCACAGTTAGGTGTAATATCGTATATCTTGTTTATTTCTCAAAGCACATTTAATGAATCTATACGGGTTTAGTATTTTAGATACAAATTTAAATAAAAAAAAAGTATAGAAATTCTGCTGAAAAAAAATTTAAACTTTAAACTTAAGTAGATTCTAAGAACATATTTAAATTGTCAAAACAAACTCACATAATATTCACTATATAACCTAGATATTTATTATTAGCATCAGCTAGTTACCCAACAGTTATTTTTATTGTACATAAAAAATTACTATAAGTTATAAACAACATTTATCAAACAAAAAGTTTTTACTATGTAGGAGGAAAACCAAAAAATTGAAGTATTAAAAAATCCTCTTTTCTATCCTCATTTTATTATTTACTAAGGTGGCAAACAAAGTTGCAGTCCGCCTGATGGTAAGCGTTTATTGCAGCCTATGGAGGCTTGCGACACCTGGGGCATCACTTGCGCGTTGCGTTGCGTTCAAACTTTAAAAATCTAATAACTTCTTTCTTGAAGACTCACATACTGTAGTCCTTAGAGAAAACTTTGGCAGGGAGCTTAAATTTTCATACGACATGAAAATGCTGCTCATGATTAAAAAAAAGTAACAAAACCAAGAAAAAAATATGAATCACTTTATAAGAAAATTTGAATTAAGAAAGTTACACCTTGAAATAAGATGTTTAGTCCTTAGAAAATAACGTATACCTATGTGTTTTTAAATTATAAAAGAAGGTGATAATAGTGTTATAGAAGGCCTTACCTTGTCTAAAATATCATTCATTTCAAATTCGTAGGCCAGAATATGACTAGAATTATAATTTCTGGAATTTAAAAATACTGAAAGTGTATCTGACAATACTAAGTCTGTTTTCTAAATTCTAAACCTTAAAAATCGTTTTCGTTGTTAGCAAATTAGTTAAAAAATAGTGGGAAGAAAAATAATTGAATGAACTACATGATAAGAAATGTTCAATAATACAAGTTAATAGTGCTACAAAATCTCCTGCATTTCCAGGAGATAACATGTTTTTAGGGAAGTTTCCGATCTCTTTTTTGTGATATTTCCTGGATTCAAGAATTTCTTCAGTTTAAATATTGATTTTTAAATTGAAACATTGAGCTTACCCACTGTAACTATTTAATCATTATAAGTTTAATGAGTAAGTTAAGAAATTTTGTCAGCCATTAATTAAAATATACGGAATGCATTTACATATCAAATTCAATGCTTAATACTCTAAAATAGGATATCATAACCCTTTTTAAGTCAATTAACTATAAGTTACTAGTTACCTACCATTTCAATGTAAAAAGACGTTCTGGTTAAAAGAAACGGCGAAGGAAACTGTCCAGCAGTTGCTCTTTTCATTTTAATTAATCAATAAAAATTATCCAGTAAATTAAGTTAAAATAAATTATAAATTTTTTGCATTTTTAAGTTTGCAACACTGAAAACTAAAGTTTATAAGAGCTTCTTCTAAAGAATTTCTTTGTTGACGGTACTTCTCCCAAGAATGCCATTTTGATTCTTAAATTTTCAGTCTATCAACTTTAAAAACGTGATTTTGTATTCTAATTTTCAGAAATAAACCATTTCGCTATATTTAATTTTAATATAGTAGATATATTTATATGGTTAGCACTAGTTATGTTATTTTATAAAAAATAGCATACGTAATGCACTAAAATTCTTTTTTGTTTAGCTTTCATCATCCGCGGATGCGCATTTTTTGTGGATAATTGGGAAATTAATAGAGTTTTCAGTAAATTGTGAAACCATAATGGTAGCTAAAATAAATTAGCAGTACTTAAATATCTAAAAATACCTAATCTTAATTTAAAATACAGTGCAATTATTATTATCAATCACTAAAAACTTTGCACAGAATATCTAACATTTATTAAAGTTACAGTGCAGTTATCATTAATCACTAATGATTTATTGTTAATAAAGTTGAGTTTATTATTTTCTTGAAAGTAAAGGTGAAACATCTGTATTTTCTAAACAGCTACCTCAATCATAAATGGGAACATCTAAATATTTAGACAAATTATCTTTTTATTATATAATACGTTTCGAAACATTTTGCCCAAATTTGGAAAAGGCCGCCTCCAACTGAATATTCTTTTCTGTTTCATACTTTTCAAAACCTGTGCCAGCTAATAATTTTTACCATGTTATTTTTTCATCATTTCATTGTCTACTATTCCGCCACATCTACAGTATTTTCCATGTAGTATTTTCTTCCTCTCAATATCTAATCCTCCGCCACATTCACAGTTCCTACCATTTTTTCCTTTCTTCCTTTTATTGTCTAATCTTCCGCCACATCCACAGTGTCTACGATGTTGTCTTTTCTTCCTCAGATTATCTATTCTTCCATCACATCCGTCTATATCATGTTGTCTTATCTTCCTTTCATTGTCTACTATTCCGCCACATCCACAGTTCCTACCATTTTTTCCTTTCTTCCTCTCACTGTCTACTCTTCCGCCAAATCCGTGTCTACCATGCTATATTTTCTTGCCTATTGTAGATCATTTAATTGGATAATGCCATTGTCTTCCGTTTCTCTACTCCTTTTACTGCCCTTTTTTTTTAGCTAACTGCCAAATATTTTTTTACAACAGTATTTCATTTTGTAAATTATCTTCTAGGTACCTAAGTTAGTTGTAAAATAACCCTGCCTAAGATTTATTATGTTGCAATGCTACGCAGAAGTGTTTACATTTTTCTTTCTTATAGGTGGCTTGATGTTTGGCCTCCACCACCAGGAGGCGGCTGGTGGACTCCATGCGCAACCTCGAGGACCGATTACTTCGCTCAAGGAGGAACCACTTACTCGTGCTTGGATGACTCCGAGTTCCTTAGTTGATAATACCAAGTGAGTATTTTCAAAACTGCGTATTATTTCTTATGCTTACGATGGTATTTGTAATGAATGTTTTACTACTCATTTATACACAATTGTAGGTTACATTTAGTGTCTTATTGATGTTTTTATGTGAAAGTCATCATTTAAGTTGTATTAAAAACTTACTACCTTGCTCTATAATGTTACCATCGTTAATGGTTCTATCTAGGAGAATCGATAAAATTTCGACAGTGACTTGAAAGAAACGTAACTGAACAATACTTTAAAAGTAAACGAAGTAGAATAATATAAAAAGGACTTCAAAATTTAAACTTAGAATAGCATTCATGTAAGAACTGCATTTAGAAAATCTGTTCTATTCTTGGTATATACCAAATATTGATTTTATTAAGATGTATATCTTTTCTATTTAGTAACTTACTTATTAAAGCATAAATAATTCGCCCTTGTTGATACAGTTTTCATAAACCTTTTAGGGAGCGAAAAGAGCAACCCAGTAAACGTATTACCCATACCAAATTGTATTATGTTCCACAAACTGTGCGTAGCTAAGGACCAAATGTTCATTTATTTTGTTTTAAATATTGTATGAGATTAATGCTGATATGTTAGGGGTTGGAAGATGGTATTCCAGGGGTTTCGTTTTCATCTTCTGTCCTAAGTGACGGAGGTTCGAGCCCGGCGTGTACCAATGAGTCTTTTTCTTAATTTCTCAAGTACAAAGTTTATTTACACCACTGGCTTTTCGGTAAAGGAAGACATCGGGAGGAAACCTGCATACGTCAAAAAAAGACGTATGTGAAGTCCACAGTCCGCACTGGGCCCACGTGTGGCCTGTGACCTAAATCACCTTTGATGAGGGTAGGCCGTGCCCAAACAATGAGGACGTATTAGGTTACATATATACCTTGTGTTACTACTTTTTATTAGAAGAGTCCAGTTCTAATTACAAACATATTTTTTTAATGTAATAAATTCATTATTCAATCGACCCTAAAATCATAACTTGTGCCTAGTACTTTCAGAAACAAACCTGCTTTATGGTTTGATCACAATGACTTCATTACAAACGAACAGGGCTGCCGGTGTCCAATCAGGGGGAATTTCGCACGACTGGTAATGAACCGGCCGCATCCTATAACCTAACAAGTGCGTATTCATAATGGAAAGGGTGCCATAAATCATACCACGTATGGGGTGATAGGCTTTTGCTTACTAAACCTAATTTGATAATAGTACCTGTGTTTTATGTAACGTTGTATTTTCTTTCCTGGTTGACAACTGCAGTTTTGTACAGTTTGTAATAGTTTCTGAAATTTATGAATTTAATTTTATGTGTTCCCATGGGAAATTATTGTACATAATTAGAAAAATAGTAAGCGTGTCTAAAATAAAAAAAATATACCACTATGTATCGGTGACGCAGTATATTCCATTTCACATAGCACGGTGCGTAAGATTTTGTAATTTGGTTTTAGAAAATAAAATATAGTTTTATATATTACTTAATATAAATATAATGAAGATATATTTAGATCTTCAAAACTTCGCACTTCTTAACTTCAGTGTGGGTCTCGATTTAGTAAAAACTCTCATAAAAGCAGGCTATGTTAAATGGAATATCTTCAAGGTCTGGTCGACATACTAGTATAAAATAAAAATTGTGTAAATTTACTTTACATTGGTGACAGTGCTACAAGCTTTACTAACCAGGGTATGGTCGCTAGTGTCGTGTAAATTCACACCATTTTAATATAGTGACTGAAGTTACGACTTTGACCACCGGATCAGAAAAGTTTGTTGCACTGTAAGTTTTGATATAGAAAGGGCTAAATAATTAAAGAGTAACTTAGTAGATTATCACTCTTGAACTAAAAGTTCTTGGTGGTCCGTTCTCTACAAATTATACATAGTAAATACATTTTTAATAATAAATAGTTTTAAAAAGAATAGGTACAGAGTATATGTAATATGACAAGTGTACACTTTTACGTGGTTTTATTACAGAAATACTAGCTGTACCCCAACTTCATTCGCCTAATGTCTAGTTAATCTTAACCTCTCCTTCTTGATCTCCTTCTTTGACCCTTATTCCCTCATTGATTACGAGATTAAGTTGAAGTCCTTATATTTTTCCAATTTTTTACCGGGGATAAAATACGTCACTATTACAAATTTCATCCATCCGAAAAGCGAGCATAAACAGTAAATTACTTATAGTTTTATTATACCGCTAGATTAGTACATAATATCTTTAAGAAATAAAATGCTAAGGAAACCTAATAATGATTTTTAAGACGTAAGCAACAATGCACGTGTGGAAATATAAGGGTACCTAAAAGCTCCTAAATCACCCTCAATTTTGTTGTCTTTTCTAGGCACTAACTACAACAAAGATCCATAAAAACAATGCATTTTTTCAAGTCAAACTTAAAGAACATACACTATTTGCTATAAAAAGTTAATATTTTATACTGATTTTTACTATAATCAATTTTCAAAGTGTGTAAGTCGCGCTTTTACACGTGCAAATCAAGAGTTAGTATGGTGGGCGGCACGTTTATCGACCACACTTTAACAAAATTTACTACATATACTAGAACAACTATTAATAATGAAGTACTTTTTATAAAAATCGGACTGCACCCACCCATAACAGATTTATATTTAAATAATGAAGTTGCGTAACAATGCGGACCATTTGGTGTGGTGCATCGTACTTGTACGAATTATGGGATCATACGTACTTGTACGAATACTATGTCTTATTGATACGTACGAATTAGTGTGTATTGTGTTTGTAGAGAAGCCCTCCGACATCTGGCGGGTTGTTGGTGGCTCTCCCGATGTTTGCTCTAATGCTAAATTGTTTATTTAAGTATATCTGTTCGTTGTTTTATTTTTTTATTTATTTTATATACTTTAGTATAATATTTTCAACTGTAGACGTTGAAAATTTATCAAGCAATCAATTTAGCAGTCACTCCTACACTACAATTTGTTTACTTGATTAATTATTTTTTTTTGCAAAATTTTAATACTTATTACAAACATAAATATTATTATTTTGTATTTTAATTACTATAAAAAATCATTTGTAACAATTGCATTGTTAAATTACAATTAAAAAACTTTTCTAATAAAGAATTAAAAAAAGATTTATGAATGCAAGCTAATTAAAAAAAAAATTGGTACTCTTTTTTGTGAAATTCAAACAAAAAGTAATCATTTATTAACATAATATTTTTTTTAACTATTTTTTCTCATGCAACTTAATTAAGTAATACGCTTAATTGCTTATAGGTCTAGGCCCAGATGACAAATGTAGACAGATAGGAGGCCGTCGGTGATGACAGGGTCATTTGTAAACTGGAATCTAAATCATTTAGCGCACCGCGCCCCCTGACGGCGTGGCGGTTACATAACTGTCTTTTTAATAAATTACATTTACACGCACACTTAATGACCCTTTACCTTTCTACACGAACCATAAAATATTTTTTGTAAGCAGTTTACTAAAATTGAAAATTTTTACAATCAATTTAATTTTTATAAATTTTATATTTTTTCTACAGTTTTTGTTTTACTTTATGTTTTTAATACCATTTGCTTACTGCTATTGCTGGTGGTCTTTTTTTAAAATGGTGATTTGAATTTTAAAACTACAGCAACACAAAACAAAAGTTTTGTGGCTTTTAATATTATATGTAAAAGCTAATCTACCTATTTTATTAAACCACGTTTAAAAAAAGTGCAAAAAAGACCATTTGCTGTCTTCACAGTTGATGTCGTGGCCGTGGCAGGTAAAGATAACAGGAAAATCAAAACAAAGATAAAAAAAAAAGAAAATATAACAATATTCTTTTACAAACAAATTTATATTATATTTTTATAAAATAGATTCACTTTTATGAATTGAATTGTAGCTACTCGAATCAATCTCGTATTTGAGGGTTTTTTAATGATCCATTTCAGTAAAACGGAACACATTAGATGGAATTATTTTGGCCTACCTGGACTTTTTTAAAACTTGGTGTCAGGAATACTTGTTTCAGATGTTGAAATTATAAGTTTATTATAAAATTTTAAATAAGAGAAGTATTCTCAGTGTTGGATACTAGGTATATTTATTTGTAACCTTTTTAAAATGTGTACTATATTAATCCTTAAACAAACGCGTATGTATAAAAATATAATATGTGCAATTTATAAAAATAAAATAAAATATACGTATACTATTATGCAAGGGAAAAATATCAGAATTACAATATCTTTGATAGTTTCCTTCTTTTTAATAGAAATGACCAAATTTTATAACTAAACAAACACACATTTTTAAAGTCCTTAAACGTACCTTTGTTTACTTAAAATTATTTACATTCAAATTATTTTTTCAGAAGTTTAATTTTATATTACTTAGGTACGTAGCTAATATAAAATGAAATTTATGTACGTGTACGTAGCTTATATAAACTGAAACTTATGAAGACTGACAAAAGACCAGTGATCTGTGAACGGAAAAAACGCTACAACCTAATCGTGAACACGCTGCCGAAACTGGTAGCGATAAATAAAACAATGGAGTGTCGCGTACGAGAGTATAAAATGGCAATCGCGAAACCAATTTGTTTACGCAAATTCTGCAGCGGGGAGAGATGAATGGGCTACCATAGCGTAATACGGTCCTGGCAAGTACTTGCTGTGTCGATAGTTGTAGTAACTTTGTATATCGATAAACGTTATATAGATATCATATACTAAAAGGTATCATTTCACTAACCCACCCTTTTTGTATGACCATTTTCATATTAATTTATGGAATACATTTTTATTTTACTAAACATTTATTTATGTGTTCACAATGAAATAACTTACATGCACAGTAGGCTTAGTTTTGTTTAAATAGGGCTTAATTGAGTTTAAAAAGTTAAGTTAAAAAGTGGGTGGCTAATAGTCATCAGTGTAAATGATTCACTTGTTATAATGACCCTATCATCCAAGCTATCTAGGATTTCTCCGAGTTCAGCTGCTCATTTGCCCTATACCTTTACCTCCTCATCCCGACCGTCAATGTGTGTCTCAAAAATACATGACATTAACTAACTATTTTTTAAAAAATGTATTATAATAATGATACAAGCAGTAAATCCTTAGAACAATTATTTATGAAAACAGATTTTTCCAATTCCTCACATATTTACAGTGCAAAAAACATTTCTGACCCGGTGATCAAACATCAAAACTACAGTTGCCATATTAAAATGCTGTGAACATCTGCGAGACTAGCGACAGACACCGGGTTAGAAAAGTTTGTTGCACTGGAGTTTGTGTATAAATAAATTTTACAGCTGATAATGATGATGATTCAGAATTAACTTATTGCATAATTAAACCATGAACGAACTTTAAATAACGAACGTCAATGGAACTAAGTTATATATAAGATGCCAGCGGTTTCGCCCGCCTTAAATTCGGTTATCGGCAAGCTATAGCTGTAGCTATAAGTGTTTTAGTTATTCCAGCGAGAAGTGTTAAAATCAAAATTTAAAATTTCCCGTAAAATATTTCTTGGCATCAATTTTTTTCGGCTTTTGACTTTATTTTCGTAGCTCCTATGATATTGCAATTCGAACAAGAAGCGTTTCGGTTTTTTTCTTTGCATGTTGGCCACGTGCTTCATCGATATCGAGGTGTGTGGTGCCATTAATATGTCGGCACATCATTATTGCGGTTTCGATGTGTTAGATAAATCTTAGAACGCGTTACAGTAGGTCTAAGTATTAGTATATTTATCTAACACTATATAGGTAGTTTATTTTAGTAGACGCTGTAAATATTATTTTAGTTTCTGTATTAATTATACAGGTATAGATAGACATATGGATGTCTATTTATAATTATTTCAAATTACACAGTATAATGCAGTATAGTACTGGTACTTTATAATTTTTATATTAGCTTAATAAAATTTATCTAACTCTACTACGAAAATAGTAATAATTGAAACGTCTGGTGAATCAATAGAAAACCACAAAGACCGACCAACAAAGAAGAACAGTAGGCCAAACATTTGCAAGTTTTTTTAGGGTTTTGCCCTACCATAAATAATTTTTGTGTGGTGTATAATGACATCTTTTATTTTTCCTAACAGTTTTATAAGCTTACCTTACTGATGCTTAAAAGGTCCATTATTATCGCTTTTCGCAACAATGACGGTTTCTGTTGACAAATAAGCGAAATGGTACAAGGGTTTGCAGGATGATGACTTAATTTATGATCGTTTTGTAAACAATATTAAAATGGATAGATTTTTTATAATTTGCTTTACATAATGGTTTGTTAATTTTGCCTTATTTGTCGTATTTCAAATAGATAGTACTTTGTAAAATTTGCTGAAATACTTTTACACGAATTTGGTTTACATTATCTAAGGTTTTAACAAAATATTGCATTACAGTGCAACAAACTTTTCTGACCCGTTTTATGATCGCTAGTGTGGTGTACGTTCACACTATTTTAATATGGCGACTGTAATTTTGATTTTTGACCACCGGGTCAGTAAAGTTTGTCGTACTATACAAGCTTATATATTTTAAGCCGTATTTTATTTTAAATTTAATGTAATCTCATTTGACGTGATAATTGTAAATAAAAATACGGCCCCATGAAAAAAAAAGAGTACCGCTCGAAAATGAGCCCGCGTAATACCGGCTAAGCCGACTTACACTTTATGTTTAAAAAAAAAAACTCCTTTTTAGGATTCTGTTAAAAGTTTTAAATGGCGTGTCGTATGGACATTAACTTAGGGATTTAAATAGATAGACAGAAAGAGAGCAAAGGTCACTGAAAAGGGCATCGTTTTGCCCTTTGGTTGCGAAGTGCTAATAATTAACTTATTTTATACCACTAAGGTGGCAAACAAGCTTACGGTCCGCCAGATGGTAAGCAGTCAACGTAGCCTATGGACGCTTGCAACACCTGGGGCATGACTCGCGCATTGCAGACCCTTCAAAATAGAATAACTAACTTCTTGAAGAACCTCATGCCGTAGTCCTTAAAGAAAACCTTGGCAGCGAGCTTATTTCACACCCTAGGCGTTCGCAGAAGGAAGTTTTTTTTGAAACAGTGCGGTATGACTAGAAAAAGAAAATTAAATCCATTTTGAACCTTCTGTTATAGACGTCAAAAAATTTCTTGTACCCATCAGGTCTCTTTTGCTTATTAAACAGTCTTATTACAAAGGGTATATATTTTCAGTAGTGTTGGCGTTGGAAGAGCTCACTTCGAGAAGCAACCCCCTAGCAATCTGCGCAAGAGTAATTTCTTCCACTTCGTGGTGGCACTGTATGACCGCGCCGGACAGCCGGTCGAAATTGAGAGGACTGCCTTCATTGGCTTCATTGAAAAAGATCAGGTAAACAAAAAAAATTGGTTTCAGTATGTAAACCATAATGAGGGTGAAATACGGTTACTCGTAAACATGTTTAGTCTTTCTTTGAATACTTTCTAAGTAATAAGATTTTATTAAACACACATGTAGGTACACCCTTTTACTCGACCACGGTAAACGCAACAGCAAATGGATATATGAATTTGGCAGATATGTATGTATGTTCATCTGTTACCGTATATCTTCTAAACTACTTATCATAATTTGACAAATATAGTATGTATATATTCTGTATAGTCCGCTGGTTATAGGATATGCGACGTCGCACTAAGTTCAATATGGCGCCCATTAGACTACATAATGTCATGTATTATTTTTTTAAATGTGCCGTGTGTGATATGAAATTAAAGGACCTAATTAGCACTTTTCAAAATTATATATATTGCTAGCTGTCGCTCGCTGTCTGTATTATTGATAGAATCAGGCGTTACTTTGCGGAAATTCATTATTATGATAAAATATTATTACCTTGCTAATCCGCTGAAAACAATTCAGTAGCACTGAAAACACACAACTGTAGGAGTGCACCTCCCTCCTTATGAGGACGATGCCAGCTTCACTATAAAACTACACCACTAAATAAAAAAAAAGTATTTTATCATTTGTCTGTATTAACAAACTATAAGTTTTTTGCACCTTGAAATAAATAAAATAAAAGTAAACACGTCGTATTTGATAGATATTGTTGGTTGTGTAGTCTAGTTTCAATTTGTTATATTTTACGAATAAATACTTTTTTTTTTAAAAAAAATTGTACTTAAAGGGAATATCCACAAAATTCATTTTCACAGAAAAGTCAAAACAAATCTTAGACTTTTATTACAAAGATTCTAGATGTAAATGTTAAGATATATAAGTATTATTTAACAGTTTTAATTCTCAAAATATATAAAAATGGTTATCCAGTGACTAAACAAATACCTTTATCATAATTTGTAAATCATTAGGTTAAAAACAAGCTTGCGGTCCGCCTGCTGGTAAACGGTTGTGAAGAAATATAGAATTGTGATTAAATAATATATGTTACTGTACTACTGTATCAAAGAATGTAAGCTATTTTAAAGATATACATCAAACGAATCAGTCCATCAATCACGATTATCCAGACATGATTCCCATTGTGCACAATGCTTATTTACATAATTGCTCCCTGCGTTGGTGGCAAAGTGGTGATAGTCCTGTATTCCTCCTAAGGTATATTTAAATTGATTCTCTTTGATTCCAAAATCAATCTTACATTTGTTAACGCTATTGCAAAGAGATCAAGAAGTAGGGACCATGATCTCATTCTCAATTTTCATTTTATTTACTATTTTTTTTTACTAGGACCGGAAACTAAATTTTCTTTAAAGTCCTTAAAAGGGTGATATAGGTCAGAAAGCTTATTTCTGTAATACAAACGTTATGTATGTAAATGTACTAAAAATCAAAACACAATGGCATATACATTAAAATGAGATATATTTGTTATAAACTTCTAAAGCAATTTATGCCATAATGACGCTTTGAAACTAACATTTTTTTGTATGGAATGTAACATTTTTACCGTTTTGTAGTCACAAAAACAGCGTTTTTACGCGATCTAGCTTATATCGCAGTCTTAACTTTATTTGATATACCTACCACTTACATTTAAAAAATATTTTTTCTTGAATACATATTTATTTTCAGGAGGCGGAAGGCCAAAAAACAAATAATGGAATCCAGTACAGACTACAACTTCTGTATGCCAACGGTAAGTTCCCTTTTCTTGGGCTCAGAAGTTTCTATACATGTGTTTATTTATTTAATTAATCACATTATAATGTACGCAAGATATTATATGTATGTTTAGTATTCTATGTTAAATTAATATGTAAAATGATCGTTCGTATGTACAGTGTTGTTAAGACTCTTACAATAAATGTCTTTTATTTTATTTTACTTTAAGAATTTACTTACTAATAAGCTTTTTGTAATTTAAGAAATTAAAGAAAAGAATTAACAATTATGTAAATACTCAACTCAGTTTTAGTTCATAAATCTATAAATTCGTTTTGTTTTGCTTTTAAGCATTATTTACTATTTTAACTAGTCTATTTATTCACAGTAAAGTTTATCGTCGTATACAATATTCTGAGATAAATATTTAAAACCATAGAATACAGTAAATTTTTTTTTTTTTTGATATTACTCACAGTGCCATCCGATCTAAACAAAGCAAAACTTTTAATATGGATACCAGAAAAAAGATGCAAATACATAAATACACTTTTTTTATAAATAAATACATATTATGTATATTAATATATATGTATGAAACACCCAGACTACAGACAAACACAAATGTTTATCACATGAGTGTTTGTCCCACTGAGCAACGTAGCCGTCAAATCAAATAAGAACATATGTTTCATACCACTATAACATTTATTTACTTGGTTCTTACTGTAGTTACTAAAAGGTATTAGCTCCTGATATTTTCTGTAGTGCAATGACAAAATGAAAAAGATAGTATTCGCAGACAGGTACAAGTACGGCAGTTTGGCTCTATGTTTGGCTGGTAGCGAATGCTGGATTGCATTAAGTCCGCAATTGTACATTGTTTGTGCAGTAAGATGTAATAAATAAATAATAACCTGCAATCATAGTATTAAATTAATATAATAACAAATTGCTTATAATTAAACTGTGCCTGTACCTAAGAAGGGCAACGTCAAAGCTAGCTAGCGAGCTTTCTTCGTAGTATTAAGCTCATTATAAGAGGACTGACGGCAAATCAGCTCAGTAGACGACGGCTACGCTACAAACCTAACTAATTCATATTCCTCTTACAAGAGGTTTCTGTTAACGCTTTAAAATATACTTTACGAGTATTGAGATAAGATTGAAGTTACATGGAACTGCAGCTTACTTCAGAGTATGTTGGAGACAATGCACACGTAGGGTACCTAACTACTTAGGTAATCGGATAGTGTAAATATTTGTCATTTTGGAGGTTAGAATAGACGAGCTCTTAGACTATAAATGATGAACTGGAGCAAATATTGCGGTCTTAGGTGGTAAAGTTATTCAGAAATTGTGAGTTTGTTAGATGCAAGGAGCTGGGGGGTTCTACATCTAAAAAAAAAGTAAGAAGTTTTTATTCATTCGGTAAGGTGAGGTCAGGTGAGGAAACATACTTGCCAAAAAAATGGCACATTAATAATTGTAAAGCTGACCAATTGTGGGTCTTGGATTTATTAAATTAGGGGGGTCCTATTCCAGTATGATTAAAGGATTAAACCCAAGTTGTAAACTAATTATGCATATATTATTTTGATTGAAAATTTTTGTAAACGCTGTTGAATCGATTAAAATTTGTTAATGTTATGAATTTACGTATACTATTGTTTACTATATTTAATTTTCATATGACGTCCGAAAAAACACAACTACAATTTTGAAAGTTTTGCAGTTTACGAGGCAGTCAGATAGACATACGTATAAAATAGCTTTGAATCTAATATATTGTATTGACGAATCATGTCAAGTCCTAAAATCTATGATTTGATATATTTAATCCCAATCCCAATTATTCCTTAATAAAGCATGGCAATTCTGTTTCTTATCACTGCAAAGATTTTTAGGTAAAAATCTGTGAAGAAAAAAATCACAAAAACCTCATAAGAATAAATAATATATGTATATATATATACATATAAATATGTATATAAAATTATCACACTACATACAAAATTCAATAAGAACAACTTACTAAAACAAAAAGTTTAATTTTACTTGAATAAAGCGTGATATTTTAACGCCTGTCCTGTAAAAAGGAAAAAGAAGAACGCAGAGGCAATTGCAGGAAGTTAACAAATTGTGCAATATCTGCCTCTACGCCACGCTACGCCGTAGCCCGTAGCCGGCTACGAACACCGTAGCTACGTGTAAATGTTAGTGTCTGAAACGAAAATTACTTGCTCCTACAATATGTACACTACTAAGTTTATTTTTTATTTACAGGCATCCGACAAGAACAAGACATTTTCGTCCGGCTTATTGACTCAGTAACAAAACAGGTGAGTTGTGTTTACAAATGAGACTTTTTACCTACATAAATTTTTGGTTATTTACTTTTTTTTTCTATTCTTTTGTTGTTGTTTTCTTTAAATTATTTCATGAAGATTAAGTTGATTTTTTTCTAGAAGCGCACTTAGAAAGAAATGCTTATTTACCGAGCTGACTATACCTCTTCTCGAATTTCATGTCTCTATAGTAAATTAAAACAAATGACGACTGAAGATTAACAAATTCTTTAATAATATTTCTTGAATTTATTATTTTTAATTCGAACATTATGTATCATAATTTGGCCGCGTTTTTTTTTGTAACGAGTACACGCAGACTTTCTTACACAAAACTCTCTCTCTCTCCCTCTCTCTCTCTCTCACACACACATACACACTGACATACCTACACTATAACATATGTATCATTTTTAAGAAATTATAATAAAATAATACAAATATCTTAGGCTCGAAAACAAGAATTGTATTTAGTTTTTAGAAAGTTAATAGAACGATTTGCTTTTTTGGATATTCAAAATTTACTTAATTGTCAACACTAAACCGTAAAAGACTGCAACTAAGCTCTACCGAATGTAAAATCGGCTGGCTACTGGCCAGTTTATTAAGAGAAAACTTGATTACATAACCGAATAATATTGGTCCAGAAATTTTAAGTTAGTATAAAACCTCAGTTATATAGCGCATCATTCCCGTCCGGTCCACGTGGCGGCCACATGACAGATTGTCATCGCCGTACGCCGATTACGCCATAATCCTCACGCCCCTGCTTTACGAAATTGCCTTGCGTTTGAGCACAATCATTACCGTTATCTCGTGTTACAATTTTATTTCATTCCACGTTAGTTGCTTCGAATTCAATGCGTATGTGAACTGGTGTCGAGTTGTCAGATTTAATAGCGGTGTCACGAAATTTTATACTTGATTGACAAGTCTAGAAAGGGTTAATTGTCAATGTGACATTAATGTCTTAAATATCATAAATCGTATTTAATATTAATATTTTTATTTAGGTTCTACAGAAGACAGTTTCTACAGTTGACATAATTATTTTTCTGTTATTTCAAAGGAATACCATTATAAAAAAAATGTCTCCCTACGGGTAGGCAGTATGTATTAAATAGTCTGCAAGCTGACCAGGTAAAGCTTAATATTAAATCAACAGCTTGGGAAAGAATTAAGAATTTGTCTCATTTTGCATTGCATCGGTTAATTATCTAGCACCCCAGTTTCATATATCCTCTAACTGAATACTAATATTCTATGACATATAAAGAAAAGTATTTTTGTATACAGATTCCATTACAAGATAGTTTCCATGGCACCTAATTTCAAAAATCATGCAAATAAACTTTTTTCGAGAAAAACTATAGTAAAAGAAAAGATAACATGATTATGAAGTAATTTACTGAAAAAAAAAAACAATTTAACCTTTTCTTTATTACTTCGAAATATAATAAAGGAAAAATTTTCTTATTACTAGAAACTAAACTTAAATTTTACATTAATTTCACAGCGAGATATTTGTGTAAGGAGCTACGATTTGCAATTATCACCCTACAGCTTATGACGGGGGTAAATAACAATATACCAAAACTTCCTCTTATACCTCACATATATAATTTCAACACGTCCCGAGCTCTTAGTGTTCGTAACAAGAGGCCAATTACGAAAGATTTATGTTACCAACATAATTAACTTGGCCGATGTTAAGTAAGAATTAAGGAGTCTACATTCGTTAGTAGTTAGTGCAATAAGTTTTGTCTGATAGTGTTGTCTTGTGGATGCACTGAAAACTTGGAAGCTTAAAGTGTATTTGTAAGTTTAAGTTAAATGGGCTATAGAAATATTTTCTGCTAATTAACAATAAATCATTCACTAAAATTGTATGGCTAAAATTTTTATTTAAACAATTAATGATTGTATTGTTTTTATGACGATATGTACAGGTTTTATTGTGTACCCAATGTTTTTTTTAAAAAAGAGTTGCTATAGAGTTTCTTGCTGGATTCTTCTTAGTAGAAATCCACATTGTAAACCACATTTCAAAAAATAAAATAGTAATAAATAACTTTGACGATTTAATAGTGTTCGTAAAAACCTAATTTGAAATTATTGAAATATACTTTTTATTCCTAAAACTAAATTCCCACAGGAATAAGTTTTTTGTAGGCAAAATTACGGGACGCAGCAAGTTACAAATATTATTCCAAGAACGAAATTCCCACGGAAAAGGGGTTTATCTGAAAAAGTTATGTTATATATTTCATATGATGTAAAATTGATCACCGTAATAGACTGTGGCTGCAAGATATATAATATAGTGATATTATATAAGAATTTATCTTACATCTTTACTTACGGAAATAAATAAATATTTCTAGAAATATCACAGACCGTCTAAGCGAGACTTGGGCTATTGGTACCAGACAACTGTTATAAATGCTTATTTAATGTTTTTGTTAATGAATACATACATATTCATAAAAACAGACTCAAGACAAACACAAAAGTTGATCACATAAATGTATTTTCTGCGAGGGAATCGAACCTACGCCCCTCGGTTCAGCCGGCAGTCACTACTATGCCACTGAAATAATAAAAAATCTCACATTGACAGAAAGTTGCATTATTAAAGTAAAGGGAATCGAGTCATTTCTTTCGTATTTACATATAGAACGTAGGTAGGTACACACAGTTACTAGGGACATATAAAGTCCTAGTACATCCATCTTAGTCGAGTTAAGAAATACATTATAAATATTACGTTCATAGAAATAATCTTACTTTATTTGAGACTCCCTAAGGTTGGAATCGTTGAAGAAAACATATTATTAAGGGCATATAATTTCTACTATATGGAAGATATACAAGAAAAAAATTAAATCTATTTTAAGCTGGTATCAGATTGTTATAGGAGACTTAACTTAGTTATTTGTCTGTCTGTATCCTTAACGTACAGTGCAATCCATATCATCACAAAAATAATTAACAAACTCAGACAATCAACACAAAATCGTCACGCAAAACAGTACTTGCCCAAAACTGATGTTGAAGTAAGATGGCGTCTAGATAATAATGGTCGATTTAATTGTATTAAAACGTTAGGCCGGGGGCACACGGGCAATCAGCTAATGCTTGTACGGTACATGCGAACTGAACACGCAACTCTCGTTTATAAACACTCTTCAAGTTTAAAAATGTGGTTTTGACCTCTGAGGGGTTAGGGAAAGTTTGATCTTTGCTTTTCATTTCTTATTCGACGTTTATACGCATGTTATATAAAGAAAACGTTAAATTTAGTTACTAAAAATTTGAATAACCGTTCTTTTACGAGTGTTGAATGCATTATTTGTCACAGCTTGGGTCACCAACTACATTTTTACGAGATATTGTATAATAAACTTGGAAGAAGAAATTTAAAAATAATAGTGATTTTAATATGAAAACACCTTAAGCGATTTTAGTATTAGATGGCAGAAATGTATAGACAACTAGTGTAAAACTTTGATTACATAAATATATTTCATCCTACAAAAAACAACTGATTTTAATTTTCATTATGAAACGGCAGTTTCATTGTTTAACCTTATCTTTGAAAATTTCACTGAATATACATTTTAATGATAAAGCAGTATAAAGCAGGAAAATAAATTATACTTTATTTTACTCGTTTAAACAGTAGTTGGCAATCCTAGCCTGCTGTAGCTGTAGATTTCTACAAGTTGATCATTACAGATCGGGTGACAAGTTTTTAAATCAGCTCTAATCAACAATAGCATACAACTTTAAATGTTGGATTATTTATGTTCCCATACTAAATCACTATCATATCAATATCTAAAACATCAATCTGGCTCCCTCTGTTTGAACTCAGTCTTAAGATAGTTACTAGTGGGTTTGGGAATGAGATTCGTGCAAATCCCTTAGAATAGCCCGTACCATGAATGGGGCGGCGCGCGCTATGCACGTGTGCGCATGATTATATTTACTTAACAATGTTCAAACAACATATTAATTTGGCCGTTTTTGTTAGGGAAATGACTTTCGGAAGCAATTCTTATTATTGTTTGTATATATTTTCGCATCAAACTATCCTGCTTTGTTTATTATACTACATATTACACAAATAAAATATGTTATATTTTTAAGGTTCCGTACCAAAAAGGGTAATTAGCGGGATCCTATTACTAAGACTCCGCTGTCCGTCCGTCCGTCCGTCTGTCATCAGGCTGTATCTCATGAACCGTGATAGTTAGACAGTTGAAATTTTCACAGAAGATGTTTTTCTGTTGCCGCTATAACAAAAAACGGAATAAAATAAATATTTAAGGGGGCTCTTATACAACAAACGTGATTTTTTTGCTCGTTTTTGCTCGATATTGATAACGGCAACAGGTAGACGCTTGAAATATTCACAGAATAGTTAGTTATTTATTCACTTTAAAAATAAATTATTAAATTTAAATAAAACAACTATTTAAGGGCCCCGTGATTTTTTTGCCATTCTTATAGATAATGGTACGGAACCCTTCGTGCTTTGTCGGAACTTGGCCGATTTTTTTTATAATAGATTTCGAGTTCTGTAATCTGTACTATGTATTGCGCAATAGCCTCAGAAAATCGGCCTCATTTTAGAAAAAGACAAAATAAACCTGTGGTATCTTTTCTCATAGGCAAGCCTAATTGTAACTCTTTGCTCTTGCGCGGCGCTTAGTGGCCAGGATTGTTCTGGTCTATTGGCCGGCGCGCTTTGGCAAAATGATACTGGCCAGATCGAGTGTGGAATTAAATTTCAACCAATATTTCTTACTAACCTGTTTTTGGAAATTAGTATATTTCATTACGAGTGCGGAAAGCGTGTCATTGCAAAGAGTTCTGACAAATGTCTACCCGAGCCGAGGCGTAGCCGAAGGTGAGGGTTGACAGTCGGAACAAGTTGCAATGAAGGTTCCGCACTTGTACTGAACAACTATTTTTAAAACAGTTTTTTGGAAATTGGCGCCAACCGTAAAAGAATATAAGCAGAGATTTTTTTTGTTTTCTTCACCCATTCTGGGTAGGCAAAGGGAACTATGCTCGTACAGACAAGTCATTTTTTTATTGAAATGAAATGAAAATGAAATTTAATGAGATGAAATGAAATGAAACCTAACCTAACTCATTGAATCAAATCATTAAATCTGATATTGAAACAAATTAGTAGCTTCTTTTTAGAAATATTTGCATGAATCATAAAAACTTCTATCAATTTTTTTTAGTAAAAACTTCATGGTTGGTTTTTTCTTTTTAATAGACATGATTTTGACAGTTGGGAAAGAGAACGCACGAGTTCGGAAAAGGTAAAGAAAAACCACATCCCGAACGCTATACGCCCCTGCAATACGCCACTTTTTGAGCAACTGTATTAAAAAAATACTTACATGCTTACCCCGTCACACACGTAGCCTGCATATTTATATAATATACCAAAATATATCCTTACAAAACTAAAATATATTTATAGATGCGTGTGTGGTGGGCTTTAAGGTCAAACATTTTAGGCATTACACGGATTTGCCAAACTGGAGCAGTTTTATTTATATACATATATATCTAATATATATAAATCTCGTGTCACAATGTTTGTCCTCAATGGACTCCTAAACTACTGAACCGATTTTGATCAAACTTCGTAAATATCTGTTATTTGATCCAATTTAAAAGATAGGATAGTTTTTATCTCGATATGTCAAGTGCGAGCCGGACTCGGGCACTATAGGTAAAAACCAACTTTCGCCGGGTACAGAGGGATATATAAAAAAAGGTTGTAACCTTTTTATTTATTTTTTCTAAGAAATTAATATGAATCGTGCTTTTGAATTCTAAAATTACACAGATAATTCTTCATTTTAGTTTAAGAGTTGTATATTTTTGTTTAGTAAGAATGGGTAATAAAATGATTCGGTGCGCAATTCAAATGCTGGCAACGTTGCAAAGTTGTCGCGTAAGTAAATCACGGCACTGCTATTGCTTGCCTCTTTTATGTAAGGACTCCTTATTTTTGTTATTCGCATTCGGTTGGTTTCCTTCTAGAAAATATGCAATTTACAAAATTTTCCATTGTGTTTTTTACTTGTTTTGTGTGTGTTTTTTGGTTAGCGCAAACTAAGTTTATTACTTCGTTTTTAGAGTTCCGTAGACAAAAGGTGCTAACGGTGCCAAATTACTAAGCCTACACTGTCTGTCTTCCAGTCTGTCTGACTAATAAAGGGCTCTATCTTTTAGCCTGAAATAGGTAGAATCCTAAAATTTTCACAGAATAAACGTCGGATTATTCAACAAATATAAAAAAAAAATCCCGGGGAGTCTCCGTATAAGAAATACGTTTTTGTTATTTTTGCTCTATCGTATAAACAGTAATACATTAAAGCTGGAAACTTGCCGTGATTATAGTATAAACTCAAAAATATAACAACAAGTAATTAAAACATAATAAAACCATCTTAAATACCGCATTAGCGCCATCTACCGATTATAAAGATAAACAGTATCAGATTTGTTGGAAACGATCTTGGTCAGTCATTGGTTGGATGACGGCTTACCGGCCCCATTTTTTTGTTTGTTGTTGTACGTAAATGGTGGTACGGAACCCACGGTGGGCAAGTCCAACTCGCACTTGACCTATTTTTATTTAACTAATTATTATTTCAGCTCATATATTTATCTACCTATATAAAAGCTGTAACTTTAAAAAGGGTTAACCAGCAGCATAAACCTTGTGCTTGTAAATTCTTAGCAGGCTTGAAAACAACCTGCTTGTGGTACATTGTTCATGTAAATCACGAACGTTTTCTGCATACTACGTCTTGCCGACTCTGCCAATAACTTTTTGTATATTAGTTGTTTATCTAAGAACAATATAGTTTTAGATCGTGTTTATAGTGAGCGATTGCTGCTGGCGATCTCACTATGTGCGTAAAACTTATGATAGTAGGTATGTATGTTTGTATGAAACTTCAGGAAAGATGTTATAAGATTTTTGTAGGATCTGCATCTCTGGTGTTGCAATCGTCCATAGGCGGCGGTGACTGCTTACCATCTGGCGGAACGCAAGCTTGTTTGCAATCTTAGTGGTATAAAAAAAAGAAAAAAATATTGTAATTGAAACTGTACAACATTGGCCTTAAAAATTTTAACTCCTTTATTTTTGGATTTCGTCATGAATCATAACATATTTTGTCTAATTTTTTGACACTCGCTCGCATCTCGTTAATAGCAGTTTAAAAAATAAATCTTAAAAAATCCCGTAGGTATGACGGATTTTATTAACTTTGTTTAGAGACAGATTACAAACGCACACTACAAGCGAGCAATTATAAGTTTTAACTTCAGCCAAACCTTTTAAATTGATAAATTCTCTATATATTTGCTATGGCCAGATGTATCTGGCGGTGGCGTTGTTTTGTCTACTTCTGCTCCTACCATTTCAATTGTGTTTTGGTGAGTTTGTTCGTTTATTCACCTTATATTTTTATTTATAACCTTTTATTTGTTTACTCGTTAATGTAATGAAAAATATTGTGTGTACCACGGGCGGTACGAAAATCAAAAACTCGAGTCATTAAAGCATTCGGCCTTCGTTCTTAGCATTTTAAATAGCCTCTCGTTAGTAAATTTTTTATTTACCACCCTTAATACACAATGTACTATTACTACAATTAATATGGTAAGATCAGTAGCGGTCACCAGAACTGATTTTTTTTTAAAATATCAGCAATTCCCAAGAGATTGAATCCCTTGCGGCGCGGCGCAGTAAGCCCGCTCGCCCCTAGCGATCCTGAGGGACCCAGCTCGGGGACTGTACTTGAAAAATGTTAGCCACCACTATCGCATCTACGCAAATGGCCTGCCTTTGTGATGTTTACATCGAATCTTTTTGTCTGAATAACATTTATTTTATTAAGTTCATTCATTTTTATTTTACAAGTTATCTTGCCGATGTTGCTAGCTGCTTTATCATAGAAATATCTAGACTTTTTTATTCTAAAAATTTTCATCTTCAAATATGGTGCTAGTTTATAAATAAATATTTTTGGACATCACACACAGCGCCATTTGGTCCCAAACTAAGCAAAGCTTGTGCTATGGATACCAGAACAACGGATATAAATACAAATATATGTATAAACACTTTCTTTGACGATTCAAAAGTGATTGTAAAATCCTTATTTGAATAAAACATTTTGACTTTGACTTTGAACACACAGCAGTATCCCAAAAAAAAATTTCGAAAATAGCGAAAAATTGCTAGAAACATATGAAAAAAATTAAAGAATTCGAGCGTGCCCAAAAAAGAAGTAACAAAAAAAGGCAAAAACATATACATATAATACATAGAAAACACCCAATCTCAAGACAAACACAAATAATAAATGTGCGTCTTGTGCGGGAATCGATGCCATGCCCCACGATTCAGACTAGTTTTTTCGGTATACGTGTTGTATTTTTTACAGGCATATATTATGGAAGTAAATATTGTATTCTAAAAATGATAAGGTAATTAGATAATTCATAACTATTAAAATTCAAATAGCATATTTCACTCTGTCTTTGTCTCTCTCTTACTGTTACGTGCCTCATATGAGTACCACCTGATGCCACCCCTCATAACGAGCCCTTAATAGAAAGGCCAACTAAAGCATATCGACCCTAGCTATTTCGCTAATATTTGGCTTAACTAAATACTTTCTTGTGATCCTTAAATACATATTACGAAACACCCTGCCAACACGAAATCCTTGAAAATCCTCACTACAAAAGAAAATAATACCGCTGTTTCATATTCAATTAAATATTTAGTTGGGGGTAAAAATATCCTTTCCAAGTTAGGGGAAAAGAACTATGTCTGTAGTCGTAAGTATAAGGTTATTATTTTTGTACAAGTGATTGTTTTAAATATTGTAGTTAATAGGCGTGGACTTAGTAACGCTGGAAAAAGATTGAATATGACTCATATCCTTCCAGCTACAGATATTTATCCACTTCATATATCCAGATTTGGTTAATATATCTGCGGAATCGTTAGGATCGGAATGTTTAAAATAAATGCTTAGCAAATCGCAGAGCTCCGAATGGTGAACGGATCCGCATGAATTTTTATAGGTTTCGACTGCGGGTTCGTAAAAATTGTAACTCTATGTATCTATTGTTTAAGTTAAATTATAATACCAATTCCGGACAATGCATAGAGGCAAATAAGTGTTTGATGACATTTAATAATAATAATATATATTTTATTGCATTAACATAATAATTTAAAAATGTATATTTATAAATAAAGAAAACAAATGGAGGTCTTATCGCTTTAAAGCGATGTTTTCCAGACAACCTTTTGGTAGAGGAAATACTAAAGTTAATCACAGTATAGTAAGTAAACTTGGCAGGCTAAGCCTATATATTTTTATATATGTATTTTATATTTATAACGTTAGATCATAAAAAATAAAATTATAGGTTTCTCTCGCTCTTTCGGTCATCTTGGCAATTTGCTGCCGCCAAGCTTCGTGTGGATTGGTGAAGATAAAAGATATGCTAAATTTTGGATAGGGAAGAGGCGATACCGTACTCTTTAAGATATATAATCCAAAGATATAGACGTGTCCGGCGTTACCCAAGCCTATTTATTAATGAAGACAATATATGAAATATTCAGCCAGGGTATTCGAAAACTATTTAGTACAATTGTTTTCGAATTCATTTTTAATTTTATTTAAAGTCTTAAGTATTATATTTAAATTAAAAACAACGCGTCAAAGATTCCTACCTAAATAAACTGAGATAATTAGGAAACTAGTAAGACAAAAGAATTTGCATGTTTTACGTTCTTTTCCATGAAAACGCTTTTCTGGGTAATACACAGTAGCTATACTATTTCCTTTCCTAACCTAAACGCTACGCGTTTTACTACGCGTAAAAGTTGAGTTGCAGTAAACGGGTTAAAATAATATCTTGTAGCTTTCCCCTGCAATAAACGACTCACTTCGTCCAATTCCACCCAATTTCAGACATTTGATGAACTACTAAATTTTAGGAACAGAATTTAAATGTGAATTCTCTTAGGAACCCATCACGAACCTATGTTTCTCTCCGGAAGTTTAGCTCTTTATGTTCCAAATTTCATCAGAAATAATTCCACACATGGAACGTGTTGAGGTTACAAACAAACAAACTAACTTTAATATTTATAAGTGAGGATAATAATTGAAAGATGACGTAAGAGAATATGCAAATGAATGGTTTTAAAGGGTGCATAAATTAGTAAAATTATTAACGTAATGGAGGCGAAGAATAATCTTATCTTCTAGCTCATTTTTAACCAATTTCATGGTTTCATTGTTCCAAGAAGACCATAAACCTAATCAATTCAACAAGGACTTTAATTACTTACTACTAAAATAAAAAAAATCCTTATAGTACATATGCTGTGTATAGGTTCAGTAAGCAAGCAACTGTCAGAGCTAAATTCCAATTCATCGGCAAATAGGTGGGCGACTTTCAAGCTATCCCTCTGGGAGTCGTGCTTTCTGGTTGCTTTATAAAACTGCCAAAGGGAACTTTTGCCAGTCGTCATTACCACCACTGTGAAAGATCGATTATGACTTGGCCTATAGTGCTAAAGAGAAAGCCGATCTCTTTGCCTCCAACTTGAATATGAACGACGAAGGCGCTGTACCACCTTCTATACCGTGGTGCGGTAAAACCATGCCGGAAATCTTCATAACACAACGGAAGTTCCAGCGGGCGTTGATTTTTCTAGCCGATATTAAGTCGAGTGGCCCAGACGGTATACCAGGAGTGGTGCTTAAAATGTGTGCTACGTTATGTCCTGTACTCACACGCCTCTTCGCGCTTTTCTACCACACTAGGCAATTTCCGTCTTCATGGAAGACTGCGCATGTGCACCGGGTGCCCAAAAAGGGCGGCAGATCAGTTCCATCAAATTACAGGACTATCGCTATTACCTCTCTCCTCTCCAAAGTGATGGAGCGTGTGATCAACACACAGCTTCTAAAATACCTAGAAAAACACGATACAACTTATGCCTTTCACTCGACTCGTGACCTTCTCGTGTATCTCACACACCGATGGGTACTAGCCATTGAGAGTCAGGAGGAGGCATTAGCGAAAACGTTCGATCGGGTCTGGCACCGAGGTCTTCTATCAAAGTTGCCATCTTACAGAGTGCCAGAGGGTTTGTGAAAATGGGTGGCTAGCTTTTTGTTCGGCAGACGCATACGAGCCGTAGTTGACGGTAGGTGCTCTAATTGCATGGACATTAATGCTAGTGTCCCGCAAGGCTGTTTGGATGTCTCCTACGCTCCTACATATGTAGTACTGCTGCCATCTCTTAGCGGATGCACCCGGATACCAGCTTGGCCCTTTTGACTCGGTTCAACGACGGGCTGTGAGAATTATCGACGATCCCAAACTCACTTGTATCGAGCCCTTAAGTTTGAGGAGAGACTTTGCCTCCCTGTGTGTGTCCTACCGCTTTTACAATGGAATGTGTTCTGAGGAATTGTTCGAAATGATGCCCACGGTTCCTTTTTACCATCGCTCGCTCGCCATCGGCAGGGAAATCATTCTCACACTTTAGAACCGAAATGGTCGTGTACATGCGTACGCGTATGGGGTTTTCAAGAAAGAAGTTATTAGATTTCTGAAGGGTCGGCAACGCGCAAGTGATACTCCTGGTGTTGCAAGCGCTTACCATTAGGCGGACCGTAAGCTTGTTTGCCACCTTAGTGCTATAAAACATGTTAGTGATTCAATTTTGGCAAGAATTGTGAAAGAAAAAGCTTTCTAAGCTAAGTATTTGTTTTCCAGTAACGCTGTTACGAATATGATTCATGACAATCTGGTCATGGATGTAAACAGCTGGAACTGTCATCAATAGAAACTAATAGGCCCAAAAAATCAAATAAGGCAAACGTTTTTTTTTTAGTCTTGTAATATTTTCATCATGTGTTTGTTTGTTACAGCCAATTGTTTACGAAGGTCAAGACAAGAATCCAGAAATGTGTAGGGTGCTGCTCACTCATGAAGTAATGTGCAGGTATTTATATTATAACAACTTTTTTTTGAAAACTTTTCCTTTAATCTTTAATACATTTTTGGAATTCAAATATTTTTTATATTTGTTTGTAATTTTTATATAATTTTAAATTTCATGGTTTTTTTTTTTTATATTATAATGGGTCGCACGGTCTTAGCAGACCATTTATGCATTTGCCAGAGTCAAAGTCAATTATATTATATCGTATCGTAGCGCGGGCGTTACCGCGCGTCCCCGTTTTCAAGTCCCAAGATTGGGCGGGAGATTTGGTGTGGATCCTCAGACATTGCGCGTCATGTCCTGCTTATTTCTTCATAATTCACTATTCATGAGCCTTCGCTGCACAATTCTTAACACGCTTTCGTAAAACATTGCTAAAATATATACATCGAAAGTCACTAAATGAATTTAGAAAAATTAAACAGAAAAAAACACCACTCCTTCTTAAGATTCGCGCCAAAACTCCATTTCATGGTTTAAAAAGTTATTCCTTATAGTGTTTCCACTTACCTACTTACATAGTATGACTCGAAAATAGTTAAAAAACACAGATTACAATGTAGATTTTGTGACGTCACAATAATTAATATTTAAAAAGTGTATATAGAGTGCTATTTTATTAATCCGTAATTATTTATTGCTAATTTAGAAAGCTAATATGGTGATGTCGTACAACAACCAACCATAAATTTTTTGAACCTTCTTTCTTTCGAAATTGTAATAGTTTAATGTCTCTGTTTGCCTAAATAGTTTATTTTATTTATAAGTGATAGTGAATTAGATAGTTAGGAAGAAAATCTCTTAGAGATAAGTATTCATATTTCGGACAGTGACTTAATTTTGGACTTGATAATTCGCAAACCGGTCACCAGACTGCAATATACTCCAGTCAGTGGGAGCCCTGGCCGCCATATTTAATTTTTTTTCGGGAGTACTGAAATGCAACTGGAAAAAAAATTGACTTCAAATTCTTTGTAAAAAGAGTGGTACGAATGTCATAAACTGTATTTTTTGTTGAGTCGAGTTGTTGTAAATTTTTTTGTAGTTTGTTTTACTTGTTGATGCGAAAATTTTGTTTCATGGTGCCCTAATTTCGGACAGTCAATACATAGTGGCTATTTTCGAGTATCCGAAAAACACAAATACGAAGAAACACAAATACATACTAAATGCTCTAAATAATTGGTAGTCAGGAAATTTATCTTTATATTTATTTTGTTTTTAACTAATAAAATAAATATAATTTTGGCCTATGGCCAGTTTACCACCTAGTTAAATAAGTGGTATTGACAAAATAGAGCAATATTTTACAGTGCCTGCAAACAGTGAGTTTTATGAGTTACCCATGGAACCCGTTATCTTTTAAGTAGCCAATATTCCGCGAAGAAACGTCATATTTTGAAAATATGTCATCTTATGTATTACAAAATGATTACGAGCGTATAATAGAGAAGGGCAAGAAAAATAAGATTGATGACGACTATGTTTTGAAAGCTATTCGCATGTCAAGTCGGTAAACATTTAGAAACATCCCTTCCAGCGAACGTACGGCATTCGAGCTTCTGAGAAATGTCACTGTAATCATTTGTCATAAACGTCGTCTTTTGAGCATTATTGCTTGTCATCCTTCCACAAATACGAGGCCATGACGAGCTGCATTGTTTGCGGCCTTTTTAAATAGTTTGCGGCTACCTGTCATGAAATAAGAATATCTATTATATTCTAAACAAGAATATAAATAAATGGCTCACAATCTGTGACTTTGACTCCTCCTTACGTTATACTTTGTACTTGGTTTTAATTTTTTTAGCAACATTTGCAAGAAACTACTTATCTCTGTTCTGCTGTCTATTTCTGCCTAATAGAAGTACCAAGAAAGCATTATAAATACACTTAATTAAATTATTAACCAAAAAGATACTTATATGAAAGCAGAAAAACATATAATCGTTTCAAAATTGTCAGACAACAGCGATGCCAGATTGGGGGCTCTTTTCGCGATTTTGTGGAAAAAAATGTTGTTTTGGGAAATAATTTTAACATTGGCGAGTTTTGGGGATAATCATAGAATGAAATGTCTTTATTATTATATTTTTAAGGCAATCATTTTACATTTCCGAATAGCTGAATTTAGTCTGAAATGCATTTGAAATTTTGTATGAAAATCTGAAAATGAGGTCTAAATACAAAAGAAGTTCAGTCAACCATAAACCTATATAAAAAAAAAAAAAAAAAATTAATTTTGTTTCGTCCTTAGTAACAATTAAACAAAATAAATAAATAGCATGTCAATATTCAGTGTGCATTTATTTGTGAATTACACCCACTTAAGTTTGAAGGTTTTTTCTGGAAAAGTTATCGTTTAGGGGAAAAATAATTACGAATTGGAAATTGGAAATGTAACCCCTTAACTTTGTCCCTAGAGTAATCTTATATTTCAAAACATTGCATTCATATCATATGGATAAATTTTCGTTAAAAGAATAAGTTAACTCCCAAAATATTTAAGCATGTTATACTTTACAATTGCTTTAATTATACATACATCGAACTAATAAAGAAGTGAATGGCCTTATTAAATTAAATTAACAGTTTGTTTGGGGTAGTTTCTCCAGTCGTAACGGTATAACAAGCTCTCGCCACTTGTACTGGCACACAAACGAAGAAAGCTTCTGTGTACGCAATTAAAATTTTATTTTACCTTGCAAGTATTGCTATCTCTGTTTTCTGCCTAGCTTTGTCTCTTTTGTACGTCTTCAGGGGAGGCGTCTCAAGGGAGTCTGTCCTTTCAATGTCTTTGCCCTCTTGCGTTAAGAAGCTCTGATAGGGCATGCAACGTACACGGTGCTTAATCATCATGGATTTTTCTGATATTTTTAAATATAAGCAAACTTGTGGTTTGCTGCGAACTGAGACCCCACCATTTCAAATTTAAAGTTTTAACTTATTATTACAAACTTAGAGTTTAACCTTAATTTTTTTATCAAGAAAAAACATTTTGTTTTGTCTAATTAATTAATTTTTCAATTTACTAAGCTCTGTTAGCTTTTTAGGGGTGCTGAATTTAAGTCTTTTAGCAGTTTCTTAAAATTCAAAATGGCGCATCCAATCTCGCGTCCACATTTTTGAAAAAAAAAATTCGATTCTATAAAACAAGTTCAGTTGGATATTTAATGGTGCTTAAACTGATTTCAAATTTTTGACAGTGTTTCAAAATTCAAGATGGCGGATCTAATAGGGCTCGCATTGTGTTGCCAAAATTCTTTGATTTCAAAGAAAAGTACCTAACTCGTACGGTACTTGCTGCCAGAGCAGATTTTTCCAAATATGAATTAAGTGACAGAAATATTCCGACAAACTCATGAGTCTTTCTTTATACTGCGGCTCGCGATTGACCTACACTTGTGTTTCTAATTATTACGCGAGTGACGCAGCGAGCTGAAGCTTGAAAACATTATAGATCTTTAGGTGATTTATTTATGTTATGGATATTTACAACACTTAAGCCAAATAGCTAAATCATGGCATTTTATCAATTTAGCCATTTGGCTCTGGGACCAAAAATTATTAGGTTAATTTTATACTATGAATAACGATATATGTATGTATGTATATACTAAACCAGAAGGTGGGCGTTGTCAGAAGATTTTTTAAGATCATTTTATTGCTTACGAAAACAAAAAAAAAGAAACTGTTATAACTGTAGGTACTACTTAGCCTAATCGTTAAAAAGCTATCTCTGTTAAACAATCCTTGAGGGAAGGAGTTTGAAGAAGATAGTGAGTTTAGTAATAAAAGAATTATCACAATTTTTAGCGAATAATTTGACGAAAAAGTTTTATCTATCAAAATATAAGAATATTTTAAGAAAATGCTTTTTTTTGCAGTCGGTGTTGTGACAAGAAGAGTTGTGGGAACAGGAATGAAACCCCATCAGACCCTGTTATCATAGACAGGTAAGTGAGGCTTAAATACCATACTATATTGTTTTACATTTACTTTGAAATTAATACCCTTTTCTTTTAGTAAGTAGTAGTGTAATAATAAACTAGCTAACCTTATAAAATCAATAAAAAGTTAAAAAGGGCATCATAGACTAAATTATTATAAGACAGCGTCGTTACAATAAGGGCCTTTCTACACGACGACATTTTCGCTCGCAAAAAATCTAACGGGCGCGCAGCAGAGCGTCGGGTGGATGGCAATTTAAACTGCATTTTGAACAATGAACGTGCTGTCGTGGAACTGGAAGCTTATTGGGAACAATCTCGAGTACGCCAGACTCTTCCAGAGTTCGCAAGAAAAATGTATACAAATAGGTCTTACACCTCGAGGCCCGTGATAGTACTTGCATACATCTCTCGATTTCCAGAGCTAGGCTTACACGTGTCTACTTCGCGTAAAATACTCGTCGTGTGGACAGGCTCTTTGGGCAACAGGTCACAAGCCAGACGTCTACTAATGAATAGTACCTGCTTAGTGTGCAGCCATACTTACCCTGCGTTCCGAATTGCGCTAAAATCGATTACAGCGATCACAAAACCGTTTCGATTTGCTGTGAGCGCGCCAACGATTGCTCCCGTGACGTCACCGATGACGTCATTACATCCGCCATATTGCGCTCACGCTGATTTTGCCTCGAAGCGTAATCGTTGTGAACTTTGTTATGAACCAGCTGTGCTTGACAATTAAAAAAATGGAAACACAAACACAACCTAAAATTGCAATTTCATTTCTTGACGAGAGTACAGGAAGGGTAATACAACTCATGGTAAGGGTAAGCACTATTTTCAATTCGGAATGGATGATATCGAAGTGAACACTGTGATCGATATAATCCAAAACGGAACGCAGCTTTAATAAAAAGCATTGCCATTATACACACACACATATATATGTATATATACATATTTTATAATAAGCTACTTTGTATTGTTTCTGTTTGTGTTGTTTAACAACAAGTCAAGTAGTGAAATGCCATATTATCAATGACCTCGTTAGTGCCACTATTGTATTAAATAATAAAACAGAACATAATATTTTTATCTGTGATCATAATCGTTTTTCGGGGGCATCCAAGAAACGAATTATCGATTTCAAATTACAATTTTCTGTAAACTTCATACCAAATAAAAATTACCTTTTGTTATCAACACACAACTACTACGACTTTGTGAAGTGCTGGTAACATTAATCTTACAAAACACAAATCTTCATAAAATTGAGAAAATGATAAATTTATACTTACATAGAAATTATCTTTTATCAATGTAGTTGTTAGAAATAGGGTACTTTAAAAAATAACTGCACTTTTTTCAAAAACTGTTTTTATAATATGTTTATGAAAGTATTTAATAAATATATAGATATTAAAATGTGGAAAAAAGAAGAAATAGCTCAAAAAACAAGTTAGTCAACAAATATTTTTATTTTTTGTCGGATTTTAAACTTATTTGATATTTTTTCCATGACATAATATAATATATAATTTGCAAGTATTATAAATATCGAATTTATGCGGTGTATGTATGTAAATATAAACATTAACTAATGATTTTAACAATTTAACTTGTAATTAATTTGCCACATTTTGTAATAATTAATAAATAAAGCATGTTATACATATTTTAAATTCTGTATTTTGAAAGTTTAAACAATTTTTATATTTTAATAAAATAATAAATACTTAATCTACATATTTTTACTTCTACACTAAGACCTTACTATACCAAGTTTCTAGCAAATAGCAAAAAAAGATTTGAATATGATTAGGTATAATAAACTTTCTAAATAACAAAATAATACAAATCAAATGGTTTTATAAACATTTAAACGAAATCCTTCTTTTTTTTCACTATTGAAAACCAATAGGTAAGTAAAAAAACAAAGAGCAACACATCTTTTTTAATCAAAGTTTTTTTTTCTGAATATTTGTCTCACGCAGAGTTATTCATTGAGAATTGATGTAGAGTGTAAATGAGAATGGGCGGACCGAAGGCTAATCAGGCTGACAAATATCCAAACAAATTTCTAAAGCGCACATTTCGGGGTACTATTGATATCAGCAAGTAAGGGAAACAAGGCGTTGTGACTGGGTACCTTTATTTTCGTTCGGTTTTCGGCAATTCAATAGACCTAGGCGTCTCCCGCTTAAAACGGGGTTCGATATGAAACTTAGGGTTGGCAGTTACTAAAACTTTTCTTTACAATGTGATATTATACAATCGTTTATCTATCAGAAGCCCTTTTTTAATAATGAAAATGTTCTATATTTTGGTATTAGACACACAAATTTTGCTCTTAATATTTTAATAAGACCGTTTTTAACCTACTACAACTCATAGATATTTTTTAAAAACAATACAAATCGTTCTAATAATAGCTTTAAGAATAGTTTTAGATTTTAACGTCAACAAAGACAAAATTATAAATATCTAATGGCAGCGCTATAGTTAGCTAGCCAAAATAAGGTTGCACTACGTGAGGAGGGGCTTTATTTTATATTAAATGGTTATACTATATTATATGGTTATACTATATAGATAACTTTAATTTGAAGTTCATTATAAAATTGTATATCTAAAGAATTTTATACTAAAAAACAGGATTTTCGAATTATGTGTTATTTAATTTTAATTTATAAGTAAACTAAAACAAACTTTAAAGTAAAAGTTGTAAAGTGTCAACTCACATAGTGTGGCAACCCTATTTTCTGAACATCGTTTTTTAATTCGTTCGATTCAGTATTTTCCCTACCATGAAACAAAAAATCCATCGTTGGCTTTTGTATGCGAACTTTCCTTTGCTTTTTGGCGGGGTATAAAGTTGATCAGGGAAATTTCCTAACCGCGAATAATTTCTGATTTTTCAACGTTTGATCTAAATTAACTGTACAGTGACGTGTGTGTGTGTTTTATTAAGTAGGTTTTGTATCAATGAATTTTTATTATTACCCCTTTGAAAGCTTTTTTAACTAATTTTTATAAAAGTAATATGTTCTATACATATATTATCTATGTGTCCTGTGATTTTAATTAGTCGATAAACCTTACTTGAACAAAGGTCTGTTTAGTTAATTACGCTACTATCATTAAGCTAATCTTACAGGGTTGTTCTGTTTAACATAAATTGGATTAAAAACTCCATAGTTACCTACCTACATTTTATATAATTTGAAAGTTTAGATATTTGGTTTGGCTTTCATGGGTGACCTAAAGAACCACTTAATTTACTAAATAAAAATGATTTGATAAACCGGATATTGACATATTTAAAAAAAATTATAACTATAAATAAATATTGTTGGACAATATACACGGCGTTATATGGTCCCAAAGTAAGCGAAACTTGTACTATAGATATTAGGTAACGGATAAAAATACATATATATATATATATGTTAGTTGTTGTAAATACATACATATGAAACACCCAGTGACAAGACAAACACAAATGTTCATCACATAAATGTTTGTCTTGTGCAGGAATCAAACCCACGCAGTCGGGTCATTACTCACTGAGCCCCGTTGCTCATTAGGCCGATTAAGAAGTAAAGGTACTTAAAAGCAGTACTACACATAGTACGTCAACTGACCACGACTCAACAGATACTCCGATAATTTGCCGTATCTACACGTTTTTTTTTCTATAAAATCTAGGTGCATGTAGGTAAAGTTGTAGTTCTTAAAATTATATACTCTTATTTGCATTACAAATGTAGATATGTCGTAAGCAAACTACTATATTGTTTGTGCCATTTTGTAGATAATAACAAAACCGTAAAAAAAGTAACATAATTTGCGAGCGATGGAAAAAGAGTAAAATACAATTTTGGAAAAACACGAGGGTAATGAATTCGGTGGCGGGCGTTTCGCACGCAATTGCACAATTTCAATTATCGCATTAGTTTGCGAATGTACGTGGGCGAGGCGTTCTGAATTATTTAACTGGTATCAAAAACCTCTTTTTTGTTGTAACCTCTATGGTGCTTCATGTTCGTTTTTATTGTTTTATTTTTAGAGAATTTTGGATGTGTGTATGTTTTTATTTGCCATAAAATATTATTACTAAAATAGTTATTCTCACTTTCATTATAGGATTATTACTTTACCTATATAAAGTTAGGAAGTTATAATCATTAACTTCTTGGACTTAAATTTTAACAACACACCTGTTAAAAGACTAGCACAAAAACGTAGCTTTTTATATGTATATTATAGAAAGTATTATATTTTTTTATTTCTAATACTCTGTAAGTAGGCTATATATTATCTATATCTAATAAAATGAGTTTATTAAGTAATTCTGAAATGAATTTAACGCCTGATTTAATTAGAAAAGTGGCTTAAGCTGTTTTGGAAAACCTTTTTCATAATTTGGGCTTGTGTTTACTTTCCTAAAATTCGCAATGGAAATTAGAATAATAGTTGTACTTTTTCATATTTGGCTTGTGTTTAATTCGAGTGAAAGGCCCATTTCAGCCTCGAACTACAGAAATGGGTGCCTTTCAACCCTTAGTTAACAATCTACTATTGTAATATGGTAAGAAAAACGCGTTTCTTTATTTGAAGAGTGCATTGTATTTTATGAAATATTTTAAAACTGAATTTTTTTTTTCCAAATTAACAGTAGGTGGAATTTTAATTTTACACAGATTGTACGTATAGTGCAATGTACTTATGATATGAAAGTTTCATATACTACAGAATTGAAATCAATTTTGATTTACAATCTTTTAAACCAAAAAAGTATTGAAAACTCATCCCACAATCAGAAATAAAACATAACAGGGTAACAATAAGCGAAAGCGTTCGAGTATCGATAACATGGAGAATAATTGACGTAACGGTAAAAGCGGGCAACAATCCAGAACCCTTCGAATCAGCAGCAATTTGTTAAGTGGATTTTTGTCCGAGACACGCTCGTGCTCGCGGCTCGTTGCGCTTCTGTACACAATTTCATTATCTCTGCCCGCCTGCCCGTGCTTCACTACTATTAACTTATGCGAGCCTAGTACTCAGCTATGGAAATTTTATAAAATTATTCGTAATTTTTTTGCTTGTAAATAAGTTATTGTGTAGCTACTACTCTAAATATTTCTTTATTTACACAATCTTTCAGTTCATATCCGTGCTTAATTAATTACAGTTACAGATATATGTAGTTATCTGATATTTACTTTAATATTTGTTTATATAAAATGACTTTTATTTTAAAAAGGAGTGTGTATATTTGTCAAAAAAAAACGAGTTGTACTCCGGGAGTGCCGGCAGAAGTTAAAACATACTAGCTTTTTACTTCCCATCACTTTTTATACATATTTATTTATTATAAATAATAATGTTTGTTTATTTACTTTTTTGACGTAGTATATTTACATCACAAGATAATATAATACTTGATTTACATCTAAATCTGTCATAGAAATAAAATCCCATGTTCAACCTCCCTGTACTACTCATAATCGCCATATACTAAAAAAAATAATGTTTGTTAATTTTTTTTTTTGACGTAGTATATTTGACCTCTCAATCTGTCATAGAATTAAAATCCCATATCCAACCTCCCTGTACTACTCATAATCGCCATATACTAAAATATGGCGTGGCATTATGGTTACCGTCTTACGATTTTTCGATCAGCCTGCGCGAGTTTATAATTTTTTTACCCACATCAATTATGGCGTGGCATTTTGGTATCCGTTTTACGAATTTTCGATCAGCCTGCGCGAGTTTATCATATTTTACCCATACAAAAAAAAGTCGACAACGCCGCTCAAAGAAGTTTTCAGTTCAAAAATTGATAATCAAAAATATTAACTTATGCACCTGGACAAAGTACTGTATTTACTTATATGCATTGACAGTGCGGTTTCGCCTCCAGTATTAAAACTTTTTAACATAAAATTAAACTGAAAAGAGAAAATTACAATAAAAGTTTTGAGTCTTCATAACTAACCTCCTATGTATTATGTAAGTAGATAAATATTTTTTGCCATCCAATCAAAGTCGCATATTATAATTTTTTAAACGCAATATATTAATATCCGATGACTTTTTGTTTAGCTCACACTCAAAATTAATTGTTTACATAGGTTTAGTTAATTTATTTTTTATTTCGAATATAAGAAAACAAAAATTTAGTAATTGTAAAATCAATCATCCTCTATTTTGATACCCTTAAGATTTTGGAATTTATTTCCTAAACATAAATGGAACCAACGTTGATCCGATAAAAAAAGAATCATCAGAATTGGACTACTGTGTAAAAAGTTATGCGTTGTTATACATAAACAAAAAAAATATTAAATATACGTGTAGAAATGAAAACGTGTTCCATTTGTTTTTCGTCGATTAAAAAGCTATTCCCGTTGAAACTGTTGATCGGAATATAAGTTTATATCCCATAATTTAATCCAGGATTTGGTTGTCTTAATTACTCAAACTGAAATCCGTTCAATACAGAAAGCCTTCGCTTTTAATATTTTGTTTGCTTTATTTACTATTTTGTGTTTTTTTGATGTTGAAATATTTTTTTTATCTTGATTTTTTTATTTTATTGAGTGAATACAAGTATACAAGTAAAAGGAAGATTAACTAATTGTCGATATTGTATTTATTGCCTCTTGTTTTTATTTATAAGGAAGCGGCGAAGAGTCTTATATAAGAATAAACTATTTAATAGGAAATATATACTAAAAAATGGGAAAATTGACTTATCCTTATAATACTAGTCAAATTTATGATTTTTTATTTGATAATCAAAAGAAAAATGTGAAAATATAAACAAACTAAACTGGAAAGAGCAAACTTTATCCTTGTGGTGAAAAACAATAACACAGTTAATCCGGATAGTTGGTAAACACTTCCTCCTAGTGACTTATAAAGTCCTAGTAGGTACATCAATTTAGTTATCGGCGTACAACTCCTTAATTATATTAATTAAGTTTGTTATAGCTGTAGCAATAGGTCTTTTAGCTCGATTATAGTTATTCCCGCGGGAACTTTTGAAACTTTAGAAAGAGACAAAAAGTACCCTATGTCACTATCCATCCCTTCAACTATCTCCACTTAAAAAATCACGTCAATTCGTCGCTCCGTTTTGCCGTGAAAGACAGACAAAAAAACAGACTCACACACATACACATTTTCGCATTTATTATATTAGTATGGATTTATTTACACGGAAAATTGGTAAGTAACTCGTATTTAGAAGTTACAGCAATTAAAGGGCATAAAAATATCAGATGTTGGTCTTCAAAATCAATTCATGTCCACTTAATCAGTCCCCTAAAGGCAATCACTTAAGGATTTTATGAACCGCGATGATTAAGATGTTTGGCTGTGCTTGAATATAACACGATATAATTTGTGTGAGGGGTCGTAGCGAGCTGCATTAAACTAGATTGTTGAGTTAAAACATATTGTGACTGGAATTGCTATTAAAGGATTAAACGCTAGTGTTTTATAGTTTGTTTGCTAGTGGAGGATTAAAATTAATTGACTGGGAACTCAAATTTAGTGTTGTGTATGTGTTACTTTGGTTTCTGTCCGTTTGCGTCTGTAACTTACAGGGTTTTTTTCTCCGACTGTTTTATGAAAAGTAGGTAGTGATTTTTGGTAGTGATGTTGATGGTTACCAAAAAAAATCGATTTGTAAATCAATTTGAATCGATTTACGAATAATCGAGGTCTAAAACATGAAACTAACATTTGAGGTTTTATTTATAATATGAGTATAATATGAGAAGACAAATGGAACACAAGTCCTGAGACTGGGTGTTTTCTATTAATAATAGGTATGTATGCAATCACAAAATAAAAGATAAATATATGCATTTGCATCCATTGTCTGGTGTCCATAGTACAAGCTATGCTAAGCATTCAGATGAAGCTGTGTTTAATGTCCAAAAATATTTATTTATTTATTAAACATCTAATGAATTGCTTAATTTATAGTTTGTAATGTTTATACATTATTATACTTTACAAAAATACAAAAATCATTTTTTAATGTAGATGTTCAAAGCAAGTTTACGCAAGCCGTGCGCGATTAGTATGCAGTGTACACGGCAAAATCGTGTCGTGTCGCTCGACGGTAAATTATAAAATCGTCCAATAATTTATTTAATTATTGTGTTATTATTACAACTTAGGTGGACATATTCGATTAATTGAGTTCGATAGATAGTTTTTAAATTTAATCGGCAAAAGCTTACATTTCGTGCCAACCCTCAATTAAGTTTTAATTTACCTAACTCTATAGTAAAACCAAATCGAGCTTCTTTATAAAGCCATTTAACACATTAATTTCGTGCTATTAGATTTATTACAAAAAATCAATATTATTTTATCGTAGGTATAAAAAGTGGCATAATTCTCGGCTGGGTTCACTCGACATATGGGAGACATCTATATTACAATGAGATCTTTACACCCTATTTCGGGTGCGACAAAATCAATTTCCAATTCGATATGACCCTCATGCTCTACAAAGCCATATGTAACATGTGTTTAAGATGAAAATGTAGTTAGAATTCAGATGTGTAGAACTATTAACGACTAGCTGTGCCCTGCGGTTTCACGCGCAAAAATTCTATTCCCGTGGGAGCTCTCGGCCGAAATATAAAGTTTTTGCCAATTTCGGGTCAACAAACTATTACTATGTAAAAAAATACGTAAACACATTGTAATGTAAACACACTTACATTTAATACTAACAAGCTTTTACCAGCGACTTCGTCCGCGGTAAATTCGGTTATCGGCATGGACATTTTGGGGCATTTTTTTAACTATATTAAGAAAGTTTGCCATAGCAAGCTATAGCTATAGTTTATTCACGTAAAATTCGGTTATATAGCAAATTATAGAATATTTATAGTATAGTTACGTCATGAAGAAAGGATAAATAAGCAAACAAATTTACTTTTGCATTTATAATATTAGTATGGATTAATTAAGACAAATATAAAGTAACTTCCTATTATAGCAATAACCACAGCCCTAGGATTTTTGCGCTACGCATCCTATATCTATGGCAATAACTAAGAGTAGATAACAATGAGAACCTATCGATTACAAAATTCTTGCATCAACTCAACTTGTAATTTCAAAATGATAGAACGCAACATTCTAAAGCTGAGATTCGTTTAGAAGCAGTTTTCCGGTAATTTTCGGTCTCGTGAATGCTGGTAAGGAAAATCACGGCTATTATATTATCTCATTAGATACGCCGCGGCGCGCCTGCTCTTTGCCTTTGCTTCTTGCAAAATAAATTCTTCTCTGCCCTACCAATTTTAAAAATATGCAGATAAGTGTGTTCGTCTTTATTTATTTATAAGTAGTGTAACAATGTAATAAAAAGTAAAGAAATCTCAAATTAGCAACTCTGAAAATTCTGAGGCCAACTTACTTAAAACATTAAGATCTATGCAATCCAAGATACTTAAACCATTAATAGATGTAGAATTCAACCTGCTTAAACTTAAGATCTATTCAATCCAACCTACTTAAACTTAAGATCTACTTAATTCAGAGTGAATTAAGTCTTTAACCATTAATATCTATTCAATACAACCTACTTCAGCCATTAAGATCTATTTAATCCAATCTACTTAAACTATTCAGATCTATTCGATCCAGCCTACCAACCCAACCTACTTAAACTATTCAGATCTATTCAACCAAAGCTACGTAAACCAATATGATCTATTAACTCCACGCTACATAGGTATATCATTAATCATGTAGATGAAAAATAGACGATTATTCAAGTAATAGGGATTGGTAGTATATTTCTATTCATATTTTTTTTAGTTTGGCTAAAATAAACTAAATCAGGTTTGCGATGGTAAAACTCCGATTACAATGTTTTGATTAGTTATAGCTAAAAGGGCAAAGTAATAAAGAAGCTATATTTGTTAAGATCTAATAGAAATATGAAACCGTAAATTTATATTAGCGATGAAATATATTAGTAACTATATACAAGTTTGTTGGAGCACAACCTCCGAACGATTCGGTTTGCAGTTACACTGAGAAAGTTTCTGTAACTTTATAAGTCTCAAGAACGAGCCATTTAACAAGAATAGGTTAAATTTTTGTATACATTTACTTATTTGTCTTTGTTTATTCTAAAGAGACTATGTTATGGCCGTGGCGTCACCTTCTTGTTATTCGAAAAATACCATAACATTTTTTTTTCATTTTGACTAGACCTATTTTTTAATTCCACTTCAGTTTCTTAGTCCGCTGACTGCGAGGTTCGATTTAAATTTACAGAAGAATGACAAGTAGAGTCGATTTATCGATTTCTTTAAAAAAACCAAGATGAGCTGCTGGCATTACATATAAAAAGAGCATATATTTTTTTTAAATATTTTATTTTTATTATTTATTAATTTTATTATCTACTGCTTTGTTCTTAACTTCTGAGTTAGTCACATATCTCTGATTTTAAAGTATGTTTGCACACATCATTGTCCATGTTAAAAGTCCATTCAAAGCATGAGTAGTCCACCTAGCTTGGGAACCAGAGGTATTGCAAAATGTTATTAGACTTAAGAAATACCTTTTTGCCACATACGTTTATTGTGTTTGATATAATAGTAAGCAGTTATTACCTACATTTTATAAAGTGCTAAATAAATCCCTTTTTATTAAAAGTAGATATATATGTGCCTTCTCCAATTATAAGAAACTTTGGAAACAAAACCTTTAAATCAAACAACATAATAAATAGAACCAAATCAAAATCACTAAACACAAGGCATTGTATACGAAAAATATATCTCAAAAAAGAGACACTACAAAAGAAATCGGTATACTTACTGGGTAATGTAAGCCAAAAAAATACTGGTCCCAAAAGCGTGCCCAAGGGAACGCTCGCGCGCCTCGCTGCTCCGATACAGTCACGACGACTGGTGATTAGACTGCTTATCCATGAGATAGCGACAGAAACTGCAAGACTTAACAACTAGGACCGTTTTCTTATTTCCTCCAACCAAGAATTTTCTTGCCAGCCGACTTATCTTCTACTCTTAATATTACCTACTTTTCAACATGAAATACTTACATTATATAAGCGGGTAAGTTTTGACATCTACAATACTTTAATTAAATAATTCCGTCTTTGTAAAACATTACTGAAGGAGGAACTAGTGGTTCAGGTATATTCGTGTATCAGAAACGATGTGTAAATTTAAGCAACGTCGGGTATGGTCAGTACCCGGATGGATGACCGCCTATAGTGGCGTATTCTGAGCTCTTCCGTGTTTTAGAGGGTACGTTAAACCGTCGACGAGATCTTGACTATTGTGACAGCAGTCGGTAACCCAAGTCTGGGCCATCATGGGGCGTCATGGGTGGCTCATAACATGTGGGTGACTACTAGCTCGACAACGACAGCAACACCGCAATAGGCCGACGTGGTGGAGTCTTTTCCAAAGAGAGACCAGTGCAGGGCTACAAGATATGGCTAATGAATGTTGAGGCAAAAAAATAAATTAGCCTTTTAATTGGTCATTATATCCTTTCACTTAGATCAATATATCATATTGGTTTAGTAATGAGACGTCTCGTTTCTGATTTATATCGAAGTACTTGGAGGCTCCTCCGATTCCCCCAATTTTTCTGCTCGATAAGTCCGGGTGACGATCGTAAATTGAAATATGATAAAGTCGCAGTACGTAATGAGCTTCGTAATCGTATCGACCCCCAATCGTAGCCGATCAAGTAAGAAGTAGAATTATTATAACGCTCATTTTGTACCTATACTTCGTACTTTGAACTTGGTTTTGAAGTGGTTCATTAAATTTTCATTATAATAATTTCGTTTACTAAGACGTTGATAACATTATATTGTATTTCTGCCTCCAATTCCTATATATTCTACCGACTTTTATAATTTTCCAACTATAATTTTTAGAACTTATTATTGCAGGCTCCTTAAGTGTAGACCCGTTTGTAGGCTATTTATAGTATATGTGATTTTTAAGTCTTTGTTGTAACGTTTTGTGCAGTTTTTTTATTGCAGTTTAGTGAATAATTGTCTATATTTATTACGTTTTATAAGCCAATATAGTGAAGCTTATAGTCTATTTATTTATTAATAAAATAATTCAACTATTCTAAAACATACCTCCCTTTTTTTTCTTATTATATAGTGTCTATGTCACTTATGGCTACGAAATGGTATAAATGGATGCCTCAGTACCTACCAACCGTTTTTTACTGAAATGTATCTACTGAATAAAAGTCTGCCTGTCTAGTACAATTCAAATATTCGAAATTTTTATTCAACGGTGCTTTCATGCACCGGTCTTCTATCTTAATTTCGTCTACATTCTCAATTCCAATACGTGATTCGTCGGTTCGCAAATTATTCGGTGAAAATTCACCATCTCGTTAGAATATACGATCCGTTTGGGCGAGGCGAGCCAACCGCTTGATAAATTGTCTGGAATAATAATGATGAATTGCAACTACCCTTATCCTGGTGTTAGTCCGAGATTATGGAGCGATTTTACTAAGTATTCAGTGATTTTATAGTTTATAATCTCCATAAACTCGTAAATCACATGTAGAAAACTTAAGGGTTACAAATTTTAGGTTCCCTGGTAATTAAAAAATAGTACAATCTAAATATGTGAAAGCTTATTTACATACCTATAAACAGTTAGCAAGCTGAAGTGGCAATGGGCAGGCCACATCGGTCGTAGAACTGATAACTCATAGGGAAGAAAGATTCTAGAGTGGCAACCACGTATCGGAAGACGCAGCGTTGGATGTCCTTCTACCTAATATGTGGACAAACGACCACGCAGGGCGGCTCAGGACCGGTCGTTATGGAGACATATAGGGGGAGTCCTGCGTTCAGCAGTGTACGTCTTCTGGGTGAAACTACGAAATGTAGTCAAACTCTAAGGGTCCTCAGTTCTATATCATATCATATCTAACCTTATTTAATTATTAAAATGCATGATGGGTGACACAAGACATTTACCGTCGACCGCTTACCATCAGGCGGACCGTAAGCTAGTTTGACACCTTAGTAGTACAAAAAAAACCCCAATAAAATAAAATAAGAATGAATGAAAAGATATGCAGGTTGAATTATAAAGCGTTTTTATATTTGCGTGATATCTCCAAAGAAATACAAACATACGCAGAATTAGAGTACTTAAAATAAAACAAACGAATGTTAATTGTTAGTTTTATGATGAAATCGCGTGAGTACGATGCTCGGGTGGTAAACAAATTGTAATAGCCTGGCAAGGCACTATTTAAACGTATATGTCTATACTTATTACATACAAAAACCTTATTTTTCTACTGTTTGGACTTTACTTCCAAAAAAATCATTGATACAGATTATTTTGTTTAGACATCATCTACAAAATCTACAGTTGAATGAAAGTTATTGCTGACATATACATATATTTGCAGTTGAATAAAATTTATTGCTAGCTACTATATTTGTTTTCGATACCAACATCTTTACTTGCGTATTTTTTAAAATCTCTCCATCTGTGACATCACGTATAAAAAGCAGCCTTTCTTAAGTTTGAATTTTGCAAAATACTCTTCATAGTCAAAGTCAAAGTCAAAATGCTTTATTCAAATTAGGATATTACAATCACTTTTAAATCGTCAAAACTCTCTTACTGAAATCCTAAGTCATTCAAAGGACCTACATATAGAAATGAAATTGTCTAGTGTCATAGTAAGAAACCTTATCGTAATCATATGTTGCTAGTTGTATAGTTAAATTCTAAATCTTTCCAGCATAAGTGCCTTACTTAATGATAAAAACATGTCATAGGTGTTTCAGTAGTTCTCAAGATTTTAGTGGACAGAATAAATACATATTATTTATTCGTAGTATTAGTGGTACACCAATGGAAGTTATCAATGTAGTACACCCGCGACGTTGTCTATTTCACATACTTTGTACCTCCTTTGTAGACTTCCTCTCTGCTAAATCCAAATAACTTTAACCGCGTTTATTCTACCGCTTGTATAATGGGTTGTGTTCTTAAGAATTATTTAAAAGAAGACCCACAGATCTGCTACTTTCTACCACCTACCTTTGTAGAGGTGGAAGCCGACCTCTGATCTAACTTTTAATTTCTACTTGCATTTTGGCCTAATTTTTAAATTTCAAATTAATAGGTTTTTCAATAGGAATACTGACTCTTGTTTGTTTTAAGTCAGTTTAACGATTTTTTTGTTCTGATTTGTATTGGGGCATTTGTAATATTTTTTAAATTAAAACATTGTATGTTATGTTATTACCTAGTGTAAGGTTATATTTTATTTTCTAGTTAAAAAAATATAAAAGATTAACGGCTGAGTTTCTTGCCGGTTCTTCTCAGTAGTAAATCATTCCGAACCGGTTGTAACTTTTTAGCAATTTTATATTTATAATTCAACTGACGATTCAAAGGTGCTGTTTAAAAGTGTATTTGAATATAAAAGTTTGAGTTTAAATTTGTGCTTAGTATAGCCATTCTACCATCGCAGCGCTCGCCTTTGGCAGTAGAATTCATTCTCACACTTTAGAACCGAATTGGTTGCGTACAGTGCGGTTTCAGAGAAACTTCCTTCCGCAAACACTTGAGTTGTGGAATGAGCTTCCTGCCAAGGTTTTCTCTAAGGACTACAGTATGGGGTTCTTCAAGAAAGAAATTATTGGATTTTTGAAGGGACCGCAACGCGCGAGTGATACCCCTGGTGCTACAATCGTCCATAGGCTACGGTAACCGCTTACCAACAGGCGGACCGTATGCTTGTTTGACACCTTAGTGGTATTTAAAAAAAATATTGTCGATATCCTCATACAAATTTTCATCCCTCATTTTACCGTGAAACACGTCAATTTCAATTTTTAACCAAGTTTTATACATTTAACTTCAAAAGACGGATTTCCATACAAAGTTCCAACGCCTATTTTTCGCAAAATTCTCTTCTTAGTGCTCGCCTACGTAATAACAGATATCTCTGTGCAAAATTTCAAGTAGACCCAGTAGTTTGGGCTGAAGATTGATATATCAGCCGGTCAGTTTACTCTTCTATAAATATATGTAAATACGTATTTTATACTCTTTTAAACAGCTCAGTATTAAAACACATTATTAAATAGTAAGACACAATAATATCATGTTCGTGTAAAAACGAATTCAGAAGTAAAAAAGCAAAGCGACAATTAATTTCAATTTGTCTGAGTGGTACATTCAATTAGTTATCAAGATTTGAATATAATCATGCCTTTTTAGTTGATTGATGGTTTTTCTAATCTTTTATTTCATCATTGACTAATGATAGTTAGTGAATCAAATCTGTGGTTTCTTCGTTAAATTGATGATAGTCTTATAGGTTTTTGGGTAATTACTATGGGGTGTTACAACCACTTTTATTTTTTAAACCAAAGACTAGGTAAGCCTAAATTTTAATTGTTTAATACAAATATTTCAACAGACACTCACTCAACTTATCAGATGTACATACAGTAAGATTTAGAAGGTACTTAATTCACTTAAGTTATTTGAATACTATATTTTAGTAATCAATATTATTAGATAGTTTTTTTATTTTCAAAATATATGCTGTCGCCTACATTTGGATGGTACTTAGAACTGTTTGTTGTTTGACTCTAGATGCTTGTTGTCTAGACTAGCCTAGAGGCACATAATAGGCATAAATAATTTTAAAACTTATATCTAAATTGCCTCTTTGTCTGTCATTCGTCTATTTTTGAATCAACTTCTGTTTATACAATTTTTTATACACTTACGGGCTACTCATGTGACAGTGTATGTATTTGTGTTTAATGTAATAGCTTTAATCCCCTGAAAGCGGGAACCAATTAGTAGTTATATGTACAACTTTATATCTATCAGTCCGTTTGTCTTTCTGCATAAATACATGCAGTTTAATTTTGATCAAATACAAAAGCTGTTATTTAAAAATCTTTTTAACATACATCATCATATTAAGTAGTGTATACTTTTATCTCTAGCATAAATAAATATATGCAGACTCAATGTTTACAGGCGTATACGTATATCATCGATTTTACCCTTGTGTACCAGAGATGCACTAACCTAACCTTACTTCCTAAGCATATGCATAGGAGCAGTTAGTACCCCCTTTGGGAGGCAAGACGTCAGCACGTTTAAGCATCAATTAATTATTAAGGGCTCTGAACTCAGCTCCTTCCTTTAGCTCTTTGACGAGAAAAGCTCTTCACGACAATGTGGCTACAAGTACCTATGTTCCGTTAATAAGTGTAAATACATTATGATTTTTCCACAGCAAATTTGTTAATTGAATGCTAAAGTTGTATAATACGACGTTATACAATTAAGTTAGTTATAATCGATTGATCGATTCATTAACGCCCCTAAAATATCTTTTTTTCAGGACGGATTCAAAGTTTTATAGTAAATTTTTACATACTTTTTACACAGAGCAAATAAGTAAATTTAAGTACTATATCTATCCACGCCGTATTTTTGTTTGTTTATACTGTACTTACACACTGTTAATACACGAATGCGTCTGAAACACAAATGTAAAAAGGCGTGTTTCGTTTGCGTCTATCGGGCTTCCAAAAAAAAACTAAATTACCACAAATAGAACTTTTCAAAAAATTTAATATTTGAGCATAATTTTGCTCTGCTATTCTAGATTATCAGCTCTGGCTCAGGACTACGGAATACATACATGTAGGTACTCTCTGACCGGTATTTTAGTCATCAATAAAAACATGTACTTACCTATATAAAACTTCATGGATTATCACTGTGACAAACATATAGACACCGAAATGACGTAAGGGTTTCTTTACATTTGAGCACTGAACCCTAAAATTGGTTACGTAGAAAAGTAAGTTAGCACAGATCCTGCCTGCTGCAAAGAAATTCAGTTATGTTCAGATTGGGGTAGCTTCAATTGCATTGAGTCACCCATTAACGCCTTGTCAGATCGAGTTTCGAGTTATTTTATTGAAAAATTGAGTTATCTACTGCATCCTTCTGGTTATTGTACCTATTTCCAAAAAGTGTAACTTTAACTTTATTCAAATACCTACATAGTGGCTATTTTTATTGTGAACGCCTTGTTCAAACCTGTACACATTATTTCGGAGGTTGATATTTGTGCACATGAAACACAGACATGATTGGCACCAATTTTTTACGGTCGTCGTCTTTTGCTATCCAAAATATTTCATGTACAGATGCAACTATAGTAATAACCGTATTTTAAAAAAAAACCTAAAATCAGAAAATTTTCACGATTTGTAAGAAAATTATCGTAATTTACAAGAACATTGTGTTAGATTTAGCTTGGGGTACAATAAAATATTCACGAAACTACAAAGTATCTTTTTTCTTCGCAATTATCTATCACCGTATAAACCGTATAAAAACCGTATAAAATTGCATTTCGTACTCGATGTGGCCAGTTATATTTCAAGCGCGGCCGTAGAAGTAAAATATGACGTCGCCAGCAGGCGGCCGACACATCGGCGAGAATGATTCTGGCTGCTTCGGGCCGCGCCGCGTCGTAAAGTCATTCATTCTAATAAAAACATAAAAACAAAGAAAAAGCGTCATTTGGTACTCGGTACGAAATATACTATTTCATCACACTTACTCGTAAACAATGTCATTACGTGCAGGCAAAGCGGGACCCGCTTAGCGGGTGCTAAGCTAAGACTTTAATTACTTTCACAGGCTTTTTCTTTGTGAATTTTACTTCATAGACCTCACGCCCTGTTATGACGCTTCCTGTAATTACCTGAAAACCTTATTTTATAACAATATATTTATAAAAAAAAAACTACATAATGAAATAGCGTAAAAAAAGTCAGAAAATTCACACATTTTCCGAACATTTATTTTCGTTTCTGTTTCAATTTTTCCTGTTGTCACTGGAAGCTAATGAAAGAATTAGCTTTCATTACAACTGATAAGATGCCTTAAAGCTATTCCCGAATGAAGACGAAGTGCCTTTCTAACCTTTCCGATGGCTAAGGGATCAATGCAGGGACGTGACCTCTGTCTGTGATTGGTTTTTAGGATATTTAGAGAACTATTTGCTTTTTCACACGTTAGATTGGCACCTATGTTGACTAAATGGAGTTAAATTTATTTTTATGTTAGCTGTGATTATTTTTTCAAAATGAACTATGTTTGGTAATACTTTATTACAAACTTTTGAGTTTCACTTGTCCCGGGGTCTGTGGGCAAAGTACTTAGAATACACTATGTACTTTGCTGTGGATGTGTAATCAAATCAAGAGGCTGCGGTGACCGCTAATCATCTGGCGGGCCGTTAGTTTGTTTACCACCTTAGTGGTTTTAAAAAAAAACTTATTAGTTAAATTTATCCCATTTTCCGGTGGTCCATCAAGCTGACATTTTGCATACAAACATAAATAGGATGACAATGCAATGCAATGATGTCATCGAGCTGATCTGTTTAGAGCAGGAAGGTGACCATAGGAACTCTATTGAAACGACGCAACCCCATCGAGTTTGGGTTCGTTGATTTGTGCTCAACACAAGACAACAAGTTGCGACAAGTGCTCTAACTTACTATAATAAGCTGGAAGGTGGCCTTTGATGTCTGTCAAAGGTTCAAATGTAGAATATAGCTTGTTTGTAATCGAAATAAGTTTACTTCAACTTTTAAGTTCTATTTTAACAATATAAAAGTTTGTTTGTAAATTTTTTTAAAACGTAGTTTAAGTAGGTAAGTTAATGTACATATTTCTTGTTTATTATATTTTTAAATTCTTAGAGGTGCTTCGAAGCCTCGATCTATGGAATGCCCGAACGGTTGAATTCGTAATTTTGGGAAAAAAGGGATTATGTATTTGATTTGATATCTTTTCGTTCTAATTTGTCGTAGCCATAATCATAAAATCTATACAGGCTTTTTCAAACTACAAAAATCTTTATCAAAATTGGACTCTTTTAAATTCTTGGAAAGTTCTGATTAAGAAGAGTTGTTTATATTTACCTATTATAATATCGATAACACATGGACAAATACCGTGACACTGTGGAAAAGCCCTTACGGGCGTAGACTCAGACGCAGATCAAAAGCGAGATGGAAGGACGAAATAGAGTCTAGGCAAGGAATGGTCAGATGTTGCAAAAATACGAGAAAAATGTCATACCTATATATGTGGAGCAGGCCTTTACCGGAAACGTCTACCTAGCTTAATTTTAAACAATTCAAGGCTAAATGAAATAAAAATATATCCTTACTGTTTATAAATCAAACATATTTGGATTTAGGTAATTTAATGTTATTTTCTCCCCCATACTTACTATATCCATTAATTTAAATTTTATATCAGTTTAGTATGTACCAACAACTTGCTTAAATTTTAGTTAGCTACTGGAATTAAAAGACTTTTTTTATTTTCATCTTATTTTATTATTAAAATTCAGACGTGGATCAGGTACAGAGACCTTATTGGGAACAGTCTGGAGCTATTCGGACTCTGGAATTCGAGACCAAATTACACACACACTACCCTAACACACTAGACAATTTCCGTCTTCATGGAAGACTGCGAATGTGCGCCCAGTGCAGGTGATAGATCTGATCCATCGAATTACAGGTCTCGCTTTTACCTCTCTCTCTCTCTCTCTCTCTGATGGAGCGTGTGATCAACACACAGATACAAAAGATATCTAGAAAAACACGACCTGGCTCGCTTTCTAGTGTATCTCACACACCGATGGGCACTAGCCATTGAGAGTCAGGGGGAGGCATTGGCATGTAGCCTAGACATAGCGCAGGCGTTTGATCGGGTCTGGCACCGAAGTCTTCTATCGAAGTTGCCATCTTACGGAGTGCCCAAGGGTTTGTGCAAATAGATAGCTGACTTTTGGTCCGGCAGACGCATACGAGCCGCTGACGGTAGTTGCTCTGATAGCATGGACATTAATGCTGGTGTCCTGCAAGGCCCTGCGCTGTCTCGTACGCTATTTCTACTGCATATCAATGCCATGTTGGAAACCAACAACATACATTGCTATGCAGATGACAGTACTGGAGACGCTTATTACATGGGTCTTGCAAAATCCCTCGTTCCGCTGTGGAAGAAAAGCGTGGAGAACTTGTGTCTCAAATCGAGACCACTCTGTTCAAGGTTTCTGACTGGAGATGGGAAAACTTGGTCCGATTCAACACAACAAAGACACAAGTCTGCGCGTTCACTGCTGAGAAAACCCCATTCACAGTGGTCCCACAATTCCAGAACACTCCTCTCTCCGTCTCCGCAAGAAAAGGTGAAGCTGACGTCCAAAAAATTGGTGTACTCAACAGAGCAAAGCAGTACTTTATCTCGGGGCAAAGGTTGCTGCTTTACAAGTCGCAAGTTCGGCCGCAAATCGTGTACCATCTTGCTGTCTCTGGGTGGGTGCACCCGGATTCCAGCTTGGCCCTTTTGACTCGGTTCAACGACGGGCTGTGATAATTGTCGACGGTCCCAAACTCACTTGCCGTATTTAGCCCTTAGGTTTGAGAAGAAACTTTGTCTCCCTAGCTATGTGTGTTCTACCGCTTGTACATTGGCATGTGTTCTGAGAAATTGTTCGAAATGATGCGCACGGCTACTTTTTACCATCGCACCACTCGCTATCGGCAGGGAATTCATTTTCATACTTTAGAACCGAAATGATCGCGCGCAGTGCAGTTTCAGAGAAACTTCCTCCCGCGAATGCTTTTGTTGTGGAATTATCTCCCTACCAAGGTTTACTCTAAGGACTACAGAATGTGGTTCTTTAAGAAAGAAGTTATTAGATTTTTGGAGGGTCAGCAACGCGCGAGTGATGCCCCCTGGTGCTGCAAGCGTCCATAGGCTACGGTGACCGCTTATCATCAGGCCGACTAAAGAAAATGGAAGCTGACTTACCTCCTGAAACTCGTGAATGCAATTGCATACATTTTTCTCTCGAATTCCAGAGTCCAAATAGCTAGAGACTGTTCCCAATAAGCTTTACAATACTGTAAAACACATTGTAAAATACCTGCGTATTATACATGTACTTTGATATCAGTTATGCAAACAAAGGTCCTCTAGGAGCTTTTGAAAATGCCTACAGCCAAATAGAAAAGTGGAAGAAGCATAAATATAGCTTGTTAAAAGCAAATATCGACGTCTATATATACCTACTGAAGTATAACCACGTAATAGCCGAGTGACTTCCAACTTAAATGCATGATTAATTAAACCGTCTCGATCCCCTAAATTCGCCGAGCAGCTCTCGCTGCTGAAATTAGTGTGGAATTCATTTTCTTTTAATTTCTCTTCCAAATTCAAATAAGATTTCTTTTTTTATGACGCCGCATAAAAGGGTAGACTATAGGACTCGTCGCTTCGCAGTACAGTTTGAAATGTACTTTTTTTTTCGTGGAAACTGATTGGACTATATATTTAACAATGCTACCGACACGCTTCTCTACAACGAAATACATCTAACGTACCTTTTTTTTGTCTTGAGTTGGGATTCCTTTATTTTCTTATTTTCTATTTGTTCTTGTATCCAAACGTAAGAAGACAAGGGAGTGTGTCCAAGCGCTAATGATACTAATTGCAATTAGTTGAAGGTTGTTTTTGGCTTGTGGATATTTGGTTTTTAGTTATTCGCTTTTCTCGTTAGACAAGCATATTACGCGGCACCCAGCCCATGGAGGGTCTTAACGGGAGGTCATTTGCTGCGCTGCCAGCCTCCTAAGATTAATGACATTACGCCAAGACAGTTTGTAGAAGAGGAACGTGACAAAAAAATAGATCACGTGAGAGGAGGCCTTTTCTTTAGAAATGCAGTTCATTTTCACATTTTCACATGGTTATTGAAAATTGGTTGGATAATAGTGTGTTTAAATGAGAAAATTAGTATGTATTAAAATACTAATGATGTGCTTGTAAATATACTTAAAATTACCATAATAACTTTTTTTTACTCAATCAGTAACTAGTCGAACACTGCGGTTTCGCAAAAACCTGTTCCCGTGAGAACTTGCGATTGGCCTCAGTCACCTCATTGGCTCATTGCTTCGTTGCAGCTTGGAATTGTGCCTTTTTTTCTGACGACTTCATTTATAAACATTTATATTTTAAACTAAAAACTTGGTCATTGGAGTTTTATTTCCAAACCGGGGCAAAATTTTGAAAAACTTTTAAAAAAAAACATAATTTAAAATATTCTATTCAAGAAACCCAAATCATTTCCACTTTTTACGTATACCTATTTAATCATATTTTTTTTTGAATTTTCTTTTCATATTTTTAGCGGGTATAATTCAAATGTTAAATGTATAATTCAAATCTATATGTGCATCAAATTTTGTCACTGTAGTCCTAGTAGTTTCTGAATAAAATTCACGTGACATACAGACGTACGGACATGGTGAAGCAATAAATGTTCCTTGTTTGACTACGGTTCTCTAGAGCCGGACAAAGGCAAAAAAAATAAAAACAAGTATTTTAAAATGTATATAATGTTTCGCTTTTGCCAAATGGCGGGTACAATTACGGCAATAAAAAGTTTTTTTTTGTGACCCGCAGAAATTATCAAAGATAAAATTTTTGAGAGATAGAGGAGCATTTTTTTTCTAAATACTGTCTAGTGTTGTTGGTCGCAAACTGAATTTCGCGCCTGTACTGCTTGCACTCTGCTGCGAAAAGTTGGGCGTTAGTCTCGAGCTATTCGAACTCTGGAATTCGAGAGAAAAATGTATGGATTTACCCCTCGAAACACTCTCTAATTCCAGAGTTCGAATAAGTCTAGACCGTTCCCCATAAGGTCCCTGGACTGTATATTAATAGTTTCAGCAAGAAAAGTGACGTTTACAAAGTGAATACTAGAAGTAAAAATAAGCTGTTGGCGCATGAAAACTCTCTTATGGGGCAATGTATACACTTTTACAACAAAGTTACTAATAATATTCAAAAGCTATCAATTAGTAATTTTAAATCCATTGTCAAACAACAACTTTGTAAACAAATTGAAGTTGCTTAATTATAAGACGAAATTAAAATTAAAATAATATAAAATTATGTGGCTTAAATTTTTTATTTAAAACATTGATGATTTAGTTATACTAGTTATTTTTTTTTTTAAAGAGTTACTATCGAGTTTCTTGCCGAATTCTCTTTGGTAGAAATCCACATTGCAAACCGGATTTCAAAAATAAAAGTGTTAAACAAAAGTGTTTGTAAAACCTAATTTAAATAAAAAAAATTGGTGAGTTTGAATTTAAAAAAACATAGATGGTCGAATAGATAAAAAAACTCTGCTGTTGTTGGTTTTTGGAGTTATTTTCAAAAACTGTTAAAAAAAACTTTTTAATATTTGTAAAGTAAATATATTTACTAGATTCGATGACGAAAAGTAAATTGTACTTAGAAAATTTCGAGGAATTAAAGATTTTTGTCCTGGGGTAATCGAAATTACCAAATATGACTTTGTAAATTTGAACTTTATTTAATCGGGTTCGAAAGTAAATGGCCAGCAGCCATAAAGTGTGGCGCTATACCGTGTAAGTAAAGTTAAGTAAAGTTAATTAAGTAAAGTTTTAGCAAAACCGAAACATTAAATTTCATTATACAGTTAGTCGTCTTTGATAAATCCAACAATATCAAGACAGTCACCGTTGTAAAATGTATGACTGGCTAGATTTTTTTCCAGGCTACTGTTGTTGGCCGCAGATGGTCTTAACAAATACACGCGGACTAACTTTTGCTGCGGTGCTACTTGCATTCTTCTGCGAAAAGTAGGGGCGGTTTGCGCAAGGGTGTCCTGGACACGAATCTCGGCTTGGGCAACCGCTCTTAAAACTAAAACTGACTTAATTTGTCACCATTTCGAAAAACCAAAGGCGTTCTCAAGAAAAGAAACACCCTACTAGCCAAATATGACGATTTATTACACTTTTTAAAAAACTGCAAATACTGATACATTCTATTTAAAGGAAACAGGCATCAAATTACTAAAAGCTCTTACATTTTGGACATCATAAAGTATTTGAAACTCATATCTCTCAGAGTTGTTCGAATATTACTGACTGCTCCATAAAACAGAGAAATCATATAAGAAAGGGAACGATATATATGTTTTACCTTTGAAAGAAAAAGATACTATGTCGTTTTTGTAAGATCTTTGAAAATTCGTCTGAAGCGCTTGCTTTCTTTTCGTTCGTTTTTATCGCTGTCGTTATATTTTGATAGAGCAGTTTCGTCGATCACCGATAGCTAGGACGTTTATGTTTTGGGTTTCGGTTGCCTCCTCTAAAAGACTCATTTCGTTGAACAGTTCTGAGTATTTTGATTTTTATATTAATTCAGTAGGTATTACTTATTCATATCGGGTTGCTTTATGATTATTTTTATTTTTATATATGTTTAAAGTCTAAATAGGCAGGTAGGTATTTTTATAAATCAAAGGCGTAGGCATTTAATGCAAGGTTGAATTTTATTTTACTGAGTAATACACTTAATATAATGACAGTAGATATACAAATATAAAATTGAAACAAGCTTCCTTATGTAATAAATAACCATGTATACTATGTATTACCTAAAATTGGCCTCGAACTCCTCGTGGTAGCTCAACTGATTTCTTGCTGATCTTTTACTTCCACATCATTGACTTGTAAACTGTAGTGCCATATGTATTTTAGCATTAGATTACAATCTAAATCAGAGTTGTATTGATGCAGTAACCATAGAGATGGACCTCATAGCTTTTGTATTAAAAACAACTGTTTCCTTTCTTATATAGTCCCACTAACTTCGCCTGACTTTACCTCCTTAAATTCTCGTCGTTCTCATACAAAGTTACCTAATTTTGGAGTTGTTGTATAATGTTTTGACATGAGTTTGGCTGTACGGGGAGCTATATTACATAAAGTCTCACCTGTATATTTTACATTATTTTATTTTGTATTGTTTAACTACTGAATAAAATAAATACAAAAAAGTTATATTCCCTATGTTACGCCCTAAGGTACTACGACTTTCTACTTAGAAGGTCATTGTTAGTTGATGTAGGTGAACTTTATAAAAAAAGTAACTTTATAACTTATATTAAAAAAAGTCAAGTTTCTAACTCCAGCAGTTTAGGCAGTTAGGACAGTCAGTAAGTTAATTTAGGTATGGAGATACTTAGGTACGTACCAAATTGTTAGGATGTTAAAGTTTACATAAGTGCACTCAAATAGGTGTAAGTATGTATAGGTGCGTTCTGTTAATGGTATTGAGAGCTATGACATCGCATAGGCATTGAAATCGTTCTGTTCACCTAATGTAAACAAACAATATGGCCGTTCACTATTTTGACAGCGCATCTACTGCTCTACCTCCTGAGCATGTGCAGCTAATGCGTTGAATGCGGTCCAGAAGTGACGTCATAGCGCATTCATTTTTAGTCAACAAAACGATCGAATGTGCGCATAGTCAGCATTAAGTAATATTTAATACGTATAATGCTTGTCAACAAAACTCCCCTTATATCTATATGGTATTATTTACCAGATGAAGGTAACTAGTGACAGGGTATACAACCCCATTTTCACCAACCACTTTAGTCATGCGTGAACGGGTGGTAAGCTCATTACCGCAACACTGCTTGATACAGTGTACCTTTCCAAACTAAGGTGGCTGTCAGTATCCTATATAAATCACTAGCTTTAAAGTATTAGGGGGTAAATTGAATAACCGACCAGGGGCAGTCTAATATACCCCTTTGCCAGTTCTTAACAAACTATAAGAATTATCTACCTTATTCTCGATTAGGCTAGGGGACAAACGAAAGTTAAAATTTTCCATGCAATTTCCAAATCGGAATTTTTGTTTTTGTTTGAAAATAAAAAAGTGCGTTATTGTTCACTACATCACACATGAACAAGGCCGAAATTCAATAGCTATATACACGAAGGTAGATATAAACTGATCCCTATAATAACGCGTATGAAAATACTCGCCCGCGAAATTCCCAATAATAAATTACACTCCTTGTCCGGTTACGTACCTCGGGTTAACCGGCTTTTATAAACTACCTCCGTAATTTATAACTATTACCCGGCCGAAGCGATCACGTGATATCACTTTATAGCGTATTCAGCCGATAAATATGAGGGAAGCTTGCAATATGATACTTGCATGCATACTCACACCTAGCTGCGTATAGGTACACGTAAGTATGTACCAAGATAAGTACGAGGTACGGGTATATAGGTACGTATTTTTATTCTAGTAAACGGCTGCGTACACTTGAACACGGGAAAGATTTAATATACCCTATGTGATACTAATCTTGAACCTGTCCAAAACTGAGTTACTTCTTGCATTTATTTAACAACTAAGGGGCTAAGAACTGAATCAAAGGGGGCAGGCACCTATAATATTTTCTTCTTGGTCTCCTTCTATAAATTACTCTAAAGCTAATAAATTACTACTAATGGGATATTTTTAAGGCCACCTCATTTTAATATACCTACAATTTTCAACTACCCATATTGTTTTTTTTATTTTACATGGGTAGTTTCTATCACCATGGGACATTTAGTCGATTCGTGTCAGCTAGGTGACAGATTTATGCGATATATAAAAATTGTTTTGTCCAGATATAATATATCAGAAGTTGTGTTACGGCGAAGGGCTTACCCCAAAGACGTCTTCAGGATTTTGTTTTCGGGGTAGGGGTTCAGGAAAAGTTTATACATTCAAACGGTTTTATAAATGTAAAACTGACCGGGGGTTGAACTGCGTTACTTTCTTCGCAAGATATAGGTATGTTTATTATAACATTACAAATTTATTGGAAAAAGTGTTAAAAACGTGCTTAATCTTGTGCGTCCACTTATCCACACACCTGATTTTTTTATAGTTTATTATAATACGTTACGATCTTAAAAAGTCGAATTGTAAAGAAAATTAAAAGATAAGTTTCTGATAGTACCCAACTAACCAAAACAGCGGAGTGTCTAAAACACACTATCTTACCTCGCTAGTGCTCCAACTAGGTACTTAATGTAATCGCGCTCAATATCCTTTGTTCACTTTCAGACTCATTAAAAAGGCGATGCAATTTAATGAGTTGATAGTGTGCGTTAACCCTCGCTACGTTTGCAAATAAAACGATTCTATGTCAAATGAAATTGAGTTGTATTACGTTAATACAAAGTTGATTTTAGATTGTGATAGTTCGGCAGCGTATTGGTATGTAGGGGTCGAAGATTAGTGGCGCACGCCTACCCGTCGGAGCGCTGAGCGGCTGATAGCGCCCAAGAGTGTAGTTACAATTAGAGCGGTGCCCACAATGAAGTGATGCCCGCGTAATGTTGCCCCTTGTCTTTGTATGTTGATTGTGCTGGAAAGAGGTCGAGCTGATGTGGTATTTGGTGTTATAAGGCTCACTGTACTTACATGTGCGCAAATAGAACACATAGGTGCCTAGTTAAAAATATAAGATTGTCAGTAATAAAAATACAATACGGTCGGGAATAATTATTGGGTCCATTTCATTTTTTCTAATGGCCTTTTATACTACGCTACGGGCATTTTTGGTATTATCATTTAACTACATTCCTAGAATCAAACAGATTAGGAAGGTCGTAGTATCTTACGGTAAAATTTGTTTTTAAGAGGCGATACTATCTAATTAGCAGATCCGATTAAAATTTAATGAATGTGTTCTTCGGGATATGGTTCAGACACAAAAAACACGATTAATGAATTTTTGTTCCATAGAAAAAAATCCTAAACTGATCCCTGTTTTTCTTAAGGTTTAAGCAAATAATTCTTCCAAGTTTTAAGTGTTTTATTAGTTTACAACTTTGCTAAGCATAGCTGTGATAGTGCTTGAAGCCTTGAGAAAAAACATTTTTTGATAACAATGATGTATAACAGTAAACTATTAATTTATTTCATGTATTTCAATGAAAATTTCAGTGAATTGCGATGTAGCTGCACTACTTACGCACGCTTAGTTACATATCGCGTCATCCTTGTTTTTACTGTCACGTAGTACTGCCGCTTATTTCTAAAATGGTAACAATTCAAACACTAAGCGGATTTTTTTTAAATTTAATTAGAATCAGGGTACCATGATAATGTATCTATCGATTTTATACGATTTAACCCATATTGCTATGAGGAAAAAATTTAAATTGGGGGTTCTGGTATCATAACTACAAATATGTATGTATATAGTATAATTAAAGCCTAGAAAACGATTATAAAACAAATATTAAATTCAAATATTTGGTTTTCTCTTCTAATTTTAGCCCGCCTAATATTCCTACTTTTTGTCTGTCTCTGACTAACAATCTGAACTGACAAACATATTTGTACTGACTTACTGATAAAATGTATTATGTATAACAAAACAAAAATCTTGTATATAAAAAAAATATTGACATTGTACATGTATCAGAATTGCTATCGAGTATCGAGAACTCTAATGTATTTTTAGGTGAATTCCGAAAGCGGGCGGCGAAAGGCGGGTGAAAGGCGCTTACAGGCCGCAAGCGATTGCCCCTCCGTCTGTACTAGGAACAGCGAGTATTGTCAATTGGGAACTATTCCGAACCGAGAGCAAAAGCGCTTTTAAAAAGAGTACTAACACAGTATATGAGAAATATTCAGAGTTTTATTTATTGTTTTGCTTCAGGCGGAAAATTTGTTTATCTAATGGTAGATACTTAGGTAGGGGAAACCGGGGCTGGTTGCGACATTGAGTAGGTACAACATTAGGCAGTACAGTGGCAACAGTGGTGAAAGATAATAGAAAATGCCGTAGATACGTTAGAAAGAAACAAATGGTCACTCCAACGTCTAGCACGCGGCTCGTGCCAATGTTGCTAGCTCGTTCGTGATCCGTACGCTGCTGTGAACATGTCCAGTTATTTGTTTCCCATAAAAAAAATTTTGGCGATAAAACTCCAGTAATACTTTTTTTTTGTATATGATTTTCAATGATCGGTTTTAGCTTTAGGGGTGAAAACATGCCATTAATAAAGGTACTCGGAAATAAGCAATTTTGATTAATACGTAAAAAATTGCGATGTGTCAAGGGAAATAGGTATATCTCCTACGTATGTTTGGATTGTAAATGTGATTGTTCAGAAATATGACTGATCTGCTATTATCGTTTGCAAAATATATGTGCTGTAGGCATAATTTGTATTTTACAAAATTTATGAGCAACTGAATCCCTATAATCCGTACGTCCGTATTCCACAGCTTTACAATTTTTTTCGTAAATTTCTATGACCTCTTTTGAAAAATTTACAGGCATCACCCCCCTATTCAAATCGTTATAACTATCACGATAACAAACGTATACTATATTAATTTTCAAATGGTATTGAAGAAGACAAGAAATCTAGATCATTTTGTACATGGTTGTAGAATTCGACTATAAAATGATATCGATCTGATGTAGTCAAATAGCGAATAAGGTTGTGAATTGCCCCCGGTGTTATGAGAAACGCTATACAGTTTTGTGATGATATTGATGAAAAAAATATTAGCTCTCCTAAATAAGTAGTTGCGCCTAAAAAGGGCCGGTTCGAAATAAGGTCCATCTTTTTAAACTTCCCGCATTTAATGCTTAAACCAAAACGTATAGCGCGCGGCCCCTCCCCAGTAACCAATCATAAAAGCGCATCGACATTCATTGGTTTCGCGCCGGCCATTTTGTCAGTGGCTGTGTGTGTTAACTCAGAAGCGGTCAACGCGACTCAATTTATAAAATATCGGTTTGAATTTTGCGTGGTATTAGTAATAAAAGCCGGTCTTTTCTTCTTCTCTGCAATAGGGATGTAAAAAATACTTTTAGCACGTGGATTGATGAGGTAATTAACTAAAAGTGTTGCTTTTTTATTTCGATTTTGTTTGGTTTTATCAGTACATATCTAGGTGCCTAACAAGGTCCAGGTTGTTTTCCCCAAATAAGGTACGGACCTTATTAGGGTTACAAAGTTTTATAATAGACATGGTAAATGACTTACATAAGTGAAAATAAGCAGCTGGCCTAGCAAGTGGCACTTTTGTTTGACGATAACGACATTTCGCTACACTGGGTCATTGCTATCGCACAAAACTTGACTAGACGCCTTTCCTTCCGTGGACTTCAACGAATGTTAAAATAAAAATCCAGTCGCATTTCGAGGTTTTTAAAGTTAAAAATATAATAAGGATAAGTAAATACACGCTGTGATTAAGGGTACGTGCATATTTATCTTTTAATACTTAGGTGCTAGTAGTTACCATGTTTGTTATTTTCAAACACTCAATAAGGTCCCGACTGTGATTAAAGAAGTATAATACCTAATAAGGTCCAAGGACTAAGACTGAAAAATGACTGATTAGTTACATTTTGTTATTTTCTTTACTAGAATTAATAAAAATAAGCATTAAACTACAATTAGTTTCATTCATGACTAGAAATTAGAAAAGTTATAGCTTGTATAAATTTCCTCAGACTTTATAAGGGCCACGACACCAATTTTTATGAATTTTCGTTTCATTATTCAAAAGCTACAAACTTAATAGTTGTTAAAAGCTGTTGCTTTCTGAAGATGTGATTTTTCTGGTATGCAAAGCCTTAAATCTTGCGGTTTAATTATGGACCTTATTCAGAGCCGTAGTGCTCAATAAGGACCAGACAAGCTTTTAAAAAACTTTTTTTGTAAGTTACTGGCGATTGGTACCTTATTTTTGTACAATATTTTCTCTACAAATAAAAACATTTTATTTGATCATGTTGTCTTACAAACTTCCCAAAATTGATTTATAAGGATTTCCAAAAACCCGGCCCTTATTAGATGCAATAACCTACACAGAACTGAGGTATACGTTTTTTCACGAAGCGAGATAGTATAGGTATATTTTTTTAGGAATAAATCGTTTCTAAACTAGTCCTCTCTTATCCTTAGTTTCCAGTTTTTAATTGTAAGAACATAATTACCTAAGTAGAAAGACATATAACGGAGTCGTAAGTAAAAGCGTGTACAACACACACTTTACTTTTTTGTACTAATATCTATAAATCAAATATATACTGTGCCTAACCGTACAGGCAATGAAAAGAGGTTTTATCGCGTTGCCATGGCGACGGCGGGATGCTGCGGCGCGACGTCCGCGATACCCTCGCGTTCAACACCACCATACACATCGGGAAAACTACTCCGCTTTTATATTTACTCCGATATCTATATGGATAAGTCGTCTGATACATAACTGGTCCACAAAAATTTAACTTGAAATTTGGCACAGACATTGGTTATGGGATGAAAAAGAACATAGAGACACTTTTTATCCCGGAAAATTCAAATATCCTTGCAGGAATAACTATCACCGAATTCCATGTGGAAGAACTATAAGCTGGAGCTATAGTTTGCTACAGCAAACTTTCTTACTTCGATCAAGAATCACCTAAGAGATCCCTCGCCGTAAACCAAATTTAGGGCGGGCGAAGCCGCTGGCGAGAGGAAAATAGAGAAGGCTTCAAGGCTTTTCTTTTAAAACATGTGTAAGTATCACTTAGTTATTACGTTTACACAAGAGAAAACGCTATAAACAATCTCCACGTCACTCATGTGCAGATATATTTTTTCATATTAAACAAATAAAGTAACTACAATAGATAACTAGTAACGAAGTGACATAAGTCCCATATACCGCAATTTTTTGAGACACCGGCGCGGCGGCGGCGTGTTGTGTAATATTCTGTCAAATGTTTGTTGATCCCCAAAACACCCCCCTGACTAAGCTTTTACATAAATGTAAGACCACAGTATTTGACTTCCTCGCAGCCTAGTTGGTAGCGTGGTCTGCGGCTGTGCAGAGGGTGGTTCAATTCCCGCACTGGAAAAATATTTACGTGATAAGCAATTTTGTTTGTTTTGAGTTTGGGTGAATTTATGTAAGATATGTATAATATAAACAAAAAAAAGTAATATTTATGTATTTGTATCCGTTGTTTGGTATCCATAACACAAGTTTTGCTAACTTTGGGACCACACGGCGTTGTGTGTAATGTCCAAAAATATTTATTTACTTATTATTTTTTTTTTATTTTTATTATTTACTATACCGAGACTCAGCGCTAGAATATATAGTTGTAATACAAACAGATATATCACTTCATACTGACATTTAGAATCGGAATACCTACCTATATAATACCTATACCTTAAATTGAAAACCAGAATAATATCTAGCTATAGTAAAAAATTATTCAAAGGTGTTTCTGAATACGAAATTGTAAATCTTCGGACTCCAAATTTAAAAGAATAATTTATTTCGTTTATTTAATTATTTTTGTTTACAAAAAAAAACAATCGTTTCTGTTGTGACCGCCATTCACAACGGGCCCCAGTTAACCCTTGAATTTGGTACACACTGAAATATTAACGCCAGCTATGGACGCGAGCGGAAAAACAAACTCGAAAAATGGGTCCGTTATGGGCCCGTCGCGCGAGTTCTCAAAGATTAAGTGCTTTATAGATGGGACACTTTCGTGATTACAACTCTGCCAAGTTCTTAACGATATAGACAGTAAAAACAAACGACCAATTCAAGATACTAACAATCTTGAAACCTCGAATTTTAGGTGTTACTAAATTTTATTGTGCCATACCACTCAGTCATTCGTCTCACTTAGTGTCAGTTACAGGAAAGTTAAAAACTTTATGTAGCTACCTTCAAATATAAAAAAATAATACCTATTTTTAACCGTCCACAATAGTACAAAAGACCCAAAACAGCCCAAGTAATTAGTAGATTATGTTATTGATGAATTGAAATTACAGTAAGCAATAGGTAATTGTTTATTTATACATTTATATTTTTTTGTAAGACAAGAATATTGGGCCTAAGAGGCCATAAAGTACGTCATACAAATTTTCGTAATATTAAGCCCCCCTCCCTCTTGTCACGCTGGTTTTCTATTTTTGGGGGAGCCCATCTGCACGCACCCCCTAAATGCAATCGACATCTTACTGTATTTTTTCCAAAAGAAGTATTTGGTTTTTTTCGCCTTGTTGATCTTTGACGTCCGCATGGCGTGTCGGTATTGAGTGGTGGCAGGGGATGGGCGGCATACGCGGGGGAGTCGATACCGGCCCTGGGGACCGCCTCCCGAGGGAGCCAGCGCGCGGGGCACAAGGGGCAGCGGGGAGAACGAAAGGTTAAAAGGGAAAAGTTATAGAGACCGCTTGTTGTCAGATCCTACGTTGTCCTCCATGAGTGTTCGATTTTGGCTTCTCAATGCGCATTGGTAATTTATCTTTTTGGAATGCTAAGAATATACCTACCTGCACTAGTGAACCGGAAACTTGGAAAACGACTTTTTCTTTTTATTATAGTTTTTAAGGGCTTAAATTTGAATAACTTCGAATGACTCCGTATTAGTTTCAATTTGCCGCTTTACATACATACCTATTATTTTAAAAAAAGATACCTATGCAACAGGTAGGTCGATACTCTAGTTTAAGGGTTTGGGTCTAGTTTAATTCTGTGACGGGATTATTAATTTCAAATATCTCCACAATCACACATACATTTACAGATATTAACTCATATGAATGTAATTTTTATATATATATATTATAATACATATACACATAAACTCATGTATATGCATGCATATGCACAATAAACACATTCATATGTACGTGTAAATCAATATATATATATATATGTTACTTGGGAAGTTTTGAGTTTATCGTGCTAATTCTGCTAGATACGAGTATGATTTCCCCTCCTTACATCACTATACTCAAGTGTGCCGTAAAGTCTGTAGCTTGTCAACGACTGTCACGGTAATTGTTGATCTTTTGACCGTCTTTTTTTTACACTAAGGATACTTTTGTTGATCAATATATACTTCGCTTCATCAAGATTTGCCGCGAATACTTGCTTTTTGAGCAACCACACGAAGAGGGGTCTTATTACTTTATCTCATTGACTAAAGATCACATCATGAGTGATTATCAACCGAATGTATGGAAGTGTAAATAATTCAACTTGACAGTTGAAAAATTACCCTGAACCGGGGGTTCCAGAACCACTTTTTTAAACTCCAAAGTTGCGTTTCGGAACGAAGCCTAATTGCCAAAGTCACGTGATTGTAGTGTCATTATATTATGCAAAGTACGAACCAAAGTGTTCAGTCAAAAAAAATATGGAAGTCCCAGTCCAAAAAAGACAATAATTACAACTTACAACAGATTGTTTAGCTGGAAGAAGTAGACAAGCTGCGTTGGGTTAAAATAATCAGGGGAAGGACTCGATATTGCTTAAATCCGGCAACTTGTACTTTTGGAAGATGGTAGCTATTACCGATGGCGAGTAGCGATAGTCAGTGACGAAATCAGGGTTCTTTAAATATCAATAAAATATAAAGTATAAGAGCAATTGAAACTTTATGTGTTTAATAAGTCCACTATTGACATCATATCCCGAGAATTTTGTTTATCTGGTATAATCCACCCATATTATGTGGGTAAAAAAAGACGAAGTGCTTCGAGAAAAGGTAGGTAGTGGACCTTGCGCTTCGCTTGGCTCGTCTTGGCAGGGGCACCACCGTGCCCCATGATAACATGTTCGACTTGGGCTATTCTTTTATTTTTTGGCATAAATAGTAGGTTACATATAACGCCAACAATAGTCATTTCGGTTTATTTTTAAACTTCATGCATATGATGCACGATATAATTTATAAGGAGATATATAACGTAGGTCCAATTTACTTAATAGGTACTTATCCAGCAATTTCAAAACATAACTCATTATACTTGCACTTTATTTATTTATTATTTTTAAATTAGAAATGGAACGCGTAAATCTTAAAACTTATATTCATGTATAAATACTCAAATATAAAAAAAAAAAAGAATTGCTCGTGCGGTAATTGCTTCCGAACAAATTTTTTATCTACATATATTTGCGGTAATTTATAGCCTAGAATAAAAAAAATACATCTTGCATACGATATCATAGGTATTCCTTAGTCACAATGATTTATTAATAATAACTACGTAGCGTGCCATCCCGATTCTAATTCCACTCATAAAATGCACTTTTCCTAAGAATTCACGATGCAAATAATCATAGCACGTCCCAGGTAGTGTGGGGCGGGGGGCACTCAAGTGCTCCGACTTGAGAAGGGGATGTACCCCCTTCCCGACTCGCGCGACGCACTTTACTTCTGCCCTAGTAGATTTTTTCATCGAATAGTGCGACATACTAAAGCCGTGTGAAGTTAAACTGAGATGTCGTTTTACTATGTAAAAATACGTAGGGGAGAAAAGTAAGATCTTGTTTTTCTTTTAAAGTTGTACTTAAGTAAAGTTAAGTTTTACGTAAGCAGGATATTTTGTCTTATAATGGCTTAACGTTGGTATTGTTATCAAGATATAATTTCTCATTAAGGAATTTTATAAATGACCTGCCTGCTGAAACGAGGGACGTAGGTGCGATTCCTGCACACGACAAGCTTTTATTTGATGATCATTTGTGTTTTCGAGACAAACATTCTGGGTGCTTTTTATGTGTAATATCTGTAGGTATCTACATATATTTACAAAAAAGTATTTATGTAGGTATTTGTATCCATTGTCTGGTACCCATATTACAAGTCTTGCTTAGACAGACAGACAGCTTATGTGTATTGTGTAATTTGTCTAAAAAATATAATTTATATCGTTCAGTTAAATTTTAATAGGTAAGGTTCCGTACCGTTTATAATAGGTAGGTTTACAAGCACAATATTCAGCAGTGTCAAAGATATTTTATATTTTTATATTTTTATACTTATGTATAAGGATAAACTTTTTGGAAGTACTTTTTTATATAATACCTAACTAAACATATTTTTCACTTAAGAAAATTAGTGACCCCAAGACATAACTTCAGTCGAGCTTAGCGGTCGGTCGTTGCAACAAGAGCGATGATAGCGGATAACCTGCCTTAAGGTGACCCTTACAATGATATTAATGGCAGAAGGTGGCGAAAGCTTACATAGAATACTCTAGCGAAAGAAACAAACTTCTTATACAGGGTGTTTAAAGTAACAAAATCATTTATAAAACCTAAACTTTAAATCACTTCTAAATCACCAAACCTATTTTATGTATTTTCGATATACCTAGTATACACTAACGAGCAAAAATAAATAGTGACTTACATATATTTTATATGTAATTACAGATATTTTATAAACTAGTAAAGATAGATATTCTCATGCTGATAGAGATAATCGCGAATTTGAGATATGTTTAATTGATTTACTGATGGCTTGTTAATCGTGGTAGCTGATTTAGTCGATACATCAATACAGTATGCCCCTGAGGTGTTCTCATGTTAATGAAGTGGAATTAAAATTTAAACTTTTGGAGAAAAAAAAATTGGTGTTAATTTTGAACTGCAGAAACACGCCTTTTATGTCAATGATCGTATAACATTTCGTAACAAGTATGGTATGTTTTTAGTGTACGAGAAAAAAAAGTATGTAGTCAATCAAAAAAAAAACTTTTTAACAAAAAAAAAACAACCGGCTTTAAAAAGATGACTGTAATTCAGAGCAGATTTTTGGCAAAAATAATTATTTTTACTTTTTTAGTGCATCTTTTTGAAACCGGATGTTTTCTTTTTGTTAATGTTATTTTTTGTCTGAAAAGTATATTTTAAAATATAATATAATATTATTGTCGTGTAATTAATTCTAAGATATAGTTTATATATCTTCAAAACCATACCATATACCTCTAACTCATTAATTCATTGTTGTCACCTACCAAGGGTTACAATTTACTCTCTGGTATTTCACGCGCTATGCTATGTGAAATTGAGTATAGTAGTTATTTAAATTTCCATATATAATAATATTTAAACATAGGTAAATAAATACCTTATTATGGCCTTAGCATAAATACGTAAGTACCTACGTGTTTTAATGACGCTAAGGCGGACTTAATTACTTACATATTATACCTATCTACATATCTCCTTATGATTCCTTATGTACGTGTACACTTATACATTATTTCGGAACAATACTTAGGCACTTAAACATAAACAAACGGAGTATACCTACTTCATCATACACTGAAACTCGCAAACAAAATAAATTTTATTTGGTACTTCAGTTGCCCACGTAACAACGTAAATAGAAACTACAAATCTTTGCTCGTTCTCAAAATAAAACGTCCATTCATGCCTGGAGTGTTGTCGTTGGGAAGACTTACTTAAACTGCTAACTGTGCAATATTGTGACGTAGGGTGTTTAACATAAATAATGCGGGAACAGATGTGAGACGCCGGCGGGTATACAAATATGTTCGCACACCACTCCGTCCATACGTAGGTAGCTGGTTGTCAGTTTAAATATATAGAACTGAACTTACACCAATATCTATTTTTATACTTAACTAGATTTTGCCAGCTCCTTAATAATACTAATGAAGTTCGCTTTAGCAAGCTATAGCTGCAGCTATAGTTCGTTTAAGCTGGGTTATAGTTAGTCCCGTGGGAACTTTTTTCGGGATAAATATCTATGTGTTAATTTACCTTCATACTAAATTTCATCAAAATTGATCCAGCCGTTTGAGCGTGAAGAGTAACAAACAGAAAAACACTCTCACTAACATTCGCCTCAAGAATATTAGTGTGACTGAAGACTTATAAAATACTAGCTTTTGCCCGCGGTTTAAGCATGAAGAGGTAACAAACAGACAGACAGAGAGACAGAGTTACTTTCGCATTTATAATATTAGTATAGATATAATACATATATTTTTTTGCCAGTCTAATTATATTTTTTTTAAGTTTCGATACGTTCAAAATATTTTTACTAGCGGTACTTTTTAGTTTCATACATTTATTTCGTATATGTACCTACTCAAACGAAACACATAGTACCCAATAGTACCTAAAACTGGCACTTGGAATTCAGTACCACGATGGGGGCAATGATTCTTTTTTAAGAGCTTTGCAGCCCGCTTATGCTCCGATCTTTTTATTCATTTGCTTGCCAGCCTTCATACGTCCCCACTGTTGGGGCCCGGCCTACCCTCAACGAGGGTGATTTGGACCATAGTCCACACGCGGGCCCAGTGCGGATTGTGGACTTCACATACGTCTTTTTTTTTTCTTGACGTATGCAGGTTTTCTCACGATGATCTTCACCGAAAAGCCAGTTGTGTGAATAAATAAATTGGACTTGGGACATGAAGTGAAATTTAAACCCCTCGGACACCACCTATTACATTCATTTGGCCAAACATTAATATTTTGATTTTGACATGCCTGCTAGTGTTTCAAAATTTGCATTACACAAGTTAAGGTTGCAATTTTAACGTATATTTTTTTATTAATTTAACATCACTATTTACACAATTAAGTTAGAAGTATGCCAATGCGTCAAATAAAAATCTATCGAGTAAATTACTTATATCGTGTTTTTTCAGAAAAATACCTGCTAAAAAACAATTATTATTTTGTATAAATACCCAAATTAGTATTTAATTAAAACAAATTATTTCTCCTGTAAGAAAATTGATTTAATACAATCGCATCTTCGAGTGCTAACAGCTCTATATAATTTCCTATCTATTGGCACAACAATATTCAGCGTGGCAGGACCGCCGGCGCCGCAGGCTATGTAAAATATTTCTGCAAAAGCATTCATCGTGATCGCTCTTCTGATCGCATGTTCAGGTTACACATTCACCACCAATATCCCAAATCTTTTATAAACCCTATTACATTGTCGTAAAGCCTATATTCGAATCACTTATCCGCAAAAGTCAGCTCTGCAGAATTCGGCTGTTATGCGTAATCCGATATTGTAATATTTGGTCCGATCGACTTTCTATTGGAAATGGTTTGATTTCATTTTATATTCAAAGACTTTAATTTATGAATATAAAAAATATAAGTTACCAGTTATATTGATTATATTTACTAGGAAGTGCGCGCGGGAGGCCAAGAGCGGGCAGAGCGGCGATGTGAGGCTATAAATTAATGGGGAAAGGTACTTACTATTCACGTATAGGTGAATTGCGTTAAAACAAGCTATCCAGCAAATTTTTTGAGGTTTGTTTGTCAAAAAAAATGTCTATTTTTGTAACTAAATTTTATATAGAGTTGGCCAATTCGCTTCAGCAACATTAATTATTTTTTTTAATTTTTAGAAAAAAACGAAAAAAAAAAGTTACCCAAAAATAAATCATTTTTGACAAGGATTTTAAATTTGTTAAAAACTTCTCTTTAAGAAAAAAAAAGGCTTTTTCGCATGTAATAAACAACTAAGACGCTTATACCGTTTGAAGAAATTTGAAAACTATCCTTATATTAGTTGCCTTCTTCTTTTAACAAGACCAAGAAGGTTTTATAAAAAATATAATTGTGTTCTTTTGAAAATATATGTTGTAATTATTGTATTTTGGGTAGAATGAGCCCTAAATTTGGGATCTTAGTTTTCTTAACAAACAATCTCTTAGGAACTTTGATAAGTGGCTTACCCCTTTATCCAAATAAATTTGGTAACTGGTAAAGTATACATAATATAGATAATTCTTTTGGATATTAAATAACCAGTCTAATTTAATAACATCAAGACACACATGTGTTTTTCTAGTTTCTTGAAAAAAGAAGAAACTACAAAAAATTCTTAAAGTTTAACAAATTTAGCACTTCTTAATGCCACTTTTGTCACAACAGGAGCAAAAAATAGAGGATGAAGACCGGAAAATACAAATTTGTGAACACGGGAAACAAATTAATAGTTAATAGTGTAATGTAGCGCTCTTAGTATCGCGAGTGGAAGCAGCTGATATTTTCGGTCATTCATTCATAAGAAATCTTTTACGTCAATGCAGATGTCATAAACTTTTTTATCTAAAAGGCCGTTGAATGTTATTTCTGTAACATTTTGTATTGAATGCATTGGTTTTTAAAAAAGTAAGTTTACGAGAAATTAAAATTAACTGCGGCTTCACCACAGCTACCGTTATCACAAAAGTAACTTGCACTACCTAAAAAATATTAGACTTAATGTAACGATAACAGTTTTGACTATTCTGCAGCTCGGCGATGTTTAAAGTTTATTAAGTGATTTATTTATCCGGATCATTTGTGTCGCGTTACTTTTTCATCCGCCGCCCGTCACATTTTTTTATTGGATATTTAGGAGATTTCTCGATTAGGTTTACAGTTTCTGATTTTTTACATTGTTTGCAACGCATGCAAGTAATGGTGTTAAATACAATTTAGTATAGTAATAAGTTATTCTATCTCAAATTATCGCTCTGCTTAAGATTTCAGAAAAATTAAATATCTTTAATTCACATGGAACGCAATCTCGATCTTACGAGATTTCGGTATTAGAGCGATACAACTACACAAAAAAATGTTGTGAATATAGCCAAAGTAGTCAAATACAGCGTTATGTACAGAAAGCACATTAAATAAATGTCATGGCATCGCTAGTTGACCTACCCCTATTGCGAAGCTAAACACCTATACTTTATTTGGCCAAAACAAAGTTAAATAACTTTTTAATTTAACTTTCTTTGTTTCAGATTCTTCCTTAAATTTTTCTTAAAGTGCAACCAAAACTGTTTGAAAAACGCTGGCAACCCTCGAGACATGAGAAGATTTCAGGTAATTATTTCATGTAGAATTTTATAGAAAATATTACTTAAGTTAGAGTGCTCCAATTCATGACATTTCACACATGTGCCACATGTAGTATTCAGTATTCATTCATAAATTTAGACATAGTATATATGGCTTCGCTAAATTGAATTTAAAGTCAATTTTATGCTACTCGCTTTAAAATCGCAACAAATTTTTTTATCTACTGAAATCGTATTTAAATTCCTACGTCCTTATGTCTACCGTCTATCAAGCAAATGCATGTGGTATAGTAATAAAAAAAAAACACAGTAAATTTTTTGTCCACTCGGTACTTAATTTCATATAGTAAATGTAATTTTTTAATAAACCTATAGTAGGTACCTAATTTCAATTTTTGCCGTACAACTCCATGCATTTATGTTACCTTTTACATAACATCCTATACTACCCAAGTATAAATTCTATTGATATGACCTACTGAGCAAATTCAAAGTAAATTACAGTGGAGCGCCGATTATCCATACTAATTTGGGGACATGGGTGTTCGGATAACCGAACTATTTCTATTTATATATTTCTTTGATGACAAATAGGAATCAAACAAAACAAGTGCAGAAAGTCTTGTAATAAAACAGGTACTACTAGGTACAATTAACGTTTAAAAAGCCTCAATCTTCGACTACTGAGGCAAGCCCACCAGCTTACAAGAGGCTAGGTCACGCACTTTTTTAAGGGACAGATATTTAAGACTGGTCGCTTTCAGATTGTGTTTCAAACTAACGCAAGACAATAACGCAAATAAACGCTTCAGCGGTTTCATTTGAGGACCAGGCACTGCTAATTCACGACGTGCCAATTGAGCCAGTTTCGTCTGCATTGTACCTAAACGTTTTCGAGAGTGTAATCTTCTTTCCTTAGTATGTCCCTCAGTTTGATTTTAAATAAATCAGCTGCTGATGAATCAGCAGATATTTTTTCCTCTTGTATTTGAAGCTTATTAATGCCATGTCTTGACTAGCGTTGTACTAGTTCGGTTAAGCGATCGTTTGGTTGATCGACGTTCGGATAATCGACGCTCCACTGTACATGCATTTTCTAAAGAAGTTGCACCGGTGAATACGCTTGGAGTCTTGAGTCTCGTCACTAGTAACTTAAGGCACACACCTACCCTTACTGTAGGAAGGGTTGCGTTCACGACTCTTGAATATTTGAAGCGTCACCAATTTAGAAGAGGATAAAATTTAATTTATTTGTACGAGTTTATTTTGTTTACTTTTACTGATTATTGACTCATTACTTGCATATTTCCGTGTTATTTTGATTAGAGTTGAATTATTTTTTATTAGGCAAACATATATCGATATTATTTTTTACGTCAAGCGCTATTTGGAGTCGATCACCGACGGGTGTTTACAAAGTAAATCAAAAATAGACGTTAAATTTGCATTAGCAATAATTTTTTTGTCTAAATTCAGTATATGACTTATTATAAAGCGATAAAATAACCATATTTGTCGCAAATTTTGCATTCATAAACAAATTAAAGCCTATGGGGTACTTTCCGTTATTTTAGAATGATGAAATCACAGATATAGGACAAAATCCGAATTTTTTTAATTTGTTGTTATAACACACTAAAAAAAATTTTCTGTCTATCTGTCAAGAACCTTTTACTTAAGAACGCGTGGAATTATTAAGTTAAAATTAATATCAAGTACAATGGTCTACGGTCCCTTAAAGCTGTAAAAAATCTAGTTTTAGTTATTATGTTATTTACAAATAAATCAAAACCTATGGGGTACTTCCTATAGTCCTAAGATCACAAATATAGGAAAAAATTGAATTTTGTTAATAGGTATTTATAACACATTTTACACTTTTACTCAAGAACGCGTCCTCCACGCGTTCTTGAGTAAAAGTGTAAAATGTAAAATATCAAGTTGAAATTAATATCAAATAGTAAATAAAGTCTTTTAGCACTTTATATTGTAAAAAAAACAAGTTTCTAAGTCTAAGCTATGGGGTACTTTCCTTTGACCTAGGAGCCTTGATCTCATGATGGAAGAACTATATAAGAAAAGAAATTTGTTTCGGCTACTTTTTACAAAGTTCGAGGGCAAGAGATATTTTTTTTTGGGTTATTTCTATGACTATATTTTTAAAGCAAACCTATTTCACAACAGGGTATTATTTTATTATGTCCTCAAAAATTATCTCTAATTTGTATATATGGATATTGGAAAGGTACATCATCGATGTTAAAATATATAAATTTTTAATGCTTACCTACTTTAAATTTGAGATCTATAGCCACCCACACTATATTTTTTTTTAGTTTTCTATACTTAATAGATGCTGCTAATAGGACCCTATTACCACAACCTAAACATCAATTTCATTTATACAGTCAGAATTCGCCATTGATAAATCCGACAACGTCGAGACAGTCATGGCGCCGCCACAAAATGGATGATTGGCTGGAAAGCATCAGCGTTCCTATCACGTTCGCGTATTCATAAAAAAAAAAAAACGCGTGTGTCAGAGAGTTTCATTTTCATACATTTATCTCGTTGATTTGATGCCTAATTTAAAGCGGGATTGAAATTGATCGTCGAGAATATACCTAATAGTTTATCTAGATAATACATTTATTCTACCAACAGTTTTTTTTTTAATTATAGGTCTTCTTGGCTAACCGCATATAATAACTAATAGGTTACTATATTCGACCAACTCTACCGGTGCATTCACTCTACTTATGGGGACAAATTTGCTTCAACAGTCGGCTAAGACATATTTGTCTTACGTGCCCTCTCAGTAACTTGACGGTTGATCAAAAACAGTTCGTATTTACTGCTAATATGGTTTAAATTTCTTAACAGTTTTAAGTCGTGCAACTATATCTATATTTAGGTATTCGGCGTGTCATTGAATAATTGAGTGGTCGCTCCCTAAGTTTCAAGGGTAAAGATATATGAGAACTATCACAGTATTATACAGCCGAGGCGAGGAATCGGAATTATGTGTTTTGTAAAAACCTATAGATGTACATATTTACATGCAATCTTTGTTTTATTTTATGTTCTTACTTGTAAGTTTGTATGTATGCGGTATTTCTAAATTACTTCACTACTTTTTACCAAAGATTATCTGGAACCTATTACTTTTTGTCTGCAATTAGCTTTCACATTCTCTAATTAAGTACAAAGGAACAAATTTATGTTTAGTAAAAAAATTAATCCTGAAACAATTTCTACTCAAATGGAATAGTGAACGTTCCAACATAACAAACTTAAAATAGTGTACAATTCGACATAGCCACTATTGACATAATATAATAATAGATTAAGTACCTACTCACCTTTTTATTCTATACCCACTAATCGACCACCCATATCACATCTTCGACTTCCTACAAATTAATGTACCTACCTAAATAAATATAAAAACATCAAATGAATTATGATAATAAACAATTCCAAGCTCGACGAAATAGTGTATATTCCAAAATAATCAAAATTTAAAGTAGTGTAACCAAAATTTGAAACAATTGTTCAAGTACTTAGGTACCTGTTTATTCTACCACCGGTAATCGACCACCCGTATCACACATCCTAGATACCTTATACGCACATGCACAATGCACTTCCTTGCATACCTATTGGAAGACTTAGTTCGTCCATTTCGTCGCTCTCCGCGACTTTGGCTCCACCTCCCAAGGGACTCTCCCTTTCGTTTACCTCGTGCTTGTGACTGTGTTGTAATGCGGCTAAAACCTTTAGATGTGTGTGTGATATCGTAGTGACTTGTTGTAGTTTCCTTGGTTTATTTTTAGCGACTCTACTTCTGTCGTTTAGTCGCTGAACTTGAACTTCGTTGATTCTTATTAGGGTTTCGAAAACAAAAACAAATGGCAATCAAAACGCCTATTTTGTTATTTGACTTTAACCGTCTTACAGTAAATAAAAAAAAAAATGGAATAATAGAAATGAATTTATCGAAAAGAGTTCCTACCTACCTACTGAGTTTCTCGACAGCTTCTCTTGGTAAATAACACATTTGTAACCGGTGGTAGCTTCATACATATTACGATTCAAAAGTGCCTTTATAAAGTTTCATAAAAAACGATATAGTTTGACAATATCAATTATCCTTGATACGTTTTCCAACCATCACAGGTTACGTTATTGTTTTTATTCCATTGAGGTTACGTACAAAGACTCTGTTACCATTATGGTTACGTAACCAAGATAATGTAACCACTATGGTTACGTACAGAAAAAAAATGTAACCACTATGGCTACGAACAGGGTATCACAGGTTACGTTATTGTTTTTATTCCATTAAGGTTACATATAAAGACTCTGTTACCATTATGGTTACGTAACCAAGATAATGTAACCACTATGGTTACGTACAGGAAAAATGTAACCACCATGGTTACGAACAGGGGGAATGTAACCATTTTGTTTTTCTTCCCTGCTAGGTGGTGATATCGACGCAGGTGGTGGTGGACGGCCCTCTGTTGGCGATATCAGACAACATGTTTGTCCACAACAATAGCAAGCACGGTCGTCGAGCGAAGAGACTTGACCCTACTGAAGGTATTGACGCCGCGTCTGAACACACTTGTACGTTTTGTTTTGTTTATTTTTGATTTTGGGTTTTTTTTTTCTTTTTGACTTACCTCTTAAGTATATTTTGACATTTATTGGTTTTTGTTCAGGATTTTTAATTTTTTTTTGTTCATACATATTTAAGTCTTTTTATTATAGAAAATTAAAATGTGTGTACGTTTTCTCAACTAAATAGTCTAAAAGGGTAAAGATTTTATTTTATTTAGTCAGCAAGAAGTTTGTAGGTGTTACTTATTTTCTTCAATTTTTTGTGTATGAATAAATAGTGAAATTCTACATGATTTGCATGATACAGCATAACAATAACATAAGATTTACAAATATCTACGACCTAACCTGAAATTTATTTTTTGTTAAGGATTTAGAATACATACGTCTACTTAATTCGTTTAAAACCTTTTCGAAAAAAAAATATATAGGTACTGTTATCTAATAGATGCTTTGAAAACAATACAACTTTTCAGCTATTTATGGTATAAAAACGTTGTTTCCGAAACTCTAAACAGTAAATTGCCTGACAAATTTTGCCTGTTAAATAAATGCGCACTCAATCGGCGACAAATGTGCCAAAGTCATATAATAGCCTTTGAGAACGTCGTTTATATGCAAGGAATCACTGTCGACATTTCGCAAAGAACTTTGGGCGAGGGGGACGGGGAAAAGGGGGTGCTGAAGCGAGCATGAAGCGAATAGGGATAATTTAGTACGGAATTATGCTTTGCGAAAAATTTGGTTCATTTGTCATGAGATTATTTGTTATCCGCCTACGTATTGGTGGTGTTACATATCTGAATGTTTTATATTGTTAATTAAATTAAGCATAATATTTCTAAATTATAAATATTGCATAAATTTATAAATATTTATAATATATTATAGAAAGTCTACAACCTTAAAGGAGGCTTAAACGAAGAAAGAATATTATTATTTCTAATTTATTCCTTATTGTATGAAAATTTGTTTTTTTTTTTAAATTGATGTACTAGCACTGTAGGTATAAGTTACTAGTTATTATATTTGAATGAAGGCCCCCCCCCCCCAGCCGGGCATGGGTTGGCAATTTTCGGGTAAATTTGGTCATTTAAAAAGTACCTATTCGGATCACCCGCATTTTTTACTGCTGCCACACTGCATCGTCTTCCAACAGTCGTCCGTTCAACCTTCCACATGTAGAGAGAGAGAGGCAATTCGTAAGTGTTTTGATGTTGAGTCGTGTTGGCCCGCCTTTGCTTCAGTAGCGATTTAGTACGGTCGCCACTACAGGATCGTCCAAAGGTGCGTACAGATTATTTTAATGTTTCCGCGAACGCACTAGAATCAACTGCGCGCACGCTACGTGCATTCGCAGGGCGCACGTTGGTTCCCGCTTATTGTCGGTTTTTCGACAAACGCTTTGAGTGCGCGTAGTATAATCCGGACGGCTAACTCGCGGCGGACCTGCCTACTGCCCGCGATATTTGAATTGTCAATTGTAATAATGGATGGAGATGACGACTGGGACTTTTTTTATACACTGGTGTAATAAAATAATTGAAACACCAATATAGTCATGTACACTTCAAAATCAAACAGCTCGATGGCGTGCGCGCTGACCGTCCACATACATTCTTGTTGCATTGCATCTTGCGTATTGCAAATAATCTGTACCAACCTTAAAAGTCAACTGTTCGTCCAACCTTTCACGAGTAGACATGTAGTTACTCAGTTTTTGATGATGTAAGGTCGTGTTGACACGCGATCGCTTTATTTATTATCTACTAGCTTTTGCCCGCGGTTCCGCCCGCCCGAAATTCGGTTATCGGAGTAGGATTTCAACGCCATCTTCTCAATTATAGAAAAAATCCGATGCTTAACGTATTCAAGTGACCTATGTCCTCCCTACGGTCTCAAACTATCTCCATGCCAAATTTTCCTGCGGTTCTACCCGCCCTAAATTTGATTATCGGTGAAGGCTTTCAACGGCAACTCCTCAATTAAAGAAAAAAAAGACGACTCACACTTGAGCTTTTCAAGAAGCCTATGTCAGACAAATAGACATACAGAACAGAGTTACTTTCGCATTAATGGTATTAGTAGGTATGGACTACTTGTTACAGAAAGAACAGATAAGAGCACTGCAGTATGGACGACGTAGAGACGTGACGAAGCTTCCTAAATCCTGCCCAACCTAAATGGACCCTCTCATTTTCGGCTTCTTTTTCGAAATAATTTTCAGGACGACTTCATCCACTTTCCCAACTGGTACTCTTCCTAACTCCTTCACTTTCTGAACTTGTCCTCCTACAATTAGTGCCACCATTGTCCATTTTACAATTTGTCCAAATGTCTAACTAGTCCACTTTTTCACTTGTCTATTTCCTAAGTTGTCCACTATTTAAACGACTCAGATAGTTCTCTTGTCTTTCAAAAACTACATTATTGTCTACGTTTCAAGGGTTCTGCAAGGAGCCTTTATAAAGTTTAAATTAATATAAATACTAAGGTCTTTGAATTTCATAAAAAATTTAACTTGATACCTATTTTTGAGGAAAAGGATCTTGACAGACAGCTGGATAAACGGACAGACGGATAACAGAGGGATCCTGGGTTCCGTTTTTCCGTTTGAGGGACAGAACCTTTAAAATAAAAAATAAAAGTGAAATTAAATATTTTAATAACAAAAGATACAAGATTATGCTAAAACTAAACTTATTTTGGATCGTTACATAAAAATGAATGGGAGTGTTTTTATTAAATTGTGATAAAAAAAACCCTAGACTCTTCAATTTAATATGTATAATTTTTTTCAGAAAATTTATAGGAGATATTATATTTGCAATTATTAGTTTTCGTAGTTTTGAACATTGTTTGTCAAAATAAATATCTGCCGCTCGTCGGTATTTTGGAAATGGATTTAATATGCTCTTCATCATAAGGTGGTTAAAATGAATGGCCTCTCTTTTTAAAATGCTGCATATGAAATAAAAATTTGGGTGTCCTTTCCCAGATAATTTCTGGTTTAATCTTCAATGGTATCCTACTTCTGAGCTGTTTGTTTTATGTTAATTTGGTGCACAACTTAGCATATTATGATCTTTTTAAACTACTGCTCTTCAAAATATTTCCTACATTTTTGCCATTCAAGGAAGTGGTCGGGTCAGGCAAGTCAATGAGTTAGGATCTAGATGAGTTAGGAAAGTGGACGAGTTGGGTAAGGGGACAAAGTCGTCCTAAAGGATGATTTTTACCCAACTGCACTATAATATTGTAGGTGTAAGATTTCCTCGCTAGTTAAAATTTACTTATGCCATGTCCTTTCCAGCTATCAAGACTTAAAGACATCAGTGCGATTGTTAACTGTTTTGAGGACATTTGAGGACCCGTTTCACTCCTTTTTGTAGCTTGATAGGTCATGTTTGACGGGTTTGTAGAACTGATTTCGTTGTCGATTCACACACACATTTCAAACACCTCGACGTATTGCCAGTCAACTTTTTCGTAGTCCACAGAGGATCTTTCAAGATAGGCAAGAAGATTTCCAATCTATTAGTGTGATAATGACCCTCGAAATAGGTTATGCGTGGCCAGATCTGGCATTAATGTTTCAGCTGGGTGTTATCTACCGTATTGATAAATAGGTTCAAAATATAATTTATAAAAATCAAGAGCAGAAGTAGCTTCATGCCCATGGAGTTTTACCATATAAATAAAAATGGAGTAAAGTGCCTACAATGCCGTATGAAAACATCATTTTGTACCAAGTCTGCCCCCCCCCCCCCTAGCCCAAAAGCTGGCTACAGCCTTGGCCCTAAATTATATTAGTATATTATTATTACACATGATTAATTACGATATTAACCTAAATAAAGTATAATTTAATAAAAAAAGACAATGGTTTAAATTTTGATATAATTTACGAAATAATTATTATTTAATAAAGATACTCTTCCATATTATGAAAGCCTCAAAGTTTGTAAGAGACTAGACACCGTGAAACCGACTCGAAGGATTATTCGGTTCGAATAAGGAAATTCGTTCAAGTACCCTCTTCGTCTTAGCTTTGTTTTTCTATTCCAGACCATTGTATCTATAACAAATCTTAAAACCTAATGAAACAGGAATATAAGGAATATAATAAGCCTAATTTAAAACATAACTTTGAAATTTAAAATCGAAAGAAATTGACAGAAAGATTATTTTCGTTACATTCCTCATTATGTAACAATTTAACTTAAATCCTAATCTAATAAACATCCTATCTATATTTGCGTTAGTTACTTAGTATTAAAAACTTACTGTCCCAAATAACTTTTACAACTGCTTTTTCTATATAATAGTTCTGACTTTGTCTCCGAAGTATTTAAATGGCTCTAATCTTTTAATAGAATATTACGTGAGATGCTTCACATATGCCGCCGCAAATTGATGTAAATTTCTTTAAGTTATCCATAGCTTCGTCCATCTTTTTTTGTTCAAAATGGTATACTTATGAATATCATTTTTATAATTTCCACTACTTATTTATTGTTTCAAACCATTAAACGACCCATTGGTTTACATAACATGTGAATATTTTTTTATGATCATTGTTAGTATATAAATGGCGTTTAGTTTAAAAAGTCATAGTAAAAATCTCACAGTAAACCGATCACGTAGGTACACACCTAAAGGCACACACCTACATCAAAAGTAAGTCGATGTTGGCTCATTCGTATATATATAGTTAGGTATATACAAGGTGGTTTCACCTATAGTGGTCACAGTGCTTTCGATCTGAAGTTACATAATTTTCAGTTTACTTTATAAAACATATCAGGACTAAAAATTAATCATGGTTTCAAAGAAAAAATTAACTTAGCGTCTTTTTATTTAATATTAAAAATTAATTTCGCTGCGGGAGGACATATTAGACAAATTAAAATGAACCTCGAACGTAATCTTCTTTCGTCCCCTTAAATTCACTTTCCCGTCTTTATTACAGCGTCGTTTTGTTCCTAAGATTTGAGGCACCCCCGTTGCCTTCCGACGCGTGTCCCCCTAACTACAACCTTGCATCTCTTAGGGCACTTCGACAATGTCATAACAACCGTAAACTCTGATTCTATCTTCAGCTTTATCGCCCACTAATTAAATTCATTTTCAATTATTACTCATCAAAAGATTCTTTGTTACTGAACCCACATTTGATTCGGAGTTGCCTTTATATCTTACGATTGTCCTTTTTCTGGAACAGTCGAAGATAAGTGTTCAAGGAAGATAGAATGAGTTTCAATGGTTTGGCTTTTATTCGACTTTTAAGTTGTTGAGCATACAATTTGGTTTTACTTTTCTTAGTTACGGATATAAAGTACTTTTCAAGAATGACGCCATTTAGAGTTTCAGTTATTACTTACGTTTTGAGGGGTTTAGGGTCATCCGTGACACTACTTTATTTGTATAGAAGATTGATTTACTATACTGTTTTTTGTACTTTTATTGGTTCCAATATCTTATTAAATAAATTAAATACTGTTTTTTTTCTTTTTTTCACTTTTTTTAATATTGCAGCGGGCCTATATCCACCGCTACCAGTGGCAACGCCTTGTATCAAGGCAATATCACCTAGTGAAGGCTGGACTTCAGGTGGTTCAACTGTAATAATAGTAGGGGACAACTTTTTTGATGGGCTACAAGTTGTCTTTGGAACCATGCTGGTTTGGAGTGAGGTGAGGAATTTTTTATCTACTAATAATATCAATTAAAATGTTAGTCTTTCTGTTTGCTACAACTAAACTACTAAACCAATATGAATAAAAATTGGCTTTTACCGTACGATAAACGGAGAATTTTCAACCCGGTGAAACAAAACGATGAACATGCAAGCAAAGTTTTGGGAATTGACTAGTACCTGATATAATCTTTTAATCTAAAACTAAAATTTCATACCGCGATTTGTTCATTTTTTTTTAATTCTCTGTACTTTTAAAAGTACATACGTAGACTTTTAGATGGTAATTGTAACATTATTTTTGTTGTATGCAGTTAATAACATCACACGCAATAAGAGTACAGACACCTCCGAGACATATACCGGGAGTTGTGGAAGTCACCCTCTCTTACAAAAGTAAACAATTCTGTAAGGGAGCACCTGGAAGATTCGTATATGTTTGTGAGTATTATTACATTCTCGTTTTTGCATCATTTACTTAAGCGTAAAAACCATAAAAAATTATACCAATTGATTTTCCATAATTTTCTAAGTAACCGGAATTTTATTTGATTTTGATTTAAAAAAAAAGTGCTAGGCGTTTTTCGCTTTATGAGAGTGTTTTTTTTGAAGTTTCAAGCTTCAAATTATAAGAAATTTCGGAAGCTTTGTTTTTTTGTAAATCTAAATAAAAAAATAATGGCTAAGCAGAGTCTTGTAAAACTTTTAAGATTACGTTTTCTTTTTTTTCAAATCAAAATTTAAAGTAAAATTGAGGATGATTCGGAGACAGTGGCAAAGTTCATTTTGTATGTAAAACATTGACAGCGTTAATAAACATACGGAGACAAGAAATATTATTTGTAAAATGATATGTTTCTAAAAAATTATAGTTTTTATTGTAGAATGTATCTATACTATTTTTTATCATATTTATGCTCTTCGCACCAATAGTTGGTCAGCAAGTAGTTCCGTGAAACAGGGTCCTTTTCCACGAAGCGCTCTACAAACTCTTAACGCCGCAAAAAATCTCTGTTTTCAATCAGTTTTCAGTAGCAAAAATTGTTTAAAGACTCAAATAGTCTAACTATTCACTTTGCATTTTGTTTATAACGATACCGATAGTACAGATTTGCAGAGTTGCATCGTAGAACAGGCCCCTGTTACGTGTCCGTCAGAAAAGTTGTGAAAATATAAATATATTGTCGCCCAATAATTGAATCCGCCGTCCAAATAAGTTCCTGTGCAGGTCGTCTAGTATTGAACATTGAATAAGTTATATGGCTATGGTTAGATTTAGGTTCTTTTTTGACAGCGTAGAATATAATAATCTGTTCAATTTTATTAATTTATGTTTCATACTAAACGACCTGGCTAGTCATTTAGCTAAAAAACGGATTCAACTATAGGGCGACAACAGATAGGTAATTATTTATAAAGAAAAACTAGTGAACAGGTTTTTTTGAGATCAAGTTTGAGAGGTGAGCTTAAAAAAATGGATTTTGTCATCATTTAAAATCGTTGACTACACACCCACAGAGGTCTTAACTTAAGCATATCTTTGTGAAATCGTGAGTGTTATGCGAAGGTTTATTGCATTGAATGTTATTGTGTTAATACCATGTAATTTTGTAATACAAAATATTTTTTTTTGTTAAGTTCCCACATGTTATTTCTTCGCAAAATCTATTCAGTTATTTTTCCTTATTCGTAAAATTTCCCCCAGATCCATCAATTAGAATTCCATTAATTAGTGAGCCAAACTATGATTGATTTTCTTTTTCTCTTGTTCCGCATAGCAGCTCTGAACGAACCTACGATAGATTACGGATTCCAGAGGCTCCAGAAACTTATACCGAGGCATCCTGGCGATCCGGATAAACTACCAAAGGTAAGCTTTTTAGCATTAAGTCCATGAAAATATAGTTATGGAGAAAAAAGCTCAATTAATAGGGCTAGCTCATAATGATGTTTGTCTCGCGTTCTAAGCGGGCGGAGGTTCGAGCCCGGCGTCAACCGGCGTGTAGCAATAAATCTTTTTTTATTATGTTCACATCACTGTCTTTCTGGGAAAGGAAAACATCATAAGGAAACCTGTATACGTCAAAAAGACATATGTTGAGTCTATAATCCGCACTGGACTATGGCCCAAAACGGCCTCGCCCCAGCATACTTACCTTTGATAGAATTATTTTTTCCATAGTTCTTTGTATAAATCTATAAATAAATAAATTCTTTACCATAATCTAAAAATTTCATTGTGCAAAAATAACTTGTCTGAACTCTTGAGATTTGTTAAAAATTGTTTTTTTTTACACTTTTTACAACTAGTCATAAACCTCATTTAGACCTTTTTACATTTTGCTAATTTTGCTTATTTAGCAAAAACAAGTTTTTTGCAGTTGAGTTATTGTTTTGAGTTTGCATTCATAGATGTTCCGCAAGTCAGGCTTTCTGATCAGAATAGGTTTTTTGTTACTAGGAAATCATATTGAAGCGAGCGGCAGACCTGGCTGAAGCACTCTATTCCATGCCTCGCAACAACCAACTTGGTCTAGGAACACCTCGGTCACCGTCGTCGAGCATGCCCTTTAACTCTTACTCTGGGCAGTTAGCAGTCAGCGTTCAGGACACAGCAGCTGCACAGTGGACTGAAGGTGGGTTACTATATTTTACGATAATCTTATCAAATTTTAATTTAAGCATTAAATTTTACCTTTGATATGCCTGTTGAGTAATAACTTTTTTAACATTTTAACTCACTTAACATTCCTTCAAGTAGTCACTCATAAATTATTGTTTAATTTATTAGAATTAATTAAACGAAGTATTTACATATTGCATGGGCGTAGCCAGGAACACCCAGGTGGGGCAGCCGCCCCACCCTAGACTAGGCAAAAAGCGTATAACTTCGAGAATTTTGCATGTATAGTACATTTTTGCCATATGAAAATAATATTTTCCACTAGATATGCGTCACCCAAGCCTGGTCTAGGATGGGATGGGGCCATCCTAGCTAAATAGCTGGCTACGCCCATGGATGTTTATAGCCTAAACGTGTGGTAGAATTTACAATGTTAAAAAAACTGGCCATTTTTTCAACAAAAAAAGGTTTTAAAATTTAAAGTGTTAAAATAAATGGCAGTTGTCCATGGCCATTGGCCAGCCAGTCACTATATGAATTTGGTTCATGCATCATTACAGAGGTCAAAAAATTTGTTGCACTTTACTACCTATATTTATGTGGAATATGAAAACACTGAAGTCACAGACCATGTCAAACAATTTAAAATAGTAAAACGGGATTAAACGCGTTGTTATTTGGTAAATACCTTTTTCCCGACGTTTCGGCTGGGTTACACTAGCCTTGGTCACGGATAAAAACGCGATTAATCCCGTTTTACTATTTTAAATTAGAAATGGAACGCGTAAATTTAAAAACATATATATGTTAAACAAATTGTAGAAAGTAAAAATAAAAGAATGAAACGTAAATAAGTGCATATGCACTTTCAAGAATTGCTATTTCGATATATAATTAAATTATAGAATATTTAGAATAATTAAATTAAATTATAAAAAAATCTATTTTTTAAGTTTTGAAGACAGAGTTATTTTCGGAATCTAAAATATGGAAAGTACTTAAAATTTGAAGAAGGCTCTTTCGGGTTTACACACCCATACCACAAATTATATAATACTATATACTAAGTATTTTTGGGGTTCTACTAAGACTCCGCTGTCCGTCTGTCCGTCCGTCTGTCACCATGGGGGCTCCCATACAACAAACGTAATTTTTTGCTCGTTTTTGCTCGATATTGACAACAGCAACGGGTAGACGCTTGAAATATTTACAGAATAGTTAGTTATATAGTCACTTTAAAAATAAATAATTTAATTTAAATAAAACAAATATTTAAGGGGGGCTCCCTTAAAACATACAACAAACGTGATTTTTTTGCCGTTTTTATAGATAATGGTACGGAACCCTTTTTTCGCGAGTCCGACTCGCACTTGTCCGATTTTTTTATTATTTCTAATATTGTATCATAAAATAAAGTTGTAATTTTTAAAGTCTTAACAGAGAAAACACACAAAAAAAGTATGTTTAGAAAAAAAAAAATTACTTAAATTAAAATTTATTAAATTTTTTTAACGAGCCTTTCGAGTCACAGCATTTTATCAGTTAAGAACCAGTTGAACGTATCTTCAAATTTATCGAAAATGACTTATTACCACAAAATAAGTTAAATTACCGTAATATACGATGTAGAGTTGCATGCATGCAGGTGTGTGTGCATTTGTAATTGAGTAATTTCTTATCAATTAGTAATTTTCGATTAATTTGTATATATTTGTATATATCTTTGATTCCAAAGGTTATTTATTTGTTGCATTACGAAATACAAGTTTGATTGCGCCAAGAACGAAATGTCCTAACGATAATTTCGTGTTGACCCAGGCTTTTTCTTTTAGAAGACTACGCTCGAAGTGGAGGCTCGGTGTCACCGCGGTATTGTTCGGCCGCGTCTACCCCCCACGCTGCTCCCGCGTCCTACCCGCACCCCCAACACTACCCTGCGCCCCCTACCTCGCTCTTCAACACTACCTCGCGTGAGTCACTTTTGATGTTTCTTTACTTAGCCGCTTTTGTCAGTTAACCGTGAAAGAAACTACTTTTATTGAGAAAATTATTTCTTGGGTTAGTGTTTTCAGAGATAGTTTTTTACTAAAATTTATTTTAATATAGGGCAGGACATAATATTTAATTTAGGTGCCATTAAAAATATCTTAAAGCATTGCGAAACTTTAAAAAATATATTAAGATTGTTTTAAAAACGTCTTAAGAGATAAAAAGCCGAATGCCAGTATTTTTACGAAAATGTTAAAACTCTGTGTTAAAATTTAGATGTAAGTTCACATTTGCATCGCCTTTTCCGCACGCTATATTTGTTCATTTTGCTTTGTGTTAACCCCAGTTTTCTTTATTCCTACCAGTGTCTCTAGGTCCATACCATCCAGCCAACCTGAATGGACACTTATCATCTGACCATCACTATAACGTGTATAACACGAAAGATAGCGGCCATTACAGTGAAAGAAATGGGATTTCTAAAGGCTCTTCTGACTGTCCAGTAAACAGTAATTCAAAATGCGCTGAAGGAGACTTGAAAGCGCTGCAGAATAAAGAAAGCAAGCTGAGAAGCGCTTTCGCACTTGTGAGGCAGAGTCCACCACGTGTTGCCAATTTTCAGCATCAGCAAAATTGGCAACATCTCGCTGTTCAGTGTTAGTATAGTCCATTTAATTTGTTTTTTTTTATTTTTATTTTTTTATTTTATTTTGCGTGCTTTGTTTTTTGTTGCATAACCCTATTTTTAGTGCTCTTAGTTCCTATATATAACATTTTTTATAGTTGAGTGTAGACTTTATAAAGTAATTTGAAAACGATAAATGTTACAGGCAAATAAGTAGGTAGGTATATATACATAGATACTTAGTAAACCAATGGCATTGTTTCTTGAAAAGCCAAAGTTATAAAGTAGTGGTTAATAATGCGATAGAGAACACGTGTAAAGCAGTGTTTCTAAGTTTTCTTTTTATCTCTATCTCTGTCTCCTTAATAGTAAGTTATAGTTAACACAGTTAAAACACTAACAAAGGTTTCATAAAATGTTACAAAGGGTTTAGTGACAATTACTTAAGTTGCTCTGTCTATATTGTTATGTAAGTATATGTAAGTACTAAGAATGTAGAATATATATATTACCATACTTTGTCTACAGGAATGGGTGGTCTTGTCTCATCACCGTTCACCGTGAACCCATTTTCTTTACCGACGTGTAGTGCCCAGCAGTACGCTCAAACGGCACCTTTGGCATCCAAGTAACAAATATTTTGATATTCGAATGCTATGGACATAGTAAGCGAATATAGTATATTTTGATATACACATGGAAGTGACATTTAATATAGTGTCTTGGACGATATTTAATTGACAGTTCTTTTTATTGAAAATCTATTTAAAAAAAATAATAAATTACAGCAGCCTACAAATGTAATAAATTCGGTGGACTGATTGTGCCACCGAATTGTAAATTGCGTTGGTTGCTTAAATTGTAAATATTGTTTGTATATTTAATGTATTGTATTGTAAAAAAAACTATCTACCTATGCTAGGAATAGTTAATTAAAAAATCTTACTAAGGGATTTTAAATGTACTTTCGATACCAATACCTAGTTAATTGATGACCTATTAATTATTTTTCCTGCAACTATGTAAATGTATTATACATTTTCGGTTGATTGAATTTAAGAAAAAATTTAATTTTCTACTTATTAAAAATCTATAACTACAAAAATTTCGCTAATCAAAATGCGTCATTGCCATAAAATATCGCTAATTATCATAATCGTATTTTTTTTTTATTTTATAAAAATTTATTACTTTAAAAAACACTGTTTAGCGACATAAATGATGATAACGCGCTTTAAGTAACGAAATTATTATAGTTTTAAAGATATTTAAAATAACGCACTGTGTATAAAAACCAACCAGATTTTCATGATGTAGCGCTTATTTGTTTTTGTAAAATCTGTGATATATTTATTGTAAGAAGTGTTGTAAATTTTACTATAATTCATGTGTAAATTCTCTCGCATCTAATCGATTAGTAATTAATATGTTTATGTAAGACAACACTGTATTATCTTCATAAGATACAAATCGACATCGAATGTAAATATAATCGTAAAAATAATTTGAATATCGATCATATCTCGAAACAAAACATATCCTGTCTCTATATAAAAATGGAAAGGCTGGATAATCTATGCAATAGGTACAATAAAAAAGAAAGAAATCTCGCGTCGAAATGGAGAACGATGTATACGAAAAATAAATATAATATTTTCTTCCTCTCGAATACTTTCCTCGGATTTCGCTATCAAGTCAACTTACATTTTAAGGATTTACTTTCTGAATATCGAAGTACGTAGGAATATTGTTTAATGCAATTGTGTATACCCAATAAAAATTGTAAATTGTAATCATTCATGAACCAAATTATAACAGACAGAAGAAATTAAATTTACTTACAATTAATACGTTTTTGATTTCACTATACTATCATTTAATTAATCTTAAATTTTACCTAATTTGAAAAAAATATAACAGAAAAACATAAAAAATGTGATTGAATGTTTGTCAAATATGATTTTATTGATCTACAAAATTATGTAGATACAGAGTGGATATTTTATAGGGTTTCAGAAATGGCAGAAACGGCCTTAAAATACTATTTGAAATATTTTGACTGACATTCACATATTTAGATTTAATGGTAGGTCTGTCAGCATAATAATAGTAAATTTTTACAAAACTTTTTTTGCCGTTTGACCTAGTTTCTTATATGGATAAAAGTGTGTATAGAATCAATTAAGGTAACAGTAGGAGACTTAACACTATACACTAAAAAATTCAATAATTAACAAAAATCATACATTTTGTAGGGATTGCTAAGCGAATTTTTTCATTCCGTTTGATTCTGTTTCGTGTAACGATCAAAAGTTTGTATGGGATAAATTGCCTTTTATTTTGCTGACAGTAAGAAGTAGACAGTAGTGCCATATTTCAAAAAATCATGGACAGTATTCAAAAAAGATAACCAACATTATAGCATCAAATATTGTAGCATCAAGGGGCCGCAATGCTCATAAAAAACTCATTGCATCGATCGCAGTTCTGATTACCTAGTGCAAATTATTTTTAATATTAGGTACTATTTCGTTTGAGTACACTTACGAAACAAATGTATGATACCTAAACACTGCGTCACTGGGCCGTGAGTTTGATATGCCAGCTGTACATTCATTTACGTTTTTAGATTTTAATTTCGTTTCTTTTTAACATCGCTAAGGTGGCAAACAAGCCTGTGGTAAGCCTGATGGTAAGCGGTAACCTGGGGCATCACTCGCGCGTTGTCGACCACTCAAAAATCTAATTACTACTTTCTTCAAGAACCCCATACTATAGTCCTTAGGAAAAACCTTGCAGAAATCCCGCAGAAAGACACCAAGTTATCCATTGTAAGTACCTACCTACGTTTGACTTTGTATTTGGATATAACAAAAAACTAGAACTTGTATTAAATAAAATTTAGGAATGACCACATTGTGTATGGTATATGTACGCGCTAATTTGACATATGTTGATATTTAAAAATAGAAAAATAAATAAATACTTTTAATAAACATAATTTAGGAACAAGTGCACGTAATAACTCCCTGTACAGTCCTAGAGCACTACCCATCAATCATATTGCATCATATCTTAAACTCAAACAAAAACATCATTTTTAAACCATTGTGATTTCACACATGCTACTAACTGTGCACCCCAGTTCACCCCACTCGTAACATTATACTAACAATTTTAGTCGCTCTTGGAGGGTAATATTTTCCATTGTCAGTTGTGACTAGATAATGCATGGGTTTATCGCTACTCTTAATTGTACTACTAAAGAATGGGGGTCGTATTACTAGGGTATTAGCATTAAAATGGACGATAGCTGTGTTTGGGCTTTTTGTAATCATAAATGAATTATGCTAAGTATTTTTGATAGGCAAGGACAAATTTTGTTAAAAAAATTAACAACTTTTTGACAAGAAGGTTATACATTTATCGATTTTTGAGAAATACATACATAAATAATTGGATTCAGTAATAATAGCATTTGTTAAGAAAAACAATAATTGATATGTAAGCTAGCGGCTTCAAACTCTGAAAGTCAAACTGCCACCTCAATAACGTCCAACTATCCGCACTGAGCCAGCATGATGAACGATGGCCTATGCCTCCTTCCTTCAAGACGAGGCCTGTTTCTCTGCAGTGATGACTTACACTAACAATGCTGCGGTGACCGCTAACCATCAGGCGGACCGTAAGGTTGTCTGCTACCTTAGTGGTATAAACAAAGCTGAGGGAACAACCGCTCTCTGATTTTACAAACAATTTGTATAAAATTGTTATTTCACTCAAAATCCTCATCTTTGTCAGAATTGGATATTAGTTAGATTTGTTATGAATTCGAAATAAGTGTATATTATCTACTTACAAAGTAAAGATATTGCTAGCGTCTTCTTTTGGTAGTAAGTGAGAAAAAACCTGGAGAAATTCCGAAAGTACCTAGTATTGATAAAGACATACCCAATTATTCATTCTTTTAACTATAAAATATATATATAAATGTAAGTATGGTAAAAGATACCTTTGTTTTCAATTAATTTTAAAAATGCAATGTTAGCTTACATAAGGCTGCGCGCACACACAGTACAAATTTATCTAACTAGATTAGCAAACAATAATCCAAATGGACCTTCAGTAGGTCTCGTTTGTCGTCGTGTGTATCGCACGTGCGATGCATACGGCACGCAAGGCAATCCCTTTCTTAACTCAAATTAGCTTTAAAAGTCATCGTAATTCCGCTTATAATAAAAATCATAAGTAACTTGACCCTTAAACCAAATTTTTTGTTCTTGTTAATAACAATAAAAAAAATGTTTTACATCTTTTTATGACCATACAAAAAGTTAGATGCAATAAATCTTATTGATCTTATGCCTAATTAGTATTAAAATTCCAGTAGGTAAAAATAACTAAGTATAGGTAATATCAAAACATAGACTTTTGACACACGTATCATTTTAGCTAAAAAAAATCTTTATACAGTACGACGGTATTTTATTTGTTGCGTAGTACTTTTAATATTCTTTGCTATTGCAAAATTGACATTTTTATTTGTCAACTTTTGTACATTTCTGATTATCTGTCTTTTATGATAAACAAGTTAAGTGAACAAATCGCCTAGTCCCGTCAATCTGTCGCGTGGCGGTCGCAAGTCGCGTGCCCGTCGCGTGTCGATGCGTCGCGCATTACCAAATTAGTGTCCGGTGCGCCTTAACTTGTGGGCGGGTCGAATTACTAATACAAATTGTTTTTGTACATCCTAAGTCAAAAGCCTTTATTAAAAAAAAAACCGTTTAGTTCGTGAGCTGACTACTAAAATTCATAGCTACTTAATAATATTTACAAACCGCATTTACTAAAATCCAAAATAAAAAAAAGGGTTTGTAAAAAAGATTTTTGATATTTTTAAATAATTGTGTTATTATCGCTGTATTCATTAGTTTTTTGAAATAGTAGTAACTAGATAGGCCAATTAAGGATCTCTTTGCAAATTTTGCACCAAAACTTACAAACTTTAAATAAAATTATTTGGGGCATTTCATTCACAGTCGTCGTTTAGGTTTCTATTTGAAGTTTTTAAGTAACTTTTTCATTCGGGTACTACATACTTTGCAATATTAGCTTCCAAAGAAAAAAAGGTCTGCCCTACCCTGTAGCTTTTTTATCATAAAGTTTTAGATATCTGTAAAATAATCGCAATTACAAGGATTTATTAATACTTTCAACAAAAGATATTCAAACAAAATCGGTTCAGACATCTATATGGTAATGATAATGATACTGATCTGATGACCTACATGATGATTATCATTGTACGAAACCCTTACTCAATGCCTGTAAGATACACACTTCACTTAGCTAATTTTTTAACTATGAATTTTAAAACCAGATCACTTACATCCATGTAAATACCAACTTGAAAAAAAGTAGGTGGACCACTAACCATGAAAATCTATTGAAAGCCATTCAACAAGTGTAAAATAAACAAATCAAGATCTCAACTCCAAACAACACTAAATTAAAACATAGAAAGTTCGCAAAAATAAAACGGAAGGTAAAACGCGTAAGAAAGTGTTTCGACGGGTGATAGGGTAGGGCGGGATAAGGAATGGGGAGGGGGGTGGCCGACAATAGGTGTACAGATAACTTTCCTTCCATAGTAGAGTCAATACCGACCCTAGGGAGTTTTACCCTCGAGGCTCAGTCGCTTGGGAAAACTAGACCCAACAATATAGAAAAGGATAGAAGTATATCGCAAAGTTTAGAGGAAGCGGTGCATCCGACTGTATTTATGTATCAATAATACATAGGTGTCTAGAGGAAAAATGTCGAGGACGTGCACAGAGTGATATGTTGCGACTGTTAGTGAGAGAGGGATGGATGACATCAATTTGTCGTGTCGTGATGGGGCTTTATTTTGTTTCTCCATTTGCTATTTTTTTTCCGACCACCTTTCTTGTAAATTCGAGGTTGTAAAATAGGCAAATGTAGTTTGTAAATAAAAAATGAATGTTTGAAAACGTGGCACTGAATTAATTTACAGTAAAATTTTTTGTTAGTATTAATTCAGAGTATTAATTCAGAGTAGTAGTATTGTTAGATTAATAAAGACAAGAAAAATGTTTGGTTTGGTCTCTAAATCCATTTTATGATTACAAAATCTATGAGGGTAGAGGTTAGGTACAACCTGCCACAGACTTTATTCCTCACTTTTTCTGTGCTTAAGGGATTCTTGATGAGGTCCCATTTCAAATAACAAAAACAAAAAATTTATATCAAAATATTTTACCTATAGTTTTAAGAAACTACTAGGTCAGTTTTTACACACTTTAACTTAGGGTTCCGTAGAATACAAATTATTGCGGATATCTAAAAACCTTATGAACAGAATTTGGTTAGAAAATTTTTGTTCAAGTGTTATATGAATTTCTGTAGTTGTATTTTTATATAGATTTTTTGGATACCTACTCGTTGAAAAATTTCAGGAGCACACTAAATTTTCTTTTAAAAACTTGACTTGTAATTACTTTGGAAGCTTATATCTTGCAAAATATGCACTTCAAAGAATTACCTAAGAGAGGACATAAAGGGGAAATTGCCCATCGTAGAATTGTATTTTGAGTGAGTAAATTACGTCCAAATAAATATAAAAAAAACATATAGAAAAAATATAGCAAAAACATGATTTAAATTTGAATTTGAATAAAAAAATTTGAAAACACAAATTTACCTGTAATTTTTGCCATTTTTTGATTTATGTTGGCACATAATAATTGAGCTAAAATTTCATATTATTAAATGAACTTTGCTTAATATGAAACCTAGGGCTGTTATTAACAAATTTATTATAAAATTAATAATGTAAGAGTTATTAATATTTAATGCTTTTCGCCCAAACTACGTTCATATTCTGCGTTGTAAAATTTTTCTAGCTTTATATAATCTTAAAGACCTGCATATAATATGACGCACTATGTACGCAATATGACCTGTATTCAAGCATAATATAATGCGGTGCGTTAAATTTTTTATCTATTATTTCTATGTATGCCAAGGATTCACCTACATCTTATAACACAAATATATCTACCCTTACTTTTTAACTTAAGTTAATTATAAAACTGTATTGCGATTTACATGAGACACCTGCTTATAAAATATCATAAAAATGGATGAAAAGATGGCAAAATTATTAAAAAGTGTAAACATAAATTTAATGGAACCAAGTTACTATATATTTTATTGCTTTGACCTTTTAAGTGTTTACAAAATCTGGCGCCTGAAATCTAAGAGTTGAAAACTAAGTAGAACAATACTAATAAAACCGTTAAGAAGCCGTATCGCAGCATCATCCGGCCGTGTCAACGAGCAAAGGCGCAAAGAAAATTGAGTGAAAGTCGAGTTAAAGTATTAAAAGTTTTCAGCGATCTTTGTGAAGAAGCGAGCGATGAGGCGATGGCGGCGGCAGCGGCGGCGTGGCGGTAGTACGACGCAAACGTATAGAGAGGGGCTTGTGTCGATAAATATCGATATCAATATTATTTATTACTTTCATGTATTTTGGTTTGGTTCATGGTTTTTTTATCAATGTGTGGCAATGAATGGGAAAGCGACTTAGATAATTGTTAAACAACAGATATTTTTTCATTTCTTTCTATCTATCACGATCGCAAGCTACAAGTTGGTATTATTAGTAAATTACACTAATATTTTAAAGGCGGAAGTTTGTGACTATATGTTAATTACTTCTTCACGCTCAAACGGCTGGACTAATTTTGATGAATATTGGTAGCTGTCACCCTGCATTAATACAAAGGCTACTTCTTATCCCAAAAAAATCAAAAATTCCCTCAGAAATAACTGTAACCAAACTTAGAAAAACTATAGCTTGCGTATAGCAAACTTCATTAGTATAATTAAGGAGCACCACGCCGATGACCAAATTTAGAGCGGGTCGAGCCGCGAACAAAATTTATTAATTATCAGCTATCCCATTAATATTATAAATGCGAAAGTTTGGATGTTCGATAGTTTGTTACTCAATCATGCTTCAACTACGGATGGATCAGGAACCGCTGAACTGATTTAGTTGAAATTTGGTATGGAGATAGTTTGAGTTCCAGGAAGGACATAGGCTAATTTTTATCCCGAAAAATTCAATAGTTCATGCGGGAATAACTATAACGTTTGTTACTCAATACTGCCGCAACAGAGCATCAAATTGAGCTGAAATTTTCCACAGAGATAGTTGAAGATACAGAGAAACAAATTATTATATCTCGGAAAGTTAAAAGTTCCCGCAAGAGCTGCAGCTATAGCTTGCTATAACAAACTTCTTTAGTATAATCAAGGCGTTGCCGTAAGAATCCTTCGTCGATAACCAAATTTAGAGCGGGCAGAACCGCTGACAAAAGCTAGTTTACCTATAAAAATGCCCATAATTTTAACTCTTAAGCACCTAATGAGTTCCTTATTCCTTGATGAATTAATTATATTTTGTTTGTTAGGAACAGTTTCTGAAGTCCTAATGGACGAAATTATATAGGGCATCAGTGAAACAATAAAACGAATATTGTCTCCGTCCAATAACATCCGAATAATAACAATAGGCAAAATTTTTCACCCGTAACTTACAGTAGAATAAAATAAGTTAATACCGTTAGAGTTTTATAACCACGATAGTTGACAGTTAGCAATAAGTCTGACCGTATTATGATGCAAGTATTTGTATCTTGTCAATATCTACATATATGTGTTATGAAATAAGAGAGCATCGTAAGCACGCCTTAGGAATCGCCAGAATACACTGATGTCATTATTTTATGAAATTTAAGTGTTTTTATTTCCTTAGGAGTAAGTTGGTGTTATATTTTACGTACATAATTTTGTTTGTGCATCTAAGTTTAAATAAAACAAAAAATTGTATATCGACAAAAAAACAACGACACTAGCTTCCTAACACGATGTAAGTTAATAATGTAATAGAATTAAGAGGGAAATCTGTTGAACTCAGCCAGAGCGAGTCGCGACTTAATTGTAGCACTTTGTTTGAGCGTCTTACATCCAGAACGAAACGCATACCAGTTACAACTGTTAGTAACACACACGTTTAAAAAACTGTATATTACAAGTAACTGTAAACTGTAAATTACATTAGAAAAGCCTACCAAGTGCAAGACGTACTTGAACAATTCATGTTACTTAGGTGCTTTATTCGTGTTTCGTGACACTTAACTATTTTTGTATTCACCTGCTTGTTGCTAACAAGATAGGTACAACAAAAAAAATGTGTTTTTTTTAATGTAATAAGGAAATAAATATAACACTTCATAGGTGACTGCTATATCAAAATCATTTTGGTATAGTGGTATTAAATGGCTTTCTAAGTTTTAATTCTACATATTATCTTTGATTCAACTTAAAAACTTAACAATTTCGCAATATGACAAACTATAAGAATAGTGTCGTATTTCGATTTTACTACGGAACGCTAAAATAGACAACTAGAGTTAGGCGATGGAGAACAGTGTATGTAGGTACATATACAGTAATTATATTAAATTTAGTATAATATCACCGTCACGTCTGTTTATCTGTGTACGATTTTCTTCGCAAGCAAATGAACGGATTTTATTCGGGTTTAATTGGTCTAATAATCGGCCAGTTAAAAAGTTAATAATTAAATATACGAATATTGTTTTAAACAAAAAAATCGATGATTTAGGTCGATTTATAGATTTTTATGAACAAGACAGTCACATACTCTACATTAAAATAAATCAAAATGCTGGTTTAAAATTGCAATAACTCCTAAACTACTTAAGTAGCTAATACATCATCGCAGTGCTTAGATATCTCTATCTGTAGGAAGCCTCGTACAAGCATGGCCAAGTTATACGCCAAGGTTAGTCGCGGAAATGAAACCCCGGATAGATCAGAAAAGAAACACAAAAATAATAGCCATTTCCAGACTGCGATACAAGTACCCGGGTCATGAACATAATAATTTTCGGGGTTTTTAGTTTTTATCGCAAAACTTTTCTCGCCGCGGTAAAGTTGTAAATTTCACTTTTTGTACCAATGATATTTGAAACAAACTTTTGAGCACTAGTTGGAGTTCCGTCGAGGCGTCAGAAAATTTACCGTTTTCTGCACATACATTTGAATGCATTTATTAATACCCATGTAAAGTTTTGTTTCGAACCAGTTATATTTAACTTACATCGTATGCCACTCTGACTTTGTCGAAATGGCTTCTATTCCTAACATCTCCTAAAAGTTTATTTCGTTTATGAACTAGTGCAGCTGCATTAATACTGTATCTATATTCCATTTTACACAGAATAGTGCGCAATATTTTGTAATTTGGTTTTAGAAAACCATACTTCCATAAAAAATATATTTAATATTATAGATGCGAAAGTTTATTATTATTTTATATATGCTACCTGCTGCCCGCGACGTGAACGCTATACAGCACCAAAAATACCTACAAATTCATCTTTTAAAATAACATTTATTTACCCGTTTCTTCTTTACATTTCATATCTACAGGAAGTGCAGTAACAGAGGGAGACTGTCTTTTGTAAAATTGACCTTCAAAAAGTGCTGGTTATCAGCCTGCTTTGAATAAATGACTCTATGGTGATTCTGCTGAATTAAGTCATAAGTTGTGACTGAAGCAGATGGAGAAAATAATGAATAAAGAATACAGAATAGGGTAAAAATACATACTTATAGGATAAACAACATTAGTGGTTTGGCTCTCTGCAGCCAAAATGTAAAGTTTTCTAGGCATTTTGATTATTTTAAGTTTGAAAGATAACAGATAATAATTTACACACTGAGAATTTACACCCATATAATGATATCTAAGCAGTAGTCCGATTGAAGTACATATTTATTTATATTTCAGGAAAATGTTTTCACGTTAAATTCGACCAAGCACTCGATAACTTATAGCAACGCAGGTAACTCTAGTTTCTATAGGTTGAGGCGGCGACATCTGTGTGCCTAGTGTGAGTTTCTAACGCAACTATCGCGTTCGCGTCAACAAAAAACTTTTTTTTTAATACGTCATAAATAGTAAACCGCAATTTACCTTTCATTCAATCAACTCAAATATAAAAATATTTTTGTTTGTGTTTGTAGTTTACATAAATGGTAAATGGTACGGAACCCTCGGTGCGCGAGTCCAACTCGCACTTGACCGGTTTTTCTAATTAATTGTCCACCCTTGCATGTCTGCATGTTTTTTCGGTTTTGTAATAAAATGTTCATTTTTTGAAAAAGAAAACCTTTAATAATGGAAACTCTTATTTAATAATACGTCATAGAGTAAATGCTTAAATTGGTTAGTTCTTACTTGTCATTTATATAACAAAAAAAATACAAATAAATTGTTTTTTACACTAGTGGTAATACATACATACTGGTGTTTCTAATTATATGTCTACCACTGTATATACAGGATGAAAACGCTACGTGATTTCACTCGATTATTTCTAAACCATACACGATATCGAAATACTAATTATTGATCCTGAAAACTGAACTGAACTGGTTTATAAAGTTCTGTGCGTGTATCTACTATATATCACAATTATTGATACAGTGGTCTGCATTGTGGTCAACAGGGGCTGCAATACAAAATGACTCTTACATAGTTTAAACAGTACCCAGCTCAGCCACTTTCAACATTACGATTGATGCCTGTATTATTCTGAAAAAAATTTTTTAATCAAAAAACAAGAGTTTTCAAGATTAGCAAGCAAATAGATACGATGCTCACGCATCACCGATTGCCATAGGCAGGAAATTCATCCTCACGCCTTAGAACCTTAATGGTCATGTATAGTGAGGTTTCAGAGTAACTTTCTCCCGGGAACGCCTTCGTCGTGAAATAAACTCCCTGCCAAGGTTTTCTCAAAGGATTACCGTATGGAGTTCTTCAAGAAAGAAGTTATTAGATTTTTAAAGGGTGAGCAACATGCGAGTGTTGTCACTGGTGTTGCAAGCACCCATAACTTGCGATAACCACTTACCTTCAGGCGGACCGTTACCTCGTTTGCCTCGTTAGTGGTATTAAGAAACATAATAAGCACAAAAGTATTTTACCTACTTAGAAAGTAGATTAGGCGAGAACATACTATGCAATGAATCTGAAAATGTGTCCGTAAGTAAACATTACTTAGCTCCAACAAGCGTTATCATTTACAATATTTTAGTAACTTCAAGAAAAAACCCAAATAGTATCTATCATATAACAAAACCTTGCAATATTTATTATTATGTAAATTTCTTCTAACAATATTTTGAAACAGTTAAGGTACTGCAGAGGTTACGACCTCTCGGTAGGTTATAGGGAGTAGAAAGACTAGCGAATGTTAAATCGTAGTAAATATTTCATCGTGATATTACGGAGCTGTAAGGGACAGTGTCAGATATTATAAATACAAACAATCGGAACGCCGGGTAATTTTTTTTTTCACTAGTTTGATTATACCCGGAAAGTCTTGCTAATTTTGAGGGAAGAATTAAAGGATCACCCAGCATATAAAATAGCAAATAGCACCTAGTGTGGTACTGTGTAGCCCGTAAATGATTGAAATTTCAGGCATTCCTATGCATATTAAATTGGCTATGTTCCGCCGCGGATATGTTAATTCGTAGAACCGAAAATTGTACATCAAGAACGAAGGAAGATAATATAATAGGATGACCAGATGGACAAAGATGATAAAGGATACCGCATAATACGCGAAAGTTAAGTGATCATTATAATTATAATAAACTTTACTTAGTTGTTAGGATAGGAATATTAAATGTTATTTGCATATGATTATAAAATAACATAAATAAAATACAAAAGAGCTACCTAATATTTTTGTTTCACTCTGAACGATCCCGTACCTAAAGGTATTATAAAAAAAACTCCAATAACTTTTTAGAGCTATTGGTGAAAATAGAAGCCATTTTACACAAAGTTAGAGTGGCATACGATGTAAGTTAAATATAACTGATTCGAAACAAACTTTTAACTGTACATAAGGTATTAATAAATGCAATCAAATGTGCACACAATGGAAACTTTTGTGATGCCTCAACGGGATGCCAACTAGTACTCAAAAGTTTGTTTCAAACATCATTGGTACAAAAAGCGCAATTTTAAGCTTTGCCGCTGCGAGAAATGTTTTACGATAAAAACGAAAAACCTTGGAAATTTTTATGTTCATGCGTAACGTTCTCGTATTACGGTCTTAAAAAGGCTCTTATGATTTTGACGTATAATTGATGAATCTTACGTCTTACGTGATGATTCGAAATTCGTGTACTTTTGTCGCATTCGTAGGGATTAATTTAGGCAGCCTGAAATATTTGCCTATGACAATACAGAATATGCGCTTTTATAGAGAACTAGTTGTAATTGTGACTTTGTGCACGTGATCTTAGATTTATTTTCACAGGGTGAAATTTAATAAAAGTACCTAAACTATTAATTCCTCTTGTAAACTACCTAAACCAAGGTTCTAAATATTTTTTGTCGAAATTATTCAAATTATACAAGTCTCTATAATTAAAACACAACAATTAAGAATTAGGGGAAGTGAGAGACAATGAACTAGTCTGCCTCGCATTTAGGTGGGTGGAGGTTAGAGCCGGGCGTGTACCAATAAGTATCTTTCTGAATTTCTCAATTACATTGTTTGTTCACAACACTGGCTTTCTGGTGAAGAAAAACCGAAAAGAAACCTGCATACGTCAAAAAAAACGTACTTATGTGAAGTCCACAAGTCCAAGGCCCAAATCGCCCACGTCCAAGGTGAGATATTTGTTAAGATGAACCGGTGTATATTAGCATACACCAATTATGCCGATGTATTTCCGAAATATTTTAGTTCTTTTGACTAAATTGGACATTCACCGGTGCATGTTAACTCACACCACCATGATTTGGTTAATCTTAGTTACAACAATGATAATATTATGTAATGTTAATTATGCCACAACTGTAGGCCATGTTTTAATAAATCCTCATCCTAATTAATTTTTATATAAGTAGTGAATCCTTAACCTTCCTTCTTATAGTTACAGTATTTACCAAGTAGGTAATCTTTGAGTGACTTAAGTATGATTATTAAACAGTTTCAATTCTAATAAGTCTCATAGCTATTAACAATTATGTCCCTCAAAAAACACATTGCGAGAACGGATCTGAAACTAGCATCCTGAAACTAAACATACATACGAGGATTTCGTACATTCAGTAAATCGTCTTGGTGTATGTTATCATCCCCCGGTGTACGATCGAAACAATAAACGAAAGGAAAAAAAACGGTCTTTCACCAGCAAACTTGGTGGTTGACAACATACGCCGGTGAAACTTAAGATTTTTAGCACTTCCGACATTTACAGTCATATTTCATTTCCTTTTGCTTAAAATATTAACGTTCTTTCTTCTTCCCGGGGCGGGTAGTTTTTTTGTGTTTGTTGAGTAGAATCTGATCTATCAGGATATGTTGCTAAACCTCTTTATTAGTGTTTTGCACACTGTCATTGCTCTAATTGCTCTAACGATCAGATATTCATTGATACATTTGTGTTTGTCTTGAGTCTGGGTGTAATTATGTATGATATGTATGTATTTACAAAAAAAAGTAATATATGTAAATGTATCCGTTGTCTGGTATCCATGACACAAGCTTTGCTTACTTTGGGCCAAACGGCGCTGTGTGTAATGTCCAAATATATTTATTTATTATTTATATTAATTTTTGTTTTTCGATGATTCAGCTATTTCAAATAAGATGTTGACACTATGTGATGTCTATATTAATGTCTAATTATTCATGTTAGAAGAATTTAAATTTTTTAAAATTTGTTGTTTCATCTATCACAATTTTTTTTTTACGGATTAGTAAATTCTTACGCAGGGTTCAATTTCGGTCAGAAAGATGGGATAGGATATTAACGGACACAAACTCAATACGTCTATAATTTTGGGACAAGGGAGCTCACGAAAAGAAAAGTCACCAACATTCCGGACTCGGAGATTCGAGAGAAAAATGTGTGCATGTAGGTCTTAATTCTTGAATCAAACCACCTGAGACTATTTGCATATACTCTGCCTTCTCTTGATTACTCCCTGTCTGTCAGACCCGAAATTGTGGCTGGTATTACTATTTTATCGCTTAGGGTTCATTCTGACTTTTTTCTTTTGGCTCAGCTCTTTCAGGGTAGCGTGATGTTAAATGACCTAAAACCTTCCTCAAGAATTAGGCTATCAAATGCAAATAGAATTTTGTAGGTTTAGAAATTACTGCGTTCAAACAAAAAACAAACAAAGATCAAACTATTTACTTTTATTACATTAGTATAGATTTAACTAAATCCTCAATAAAGGTATAGTAAAAACTCCAATACAAATGGCAGAAGCACAAATACATTATTACAAAAATTGCACAATACTTTACCAAGTAAAATATAAGTTTTAAATTAAACTAGAAATGACCTTTGGTTTTATTTCCACAAATCTATCAAACGAAAGCTATATAAGTACATAAATTTTGCAATTAACTTCTAAATAATTAATGGTGTAAATATGGTAGCTTAATGTCCTGTGGTTTCTAAGTTTATTAAAAACTAGCTTATGCCAGCGACTCCGCCCGCTCTAAACTTAGCAGTATTTTACGAAAACGTGTTAAGAATTGTGCAGCGAAGGGTCATAAATAGCGAATTATGAAGAAATAAGCAGGTCATGACGCGCAATTCTGAAGGATGCACACTTGCAAATTTTTTTAAAAAATCTATACAAAAAATAACTTTGACCGCTGATTTCTGCATTCCATTTGGGTGTAAGAGGATGCATCTTCATCCATTAAAATCTTTTTGTACGCAAAAAAGACATGATCCAGAGAACTAAAAAAATACCTTAATTTAAAGCCTAATTTAATTAGAAAAGAGGCTTAAACGGTTATGGAAAATCTTTTTCATAAATTTTTGGCTTCTGTTTACTTTCCTCACATTCAAAATGAAAAGTAGAGTGTTTAATTCGGGTGAAAAGCCCATTTCAGCTTTAAACTATTGGCCAAAATATCTCGTCAGAAATGGTTTTTCCCGTTGTTAACAATCTACTATTATTTACTCACATAGTATGGTTAAAGTGTTCGATCAAGCTAGCATTAGTGATTTCCCCACAAACATTTCATTTCCGAACTGCCAAATGCAGCCCGATTTATCCATAATACACGGAAGCGACAGAGCCATTCGTTTTCGATTTTCGCGCATCCCTTATCAAGATCGCCTAGAGTTTTATGGGTCTAATCACGTGAGCCGCAAATTGGACCCGAGTGGGCAATTTTCTAACCTGGCCGATTATAGGATTACAGATAATTAGCTATTACCGATATATGGTAACGTTTAATGTAATTTTACATGAGTACCTAAGCGTTCGCGGATGTTTATTAGTTTAGCGCCTACTCTAACTATAAATGTAGGTTTGTAAAAGTTAAGAGTTTGAGGTGAAACAACTCCTAGTTAACAGATTAAATTTATTAATAAAACTGTAAACTTTTTGAGCTTTTTTCGCTTTGATGATAGGATCAATTTTAGAATCCTTCGGTTACTTGGTATTCAATATGGACACTGGCGCCAAATGACAGCTTTGCTTTTTTTCAGGTACGTTCGGAATTTGCATCCCGCCAATTTACAAATTCTTAGAACTTAAACTATATGTAGGTATTTTAATTTATGTATCGTTGTGATGTTTTAATAATTGAACGAATTACAATATGTGATCTATGTAATAAAAGAAAAACGGAATATAATTTTTATTTTACTAGTATCAAAAGTAAGAATAAAGTGTACCAACGGATAGTTAATCGTATCCTAAAATACGTGATACGTTGTAAAGACAAACAGCGTATCTTAACGTTTTATTGTGTTTTTTAGTGAAATTTAAAAAAAAACCTTCCGCAAACTTAGCAATAAATTGGGCTTTTAATTTTGCAATAAACGATTACAGATTTTTAAAGACTTTCTGATGAAAGTTTTTCTGAGTGAGTGATATGAAATAATTACTTTTGTGCTGTAATAAACTTAATGTAACTTAAATGTATTAATTCACTAGCTTAATATCTTTACGTAATTGCATGCCTTCGTAAATAAAACTGTTAAAAGGATACGATTCGCGGCGCCTCGCAGCGGGCTTCATACAAACGAATTTCTCATTTGTTTTTGACATTTACTGATCAATCAATGTGAAATTTCTTATACCTACCTACCTATATGTCTGTGGTTTTCGAAAATCTTGTAAAAAAGAAATCTTTTTTAAAACCATTTGTATGAAAAACTAGAATTCTTTATAACTTTTGAACTTTAAATTTTAATAGAAAACTGGCACACTGCAGACCTAGATATTTATTACTAGAACATGTCTTCAAAATTTTGTGGTGTTTAATCAGCAAGTGCCAAAAATAAGAAAGAAATTATTTTGTATGAAACACGCTGAGACGTGCTCTGAATCGAATTCTCTTAAGGCTATAGCATACCTAAGCAAAAGCGTACCGCTTCGACCAGTGTGCAAAGACAAATAACACTATATTGGAGCATACAAAGAGACAAAATACCACGTACAATAGGCGCTAGCACGAGACCGCACGTTAAAAATTTCGATTATCTCGGTTTTTTGTCTTTATAAAATTCAAATATTTATTTAGAACTATGAAATAAACAAATTCACTTCGTAATATTAATGTATATTTTATAAAATAAGAATCAAAAGAATGTCACTCTCAGCTTTTCAAACAATATGAATTAAAACCCAAAATTAGAGTATCAGAATATTTTTTTCTACCTGTTTTAATAGCAAAATTATTCGTATTAGCAAAATCACTTTATTAAGGTTTGAACTATAACATATATTTTTTTACGTTAAAAAGTATACTCAGGAATGTAACAAAATTAATCAAATTTAGGTATGCCACCACCTTAAACAGATAAAGTGATTAAATGTAGGAAATGTCATCAGATTAGGTACACTAGTTTGGGAAATGTTGAGAAAATATGTATGAGAATTACTTTGTTGGATCATTACATGCAAATGAGCAAATGGAAATTGAAATGAGACATAATAGACTATAAAAAAAAACATTGCAAGAAATTGCGAAAAAACCCCTGTACTAGAGTAAAAGTTAAGGTGCCTCTCAGAGGCACGCGATATTTGTGTCCGTGGTTTATGAGTTGGTCCCGTAATAAATGTGTAATATTACCCTTGAAATACTTCGAACTAATTTTATTAGGTATATATCCCAAAACCTTTTTATTAATTAGCTCTAAAACACTTTGTTTAAAGTTTGATGACTCGTTATGTTAACATAAAGTCGGTAATAAAATGTCTTTATTTTGTAAGAAACTGTTGAAAATGTTCTATATTTCATTGAACATCCTGTATCTTTAAATGGTAGTTTTTAACGTCCAATACAGTTATGCTCTAACTCTATGTTAGTAATTTTGTTTCCGCAAATTTGATCAACCTCCATTTTGAAACTTGATAATTTTTGAAGCTCATAATTTATTTCTACGAACACTAGTGTTTACATAAGCGAATCATAGTTTAAATGATTAAACTACACGAAACGTCACTAAAATTATATTTACAACAATAATACAGAAAAGGTTTGGTTTCAACCAATAGTCGACTGAAAGAGAATTAAATCCTGCATTTTTCAATGTAATGCTAACTTAATTAAATTTGTGAAAGTCTGTTAGTTTATTGTTGCTTAATCTCGCATTTGGCACAACGATTGATAAAAAGACAAAAAAGGACATTGTCTACTTTCGTCCCGGAAAATTTAGATGTTATGGTAGAAATAACTTAAACTGAATTCCACATGGACGAAAGAAGCTTGCAATTAGAAATAAAATGAAAAACCAAAAATGTCTAATGTGAAATCGTTGTTTAAACATTGAAGCGCGCAATAGATAGATTCACTATCTCTGATTAATATCAAAATACTAATATCATAGCGTAAACATTTCTGTTATTAATACGTCAAGACAGAGCAATCGTAAGGTGCTGTTTGCGGTGAGACAGGGGCGAGCGCTCTCGTCTAACCTATGCATTCACAAATGGCATTTGGAAGTGTCCAGCCACTCAGTACATTTAGTCACGGCGCCATGAATGTCTAGACATTGTCGGAATTTTCTTCAACATCAAAGGCGATGGCCGACTGTATGAATGAAATAAATTTTTAGTCTGTGCTAATGTGCTAATATTAGGTGCATTTCTTTGACGGCATTGAGAGCTATGACATCGCATAGGCATTGAAATCGTTCTGTTCACCAAGTGTAAACAAACAATATGGCCGTTTACTATTTGACAACGCATCCTCTTCCTCCCAAGTATGTGCAGCCAATGCGTTGAATGCGGTCCAGACGTCATAGCGCAATCATTGTTGGTCAACAGAACGATCGAATGTGAGCATAGACAGCATTGAGCCCCTACTATTAACGCGAATGTGATTTTGTTTTTCTTTTCTTATTACGCCGGAATGCATACTTACGGGAGTAACTAGTTACTTTTATAAATTTATATGATATATTTTTAAAATGTATATAATAGCTATAAATATTCGTGATTTTATATAAAAACCAACAATTACCAAAACTTTTGTAAAAAAGTAAAAACTTAGTAACTACTTTAGTAAGCAAAATCTTATCTAGGAAAATCAAACTAATGAAAATTTAATTTAACGAAAGTTTATTGTTTGGTTCTGACTCAAAATTAGTCACTTAAATAAGTTTAGGAGATAGTTATTAAAACCTAATAGTTTTATTTAATTTTCCGCCCCTTAGTTTCTTTTTCGTCATCTATCCACGCCAGGAAATTCTGAACCGGCAACCTTTTTTAAACTTCTAATTTCTCACATAGGTGGCTCAAAACTACACGCAAAAATCTTATCTGAGGTAAAACTGTTGTCTTAAATTTTTGTATTGTTGAAAACGCAATTTCTATAGTAAGGGTTTCGTCTTATTGTGTCCATAACTACATCTACCTATGTATAACCGTATTTAATTAAACGTAACTAAACACGACCAATGTGAAAAAAAAAACTTCACCTTGCGTTAGATCTTATAAACGACAATTTCAATAAAAAAAACCAAAATACTAAGGCTTTACACATTCATCAAACGTCAACAATATTGGTCATTGTAAATGATTTATGAAATAAATAAATATAATTATATGGAACAATGGAACTCTACATTGCGCGTGGTACAGACACGCACTTGATGGGGTTTTTATCCTTGTGCCAAACAACTTCTGTCATTGATTAGTTTCGTGGAAAATTCCTTGTAAAAGGCGGACGGAGTCGAGTTTCTTTATTAAAATTCGATTATAAGAAATGATTACGAGTTAATGTTAGTTTAATTCCAAGGTAAATAATTTAAACCAAAAATAAAGAATTGTTTAACGAACAACTCCCAGAATATGTCTACTTAAATGGCTGCCTCTCTTATAAAATGGGTAAGCTGCTTACTGCAGATCGATTTTGTTCATCGACAATATCATTAAATTGCGGACTTTTATATCATGCATAGCTCTATATAAAAGGAGATAAAAATTAAGTGTATACCTATAGGATTTTATGAAAATCAACCTTTTGTTTTTTTTTTTAATATTTAAATAATTAAATATTTAGATCTTTTGTCAAAGAGTGCTCTACTATTGAAATAATTTATTTGCTGTTCATAAAAATGTGTAATACCTCTAATCTAAATTTAATTACCTTTTTAAAAGTAGCTTAACGACTTAAAATTCTTTTAATGTTTTTTTCTTATTTTTTAATAGTTGAGCTCTTGCCAGCTCTTTTTGGCAGAAATTAACATTGTTTAATAGATTGTATCAGAAAAGTGTTTTCAGAAACTTTCTTGAATAAATATTATTCAATTTGATTAATTAAATATTATTGTTTACTTTTACAATACGAGTTTTAACATTACTAAAAATTTTAAAGACAAGATGTATTAGTAATAATATAAACTAGATATTTTTCTTTAAACGTTCTCTTATAACTATTAATAATATTAGTCCACTGCGAGAATAATGTAGGACACCTCTCAACAATTAATTTTATTCTGCTTATAGATTGTTTCTTAAAAAACTAATCCTACTTTAGCAAACAAATCTAACACTCAAACTTTCATGATACAAATTAATTTTTTGGGCAGCTTTACATCTGACTCACAGCGCCATCTAAAGGCAAATAAATCCAAATAGTTCAAGCTGCAATATCTAGATGTCGCTACACCTCTCAAGGGACTTGGATTCGAACCCAAATTCAGTAGACACCGTCTTGAAACAGAACAGAACGCCTTGAGAAAGAGAGAGAGCAATTCTCAAGGCTCTACTGCTTTTGGGGATACATACGTTATTGAATTCGTCCTTTTTGTTACTCAAGTGGGTGTGTTTCGAACGGCCAATGGGAGTGTCCTGTGACCACTCCTACCCAGTTTTTGATGCCTACAGGGAGTTGAAAGGAAAAAATGTTACCATCACGTTATTTTGAAAGTCGTTTGTAGAGACGTAATTGCTTCTTTATGGTAGGATTTTCGCTAAAGTTACGACGTAGACTTTAAAATCGTATTTGTCATTAGTCACCAAGGCATAAGTATTTGTATATTAAGTAAAAATTTAATCACTGCCCATTATAGGTAGATAGGTATTTATATTTCTGGTAGATAGATCTGCTAGACACTGAATTATATAGACTCACCTATTGGTACTTTACCATCTTATTTTTACAAGCCTTGGATATCTTACTCTACAGGGCGGGTAAACACTTGAAAAATAAAACAGTTTAGGTATTTGTGTTGTAGGTATGAGTTATAAATAAACTTGGATATGGAAATAAATAGGTATATAAAATTTTACTTCGTAAAAATAATATTTAATAATTGAAACATGAAAAAAGGCGAATATATCTACTAAAAATGAACAAAAATTTTTAAAACAAGTTGTATACACTTTAGGTATTGTACCTACATATTAGTCTGTACAACATATAGGGGAAATACTTCACTTATTGCGGTCAAAATATATGCATCATTAGTCCAGAGTATTTTTTGTTGGTATAATGTTAACTGAAGTCATGGGATAGCTTTATTTAGAGTCATCCGACTGCAGTATAAAAATCATACTAGTGAAAATACTTTAAATGAATGTTTTACTTAGTAAGATAAGTGAAAGTATTTCTCTTATATTATGTAACATAGTAATATGTACGTACCTACAATATGTTAAGTGCATAACTTGTATTAAATTTTAGTTTACTTTTTTTAAGCTTGCGACACCAAGATTATCACTTGCGCGTTGTCGTCCCTTCAAAAATCTAATAACTTCGTTCTTGGCAGGGAGCTCATCCCACAACCCATGTGTTCGCGGAAGGAAGTGTCTCTAAAACAACACTGTACGCGACCATTTAGGTTCTAAAGTGTGAGAATAATGAATTCCTTACCGATGGCGAGCGATGCGATGGTAGAAAGTAGCCGTGGGCATCTTTTGCAGAGGCAGTCATAATTTTTAATGTTTTAATACTTTGATTTTTATTGTATGGCTTTTATTAACAATGATTGTAATTTTAGGCAAAATACCTTTTTTTAAACCACTAAAGTGGCGAACAAGCTTACGGTCCGCCGTTAACGGTCACCTGTATTTATTTATATCTTCTATTTTTTCACTTTCTAATATCTTCTTATTTTGTTCTATGTAATTTTTTTCATTCAACGTTTCTTTAACTCCAAAATCGTAAATCAATACGGTCTGCATCCAATCTTTTATTAAAAGTTCCTTCTCATTCATTACATTTTAATGATAAGTCATTTACTATTACAGGTTAATATTTTGAGGAACTGCGGCTAAAAATTATTGTTTTGCCCTAAAGTACCTGTGTGCCAAACGGCTAAACTCTACATCGATTTGCGGTTTTTTTTTGCGTACACCTATAGGACTAACTAATTAAAGTGCATTATTTAACTAATTCTTAAACTCTGCTATCTTTTAAAGCTTATCCTCTTCTTGCGATATTTAATATCTTCTATCTGCTACATTTTTGTTCAAGAAAGTGTATGTATGTATTTGTAAGTATTAATTTATTTATGTATATTTACTTCGTATGTAATTTGTATGTTAGTATATATTAAACAATAATATTTATTTAACTTTGTATATAATGTTGTAATTTTAATGATACAAGTGCACCACCTACCCAACTCTTTATTTAAATTTTCCTTTAGCCATAGGTTGTGTGGCAGAAATCGCTTTTGGCGATAACACCGCCTATTGTACATTGCATCTTATAATTAGTATAACTTAGCTTAAGTTATTTGTTTGGTGAAAAATAAAGAATATTTATTATTATTATTAATATCAACAAAGTTTTTAATATTTTGTGCAAAAAATTGATGTAGAGACTTCATTGGACTTGATGGCGTTGTAAGGATTTCGTTTAATTTGTTTTCATTCTCCTTAGAAGAAGGAAGTCAACTCAATTGAGATTTCTCTCATTTTCTTTCTTTACTGGTGATGCGCATGACATAGTTTGAATTGGCTTATACATGGTTATATCTATGTATGGTACAAAAAACCATGATATATAAAGATTTCATATCACAGTCTGTAGACTTAATAAATGTAATGAAATTATTTATGAATTATTTTATTTCAAGTCTAGGTATTACACGCGTCACACGTTTTTCGTTGTAAATCTCATAAATTGTTTATAATGAACGTTGTATAAATTTCAAAATCATAGTTTATCAAGACATATTATCTTTATGTGTCTAGGAAAAATATTTTTTATTTTAAGTCCATTTATGAAAACGTGGTATGCATTTGTAATAAAAAAATATTGATCTAAAAGCCGTCCAAGACTCTAGCAATAGCAATAGGTGATTACAAAAGTTATAAAATGCCAAAGTTGAAAATTCAATAGCGAAACCAGTTAACGTCAAAAACTCTATCAGTGCCCCTATCCCCTCAAGTTATACATATTCAATGTTTTCCTAAAAAGACACTCCGTTTTTTTTTAAGGGTTAAATCTTTTAAAATTGCTTTTTTCGGCAAAGCACCCAATGTGCTTCACCAAAAATATAAAATGCCAAAGTTGAAAAGTCAATACTTAGGGGTGCAATAGCTAAACCAGTTAAAGATCTCATTTATGAAACTAGGATTAAAATAATTGGATCCATGCGCAATGCAGAATATCATTAACATCGATATATGGGTCGGTTATAAATAAGTATACCTATTCAAGTTCTCGGCGGCTCCTGTCGTATGCAAAACATATTGATGGATACCCACCGTGTCCCTGGGAATAGAGACGTCTCAACACGGCTTAGCACTTTTAAGGGAACCCAACACGGTTCCATCTACAAGTTTAAAATAGAAGCAACTACGTGAGTGCTTTTTAGTCGTAAGTTTAAAATGAGTCATATATATACCTTTTAGTAAAATATGCACTTATGTTTTCAGTTTTTCTCATATATAGGTACCTACTTTTTAATTCTGTTGTTTTTTTTAAATAAGATATGGAAATTCTAATACTTACAAACTTAGCAAAGTTATTCATGCAATGCTTTAAATCATTTTTTTAAGCTTTTTGTAACGTCTATCTGTTCTTAGTTTTTGAATCTATTAATTTCTAATGTAAATATAAACATATAATACAAAAAAAATTTAAATTAATGTTTATAATGTGTAAGGATTGAACCCACGCCCCTAGGTTTAGCAGGCAGGTCATTACCCACTGAGCCATACGGAGCCGCATAGGCAACTTATGCGTTCCCAGTATAAATAAATCTTAACTGTTAGTTTTTTTATAGAATTAAGAAACTAAGATATTTCGTCAATGATCTATCTTCGTAGACTGAAGATGGTACTTCAGCTAGTATCATCTCAATAGCTTAACCGGCAGAGCACAAAGACGAATTCTAAGAGTTGCTGGTTCAAGTCCTTGAGTTCAAATCTATCGACAGTCTTTTTTCTATGGAATTAAAGATATTTGTTTATGTTTACAATTTAGCCGAACAAAATTATGGTGGCAGTAGGAACAATACGATTCCATTTTGAACTAGAAATACTTACTACTAATATTCTGGAAGGTATTACAGTTGTTTCAATAATTATATTAATGTTCCAATAGTAATAGAATACACGCTAACGAGTCAAAAGACGCACAAACTATAATTTTGGACACATTTATAATATTTTCATTTATCAGCTCACCCCTTTGAGACTCAACGTTATAATACCATGTGTTGGAGCAATTACTACCAATGGGCACACCACTACAATAGTCACAATAACAAGTGTGAAAATTTGACAAGTAATAAATTTAATTTCAACTTACTGTATGTTTGTATTGATGTTCAATGTACGGTGTAATAAGAAATAAGTTAGGGGTCGAATGAAGACAGGAGAAGCGAGTCAGACAATTTTACTGTAAGTCAAATTTGGGCGAGGAAATATTAATATTTTAAAAAGCATTTCGGACATATTGTTTAGTTTAATAGGTTACCTACTTACTAATAATTGGTAATAATAATCCTTATAATATTATAAATGTGAAAGTTTGTATGTCTGTATGGATGTTTGTTACTCAATCACGCTTCAACCACGGGACGGAACGGGATAAAACTTGGCATACATATAGGTTAGGTCCTGGAATAACATATAGGCTACTTTTTATCCCTATAAATTCAAAAGTTCCTGTGGGAATAACTATAACAGACTTAAACGAACTATTGCTGCACCTATAGTATGTTATAGCAATTCATTAGTATAACTAATTAATTAATTAATTAGAGTTAATTTTTTAATTGGCAAAGTCTTGTAATAAATAATAGTTGTGATATAAATAATGTTGTGCAGTAAATAAGAAACAATTAGCTTTTTATATAATATAATATAGAGGAAATATAATTATTTTTCAAATTATTGATTAGATCAAGCAAGAGCAGACAGACTCGTGTACTAAGGGTTCCGTATCAACACATATTACAAACCCTAATTCTTTGGTAAATACAAGATAGTTGACCTTACAAACTTCTTACGTCCAACTCAAATCTGTGAAATAACTGGCTTTAAAATACAGCAGAAACAAAAAAAAAGATAGAGTTGTTTATAAATTGGACATACAAACAGACAAGGTAGGTTTAGTATTAGCTAAATAGGGTCCTATCGGCACTCTTATAAACTAGAATAAATCTAAACCAGGAACCTAAAGGTATCATTCAAGCTGTTGAGTTTTGAAACCTAAATTTTCCCGCAATTATTTTATTCAAAACATGTATTTCACTGCAGTTTCCAGTATGCTTTAAAGCTAATCTGAGCATTCCATACCAACACGACGAATCGCATTTCCCTTTCATTCAAATGGAAATAATCAAAGCTTATCGTCTCCCAAAATCCCAGTCGTAAAGTAATGGAAAAGAAACATGCAAAATTCATTAATATATCCCGTTAACATCTAAACATTTACGACAGGTGAATACGTACGAGCGCGGAAACGTTCAAATTGAAATTCTCGCAGAAAGCAAACACATTTATCAGATTTTTTCTACTCTCAAAACATTTTTAGACATTATTCGTTAGTGTTTTTCTTTATATAATATATAAACTTGCTTTGTCCGCGGATCCACTCGCCCTGAATTCGGTTATGGGTGTAGGATATCAACGGCAACTCTATTATAGAAAAAAAGCGACTCTTGAAACTTGCTGTTTTCAAATCCTTTTCCAGGACTCAAACTATCTCCATGCCAAATTTCATCTTATTCGGTACTGCGGTTAAAGCGTGAAGAGGTAACAGACACAGAGTTATACTTTCGCATTTATAATAATTGTATGGATTATAGCTCTCGCGTTTTAACTTTACACCGTGTCGCGTCGTTTCAAATAGTGGAACGCTTAATAAACTTTTAAAGGGTTCATTTGGGCTGAATTTTTAAACAAAAGTCTATGTATACCGATTTTCATGAACATTTTACAGAAATAGCCGGATTACCATACAAAATTTTACTACCTATTTTACATGATTGATGATTGTTGATTTTCCAAAAGTGTGAAAACATTCGTAATTTTGAAGTACATGGCCAAATAATTTAAAATAAATTTCATGGATTTCGGACTTTCATACAAGCGTCCAACCCCCTTTTTACCGCCTTGCGGGCTAAATGTTGTGAAATCATTTCATAACCTAAATACAATTTTTCAACGCTATTAGTTCATGCAGTGCGAGGATCAATCAGTCAGGACCAGTCTTCATATATATGTTACATATTTCAATGGCGGATTTAAATTAAATAGAAAAACAACATGGTAAGGAGAAGATTAAAAACCAAAAAGAACGTTGGTATAAAAGTAATGCGATAAAATAAATTATACTTCTATTTTCTTATCTAAGGAGCAGTACGGTCTACTCTTTTGGAGTAGTTAGGAGAATGGCAAGACTGTTCCGACAAAGTCGCCTATTCTTCCAGAAAAAAATAAATTCAGTTGTAATAAAAAACATGGCCCATGTTTCTTCATGCGATAGGAGATTTGCCAAAGACACAAAAGATCAACTTTAACTCATTTTAGACCATAAAGCTAAAAATTGTTTGAAACTTGCAAATAAAGATACAAAAGTAAACAACACGATAACAGAAGTAACAGCTTGAATGTTTGTTTAAACTTGTCCAACAAAACCTCTAAACTCTATCCAATTCCGATTCTAAACGCCTCATTGATTTCAGAAAACTTCTAATGGCACAACTATAAACACAATCGTATTATACAATTATAAATTGAAATCAGACTGGCTGTGTGACTGGTGTACAATGCATCATGGTGTCAAACAGGGCATTGTAGCAGATGTATTACAACTTCATTTTATAGGAACCGTAATCGAGCTGGGACCAGTAACGATACGAATACGTTGGAAAAATATGGATAAGACATAATTATCAAGGAAATCAAAATACATAAAATCATAAAATTTTGATACTTGGTGTTTAATAAAATTACTACTAATAAATGAATACTGCAGCCTACATGAAATTATTTAGGTAGTTGAATATAATCTTTATGCAGGTTCTTATTAGATAAATTATTATCATCAAACATTGTTGTTTCTATTTATAAAAATATCATTTTAAAAATTAGATTTTTGGTTAACATAATTTAACGTTGATTAAACATCATCCCTATACGTTAGCAGGACGATTTCCAAAGTGTTTCGGTTCATTTAAGAAAAAACTATGTATCATTTATACAGTATAACTTTTTATATATTTTTTTATGTCATTATCCATATTAATATCAACATCACCCCTCGACCCTGAACCTAGGGCGCGTACGCACGTCGTGGCCCCGAATTGTGTAAAGTACGAAATAATTTCACGCATCACGTGTCCCGCTCCCGGATAATGACCCGGGAATCTCCTGAGTCATGCCCGGACCCGGCCAAAACAAATATAGTACCTTCTAATAAGAGAATGAATAAGTTTCCCTGAAGAAATCTTTGATTTAAAAAGAAATTGCTCAGCTATACAAGCATTAAAGCTATTGATGTAAATTCAAGTCATTTTGTATTTTATATACGACTATGAACCGAGTAATTTCGCCTTTTGGGCACCAGAAATGATCTTTGATTCTGCTGTAAAAGTTGATTTCGCGCACTTCAAAGTTATACTCCAATATGTAAGTCACACAACAAAATTCTAGTTATTTTTACTATTTTTTTTTTCATATATGATTGGGTATATTGTATTAATATCATCAAAAGTACTTACGATTAGACAGGACAGCGACCCAAACCTAATGTTTAATGTAGAAAGTTGAAATAAATACAGGGGCGAAAAAAAAGTTGTGTTTTCTTAGCAGTAGCGTTTAGTTTTTATAATTGTATTATTACTAAAAGTAAAATATGTCATCAAGTAAGAATATCTTACCGTGAGGGGCACAGAATATTGTTATATAATATTTTTTCGCGGGTAAAACAGCAAAGCACTATTTTTCCACGTTTTAACAGCAATCTAACATAATCTTAAATCTCGGTAATTCTCCTGCGATGTGAACAGGCGCGTTCGTTCTGGGATGTAGAATCATTATTTTCATTACTTTTGCCACCTGTCATCCGTTGTTTTAGCATTGGTATCAAACATATCAAAGTTTTAGTATCATCTGTGACAAACTGCCATGCGTTTGTTTACGATTTTTTTGTTATTTTTGTCACTTTTGCCACCGAAAAATGAAACTTTAGACCCATGTCTGGAAGTGGGGTTTTTGTGTTAAGCTGTCAAACTGCCTATACATATTCATTGTTTATGGTAGTGTGTGTGTGTGTATTTTATCGTACTGTGTGTACGTCAAGCGTTCGTTTTGCAAGTTTTGTAACCAAAAATTTTGTTAGTAACGTTTCAAAGCTAAACGAACGGTAGGTGTCGGTGGCAAAACTGGCGTTATTAAAAGTGTGAAAAGTATCATTCGTGGGAACTCTTAATCGCAGCACGAACGCGACCATAGTGTGTCATTAAATTAACTAACCTACAACACTTTATGATAATCTTTCCAAACGTTAATCAAAAAATAAACATATATAACAAACCTAATCCTTTTCATATTGTTAATCATTGTAGGTAATAGCTTAATTTTGTGGTTGGTTCTAAACCTTATACAAAACATTGTAACGTGGATTGCAGTAGCAGTTAAAGTTTCTTATTACCAATACTTATTCTGTCTGGAAATGCTTTAATATTTTTCTGAAATTAAACCTAACCGGGAAGTTTAATCATTCCATGCCAGAGAAAACCAATAAACTTCAATCTACAACACATATTTGAAGGAGTTCAAACAATTGATCCCTCAGCAATCATCCTATAGGTCGGCTTCACAGATTGTGTTGACAAAACCAATGAACATTCTTAATTATTTGCCCAGTGTGTGTAAACAATGACCCAAAACCACCGACTAATATAAGTAGACCCTTTTATAGTCTGTCGCAATACCCTTTTAGTAGCCTAACATGTGGTACGAAGGGAGGAAAAAGAGGCCAAAATAAACACTGGCCCCAAACTATTGTTTGACATACACCCAGTCTGTCTCAATTAAAAATATTGCTAACAAGATAAACAGTTGTCGCTACGAATATTTGGTTTTTAATTGGCAATTTGAACAGTAATACACCTATATATACATGCATTTATCTATTATTCCGTCTTTGCTGTTATTTAATTTCATAGAATGTTTTAACTACTTACTAAATGCGATTACTAGTTTTTAGAAAACGATGACGTCGTTGTTTTACGTTGACCAAAAATGTCATTTTATCTGTGGTAGTTTTTAATCGGAAATTTGAACAGTAATACACCTTATAAATACGCACGTTTTAGGGTTCTGTACCCAAAGGGTAAAAAACGGGACCCTATTACTAAGACTCCGCTGTCAGTCTGTCACCAGGCTGTATCTCATAAACCGTGATAGTTAGACAGTTGAAATGTATTTAGGTTAAGACAAAATATGTATTTAGGTTGCCGCGATAACAAAAAATAATAAAAAACAGAATTAAATAAATATTCACAGAATATTTAGTTAAATATTCACTTTAAAAATAAATAATGAAATTAAAATAAAACAAATATTTAAGGGGGGCTCCCATACAAAAAACGTAATTTTTTTGCCATTATTATAGATAATGGTACGGAATCCTTCGCGCGCGAATCCGACTCGCACTTTTTATGCAATTACTGATTACAAATCCTGTGAAGGTACACTACTACATTTTTTCTCTAGTTTTTCGACATCTCATTCAAAATTAATAATAGAAATATAAGTTTAGTGTATAACTCAACATATTCATTGCTTTCTGGTTCTTTTAGAGCTTGTATTGCATGTATATATAAACATTGTCAATAAAAAGCCGGGTGGCTAATAACTTTGGATAACAAGGGTACGCGACCAAAATCCGATGTGAAGTAGCACTCAATTTGCGTAAAGAGCTTCGTCCGGTTACCATTAGCCGCTCCAACGACACATTGCTATAAAAAGGGTTCATACTATTAGGGATGGTAAAATATAAATTCAGAATATATCGATAAATGTATAGTGATAAATAATATATTTTGAACTTTATTTGATTTGATGGTGTTTATTATCAAAGTATACTTATAAATAATTATGCCTCAAAAATTATAGTAAACTTAGTACTACAGCGTGACTACAGCATAGAACTGCTCATGTGATAGCCAATATTATTTAAACCTGTCTATGAGTTTGATATTTGTGTAAAAGAGTAATTTTTGGCGCAGGGTTGATTGGTCTAAAGACGAAGTGAAAAAGGCAACAGCTGAATCCCTTATATCACATCTAATAAGTAAATACAATAGCACAACCAATACAGAGGATATGTGTTGCTCGCTTCTCGAATAATGTCGAACTGTCGAGTCGGTCAAGTCTTGTAGCTATGCAAGCAACACAACCCCTTACCTCATGTATTCCCCTCTTGCACATGTCTAGCTATCGATATGCCTTGTATGGGTAAAAAATACGATGCCACTGCCTTGCAACAATATGTGTGCGTAAGCCAAGACAGATATGAGTTAAACAAAGAAAAAAATAACTATACTGCATACATCAACAATAAACAAATAAATAAGAACTGGTAAAATAAATCTAGAAATATCAGTACTTTAATAAGTAGATCAGTCCGCACGAGTTCTCTAAATAATAGTGTACGACCAAATAATACCTAACTTATACCTATTATTACACTTATAAACTTACGCTAGCTAATACTAGCTAAAGATCACTTCATCATCGGCTAGTGGAATCGTTAACAATTTGACTGTTAGTTATTAAACGGTTAAGTAGATCAATAATAGGTACATGACTTTTGAAAGTTATATTATTTTCAGGGCTAATGTAAGTATGTATTTGAGTTTTTTTTAGGCATAACTTCTAAACATCTGAATTTATGTGATATCGTTCGAATTTTAATATTGCCCCGGGTGAAATAGACTTGGCTGTGTCTTAATAAAATCTAGGGGTACCCAAATATTATAAATTATACTTGAAAATATTCACAAAAAAGCTTGCAGATTTTAAAACTGAACAACATCACAGTACTATTCTGCGTAGTTTCATTTAAAACTGGTAAATTTTGATGTAGTTTGTAGGTCACGATAGTTACTGTGATTTTATTTTTATATCACGTTTACAAAATTTCTTTATAGTTTTTATTTAATTTTTAACTATGTCATATCAATAAAAAAGCAATTTAATTTTAAAGATTGTCCATCCCTATTTTTATAATAACCCTCTTTTACATTATAAGGGAGATCGTATATTTTTATCTCCAATCGAAGATTTATCAAAATTAAAATATTTCCTATCCCATCAAATTTTGTATTAAAACATCAATAACTATTTCTTAAATAAAATTTTATCTTTTACATTCATTAGAGGGTATTGCCGCTTTGGTTTTTTTACTGTATTTTTAATTAATGAAAGCTTTTTACATTCATTACAAGGTATTGCCGCTTACGATTATTTGTTTTTTTTTATTAATGAAAGCTGCAAATAATCAGTGTTTTCAAGTACAAAAAATGTAGGTATCTAATGAATCTTTATAAATTGTGGTTTATAGGTTGTTGTTACAGTTACAGTCAAGTGGTCACTAGATTGAAAACGTCTGTTTATTTTCACTGGCTAGGCTGAACTATGGCCTAAACCTCCGACCTCTAAGATGAGGTTAACTAAAATAATAAACAACAATCATTTCATAGCAAAAGCTTGTTTTTGATATTAAGATCATTTTTTTAAATATTATATGTATTAACATCACAAACAAACTTTTCTGACCCGTTCGTCAAAAACTTACAACGACACTAGCGACCAAACAACCAAGATCAGAACGTCACAAAAGTTTGTTTTACTATCCGTAATAATAAATTATAATTGATGTATGAACCATCGGCCAAAGGTCTGGTGTCAACTCTGATTATGACCAAATTATTTTAAAGGGCTAGAGGGTTACTTTGCAACATTTGGTGTTCACCGTTTTATCAGTACACTCGCAGGACATTTTATAGTTATCTGCGGGTTTCATCTTTGGGGTCGTAAATTGGTCAGCGAAAGTCTTTCGGGGAAACCCCAATGTCAAGATGGAAAGCTTGTTATGCGAGTATTATGAGAAGGGTCATTCGGTAATCAAATTTAAGTCCCAAAATGTACTTTAGTTGTTATTTATAATGTGTACAAAATATACGACTTATTTGAATGTCAGATGTTGAATATTAGCAAGAAAATATTAATACTAAACGAAACAATAATAAAATTTGAGTTTTTACGGGAAACATTCAAAACTTATTATAATTTTGCCACAAAACTTTGCGAAAACGCGTTCAATAAATAAATAACTGACATACATTACCTAAACCTAGAGGACTGTGCATTGGCAAATGTTGTGCGCTACATACCTAGGTACTTATAAACATAAACGTAATGACCCGGCCAACAGTATCTTTAAATGGACGTAGCTTTTTGTTTTTGCGGTGTTAAAAATTAACACTACGATACGATATACCTACGCGAATTTAAAATGTTTCACGTAGTGTTCAAAAGTAATAACAGATGGCGCTATTTTTCCTATTACGAAAAATTTAACTTGTAAACAATCTATTGACAATATCTTTGCTTTTTATATTAATACCTATAACATTTTTTCTCTGTTCAGTGTTTAGTTGTATAATTATTTTAACTAGCTTTGTGACCCTCGGAGAAACCAGACTTCGAGTTCTGTAATCCGTCTTACGGACTGCGCACGCACACACGCAAGGGATTCGAGAGCGGCAGCGTAGGAGCATGACGGCATGAGAGAGCGTCAAGCCGTTTGCCGTCACGGCATACGGTTGGATTTTACTACCAAGGCGCGCAAATAGATGTTTCACATCAAGAATCTCTATGCGAAATAAGCCGATACGTTTCTGTGTACAGATTTTCGCATTTAGGTATAATATAATCTTTCGGTTCAATCCCTAAATTATGCAAGTAATTTACAGGTAAGCCGCTAGGAAAAATTGTCAACACATAGACTACAAAGAGCATCCCAAAGGGGCAGAGTCTTTGTAAAAACAGGCTCGAAAGCTTTTAAAATTACACGCCATTCATTCGCGTATTTCTTTGTCGCGATCTCCCTCCAGTAGTAGTAACCGCAAACACGTTCGATTTTTAAAATGCCGCCACGTCGAAAACCATAAAGAAAAATAAAGATGCGAATCTTTGTTCGGAATTCAAATCCCATGCGATTTGCACGTCAGGACGAATGGCGACGCGACGCTTCTGAATTACTGATTGATTATACATTCCCGTCACGGTTGACATGAGGCGGGTGAAAAACAATATAGGTAGTAACGGTATTTTTGTACTTTGTTTGATTTTACGGTAATAAAGAAGATGGATAACTTAAAGTTAATTAAGCTACACTATATTAACTATACGATCAATTAGGTTTGGTTATGTCATTACAGCTTGATTAATTAAAAACCATAGACAACATAGGTAATTACTTTAATTTAATTACAATATACTTTAATTGAAGATTTCGACGGACGGAAACCTTAGGGTTGCAGGTTCAAGTCCTGGCTTTAAGTCAAATATTTAGGTGTTTTTGCAATGAAAATAAAGATATTTGTTAAAAAATCAGATTTATAGATATAGATTTTTTACGTGAATTCTATTTAAAACAAAATAAGCAAAGTTGCAACGTCAATCATTTATGGACGCTATCGTGGTAACTTTTGTATAGTAAGGGGGGCACGATAAACCAAGCAGCCAAGGCATAGGGACTGTCGCTTTTTCTCGGGGTAAGTTTGACGTGTATCTGTCTACATTTTTGACCCAGCTAGCCTTGCAAAGGATCATGCTCAATATGTAGATCTGATCGCCAACCTTCACTAGTAGAATAGGAACCCCAAGAAGAAATAACACTGTTTTGGAATTGGCCGTATCTAGTTACGAAGTAAGTAGTAATCTATTGTCTCTGGTATTGGTCTGTATTCCTCATTCGCGTAATAAGGCCAAGTTAATTCAGGGTAGCCAACGTACGAGGGATCGAGAGAAAATAGTTTATACACATTGTTTCTGATTAAAACTAAATATTTATAAGTATTGGTAGTTTGAAATGTCGCAAAAAATATACACGCAGTACGTTATAAAAATATAAAATAGGGTTAGTGAACTTCATGAAAAAACCAAAAATACATTTGCTAACGCAACACCCCAAGGAGATAGTCAAAAATAAAAGCGTTCGAATCTAGCGCAGGCGGAAAGCTATCGGAGCGGAAGAGTGAACGGGTGCCCATTCCTACTCACAACTAATGAATATTAAGTGTACACGCACATTTCTGCGTCAAACAACGACTTTCCGCGAATCAAGAACGAGACACTTAATTTTCTGTTATCCTTGGGGAGATGGGTTGGGATTTAAATAAATAACATTTTACACCATTCGTATTTTTAAAGAAAATATTTGCATTAGAAGTTAAAATTTTAAAAAACCAAGCATGTAGGATGCATAAAATATATATGTATTTAGAATTCGTTACATGTATCACTAGGCGGTCACCTATCCATGAACTGATCCCGCCTAACGTTGCTTTACTTCGCATATCGTTTCCGATAGGCAAATGAAACTGGCTCATTTGCAATGTGGGATGTTTTGCCACTTAAGCTTTTAGTTATATTGAAACACAGTCTGGGCTACTCGAATTCTTCTATGTATTTCTTCGTTTCGAATATTGTCACTTGGATAAATTTCGAGTACGACAGCAGACAGAAAGTCTACATTGAACATTTAACACAATCTATTTCTTTACGTTTTCGTAACTTACTACGTCTGTGTAAAAACAACAGCAAAATCAATATTTCCCAAAAAAAAATATTTAAAACTAAATTGCACGATACTCTTACTAACTACCTTAAGGATTTTTGCTAAACTGCTCTTTGCAACCAGCATTGAAAAGGAAACAATTAAGAATTTTAAAAAAACCTAATTTGGAAGCTTTCGGCAAAATGAATAAAGCGAAATACAACATTTTTTTACTTATTTAAGTGAAATAAATGACACGTCTGATTTCATGGGCAATATGATTGGAAAAAAGGTAATGCCCGAGAATTTGAGATTATTGTGTAGTAATCAAAAAACTATAACGTTTGTATTCGTTTTAATTTTTTAATGAATTCTAATAAAAATAAAAAATCTACTTTTTAGCCACCTTTTGAGCCTGTATCTGCCCTGATATTCATTTAAATACTACTAATATTATAAATGTGAAAGTTTGTTCGTTTGTTACTCAATAACGCCGCAACGAGGCATCAAATTGAACTGAAGTTCGGCATAGAAAGATAATTAAAAGTAGAGGAAAAGATCCCGCAGAAATAACTGTAACCGAATTCGACTTGAACAAACCATAACTTGCTGTAGCAAACTTCTAGTAAAAGAATTTGCTATAGGAATCCCACGCCAATAACCAAATTTATGGCGGGTGGAGCCGCTCGCTAATGCTAGTTTGCTCAATACATTTGAAATCAGTAAAGAAAAAATTACATCAAACTATTATAAAAAAAAAGAATGGACATTACATACTTGGCCATCAGGTTTCAAATTAAGAAAAGCGTGTACTACTATTGACACCAGATAGCGGATACCCTTTTATATTTTTTTTGCAAATACACACATATTATACATAGAATACACCCAGGCTCTTCTTTTTCTTCTTCTTCTTGTAGCGGGCTGATTTCCGCACTTGCCACACATAGATGGTGGCAGATGGCCGACTATTGCAGTCAACCCAGTTCCTTCCAGAATCTCGACAAGTGACCCAAATTGCTGCAGGCCTCCTGGAGCGTCCCTGGAGTTCCCAGGTGTTTTGCCCTGTGGTCTTCTCTGTGGGCGTTTCTTCGGCCCCCATGCATGCTCTGCAGAGGGGGCTGTCGGTGGCACCTAAAAGAAATAGATGTCGGTTAAGCGAGCAGTGACTAGTTAAGATCCCTACTACCTTTCTTAGGTTATCCCTGTTCATCCGGAGCAGGGTCTTAGTTAGTCTTGGTTTAGATTGGGTGTCGAGTCCTTGGCCTGTCGGCAACCTGTACCACCCACCCATTCTGATTGATGTTGTTGGTGATTGTGCTGTCTAAGCCAGGACCGCAGCTGGTTGAACGGTATGGGTATGATTGGTTCCAGCCCTATCGGCGTCGAGCTGGAGCCAATTTTGACTAGATCATCGGCCGCGTCGTTGCCTAATGATCCACTGTGGCCCTTTATGCAACCCACCGTCACGGGATTACTGAGTGATATTACCTGTAGAGCTTGGTGGCATTTAAATAGTAGTCCTGAGTTGACTGTGTTACCATCGAGAGCTCTCAGGACAGCAGCGCAAAAAATCAAAGTCCGTGATCTTCTTGCTCGCCATGTCCTTTGCAGCCTGGATTATACCTACACATTCCGCTTGGAAGATCGTGTTAAACTTACCCATAGCTGTGGATGCGTGCAAGTTTATGTCAGCAGAGTACGCGCCGGCTCCCGTACCCTTCCTTGTTTTTGAACCATCGGGGTATACTTGTACCTCATTGAGTCCGGGATGATCCTGTTGATTTTCATGTAGCTCGATGGTGTAGTATTTGTTGAAAACAAACCTCGGTATCCTGTCAAAGGGAGCGTGCAATAGAGGGATACCCTTGTCTAGGATACTGGTGTGCTTGGTTCCAGTGTTACCTTTCCATAGTCCTGCCTGCCTTAGTCTCTTCATAGTCCTGCCTGCCTTAGTCTCTTCATAGTCCTGCCTGCCTAACAACCAGGCTCAAGACAAACACAAAAAATGTTTAATTACAGTAATGTTTGTATTGCTCGCGGATCGAACGCGGGCATTTTAGATTGGCAGGCCATTAATAACAACGGTGCCACATTTTTGTAATAATATCTTTTCAATTATCAAAATATTAGAACAAAAAGTTAATCAATTTCTGATACATAATTTTGCATTGTGACCGATTGCTAGCGAAGGTATAATACATACACACAAGTTGAGAATCGCATTTTATCCAAAGTGATACATAGTGGTTTATACCAAAATAGTTGTTATATCCAAGTTCGCAAAATGAAAAAAAAAGTAACAAACGGCAGAAGAAATGTTTAAACATTCTTCCCGGTGGGTAGAAAAAGTGTGCTTTCTCTTTGCATATTTGTGTAACTTACATATAGCCTCCTTTTTCAAAAATAAGAAGGTATTTTCCATGACAGTGTGATATAAAATTTTATTGATTCTTAAATCTATATTGATCGTATTTTACAACCATTGCAGTCAGTTAAGTTACTTAAGTGCACATAAAGTATATTTTTGCAACATCATTTGTTTTCTCTTAGAGATCGTGAACTTTTTCTCCATTTGGTACGGACCGCGACTGCATTATTACGCTAGCCTGGACGATGATGGATTGTAAGCAAGAACTCACATGAGATTTGAGGCTACCCTTATAACTTGGCTCACAAATACAGTCATAAAAGCTTCTTTAACTGGAATAAATGTAAATTTTAATCGAAATGTATCAAAGGTCGAATTAAGAAAAGATTCTATAGCACGGACGCTAAGCAGGAAGAATTTCATTCAATAATTCGCGCATAATTATTTGCCGTTGCGCTCCTCTATGACAGAGGTCATCGCATCTGTGCGAGTGCGACGTTAAATAATTATGCGCGTGCAACAGAGACAAATAGTGACCGGTCATTGAACGAAATTCTTCCTGCTTAGCGTCCGTGCAATACAATACGTAGCATGTAGCACAAGACTTAAGGAACTAACAAAAAATGTACGAAATCTGATTAATGGCGTAAAATATCTGAAGATCTAGCTATACCTGTAGAAATTTGGTAAAAGCTATTCTTGCACAACTTTTTAATTTTTCGGGATATAGTGATGGGGCGGGATACACAGACATGTAGATTTCAGTCTATAGTATAGGTACAAGCTTAATTTTAACATTTTTAAACAATGTTACTTGATGTTCTACTATATTTGTAGCCCGTTACACAGTCTTTTATTATTCCTTATATTCGGTTGTTCGCGGTAACTCCAGTGTAAATATTTGACAACTTTGTGACGACTCGCCTCCGACTGTCTTATGCTTAATTTATTTTGACGAATCATCTCCTTTTTCTTACGTCTATTATAAAGGTATGTTTACAAAGGCAAATTTTACCGTATTGTTAGAAGAGCTTTACCGAAATTGGCTACAATATTTATTCACATTTGTGTTTTATAGTTAACTCTGAAATTGTTACTTTAGCAAAATATGAAAACAATGTTATATATATCTGAGTACACAACACAAAATCTACTTAACACGTGGATAATTAACTAAGACTATTTTGAGGCTTCCGTAGGTACCTTAAGCCAGGTCTCCTGCTCGGGTTTTGCCGAAACATTCCACAAAAAGATGTACACAAAACATTCGCTACACATTTTTTACCCCCACACGGGTATGGGGGCGGGACACAATCATTTATTTCGTTCCTGTATTATTAATATGATCTGTGGTAATAATATGTGTAACTCTGTAGCGGTAATTTTATTTACTAAATCTACTATTTCTAAAACTGAAAATACGTCTACGTTTGAAGTCATTTTGACAGTCAATGTTTTTATAACCGTCAAACAACAATACCAAAGCAGAAGACAACACGTGTACTAAAGAAACATGTTTTGTGTAGATGTTTTTGTGTTATGTTTCGGCGAAACACGACCAGGAGACCCGGCTTCAAAAAAACATAAATCTATAATCACGGCAAGCTTTAAGAATGTATTACTATTTATACGATAGAACAAAAACATTTAAAATGTGTTTCTTGTAAGTTTCATGTAATACATATGAACAAACCAACAAAACGCGTTGTTATTTTCTCTATTTATATTTATTTATTTATATATGTACATTTGCCTTCAGTTTCACCTGGCCTAAATTCGGTTATCGGTCTAGGATTTCAACGGCAACTTCGGCAACAAACCGACTCACGCTTGACGTTTTCAAGTAGCCTATGTCCTTTCTCAAACTATTTGCGTGCCAAATTTCATCTTAATGGGTACAGCGGTTTAAGCGTGAAGAGGTAGCAGACGTTAGTATGGATTACGGCAGGTCCTCGGCTTCATGGCGGCATATCAAATTGAAACATAAACTAGATTTTAAGCTAGACTGTTAGGAATAGACCTCTGTCTAGACTTTGTGTTCAGGAGTAGACTGCATCCATAGACAATAGTTTTTGTGTGATAAAGAAATATAAAAAAATCTAAAGAAAAGTTTTGACTTCTTTTGCTCTATTAAAGACCCCGCATATATTTTTTTTTAAATATCTCCTATGTACATGTTCTACCACTGCACCACTGGTCCTGGTTGTAACAAAGGTACCTTTACCTAACCAATAGATAACTTCCTTATTTTCCTAAACCACGTTTTCGGTTCCAAGATAATTTATTCTCAAAAAATCTTTTTAACAAAAAAAAAACCACCGACTTCAAAAAGATGCACTAAAAAGGTAAAAACCTGACCTGAATTACAGTTTGTAGTTGGTTTCATGCAATTGAATTGTGTTATCAACAGTTAGGTACATAAAAACCAACTTCAAATTGTAATTCAGATCATATTTTTGAAAATAAGTAATTATTTTTAGCTTATCAGTGCATCTTTTTGAGGCCTGTCGTTTTTTTTTTTTGTTAAATGGTTTTTAATTTTCACTTTTTAGTGACAATTTGCACAAAATTTTATACAATCATCCACATAAAAATTAAGACTTATATGGTTGTCTCATGGATGCCAATGTCAGAACTGGACCAAATTGATAATGAGACCACACGGAAAGAATTTAAATAAAAAAATAATCATCAAAATCGGTTCACCCAGTCGAAAGTTCTGAGGTAACAAACATAAAAAAAAAACAGTCGAATTAAGAACCTCCTCCTTTTTGAAGTCGGTTCAAAAGCTAAAAAAAACATCACTTACATGAAAATAGATCTTTAAAAGTAACACATCTTTTGGTTGGCAGAAAGTATGATTGCACTTTTAATAGTCGATAAACACAATGAATGATAAACAAAAAGTAAATCAGAGAGAAAACGAGTAAATGACTAATTGACAAAAAGATAAGATGTTAAACTACTAAAAGGATACGCTATTTAACTGTCCTTCCAGCTTATTATTAGATTTTACTATTATAGATTTTATTATACATTTTCGTAATTGGAAATTATGTCCTCCGCTAATTTAGATTTGAACTGATTAAGCGAATTAGTTTTTTGATACATGAAGGTAGGTGGTTATAAAGACGTGCGTTTTGCAATCTCCATAAAAAAAACGTAGGAACCAAATATTAAATAAATAATAATACCACGGAAGTTAAATAAATTAATTAAAATCCCAAATAAAGCCGATCCGCAAATAAGTTTAGTAACTTCAACAGTAAATGGAAATGTATTTGTAAACAAATATTAAATTCATACGAATATTCAGTTTCACATTGCATTTGTATTCGCAATATCCTTGGACTAGGAAAGTCTTTAATGTTTAAGGATGACATTATCCAGCGGTGCAATTACATTGGGATATATGAGTACCTATATTTGAAAAGGTTCGGTGTTTAATATTTTAGAAGGGTGACATTGGTTTTGCCGAAAAACAGCGGTACTACCAATCATTTAAATTGGTATAACTATATTACAAGATGAATAAGATATAGAATAGAAAGTGTATTTTATATTTGAGTATTTTTTACATCTGATGAAGTATACCTGCTATATTATCAACATACAATTAGGTATATTAAGATAGATAGATAAGACAGGTACAAATTTAATACCATACTTATAATACAAACTTTGTTATTCCTAATCCTATTATTATAAATGTGAAAGTGTGACTGAATGGATGTTTGTTAATCAATCACGCTTCAACCAATCGGGATGACACTAGGTACACATATTGATTAGGTCCTGGAATAGGATATAGGCTACTTTTTATGCCGAGTTCCCGCGGGAATAACTATAACCGAGCTTAAACGAACAAATATCTACAGCTAAAGCTTGCTATAGCAAACTTCTTCTTCAAAAAATTTAAGGGCGGGTGGAGCCGCTAGCAAAATCTAGTAATTAATAAATGTTTGTGCGACAATATATTACAGTATGTAGCTACATTTTTATTTATGTGTAAAGTTTAAGAAATTAAATAGGTCATCATTTTTATAAAAATAAATACCCTTCCTGTAACCGTTTTTATTATTTTTATTTTCTGCAGTCATTGGTTGTCTGGAAGAAATTGTCTACAACACGATAAGACTATTTTCATATACTATTTTTATTTATTGTTTTATTTTTACTTTTTTTGTGTTTTGGTGTATAATAAAGAATATTTGTATTGTATTGTAATCGTTAAAAAAACTAAATTTAAAAAATAATGTAGATCAGAATGTGCTCTATATTTTAGCAATAAGTTTTATGTCTCAGAAAGGCAAAAGGTTGGCTTCAAGTTCATAGAGGTATTCTTTAAAATAATGAGGTACATTGACGTAGTTGCAAGGAATAATCGTTAGATGGTTATTTTACCACCTACTTACCTTTTTGCACCTCCGTCGCGTGTTTGCGTTCAGTTTCACATTCTCTCAAAGCCGCATTATTCACTCATATATATATATATATATATATATATATATATATATATATATAACTAAATATTAATATAAGTTATATAATAAAAATAAAATAACAAAAAAGTATAATATCAAAAAAAATGCTGCGTTAACCACTTTTACTGCTACAAGGTAGAATAAAATTATTTATATGATAGTAATTCCTTTGAACTGCCCAAGAACCTTAACAAATAACTATAGATATGCAAAACCTTGCCTTAATTGACTCCAATCAGTTTAGAATCAGCATTAATATAGCTATTTGACAAGTTGGCAGGTAGCCGCAGTGGGGAACTTGGACCACTTCTGACCGAAACTAATCTGTCTCCCTAACTGTGTTAGCGACAACTTTGATCCCCATTCCAACTCGCCATCGCTTCCCTCAGGATATGATCCAACAAGAAATTAGATTAGTTTTAGTTGTTGGCTTCACTAATAGAGGACAAAAAGTTTCCAACGAAAGGGCTTCTATTTCGGATTTATGAAATCATAAGTTATTACATACATACTAACCTATACAATGTAACTAAGATTATGTACAACTTACAATCATCACTTGCATACATTTTACGCCTATTCAAATTTTAAGTAAAGTTATATATCGTAATTCAAGTTCTGCGTTCACTTTATTTTCAAACATGTGCTACACACATAGTACACTAGAAGTTATAAAAAAATGATGTTGTAAATGTAATAAAAACTTTTTTTATTATACAAATTTTACATTTCGAATTTTCTTAACCAAGAACCTAAAAGTGAGCTTAATGCTTAAGAAGCGAGTTGTGTAAATACAGTAATGAGCTCATTAAATAGAGACAAGTATTTTTACAAAATATATAAAAAAATCGGCCAAGTGCGAGTCGGACTCGAAAAAATCACGTTTGTTGTATGGGAGCCCCTCTTAAATATTTGTTTTATTTTAATTTAATTGTTTATTTTTAAGGTGAATATATTACTAAATATTTTGTATATATTTTATGCGTCTGCCTGTTGCCGTTATCAATATCGAGCAAAAACGAGCAAAAAAATCACGTTTGTTGTATGGGAGCCCCCTTAAATATTTATTTCATTCTGTTTTTTAGTATTTTTTGTAATAGCGGCAACAGAAATACATTTTCTGTGAAAAATTCAACTGTCTAACTATCACGGTTCATGAGATACAGCCTGGTGTCAGACGGATGGACGGAATATATAATATTGTTCCGTTTTTTACTCTTTGGGTACGGAATCCTAAAAATATCGAAATTTTTTTTTATATTTTTTTAAAAATAAATAGATATTTTTTCATAAATATTTCTCGTAGCCCTTTCCATATTACCACATTTTAATATATTCAAATTTTCAAAACCAAGAACCTAAGAGTGGAAAACCATAACTGAAATAGCAAGTTGAGTAAACACAGTAATGAAAGCATAACATGGAAACAAGTATTTTTCCAAAATAAAATAAAAAAAGTAATATAATTTGTTTAAAATAAATAGGTAAATTACGTATTACCATATTTTAATAATTGAGCACTTACATTCTTAAAACTAGTCTTAGATAATTCCCGCTAAGACAGTTTCGTAGTTCAAATTCTATTTTATTTTTCTATCGAGTTGCGTCACGACCTTTAGGGTATACTCGTTTTTGTTGTGTGATTTTAAAAATAAAATCTTATCCTAACCGTAAAGTGTCGTAGTAGTATTATTTATTTCGTCTGACTTGAATAATTATAATTAGTGCCTTTATGTATTAAAAGGTTATACGATTGTTATACATCTAAGAACATCTTATTTCCAAAACACTTTCTCCTCCCTACAAAATGCATTTCCCATTAAAATATCAAGTTTATCGTGATTTTGTGTTTAAAAAAAACAAAGGCGGCGTTTTTATACAACGTTGTAATGAATTTCATGCGGCGGCGCGACATCGTACATTTTAAATATTCAGCACAAGATTGAGGGTGTGCTGGCATTTTGTACACCTCATTGAATAACATTGTTTCATGCATAATTTTTTAGCTTAAAAATATTTTTAAAAGCAAGATAGGAAAAGGAAAGGAAAAATAAGGTACTATTTTCATCTACAATTTTGTTTACTATAATTGTAACCTCTGTCCCAATTCTGACTCCTTGTAGTTTTTCAGCAACAGAATAGTATACCCCATATTATTAGGTCCGTGTTGTGAGGTATCAAGCAGCAACAAGCTTTGCATAGTTTGGGACAAGACGGTCTATTGTTTGTCTTAAATTATTTAGATTTATTTACATTTGTACTATTGACATTTTCTGTACCTGACAAACTTGAAATAGGAATTGCATAAACCGATCTTTAAGGTTTATACACAAATTTCTAAATTTCGTTTTGAATAGTTTCCGATAATATTCGACGGACCAGTTCCTGATGGTAAGAGCTTTTCAATTTCCAACGTCATCATATCGCCTGTCTGACTTCACAAGATACCTAGTGAAGTCAGAATTTTCTAGGTACTACCTCCTTTGATTTTGTATCGCCAATGGCACTAAATAAATACAAGATTTTGTTCTTACAATTCAATTATTTACTTGTATATTCAAACGGTTAGGCCTCAATGATTACGTAAAATTTTAATGTTTCAGATACTTAGCAGAAAATTATTCGCATTCCATGTTTGACACAACAAATTTGTATTCGAAATCTGCTTTATATAATATAAAAGACTGTCTTAAAAATTATTTCAAACTTCACAATTTTTTATTTAAAATCTGTTTTAAATAATATACACTGACTGGGGCTTGTGGAATTCGATCGAAAGGGCTTTTAAACAAACCAGCCCAGTGCTCAGGTCGTTTAGGCGAAATTGCAAAATAATAACAATAGAGCATTATCTTTTGCAGAAAAAGGCTGTCTCAATAATAATAAATAAGGAAGTGCAAATACTATAACGATATTGGTAACAGTTTTGAAATGTTCATACATTTAATCCGAGAATAAAGAACTATGTTGTAATATAGATCTTAAGAATAAACATTTTTGGTAATAGTTAAGAATAAAAAAATATTGAGTAAGTGTCTTGATTTAAAAACAGTAAAACATCTTTGCATCATCTTGCAGTGCTTTAAGATGAAAAAGGCGTTGATGACCTTCTTTTACAATAGTCAAGCATTCGTTGGAGATTCGAAAAAACATATTAATTACTCGAACTATAGATCTCTTTTATACGGCAGATGCCGTATTTTGTATCAAAAAAAAACGAAGAGCTAGCAGAGTGTTCTGAAACTATTTTTAGATAACAATTATTATTTTTTATCTATGACTCGCTGTTTTACCTAGCGCCGTTTAATCATTTAAAATAATGACTGGTCCGCCGCTTAGAGTGGAGTGCTCTGAGAAGAGACGAATTAGAGCTCGGAGAGCTTCCCCAGGCCATATTTGTGGAGTTCGGTGATTCCTCTGCCCAAAATAAAACAACTGAAATTCGCATAGAACCTACTACGAAGATGATTGAACGTAAGGATGCTACCAGTAATTCTTTGTTTGGGCAGTTTTTTTTTCTGACTGACTATGCAGACTCTAAGGGAGCCTCAGCCTATAGCGCCCAACGCTCAAGGGCTCCCCGTGGGGGGAGCCTCGTCCTGGCACTACTTTAGAAAAAGCTGTGGTGGATCTGAGTCAAAGCTTTTCGCAAAACGGCAAGTGTATGTAGGGCTAAGCCGTATAAAAACGCTGGGCGGAACTGCTATTGGCGCCCTAGATCCACGAAAACTGCGCAACAAACCTCACGACCAGTATTTTTGTGATGAGTTAAAGCGTTTACTGAGCCTACGATAAAAGGCAACCTCTATAGTACGGATCTATTCGTCGTTTGTGTAGATTCGGTATCCTTGTATGCTGAAACTAAAAAGCTATAAATAAAAAAAAAACCCGGCTGCCCTTAACTATAAGCGGGCGGGACTAATTCAAAGTGCAAGTTCAATAGTAGTACAGATTGCTTACACTAGTCAATACCTTGTAGCAAGTACCTGATGCCGTTACTACAAGTAACGACTGTACTACTATTTGAACTTGCACTAAAATGAGTCCCACCTGCTTATAGTTAAATATTTGGTTAAGTACTATATTATATCTAAATTTATACAAAATGTCATTAAACGACCCTGTGACCGTGAATTTACAGGTACAGGAGTAAATTTGTTTAGGGTTCACTTATTAATTGATTTTTAATTCTTAATATTTTTTTTGTTTTATGTTGTATGTGCAAACATCAATCAATTCCTTAATGAAGCTGACATTTAAATATATTTTTACATATGTTAGAATATTTACGGTAATTTTAAACTACAAACTGGAGAAAACAAAGTAAGTGGGGTCAGCTCCGACCCACGACTGGAGTTTTCTCTATCTCTCTCTCTGTGTCTCTCGGTCTCGGTATCTGTCTCGGTCTTTGTCTCTTTCAGTCTCGGTCTTACATATAGTTCATTTTCTTTCTCTGCTAATATAATGGTAACTCATAACTCCCAATAACTAAGTTACAATGTTGTTCCTTACATTTTCCGGAATAAACTACTTATCACATCTTTTTATGTTACAAAATCAAATAGTACTTTATTGCGATTACTCGTCACCAAATATAATTGCAACGTTAGTGTTAAAAAGTGGTTAATTTTTGGATGGGTGAACGCTTAGCTGCACAAGTTAAGTAAATCATAAAACAGGAGGCCTACAACTGATATCAGTTTCAATCGTAAAATCCTACGGCGCTGCGGCGGTCGAGAAATCTACTAAATTGGTACTCTTGAATTTGGTGGCCAATTTCGGAACTAAAATCCGATACAATTATTTAGAATCGGTACTCTTTGAGCCATCGGATCGAGAGCGAAATTAGATATGATGATCTGTGAAAAGAAATGTCAAAATTCTTAATCAATTTTGATCATTTAACTTTCACTTAAATTTTTATTAGTTTCAGTATTATTTTTATATTTTGTGGTTCCGAAATGTGTGCAATACCAATTAATCTAATTTAAAATCTAATCGCAATTTAGTTTAGGATTACCGATAGAGATCGAGTTTAAGCTTGCCACGGAATTGGATTGAAACTGGATTGGGATTGAATCTAATATCAGTTGTAGGCCTCCTGAACCTACGGAGACCTTTGACCGCTTTTATATAAACAGTTTCAGAGATATAGCCCTTTTTAGAATAACGGCTGTCATCTGAAATAAATATATTAATGACATCTAACATGTCTTCAAAGAAACTGCTAGTTACTCAATAGTTTCGGAGATATAGCCCTTTTTAATTTGACAGCTGTCATTCGAAATAATGAACTTAATGAGGTCTATCACTACTGTCAAGAAACTGCTAACTAGTCCACGATCAATATTTTACGAAATAAAGGCTTTTCTAGTATGACAGCTGTCAAAAAATATAATTGAAAATTTATATGTGTAAGGTAAAAATAGATCTAATTTACTATTTACTATATATAAATATAAGTCTAAGAATATTAATTTAATTTATATATTATTCTTGTAATAAAGTTTTTCTTCTTTTAATTTTATTATAATAATAGTATTATATTAAAATATATTCAAATAAAAATCGAAACACAAAAAATGGAAATATTAATTTAAGTATTTTTAGTTTAATTCAACCTCATTAAAGACAGAAACCTACTAACCTCACATTTACAAATACGATTACGTCACTAATACATTGAAGGGACCTTTATAACGAACCGTGAAACATATCAATTTTTACCACAAAAATAAAATAACAAAAGAATTATATTATCAAAAAAAAAATGCTGCGTTAACCACTTTTACTGCTACAAGGTAGAATAAAATTATTAATATGATAGTAATTCCTTTAAACTACCCAAGAACCTTAACAAATAACTATAGATATGCAAAACCTTGCCTTAATTGACTCCAATCAGCTTAGAATCAGCATTAATATAGCTATTTGACAAGTTGGCAGGTAGCCGCAGTGGGGAACTTGGACCACTTCTGACCGAAACTAATCTGTCTCCCTAACTGTGTTAGCGACAACTTTGATCCCCATTCCAACTCGCCATCGCTTCCCTCAGGATATGATCCAACAAGAAATTAGATTAGTTTTAGTTGTTGGCTTCACTAATAGAGGACAAAAAGTTTCCAACGAAAGGGCTTCTATTTCGGATTTATGAAATCATAAGTTATTACATACATACTAACCTATACAATGTAACTAAGATTATGTACAACTTACAATCATCACTTGCATACATTTTACGCCTATTCAAATTTGAAGTAAAGTTATATATCGTAATTCAAGTTCTGTGTTCGCTTTATTTTCAAACATGTGCTACACACATAGTACACTATAAAAAAATGATGTTGTAAATGTAATAAAAACTTTTTTTATTATACAAATTTTACATTTCGAATTTTCTAAACCAAGCACCTAAAAGTGAGCTTAATGCTTAAGAAGCGAGTTGTGTAAATACAGTAATGAGCTCATTAAATAGAGCCAAGTATTTTTACAAAACATATAAAAAAATCGGCCAAGTGCGAGTCGGACTCGAAAAAATCACGTTTGTTGTATGGGAGCCCCTCTTAAATATTTGTTTTATTTTAATTTAATTGTTTATTTTTAAGGTGAATATATTACTAAATATTTTGTATATATTTTATGCGTCTAACTGTTGTCGTTATCAATATCAAGCACAAACAAGCAAAAAAATCACGTTTGTTGTATGGGAGCCCCCTTAAATATTTATTTCATTCTGTTTTTTAGTATTTTTTGTAATAGCGGCAACAGAAATACATCTTCTGTGAAAAATTCAACTGCCTAACTATCACGGTTCTTGAGATACAGCCTGGTGTCAGACGGATGGACGGTATATATAATATGGTTCCGTTTTTTACTCTTTGGGTACGGAATCCTAAAAATATCGAAAAATATTTTTATATTTTTTTTTAAATAAATACATATTTTTTCATAGATATTTCTCGTAGCCCTTTCCATATTAACACATTTTAATATTCTCAAATTTCCAAAACCAAGAACCCAAGAGTGTGGAAAACCGTAACTAAAATAGCAAGGTGAGTAAACACAGTAATGAAAGCATAACATGGAAACAAGTATTTTTCCAAAATAAAATAAAAAAAGTAATATAATTTGTTTAAAATAAATAGACAATTTATTTAATAATATTTTAATAATTGAGCACTTACATTCTTAAAACTAGTCATAGATAATTCCCGCTAAGACAGTTTCGTAGTTCACATTCTATTTTATTTTTCTATCGAGTTGCGTCACGACCTTTAGTGTATTCTCGTTTTTGTTGTGTGATTTTTAAAATAAAATCTTATCCTAACTGTAAAGTGTCGTAGTAGTATTTTTTATTTCGTCTGACTTGAATAATTATAATTAGTGCCTTTATGTATTAAAAGGTTATACGATTGTTATACATCTAAGAAAGAACATCTTATTTCCAAAACACTTTCTCCTCTCTACAAAATGCATTTCCCATTAAAAAATCAAGTTTATCGTGATTTTGTGTTTAAACAAAACAAAGGCGGCGTTTTTATACAACGTTGTAATGAATTTCATGCGGCGGCGCGACATCGTACATTTTAAATATTCAGCACAAGATTGAGGGTGTGCTGGCATTTTGTACACCTCATTGAATAACATTGTTTCATGCATAATTTTTTAGCTTAAAAATATTTTTAAAAGCAAGATAGGAAAAGGAAAGGAAAAATAAGGTACTATTTTCATCTACAATTTTGTTTACTATAATTGTAACCTCTGTCCCAATTCTGACTCCTTGTAGTTTTTCAGCAACAGAATAGTATACCCCATATTATTAGGTCCGTGTTGTGAGGTATCAAGCAGCAACAAGCTTTGCATAGTTTGGGACAAGACGGTCTATTGTTTGTCTTAAATTATTTAGATTTATTTACATTTGTACTATTGACATTTTCTGTACCTGACAAACTTGAAATAGGAATTGCATAAACCGATCTTTAAGGTTTATACACAAATTTCTAAATTTCGTTTTGAATAGTTTCCGATAATATTCGACGGACCAGTTCCTGATGGTAAGAGCTTTTCAATTTCCAACGTCATCATATCGCCTGTCTGACTTCACAAGATACCTAGTGAAGTCAGAATTTTCTAGGTACTACCTCCTTTGATTTTGTATCGCCAATGGCACTAAATAAATACAAGATTTTGTTCTTACAATTCAATTATTTACTTGTATATTCAAACGGTTAGGCCTCAATGATTACGTAAAATTTTAATGTTTCAGATACTTAGCAGAAAATTATTCGCATTCCATGTTTGACACAACAAATTTGTATTCGAAATCTGCTTTATATAATATAAAAGACTGTCTTAAAAATTATTTCAAACTTCACAATTTTTTATTTAAAATCTGTTTTAAATAATATACACTGACTGGGGCTTGTGGAATTCGATCGAAAGGGCTTTTAAACAAACCAGCCCAGTGCTCAGGTCGTTTAGGCGAAATTGCAAAATAATAACAATAGAGCATTATCTTTTGCAGAAAAAGGCTGTCTCAATAATAATAAATAAGGAAGTGCAAATACTATAACGATATTGGTAACAGTTTTGAAATGTTCATACATTTAATCCGAGAATAAAGAACTATGTTGTAATATAGATCTTAAGAATAAACATTTTTGGTAATAGTTAAGAATAAAAAAATATTGAGTAAGTGTCTTGATTTAAAAACAGTAAAACATCTTTGCATCATCTTGCAGTGCTTTAAGATGAAAAAGGCGTTGATGACCTTCTTTTACAATAGTCAAGCATTCGTTGGAGATTCGAAAAAACATATTAATTACTCGAACTATAGATCTCTTTTATACGGCAGATGCCGTATTTTGTATCAAAAAAAAAACGAAGAGCTAGCAGAGTGTTCTGAAACTATTTTTAGATAACAATTATTATTTTTTATCTATGACTCGCTGTTTTACCTAGCGCCGTTTAATCATTTAAAATAATGACTGGTCCGCCGCTTAGAGTGGAGTGCTCTGAGAAGAGACGAATTAGAGCTCGGAGAGCTTCCCCAGGCCATATTTGTGGAGTTCGGTGATTCCTCTGCCCAAAATAAAACAACTGAAATTCGCATAGAACCTACTACGAAGATGATTGAACGTAAGGATGCTACCAGTAATTCTTTGTTTGGGCAGTTTTTTTTTCTGACTGACTATGCAGACTCTAAGGGAGCCTCAGCCTATAGCGCCCAACGCTCAAGGGCTCCCCGTGGGGGGAGCCTCGTCCTGGCACTACTTTAGAAAAAGCTGTGGTGGATCTGAGTCAAAGCTTTTCGCAAAACGGCAAGTGTATGTAGGGCTAAGCCGTATAAAAACGCTGGGCGGAACTGCTATTGGCGCCCTAGATCCACGAAAACTGCGCAACAAACCTCACGACCAGTATTTTTGTGATGAGTTAAAGCGTTTACTGAGCCTACGATAAAAGGCAACCTCTATAGTACGGATCTATTCGTCGTTTGTGTAGATTCGGTATCCTTGTATGCTGAAACTAAAAAGCTATAAATAAAAAAAAAACCCGGCTGCCCTTAACTATAAGCGGGCGGGACTAATTCAAAGTGCAAGTTCAATAGTAGTACAGATTGCTTACACTAGTCAATACCTTGTAGCAAGTACCTGATGCCGTTACTACAAGTAACGACTGTACTACTATTTGAACTTGCACTAAAATGAGTCCCACCTGCTTATAGTTAAATATTTGGTTAAGTACTATATTATATCTAAATTTATACAAAATGTCATTAAACGACCCTGTGACCGTGAATTTACAGGTACAGGAGTAAATTTGTTTAGGGTTCACTTATTAATTGATTTTTAATTCTTAATATTTTTTTTGTTTTATGTTGTATGTGCAAACATCAATCAATTCCTTAATGAAGCTGACATTTAAATATATTTTTACATATGTTAGAATATTTACGGTAATTTTAAACTACAAACTGGAGAAAACAAAGTAAGTGGGGTCAGCTCCGACCCACGACTGGAGTTTTCTCTATCTCTCTCTCTGTGTCTCTCGGTCTCGGTATCTGTCTCGGTCTTTGTCTCTTTCAGTCTCGGTCTTACATATAGTTCATTTTCTTTCTCTGCTAATATAATGGTAACTCATAACTCCCAATAACTAAGTTACAATGTTGTTCCTTACATTTTCCGGAATAAACTACTTATCACATCTTTTTATGTTACAAAATCAAATAGTACTTTATTGCGATTACTCGTCACCAAATATAATTGCAACGTTAGTGTTAAAAAGTGGTTAATTTTTGGATGGGTGAACGCTTAGCTGCACAAGTTAAGTAAATCATAAAACAGGAGGCCTACAACTGATATCAGTTTCAATCGTAAAATCCTACGGCGCTGCGGCGGTCGAGAAATCTACTAAATTGGTACTCTTGAATTTGGTGGCCAATTTCGGAACTAAAATCCGATACAATTATTTAGAATCGGTACTCTTTGAGCCATCGGATCGAGAGCGAAATTAGATATGATGATCTGTGAAAAGAAATGTCAAAATTCTTAATCAATTTTGATCATTTAACTTTCACTTAAATTTTTATTAGTTTCAGTATTATTTTTATATTTTGTGGTTCCGAAATGTGTGCAATACCAATTAATCTAATTTAAAATCTAATCGCAATTTAGTTTAGGATTACCGATAGAGATCGAGTTTAAGCTTGCCACGGAATTGGATTGAAACTGGATTGGGATTGAATCTAATATCAGTTGTAGGCCTCCTGAACCTACGGAGACCTTTGACCGCTTTTATATAAACAGTTTCAGAGATATAGCCCTTTTTAGAATAACGGCTGTCATCTGAAATAAATATATTAATGACATCTAACATGTCTTCAAAGAAACTGCTAGTTACTCAATAGTTTCGGAGATATAGCCCTTTTTAATTTGACAGCTGTCATTCGAAATAATGAACTTAATGAGGTCTATCACTACTGTCAAGAAACTGCTAACTAGTCCACGATCAATATTTTACGAAATAAAGGCTTTTCTAGTATGACAGCTGTCAAAAAATATAATTGAAAATTTATATGTGTAAGGTAAAAATAGATCTAATTTACTATTTACTATATATAAATATAAGTCTAAGAATATTAATTTAATTTATATATTATTCTTGTAATAAAGTTTTTCTTCTTTTAATTTTATTATAATAATAGTATTATATTAAAATATATTCAAATAAAAATCGAAACACAAAAAATGGAAATATTAATTTAAGTATTTTTAGTTTAATTCAACCTCATTAAAGACAGAAACCTACTAACCTCACATTTACAAATACGATTACGTCACTAATACATTGAAGGGACCTTTATAACGAACCGTGAAACATATCAATTTGGCGGAAATCAAGCGGGACTTGCCAATTTGAAGCTATTATTGGAGAAATTTTGAAAATTATTTTGAACTAAGCTAATGGTAGTGAACGATTGAACTGAACTACTCTGGGGAAATATTATGCGTAATATTCATTATTAATGATACAAAGCCTCCAAAATTTAATTCGTTAAATGGAATATTTTTGGTTTAAAATTCCTAGCTACTTTTAGTACTACATATTTTTTATTTATTAAGTTTTTTATATACAAGTAGGTTTCTAAGGACACTTTTGCTATACCTACTTTACCGTTGCTTGGAAGCCGATTTCTGAAGAGAAGAGTCGGTAAGAAACTCCGTAGTAGAATAATATTACAAGTATTGCAATATTTCGCGCTTATTTTAAATCATTTAAAAAAATGTTAATTATTTAAATTAACTACGTGCAGGTATGCGACTTTCTGAATTAATTAATCTTTGATCTTTGACAATTTTTCCTTATTTGTTTTTGGCTTTGGAAAGGCCTCTATCAATTTATTTTTATTTATTCTAAATATAATAGTAAATATGATTTTAAATTGTAACTATGACAAAGTAATCACGAAGAACTGTATCTATTTGCACATAAGGATTGTTAAAACTCAAACTTCTGCGGATATGTAAGGTTACGTAAAAGTACTTATTTTATTCGTCTCATTTTCAAATTCCACTAAGTCCCTACATCAAGCTGCTAGTTTTGGTCACTACTGGCTATACCCCTACAACAGCAGCCCTACACCGACGCGCGGTTTCGGATTACAGACATTAACAGATCAAAAACCAGGTTTCGGTATCACGGCCGCTAACAATGTAACACCAATCGAATGGTAACAATTTGAAATAAATTGGGACCGAATTATTTTGGTATAAGTTAAACAACTTCGTTTTCGGCTGCGTTGCTCAGTGGGTTATTTGTATACGTTGGCTGGTACCCATAGTACAAGTTTCGCTTAGTGTTGGTGATGGCGCTGTGTGTAGAGTCGGAAAATATTTATTATTATTTTTATAAACTTGAATTCGAGACTCGATTAAAATTGGCTCTGTGGTGCGATTTTACTAATTTCAGATTTCATTTATCTTCAACCAAGAACAGATTCGCATTGCTGTCAGTTTCGTTGGTTGGCCTGAGGGTCACAGAGCCACTGCCTCATCTGCAGTGAGGAAGCAACTTTGCACGCCCTGGGAGCTTAATAGGACTAGTCTCGCATACGCCAGACTCGTAAATTCGTGAGTAAAATGTAAAATGTAATTTATCTCTCAAATTCCCGAGTCTGGACTTCCGGAGCGCTCTAGATAGTTCACCTGGACGAGCGCGTTAACCATATCATACGCCGAAACCATACCAGTGTTTACAATACTCTCACACTATTACTAATACAGACTAATCACAGGTTAGTGCATATGTGATGTTAAATACCTACTAAAGTGAACGAATGACTGGTGTTTTGGCATTTAAAGGCGTTCCCTAGATAGTTGTTTTAATTTGTAGGTAACCCTATAATTCGAACCCACGCCTGAACACTATATATACTAGTATATATATGTAGAGCTATCCAAACTTACATTAAAGTTACATTTCTAGTTCATAGGGGTTACACTGATCTTACCTGTTAGTGAACTAAATAGCACTACAACAATTGTCATATTGTTTGGTGATGGCTCATTATAAAAGAAGAATCACATCATACAGGGAGTAGGTACCTTGTTGGAGTTACACAATAAAACAAGATGTAAGTTTATAATAAGCGGTTTTCCATATTCTTCAAGGCATTAAATAGGCATATATTTGACATGAATGTACATCTGTACAACTTGACTCATCGTCATAGCGATACAATTTTATATTTTGACATAAATAAATTTATTTATAATTTTAGACTGACACCGGCTGGTATGTCCATGCCTATGAAATGTAGACGAGAAATGGCTACGTTGTTAGCTTCCAATATACATGATTTAGATTTAAGTAGTATTAAGGAGTCTATTGACCTCTCTAACGTTAGTGCTATGTCTTATAGTGCTGATGTTATTAGCTGCACCCAGTCAGTTCCTATTTTAGATCATACTTTAAACTGAATTCTTTGACAACAGACAATGCCTGTTTTATAACATTGTGCATCAAAATATACAAGGCATTTCTGGCAAGGAATTGGAAATAGAATTATTTTAAAAAAGTCATAATATACATATGTTATGTGTAACTGAGCATTGGCAAAGTAAACATGAATTAATGTTTAGTTTCCCCAATCATTATTTGTCCAGTGCCTTTATTCGAAAAAATGCTATTCGAGGGGGTTCATTAAAATTGTTAATAATAATATACAGTGTAAAGACCGAAAGGATATAGTTAGTCTTTCACTTGAACGCATAATAGAATTGTCTTGTATAGAACTTAAGAATTATATTATACTTTGTGTGTATCGCCCCCCTTCTGCAAATTATAATTCTTTTGAGCCTGTAATGGAACAAGTTCTGAAAAAAATTTTTCATTCTAAAAAGTCAGTTATTGTTTGTGGTGACTTTAATATTGATCTTTTAGAGAGTTCCCAAACAAGAGATAGATTTATTAACTTATTTACAAGTTTTGACTTAAATTATTTGTTTCTGGAACCAACTAGAATTACATCGACTTCACCTACATGTTTAGATAATATTTTCTGTAACGTTGAAGTAAAAGATGAATCTATTATTAACAATTTGCCGTCCCTTGATCACTGTGGTCAAAAAATAAAAATTCTACACAACTATAAAAAAAAATCTCAACTAGTAACTTGTAGACCTGTGACCACTGCTCGATTAAACAATTTTAAAGTTAATATTGAAAAGAAAATTCCATTTTTACATTTCATGCATGATAATGCTAATAATCTTTATAATATTTTTTTTGATTTCTAAAGTAATGAGTTCGAGCAAGTGTTCAAAGTAAAAACTTTTAGGCCAAATAATAAAATGAAATTCAAGGACTGGGCTACTGTAGGAATACACCGAAGTCGAACTAGGTTGTATGAGTTGTATGCAATGAAACAATATAACCACAGTCCCACATTCACCAACTATGTCAAAATGTATTCAAAAATATTTAAAAAAGTATGCAGGGTTGCAAAATCAATACATTTAAGTAATAAAATTAAAAATTCTGATAATAAAATAAAGGCCACATGGAATGTAATAAATAGTGAAACAGGAAAAATAAAACCGAGTGACAATCATTATTTACTTACTGTAAATTCAAAAATAATTGATTCAGATCTTGATGTCGCTAACTCTTTTGAGAAATATTTTACTGAAATGCCTTCAATTACAACTAATGCATTAAATTCCTCTCCATTAGAATCAGAGTTACTTTTAAAATGTAATGTAAATAAATGCAAGGCTATATTTAAATTTGAGCATGTTACCTCTGAAGACATCATAAAGACATTTAAATTACTAACTCAGAAAAAAACTTGTGACCTATGGGGTATATCAGTCAAAGTCCTTAGCGGAATTATTGATAGTAAAGCACCAATCTTAGCCATAATATTTAATAAGTGTGTTAACAAAGGGATATTCCCAGACTTAATGAAATATAGTAAAATAATACCACTTTTTAAAAGTGGAAGTAAAGATGATCCTAATAATTTTAGACCTATCTCTATACTGCCTGCCTTAAGCAAAATTTTTGAAAAAATTATGTTAAATCAGATGCTGAAACATTTTAACTTAAATGGATTACTTCATCCTCAACAGTTTGGTTTTACAAAAGGGCGTTCCACAACTGATGCAGGTGTTGCCCTTATACAGCATATATTTGCTGCTTGGGAACAGTCACAAAATGCTATTGGTATCTTCTGTGATCTATCAAAGGCATTCGACTGCGTGCAACATGAAACTCTTATACGGAAACTGAGTCATTATGGTATTGCAGATTTGGCCCTTGAGCTTATCCGCTCATATTTGAGTAGTAGAATGAAGAAGGTTCAAATCAATGAATTAAAATCCAATGGCTCTGAAGTAAAATTAGGAGTTCCTCAAAGTTCTATTTTAGGTCCTTTTCAATTTTTAATTACATAAATGACTTGCCTTTCTTTGTGGAGAAGCTGTGCAAGATTGTACTATTTGCTGATGACACATCTCTTTTATTTAAAGTTGACAGAAATAAAACTAATTTTGACGACGTAAGTAGTGCGCTTTCTCAGGTTCTTCAGTGGTTTACGGCAAATAATTTACTTCTTAATGCGAAAAAGACTAAGTGTTTAAAATTTATGATGCCAAATGTCAGAAACATAAGTACAAAATTATCCCTAAACGGAGAAGAAATAGAACTATTAGACTCAACAGTGTTTCTAGGTATTACATTAGACAATAGGCTGCAGTGGAACCCTCACATTTCAGTTCTTGCGGGAAAACTCAGTTCAGCTGCCTATGCAGTTAGGAAAGTTAGGCAGCTTACAGATGTTGACACTGCTTGCTTGGTCTACTTTAGCTATTTCCATTCCGTCATGTCTTATGGCATTTTGCTTTGGGGTAAGGCAGCTGATATTGGTACAGTCTTTATTTTGCAAAAGAGAGCAGTACGGTCAATTTATAAATTAGGACCTCGAATTTCTCTTAGGGAACTATTTAGGGAAATTGATATTTTAACTGTTCCTTGCCAATATATCTTCGCTTGTATAATGTATGTACGCCAAAATTGTCACTTATTTGCTAAAAATAGCGACCTCCACAGTGTTATTAACACTTTAATTTTTATTCAAGGAATAAGGATAAATTGGTAGTTCCAAAGTGTCGTCTTCAGAAGGTACATAGCTCTTTCACAATACAAAGTATATTTTTCTACAATAAAATTCCAGAACATATAGTTATTTTACCCTCAAATAAATTTAAAATATATGTCAAAGATAGTTTAATGAAAAAAAGCTATTACAAAGTTGATGAATACATAAATGATAAAAATGCTTGGAAAAATTAGAACTTAATTGATTTGTATTGGTGCATTTGAAATATTTTTTTTAAATTAAAACATTGTTTATTATGTTATTACCTAGTGTAAGGCTATATTGTATTTTTATATGATGTATTAAAGATTAACTAGTGAGTTTATTTGCTTCTCGGTAGTAAAGCATTACGAACCTTCCAATTTTCTCCTCTTATATTTTGTTCCTTTTCTACACACATTGTAACTAGTACAATCGAAGTTTTATTGGAGTTGCTTGAGTGTGTCATGCTCTCTCAAAGTGTCTCTGCGGTGGTGGCGTGTGTGTCGGGTCGTTACGTTCCCTAAAACATGGTTGAGCGAAGCGATGGCTGATTCATGTGTCATACTCGTGAACGGGTGCCGCCTGTGGAGGCTGGTCTGCTCTTGCAAACTTCTTTGTATTCTTAGTATTTAGTCTTACTTTTTTGTTTTGTTTATTAATACTGTAAGACATTGATTATTTCTTAGTAATGAATACATAAACTGTCTTTTGTTTATATTAGATACTTTTTTATGTTGTGCTTGTGCTTTATATTTCATGTTTTTTTATGTTTGTAATGGAAAGTGTCCTTTTATGATAGGGAGGGCATTTTCCAATATTTTAATTGGACGCTGTAAGAGAAAGGGAGAAAAGAAATGCCCTTGCTGAGTTTCTTGCCGGTTCTTCTCAGTACAAGGTCTCTCGCCCTGTAGACTTACGAACCGATGGCGTAGTGACATTCATAAGTGCTCAAATATTGTAGCCTAAACTGAATAAATTATATTGAATTTAAATTTTAATTTACAATACAAACTTATACAGCAAACTTATTGTTGTGGTACGTAAATTCAAATAAATATAAAATATATTTTTGTATTGTTTGTGCGGAAAAGTGTCCAGAAGGATGGCTGCATTTCTACGTAGTAAAAACAACAACACTTGATATGTATAAAAAACTGGTTGCCTGTAAAGTCGGTATACGGGCGAAAGTTTTACGTGACAATGATTTTATGTCTGTCTCTCTCGCTCTTAGGCGGGCGCGTGCCTCTCACTCGCTCTCATTGTGAGCGCATAACGTGAGCGGAGCGTAACGCAGTTTCTTGAAGTGTCACCCGGCAAACCAATTTATAAGACGTTGTCACGTCAAAAAATTCGTTAAAAACAGTTTGTATTCATCGTGTTTCCTATATTAAACGCCCAGTATTTATATCATTCCGCTCATTATCGCCATAATGAGCCAATAAATAAAATTGATAAATTACCGGCAGACTTGCTATTATTTACCGCGACAATTTACAACAAATGGACGTCCATTGTCGCTGTATTGGCGGGAATTCGTCGCTAAAATTTATGAATAGCATTATCTTTCAGTAATGAACGTATATTTCATAATGAATTAAAATAACACAAAATAAATAAAATTGCGAGGAAGTACTTGCTGTTTTGTCCATAGGATAGATTACAGTACCCGAAGTCTTTGGAATAAGCGTGGCACGGTCTACTGCTCAATGGACTGATAACAGGGTGGTCGGTACGGAATACAAGCTGAAACGGAGGGCAAAGGTCACGAGAAGTAACGCGCCACGGAGGAGGCTCGAGTAAGTAAAGTACAGGTCATTGGTTATTACTTAAATTATGATGACATAATAAAAATTTAAAGGTATTCTACATGTTTTAATTATGAATAGTCAAGCCAAACTTTAAGACCGCTCGTTAAAAAATCTTATTTTTATTTTCTATAGAAACTGCACTTTTGGATTCGAATTACTATAATTTTTAATCATATTTTTCTTGATGCGGGCAGGTCAATTTCACAACTATACCAATATGCCGAGAAGAATGGCGGTTACCTACACACAGGTAGTCATATACTAACCTCTCATCATCACACCAGGGTTCTCCTTTATCATTTGGCACGGAACTGGAAATGCCACAACTCAGAAATATATTCTACAAAAATTTTAAAAAGTTACAATACTATATATATACAATACAATATTGAATAATCAAGTAGGTTTCTGAGAACACTTCTGAATCATCAATACAATGTAAGCAATGTTAATTTCTGCCAAAAAGAGCTGGCAAGAAGTTCTATTTAAAGTAATAATACAATATCTACTTTGTTAATAAACTAACAAGTATATACAATCTGTATTGTCTGTATCTTAATAATATAAATAAGTTAGTAAGTTACTAAAAACAAAGTTGTGTTACACATGTCAATTATTATTTTTTGTTTTAAGGTCGGTAACATGTTATGCGTCAAATATCGTCAATGATGTAAAGGAATTCTAATAATTGTAATGGTACTAATCCTACTTGTACTATTAAATATCGGAGAACTCTTAAATATCTGAATAAAAGAATATAAATTCATACTTATACATTCTCTAAGGACTACAGTATGGGGTTCTTCAAGAAAGAAATTATCGTCGAAGTCGGCAAAGCGCTAGGGATACCCCTGGTGTTACAAGCGTCCATAGGCCACAATGACAGCTTACCATCAGGCGGACCGTGTGCTTGTTTGCAACTTTAGTGGTATAAAAAAAAAAACATATACTTACATACACTTAAAAATAGCCACACTGTCCATGTATATAATATAATAAATATTGTAAATGCGAAAATAACTCTGTTTGTCTGTCTCTTAGCTCTCTACGCTTAAATCGCTGTTCCGATATTTGAGTTGACAAGTGTGAGTCGTTTTTTTGTTTACTATAATTAAGAAGTTGCCGTTGAAAACCTACTCCGATAACTGGATTTAAGGCGGGTGCACCACGGGCAAAAGCTAGTATATCATTAATTCGATAATAAGCCTATTTGTTTCTCCTTATTTTACGTCACAGCTGCGCATCCAATCGCGCTAAAACTTTACACAGGGAACAAAAAAAGGTAATTATAGTTCCAACAATTAGATTTTTGAATTTCACTTTCTACGAATGGAGAAAATTATAAATATCAAATAGTTAGCTAGTTAGCTGCTCCTATGCACCTTAAAAACAAAGCTACTATTCTATCCTGAAATCTTCAGACAAGAGACTATAAATCGGAAAATTTAAACGTTTTTTGGTTTAGCATACGTGGGTATAAATTAGCTAGGGAGTGATAAGGGTACGTCTGACATGCAGATCCAAAGAGGTAGAACATTTAAAACATTAAAGTGTCTGCAAAACCTTTATCAACAGTATAAATCCCAAGTACTATATTTCTACTTTCAAAGCTTTTAAAACATTTATCACCACATTTGTTAAGATTAATTACCTAAATCAAAAAAAATTTTTCAACAAATTTGTTGATTTAATTAAATGACAAGATTTTAAAATCCATATATATATATTATGTGTATATAGATATGTGCCTACTGTATAACTATGGGAGAATACCAGAGCCCAAACCAAACGTTTGCCTTTTACATTAAATATAGTCGTATAACAAATTATTAACAGTTATAGGAATCAACTTTTAGTTAATATACAAGTGCTTTCAATATAATGCTGAATTTCAGGTTGAACGTGAAATCAGAATTTCCTTTTGTCTTTTATTGTTTATAACGATTGACTGATGGTGTGGATGACAATAATTACAACGAAAACGATAAACAATTGGTTCGGTAGCAAGTACCGCACAAAGAACTTCTCTTGAGATTTATTTTTATAATTAAATTAAATTTATACATTAACGGTCTAATTCATAAAAAAAATCACTACTTTACAACAGCTTTATAAATGCCTCACACAACGATTGCCCAAAATCGTTATTCATAAATGCATTTTAGCGTTAAAATCCCGTAATAGTAATCTCATAAAATATCAGAAAGTTAAAATAGCCGTGGACCTACTTTAACATCGCTATGAGCATGTGTGAGTAAGAAAAATATGGCATCGTCGTAACAGTACAAAGACAGCGATAACAAAAAAAAACAATAAAAAAAACGAGTTGCCCTCCAAGAGTACCGGCAGAAGTGAAAACCTTTACACACGATTCGCGCTTAACACTCGAATATGTCACAAGATATGTCTTTGACATTGTCAAGAAATAATAATGTTTGTTTATTTACTTTTTAGACGCAGTATATTTGACATCGCAATCTGTCATAGAATTAAAATTCCATATCCAAACTCCCTGTACTACTCATAATCGCGAATACTAAAAATAAAAATTATAATAGGCGTGGCATTACGGTTTCCGTCTTACGAATTTCCACGATTAGGACACGTGACCTGACGCGAGTTTATCATTTTTTACCCATACCAAAAAAAGTGCACAACGCTAAAGCAGTGTTCACTTCAAAAACAGTCAAGTGTGAGTAGGACTTTCAGACCGTGGCGCGTGGGCACCGTATCACATTTTACGAACACATAATACTAAAATTCAAGACATAAATTATATTAGTTCCAGAAGGTCGTCTTCAGAAGGTATACATAGCTCTTTTGCTACATATTCAAAGTATATATATTTATATACTTTAAGTATATATATATTTAAGTATATGATATTCTAGAACATGTGGCTAATTAAACTTTAAATAAATTAAAAGTATATGTCAAAGATAGTTTAACAAAAAAAAGGTATTACAAAGTTGATGAATACATTAATGATAAAAACGGTTGGAAGAATTAGAAATTAATCAATTTATATTAGTATTGGTAATATTTGTTAAATTAAAAAATTGTATATTATGTTATACCTAGTGTAAAGCTATATTACATTTTATAATCATGTTGAAAAAAAAAAAGATTAACTTTTGGGTTTTTTGACTGTTCTTCTCGATAGTAAAAGCATTCTAAAGGTGATAAAATTTATAAAAGTAATAAATTAAACTGACGTTAAAAAGTCTACTTGAATCAAAAAAATTGAGTATGCTCTTTTGAGTACTCCAAGTTTTTGGACACCACATTCACCTTGTCTTGCAAATTATCTCGTAACTAACTGGACTGACCATCGCTGGAGATGTCAACACCAAGGAACCCAATGCTCTTAGAAATAGTGAAGGGTGTGTTCTGGTTTTCTTAGCGGTGCACGCGCAGACTTGTGTTTTCGTACGGTTGAATCGGTGCAAGTTTCCCCATCACTATTCAGAGACCTTGGACAGAGTGGTCTCGATTTTGAGCACAAATTCTCCGCGCTTTTTTTCTACAACGTAACGAGGGATGTTTGCACGATGCGTGTAACAACAACATCTTCAATACTGTCATCGCCATAGCAATGTATGTTGTTAATGGACAACATATCACTGATATGCAGTAGACAACCGCGTAGGTGACAGCATACAAAACGGCTGGAATGGTTAAAAACAAACAACAATAAATCAGCCTATAAAGGCCTACTGTTCGACCCAGTCCTTTTTCCAATAGACGACACTTCACCAAACATAATACGAAATAATATTAAAAAAAATCTTGACAGTCAAAAATATGTTTATAGTTAGGTTTGAAACAGATTTTTAGATTTCAAATTTACGTCAAGTTGCTTCAAAATATTTACCCCTTTCTAGATACACTGCGACCTCCGTCCCATGTTCGTGCTTATACATAGACTAACAACAAAATTAGATTTGAATCAGGCTTGCCCGATGCTCTATTCACCACATTGCCTGCAAATACCTACGCCACCAGTACAATCGGTGACATTGACGGTCTGCCACCGGACAAACGCTTGCCCAAACATTTATTAAGGAATACAAGAACTATTGAGTCATATTACGATTACATTTATCTTCTATATTTATCTTAAAAACTCATGACAGAATGACTTAGTGTAAGTCATTAAAAAAACTTTCAAATTTACTGAAACTTAAACACTGCAGTAAGAAGAGTTTGTCAGAATTCAAACCTCTTAAAGTAATGAAAAGGAGGTATAAAGGGTTCCTTAAATGACTTACACTGCACTGCACACAAGAGTTTTTTAAAATAGAACTTTTAAAGGGAAAAGGAGGTTAAAAGGTGAGTATGAGACGGAATGTAAAATTGTGTACGTAAAACGTTGCACCTAGTATTTTTAAGTATTACATACAAAAAAATAATACCCGTTTGATTTTTCTTTCCGGAATATCGATGATACCACATTCATAAACGGAAACACTGGCAGGAACGTTTCTTTACTTTGAACAAAATATATCTGTATCTAAGTTGCGTGTAACACAAATTCGTGAGTCGTAAGCTCAGCTTTGCATTTGTGTGAATGCACACCGATAGTATAAAGTGACTTGAGTAGCGACGCGTTCCGCGCACGGATTACAGGGATGCTAGACGTCTTCTGTGGAATTATTAAGCAGGCGGGCTAGAATTATTGTATTTACAGCCAAATTATTGTATTGCCCACTTTTAAGCAGAATTTCTAGAAACCAACGATATTGATCAGTCCGAATATACCAACTAATAACTTTCACGCTTTGACCTTATCGAAATTTGCCTGTATTTGTTATGAATTGAATGAAATGACATTAAGACTGGAGGCCTACAACTGATGTCAGTTTCAATCCCAATCCATTTTCAATTTGTTTTGTTTGTTTAAAATTTTGACATTTCTTTTCACAGATTATCATTCCTAATTTCACTCTCGATCCGATGGCTCAAAGAGTACCGATTCTTAATATTTGTATAGGATTTTAGTTCCAAAATTGGCCCTAAGCCCTAATTTATTATTGTATGGATTCAATATCTATTTATTTAACATCCCTGACGGATTATACTAGTTTGTACTGGTTTCCGACACCGTTCATGCGCAGCGCGTCCCCCACTCTGCCGCGCGCTTTCCGCACTTTTTTTTTTTTATTTAATACACTTATTAGTTATTAGTGAAATGGCTCCTCCTTTATTCCTAATTGAGATTTGAGAGATTACATTATCTAGCCACACAAAAAAATATTGTTCGAATGTATACAAAACAATTTCACAAATTATGAAAAACAGATATTTTAAAAACATTAATGATAAAAGTATGTCATGTTAGTACTACATAAGCCTAGTTGGTAACAACATCGACAGAAATTCCGTTGTCCACAATAAAAAGCGTTTCGTTAGAGGGAAAACGTGTTGGAGAAGACAGGAGCAAATTAACATCGCCGAAAAAGAGTAGATGCAGAAAAAATATCATTGTTTTTGATGATTTTGATAAAGCAGTTATTAGATATTAACAGATATATCGCTTTTAGGATTCAAGTGAAAACGTCAGAAAATATTCGCAGAATCCTTTTGAAGAATAATGAAATACGGTATTTTAGCATAAATTATCTCGGTTAAATTTGCTGAATATAGCGCTTTAGTTGGGCCAATTGTTTATACTGGCGAAACATGTATAGATACGTCTCATACTTCATTGAAATCGAAGAAGAAGAAGTGCTGCCATCTGAACATTATTCAGATGGAAGCACTTCTGGTTCAAAGAAACCAATTTCTATGGGAAATCGTTTAATAGTAGTTTATGCCGGTGGAGAGGACGGTTGAGTACCAAAGACACTCCTCATGTTCAATGTTACCCAAAAAAGTGGTGATTATCTCCATAATATGAATACCGAGAAGCCAAATACTGTCGTGGTCATGGATAACCAGTCTTGCCACAATTTGTTTTATTTCATACCACTAAAATGACAAACAAGCTTCCGGTCCGCCTGATGGTAAGCTCAGCTCATTCCACAACCAAAGCGTCCGCGGGAGGAAGTTTCTCTGAAACCAGTGTGGTGCGTGATAATTTAGGTTCTAAGGTGTGAGAATAAATTCCGTGTCTATATGGCGAGCGATGTGATGATGCGGTGGTAGAAAGTAACCGTCGGCATCGTTTCGAAAAATACCTTAGAACACATTCCATTATACAAGCGGTAGATCACACAAAGCTATGATTGATTGTTCGAATATTGAAATATAGTTTGGATTGAAATCAAGATGGGAGGGTGGTAGGTAGATACACGATTATCGATTCAACCACAATTTTATCAACTGATACTGCAAAAATATAATTTTCTTCTACCATCTAGATTTCAAACCAAATAAAAAAAAATTTAAAGAATATGTTGATTATAATGAGATCAGCCTTGGATCAATAAAAGAATAAAATAAGAAAAGAGATAATGAAGATGCAATGTCCGGTGTAGAAAGTATGTGTAAAATTTTAAGTATCTACAAAAAAAAATGCATTTTTTGTCTAATTCTACTTTTTCCGATAACTTAAACAAATGCAAAGCTGAGCTTATGCCTCGCGAACTGTACCTATAATTTACTATATCTATCAACGAAGCCATGTAAGATAAATCACGGGCTGTAGAGAATTCAAGCCGGGTGGTCCACGGATAAAAATTACTCGAGATACAGTCAGGCAAGGCGACCTATTTGGGTGGACCAGAGGCAATATACGAAACGATCTTCAACACCGACCGCCATAGCCTCCCCATACCTCATATCTTTAATGTTAGAATTTTTTAATTTTGGCGACTCGTTGGATGCCTATGTTTGTGTCACGTCGTGCATACATCATTGCGTGTGGACCATTATTCTAATTGGTCACAAATTATGCCTGATCGGGTTAGCGTTTAGAGCGTGGCCACACTGTAATTCCGTTTATTATCTATCGTGATTGATTATTTGTTTATATAACCAGTTTCTGAGAGGAAATTAGGATATAAAATAAATTATTGGTTACTGTACACAAGACTTTACAGAAAAAATACTCAATCTACATTTATAAATAAAGAAATATTATTAATTGCAAATAATTTTACTCTATCACTACACCAAATTACACCTAACTACTTAGCACACTAATTTTCAAATGACGATTTCATAAAAACAATAGTAGTTGACTTTTTTCTCATAAACTGTAAACGCCTGTAGTTTGTTATAATCTTCCTATAGTTTTTAAGGACTACAGTATGGGGTTCTTCAAGAAATAAATAATTAGATTTCTGAAGGGTCGGCAACGCGCGAGTGATACCCCTGGTTTTGCAAGCGACCATAGGCTACGGTGACCGCTTATCTTCAGGCGGACCGTCAGCTTGCTTGCCAGCTTAGTGGTATAAAAAAAACTTATCCATTGTAAGTAATTTCTAGTTTTTCAGTCAGGATTTTTATTTAAAGGATGTAGTATTGTGTATTCATACTAATATTATAAATACTCTGTTTTTCTGTCTATTACCTCTTCACGCTTAAACTGCTGTACCGATTAAGATGAAATTCGGCATGGAGATAGTTTGAGTCCCAAAAAAGGACATAGGCTACTTGGAAACGTCAAGTGTGAGTCGGTTTATTTTCTATAATTGAGAAGTTGCCTTCAAATCCTACACCGATCACCAAATTTAAGGCGGATGAAACCTAGTCTACTAAAGCTGGTCTACTATATGTTTATAGACTCGTACTAAATTTATAATTAATCCAACGATTCACTGCGCCTCGTAGCGTGTTTTACGGTAGCGCAATTCAAATAAATACTGTAGATACTTATTTTTGATATTTACATAACAAACACTTAGAAATTTTTTAGGAATAAGTGTCTAAGTCAACAATGTCCCAATTTTCTGTTTAATTGTTAAGGTTAAAAGTAAAACAGGTTTCTACTTTTTTATACAGATGGTCTTAAATGGGATTTCAAGGAAATAATTTTTTTTCAGGATTTGGAACACCACAGACTTTTCATAGGTTTTGATAAGTAAATGTCAAAACTGAATACAGAATTTATGTGTTTAGATGTCAAAATAGTCGTAAAATTCGATGATTATAGTCGTTGCATCATATTAGTTTTCATCAAGTATGACACGTTGTTTCCGAAGGTAATTAAAATAAAAATAACTTGAAAGAGCCTAAGAAATGGTCTTTTGTCCTCGATTTTCCTGGGAGTCCATAATCAGATCCTGACTTGGTAACAATGGACCACCTCAGGAGTATACTCTCTCGAATAAAAAAAGAATTTTAAAAAAACGTCTTCAATTGGCGTAGAAATTCATAGACATACATAATAAACAATATACAGTCTAGCATAGAACCTCCTCCTTTTTTGAAGTCGGTTAAAAAAGGGCCTCACGCAAATTTTGTAGTAGACTTTAAAGATAATGCTAGTATTATTTCTTAAACATTAAATAGTCAATGAATCAATCTATACAATAGGTAAATCTAATAAATTAAGTTTACAACTGGAAGAAAATAAAGTTAAGCAATAGGAAAACTAAGAAAGTTCCTAAACATGTGCTATATATACACTACTACGTGCATACGTACCAACCCCTTTTGCTGCTACTCCATAAACACATGAGTATAATTAAATAGCAGACAAAATTAATGGCCAGTATTAATTACAATAAAGTTAAGTAGTTCCTTGTCTTGTGGCAGATTACAACCGAATCTACTTAACCCTACCGTTTTAAATATTCCTGTCAACCAGATATATAGTTTAGGAGTGGCAATAGTACAGTTTACATAAAAAAACGAATAATTATAATATATAATATAATAATAATACTCATCATCTTTAATACAATAAATCTGTGAGTTAATTCTATTTTTAGTCTCTTGAAGTTGTAGAAAAATTAAGCTTCTAAGTCAACGCAATAAAAAAATACGGTCGAAATACGGCAATTTTTGTCGCATATTGTGACACAAATAAATCAAAACCTATGGGGTACTTCCCGTCGACCTAGAATCATAAAATTTGACAAGAAACAAGATAAATATAGGAAAAAATCCAAAAAGGCATAAAATCTCTGAGACTTGATCCCACGATAGAACTATCTACATATAAAAAGTTTGTACGCAAGCCATACTTGCACATGACCGGTTTTTTTTTTATTTTTGTACAATTAATTTGGTTGTCTTTTATTTTTAGGATAACAGTAATATCTTACAAGATTGAGAAGGAACCAACCACTAGAAAAATTATTTGTTGCATGAAAACATTGACATTTAAAATATTAATACTTTGTTTTGTGGGTACCTACATGTCGTCATGATTTACTTGTGCTTTTTTAAATAATAATCCTTTGAATGTTTCAGCAAATTACGACATACATTGCCGACGTTACTTTGTCATAAAAAGGAATTGCGTGATCTCATTGTCTTTGTTCTGAATGATTTAGGTTCCTCAATAGTTATTTGTCACGAGTTAACACATACAAATAGAGTTTTGGGTTTACATTACTATTTAACTAAGATTGGTTTTTTATTATGTCGTATCTAGATATAATTTGTTAACGCTATCGAATCCTTATAGTTAGTAGGCTACAAAATCTGATCCAGAGTTAAGAAAAGATACAAAAAAATAAATAAAGAGAGACAGAAGAGAGTGAGGGCAAAGCTCAAAGTAATTAAAAGCTCAAGGATCACCTCTGATGCAGATTGAGCCCTTTTCTAATAATCTTTTGCCAAACTCACAAAAGTGTTCTATTAAGGGACCTTTTTGTATGCACAATCGTTTACAAAAGAGTTGTTCTATTGTTGCATGGGGTTTGGGCTATTATTTGTATAGTTATTGGTATTAATATTGATAAATTTGTTATAAAACTAAAGACATAAAGTTAAGTATGAAAAACACCGATTCTCGAATGATGGATCACACAAGATGTACAAGAGACGTGTATATTACGAAAAAAGGCTACATTTCTCAATAAATGTATAGATAATATAATGATTAAAATAATATAATAATTATGAAATAAAAGATAAATTAATTTATTTTTTAATAAAAGTTTAATTTGTGCTGTATAAACAAACCTGTCACGAACGCAATATGTTATTATTATAAAATTAAATATTTATTGTAATAAGATATATGCACTGATAACTACATACGATAATTCTAAGTCCGGGTCTGAACTTCAAAGTTACCCGTGCCATAGCGCAATAACTACTATACGCTATGCCCATGCTTGAACTGCGTATGCTATTATAAAGTTAATAGGTGGTTCTGAACGTATGTTCTGTACTCTATGGAAATTACATGGTGCGTTCAGAAACGAGTTTTCTTAGTTGCAAAGGACATCTTTTTCAACTCTAGTCTAACGTTTTTTTATTGTTTGTTTTTTTATTACACGAAAATACAGTTAGACAGACAGTAACTCAGTTCATTTAAGAAGATTTGGAGTCGTAACTCCATCCGATTTAGTTATTTTTGAACACGTCTCTGTACTACACAGATTACAGAAAATAAAAATATTGGGGAGTTTTGAATGTTGCTGTATTACCACAAAATATGGGTCTTGTACTCTAAATCAAAATAAATCTAGATATAAAAACTTTTGAATAAAATCAAGAACCAACTTCAAAAAGATGCACTGAAAAGGTAAAAATAATTAATTTAAAAATTCTGATCTAAATTACAGTATCAAGTTGGTGTCTATTTCTGTAACAGTTTATAACACACGTTACTTGCACGATCAAATTACACCAAGTCCTTTGGCAATCGCTTAAAGAAGCTTTATTGTAAATCTTCGTGTAAACAATACAATAAAAATCAAATTACGTAAAAGATATCACCTAAAAATACTGCACCATTATCCGTGTTTAACAATCAAAAAACCAAAACAACATGTGGCGTGTAACTGGCTGATTTCATTAAAAAAAGAAAATCTTGAACAACCCGCAAATAACACTCGGAACCCGACTATGTTTTATTCAAATTTACTTACATTTGTGCTAACGGAAACGACCTTTGCTATCCAGAATTGTATTCCCTTGCCGCACCATATATCTTCTTCGCAGTGTACGTTGTACTTATTTATTTCTGGAACGTACGACTGAGTAGGTACTTGTATAGCCATAGGAGAAATCCATGTTTTTTTTTTTAAATATACTAAGATTTGTAACAAAACTTGGATGTGGTTTATAAAACCTAATTCTGAATCTAGAAATAGTCCTCACAGTTGTTAATTTGTTGCTATATGAAAGAAAAGCTACGCATTGAAAATAATACCTATTACAGGGTGGAATTAAGTAAAAGTCTAAGCACAAATTGCTAATTATTTTTACCCTTGGCGGTTTGTTATACTATAAATAAGACAAATCCTGCATATTATTTCTTATCTGTGAGTATAAGATGGTTTTATTTTATGGCGTCATCAGTTTACTAAGTATACCTAACTGTGGTATTTGGGTTCGACACCACCGAAATATGTTAAATTTAAAGGTTTAAAAAAAGATTAATAATATATTAAATTTTCGCATCGAGGTAAATTTTGCAGCACTAAAAAAATGGGCCGTAAAATAAATTTAAAAAAAAAACCAAATTCCCCTACTAAGCAATACAAACCCCCTGAAAATGACTCGTTTCTCTTTTTGCAGTTTGATTGATTGCACTAGTAGAGATAAAATACAAGCTACCTTATATTCACCGTAATTTTCCAGAAAATATAAAGACTTTTACTCTCGATACAACAAATAAAGCCGTTGCGTGCGTTGACTTAGAAGCTTGTTTTTTTTACAGCTTCATAGAACCGTAAACCTCAGTATATAAAATTAATTCTAACTTGATACCTTCACTTTTCCTGAGAAAAAGGGTCTCAACAGACAGAAAGACAGGCGGACAACAAATTTTTTTCCTTTTGTTTTTGTTTCCTTTTGTCGTACTGAACCCTATAAATAATGTTTTATAATTTTAAAATATTATAGTCTCAATTATTATCAAAATCTATATTTTTACCTTTACTATTTTTGAGTAAGGCAGATTTATTGGCCATTTTTTATTGTTTCTTATTTTATCAATAAACATAATTTTTTTTTTTAATGTTTTATATACCTACTATGAATGAAACCAAAATTAATAAAAAACTCAACCTATATTACCCATAACTTTTATCTTATTATAAGAATTAAGATAAAATTAGTGTTCATATATTTTTTCGATTTTACTCCAGATAAATAGGTAAATTGTTATTTTACTAGGCCTTGATTTCATAATACAGTTCGTGTAATAAGTTCCACATCTCGCTTCGTGCCGTGATTGGCTCGCCTCCCTGGGGAACCAACTTCGTCAGCAAATGAGAAGTGAGCTAACACGACAATAATTTATAAGACAACCTACAACGTTATTTATTATCAGAGTTATGATATTCGAGAGTAAAAGTGTTCATATTTTCCGGAAAATTACGGTGAATATACGGTAGCTTGTGTTTTTATCTGTATACTAGTGCAATCAATCAAACTGCAAAAAGAGAAACGAGTGAGTTACAGAGGGTCTAAGTTTTTTTTTTTTTTTTTTTATTTATTTATTTGACGGCCCATTTTTTTAGTGCTACAAAATATACCTCGAAATGCAAATTTAATTTATTAAGAACTACTGACAGTAGTCAAAATAAAAAAAAAGTTTCTTACGACTCAAAGATACTGTATAGTATTTTAGGAGGTTTTAAATAGTAGTCTCCGTTATTTCAAACGTAGCGTAGTGTCAAAACCAAATACCATAGTATACTTAGTTAACTCATGAGGCCGTAAAATAAAACCATCTTATACTCACATATAAGAAACAATACACAGAATGTGTGGTTTTTTTTTATAGTATAACAAACCGCCAAGTGTGATAATTACAAGCGATTTGAGCGGTGACTTCCACTCATGTACTCGTATTAGTTCGAGTAAGGTACCTAGATATTATTTTCAATACCTAGCTTTACTTTATGATTTTTTTAATATAGCAGCAAATTAACAACTGTGGGGACTGTTTCTAGATTCAGACTTAGGTTTTATAAGACACATCAAAGTATTATTTAAAATCTTTGTTAGTATATTTTTTAAGAAAAACATGGATTTCTCCTATGGCTATACAAGTACCGAGTCAGTCGTGTGTATATGTGTATAGTACAACAAACTTTTCCGACCCAGGGGTCAAAAATTAAAACTACAGTCGCCATATTAAAATGGTATGTGAACTTACATGGCACTAGCGACCGTACACCGGGTGAGAAAAGTTTGTTGCACTGTTAATAACAGCTCATGTAACTTTGTGAATATACTAGGTAAAGTACCTACTTACTTATATGCAATTGCCTTCAGGTTCCAGTACCTATATCCTCTTTGTGTTTTATTATGTGTATATTAAAGCTAATATGGTTAACAGTTTTAGCAAAATACCTACTGAAAAAACAGGTCTCTTGAAAAGATCCGTGCCAAGAACTAAACCTACATAAATTTTTTTTTTAATTCATTTTTCTCGTAAAGTACTTTACTTTTATACTTTAAATAAAATATCAAAGCGAAATTGGGAAAGGCAAATTTTTTGTTTAAAAAAACAATTTTCATCAGTAAATTCAGGTTGGAAGGTATCGGTGTCGGTAATTAGTTAATGTTTCCGCTCATCTTCGATAATTTATTGAGACGGAGCACCATCCCTCCTCCAGTAATATAACTTCCCCCTACATTGTCTGGGAATCAACTCACGGGAATTGATGGCGGTGAAAAACTCGACCAAAATATTAATGCACAAGCTTTCCTGAGGTAAGTATCGACGCAAAATTGTAAGGTGTAAATGATTTTGATATTTGTTATTAGATGCGGTTATTTAATTAAAGAAATTAAAGAATTAAGTATTACAAAACTTATAGAGTAGTAATTTTTATTTTGTTTTCTAATATTTTTTTAAGAAATAATAGTCAAATATATTTGTAAGCCAGTGTACACGAAGACGACTACCGACAAACTGCTGCAGTTTAGCAAATTTAAACTGTTATAAATGTATATCATAAATAAATAAAAAACAACCGAATCAATTTTTCGTCACTATCAAACCGATTGGCATGTTTTTTTTTTTTATTTGACAGTAAGTTGTTTGCTGACATTTGCGCACGCAACTGAAAATAAACAACTAAATAATTTTATACAAAAATCTAATATCAATTTCAGATTTTCCTGATTTTCAAATTTTTCAAAAACCTTATTTGGACTATAATTACCTTTTTTTTTAAAACAAATTAGGCAAATGGGTTGAGTTGTTCTCAAGCAATGTATTTGCTTGCCAACGAACAGTATATGATTTTTAAATATAAATATTGTCCTAGGTAATATATATAGATTAAATTTGTCAGAAAATAGCTCTGAAATATGATTCGTAATAAACATTATTCTTACTATAGTTACGATTTTTTTTAAACAAATGAGGCAAATGGGTTGTGCTGTTCTCAAGCAATGTGTTTGCTTACCAACAAACAGCATTTAATTTTTATTTATTCATCAACTAAGTTATATGTAGATTAAGTTTGTCAGAAATTAGCTCTAAAATATAAATAACAGTAAAGTAAAGTAAGAAAAACAAATATTAAAAAGCGTCAAGTCCACAATTTAACATTTGATTTTCAATAGACATTCTCACCGTCGACGGATTAATCAGAGATTGTTCCATTCCCACTTCGCAGTGAAAATTTGTCACCATCAGCGAACTCGGCGCCGAGTTCTCCGTAATAACTTGATGATGCATCGCCATTGTCCGTGATTATTTTTAATTTTTTTAGGAATGGGAAAAACTTTTGTTAGATTTATATTCAACATGACTTTTAATATTCATAATTTCTAAAATATGAATATACCTTTATAAAATGGTTCATTAACTTACGTTAATATGTTGACATTTGTTTGAAAAGCGCTATATTTAATGCCTATTTAAAGCTTTTTGAGTTTCATTTGTTGAGTTTAAGATTTTAAAAATAAATTACATAGTTGTAGCACGGCATCCCCCACTAGCTCCACTCAACTATCCGTTTCAGCAATTTGCGGATCCTACTTCTATACAACAGGAAAAGAAAAGCGATATCCCGCCTAAGGCGTTCATGTCGTCTAAACAAAATATAGGATTGACGATATCCCTCGGAGTCTAGTTGGTGGTGTGGCCCGCTACTGTGCAGAGGATGTGAGTTCGGTTCCCGCACTGGACAAACATTTATGTCATAATATAAAAATTTGTGTTTGTATTGAGTATATGTATGTATTTACAAAAAAAAAGTATTTATGTATTTGTATCCGTCCGGTATCCATAACACAAGCTTTGCTTACTGTATGCCCCAGACGATGTTGTGGGTAATGTCCAAAACGTTTATTATTTATTATTATATTTATTGTTGTAAATATACTTTTATTCAATATGAAAAAAACACCAATCCTCTAATGACGGATCACACAAGTTATACAAAAAACATTTAAATTACTAAAATAGCAACATATAGCATATACACATAACAAAATAATAAAGATGGATCTATGCAAGTAACCTGTTTTTTCAGTAGGTATTTTGCTAAAACTGTTAACCATATTTGCTTTAAATTATCCATAATAGAGGATATACGTACTGATACCTGAAGGCGTGACGCAGCCCAAAACATGATTGCATATAAGTAAGTAAGTACTTACTTGGCATATTTACAAAGTTACATTATCAGTTATTACAGTGCAACAAACTTTTCTCACACACATCACATCACACACCATTTTAATATGGCGACTGTAGTTTTGATTTTTGACCACCGGGTCAGAAAAGTTTGTTGCACTGTACACAATTATTAAACTATTAAACAGAACACAAATAAAAATATTAAAGTAAATATTTGTTAATTATTAAGAAATATCTTTAAGACTTCATTCGAGGTCTTTGTAGCAAAAGTCTTTTATAAAAATCTCATTTATAAAAACTTTTTCTACAGAATTTAAAACCAATTATTTATTTTTCGACATTTTTACATTCTTTTCGAAATAGGTTATATACTGGTGCACTTATTACTGTATTTACTCATCTCGTTTCTTTAGTCATGCATTGTAACACTGTTAGTGCTCCCCGCAACACTCTTTAATCAAAGCCCTTTTGAAAGTAAATTCTTTCATCCCGTGCATCTCTTACCAAACTTCAGATCATCAAGATCTATGACGAGCTATTCGGACTCTGCAATGCGAGACAAATTGTATGGAAGTCTGACTTAGCTTTTGAAACCCGTTAATGTATTTGCATATATTTTTCTCTAGAATTCCAGAGTTCGAATAGCACGAAACTGTTACAGCTCCCTATACTTTGCGTTTGCAGAGCAAGACAATAGCGATACAAGTAATATTTACGAATATTTTCACTATAATGAAATAAGGACATTCCAGGGCAATGCGAAGGATAGAGTCATTCCGAACCCACACTGACAAATAATAAGTGCTGTTTGAAAAAGTATACTTAAATAAAGTATACTTTGAGTTAGGACCTTTAAATAAATTTCAAACACCCGCCAACTAAACATTGTTGCATTTACATAAAATTAAAATCGTACAACTTTTGCACTTTCGAAATCTAACTAAAACACAAAGAACCAACACCAATCTCGCTTCGCGTTGCAAACCAAATGCAAATCCATAGCCGCTTCACCCTTTATTCGGCTCCTATATTTAATTCAGGGAACGAAATGCAGGTAACAATTGAGCGCGAAACACCGGTAACTGCTGTAAGTGTAAACGAAGAGGAAAGTACGAAAAATTTTCCCGACACGGAAAAAAACAACAAAGTGAAACTCAGCCTTCCTTATTTCCCCTGGCGATGCCCCGCCGACGTTCCCCGTTTCCCCGGAAATGGAAAATATTGCGATAAGGCGCATTATAGATTAAACACGTCCCATGACTTTAATGTGTTGTGCTGTGATCTAGTATAGTAGATAATGTGTGTGGGGCTTTAAAGGTCGTAATGATACTTGAAAAGTAAATAATGATAGCATAAGATGATATTCTTTTTATGCAAAGTACTGTTCGATGCTGAGATTAAGATCTTAATGTTGTGCTTATCCATTTAAAATCCGTACGTGTTCATATACGGTTTTTATACTTTGTTATGCTGTATTCTTTTAACGTATTTAAAAAGTAAGTAGTTACTGTCTGACTACTGTGTATTTTTGAGTAGTGTGCGAATATTCTGTGTTATTCTCCTATTTCTGACCATAGCCCATTTACAATTCCGTCAGAACTCTTTTAGTACCGCCGCCGGCTTTTAGAAGTTCTGCTGTGATACCGACTTTACTTGGTGCTTTGTTTTATGTACTAATAATTACATTGTCTTTAATCAAAACGTCTACAAACCTTCAGTAGATTTCTTCAGTTAACCCTTAGAGATAACTGTCCATAGAAAAATGTACCTAACACTGTGGAAAATATGAAAAAATCAACAAACTTGCTCATAAAGTAGTAGTAGTGTTTAATGCACCGTTTCCAGTATCTAAATAGCGTCCATTACGCACTTGTACGAAAATGACAATTACCGCACTAGTGCCTTTTACTTTTCAGATTTTTTTCTATTTAAGCAAAAAGAAATTATGCCTGTGAACTAAGTTAACTTATATTTGGTAAAATAAATCTCACTTGTTTGATAAAAACTTATCAAAATGATTTTATTCCTTTAAAAATCAACTTTTAAAAACATTCTAACACTAATATAAGTAACAACACAAACATTACCTACCTCCAAAAGTAACCCAAAAATAAGAACTTAAAATTGAGAACGACATGGGGTTACTTTACTTCTTTTAATTAGGGATACCATACCAAACGATTCTATTAAAAGGTTGTAGATGATTTGATACAGGTTTAAAACAGTAACTATTTTTAATATAGGTACGAAATAAATAAAATAAACTTAAAAATATATTTAAAATCGCTGATTCGCTTATCGCTACATGGACCCATCAGCTATACACTACAATCTTATTATTAATTTGTAGGTACTCAAATTAATATTTTGTGTTCAAATCGATACCTATAATATCCCTGTTGATGGCAAGTAATAAAGAAGAAGAAAACGGTTAATAAAGAAGAAGAGAACAGAAATGACGTGAATCTGCGATTGGGCTGAGTGACGCGGTAACAGAAGCCTGAAGAGGAAAACATTTTGGTTAAGACTGATGTTGATTTCAACAGTTCTCCCAAAGATTTGCAAGAGACCTATCACAATAAACTAATAAAAATATTTACTGACCATAAAATAAAATATTTGATGATCAAATGTGCTTGTGAAGCTTGCAGGGAGCCTTTGGTTACAGGCATGCGCACCTTTAACGCTGTAGAGAAATTAGGGTGAGTTTTATATCAAGCTATGCTCGGCTGTAGGCTGATGAAATGAGCAGAATAATTACAGCTTCAATGGAATAAGAACTATTTGGATGTAATATCGGGTGGTAGTATATTAACCATCTTCATGAGGATTTTTAAGAAAAAGTATTGTGTAGGTCCTATTTTGGTTAATTTTTTTCATAGCAATATTGTTAAATATTTACACGGAATGTAAGGAGTTGCAGATTCTTAAGCAAACTGCATATGAGGCTTGGACCACGGCTCGTAATAATAAGGATCCGAATATTCCTGAGATAAAACGCAAATTAAATGCTGCCTCGAGGTTCAGTAAGAAAGCAACTGCCAGAGCAAAATTCCAATTCATCGGCAAAATAGGTGCGCGACTTGTGAGCTATCCTTCTGGGAGTCGTGCTTTCTGGTCGCTGGCCAAAGCTGCCGAAGGGAACTTTTGACAGTCGTCGTTACCACCACTGCGAAAGACCGATGGTGACTTGGCCCATAGTGCTAAAGAGAAAGCCGATCTACTGGGCAGTCTCTTTGCCTCAAACTCGAACATAAACGATGAAGGCGCTGTACAACCTACTAAACCGTGGTGCGGTAAGACCATGCCGGAAATCTCCATAACGCAGCGGGAGGTCCGGTGGACGTTGCTTTCTCTAGACGTTCATAAGTCGAGTGAGCCAGACGGTATACCAGCAGTGGTGCTTAAGCAGTGTGCTCCTGAGTTATGTCCTGTACTCACGCGCCTCTTTGCGCTTTCCTACCGCACTAGGCAATTTCCGTCTTCATGGAAGACTGCGAATGTGTAGCCGGTGCCCAAAAAGGGCGATAGATCAGATCCATCGAATTACAGGCCTATCGCTATTACCTCTCTCCTCTGTAAGGTAATGGAGTGTGTGATCAACACACAGCTTCTAAGATACCTAGAAGTATACGATCTGGTCAGTGACCGTCAATATGGCTTTCGCCACGGTCGCTCGACTGGTGACCTTCTAGTGTATCTCACACACCGATGGGCACTAGCCATTGAGAGTCAGGGGGAGGCATTGGCATGTAGCCTGGACATAGCGAAGGCGTTCGATCGGGTCTGGCACCGGGGTCTTATATCAAAGTATCGGCAGACGCATACGAACCGTAGTTGAATGTAGTTGCTCTGATAGCATGGACATTAATGCTGGTGTCCCGCAAGGCTCTGTGCTGTCTCCTACGCTGTTTCTACTGCATATCAATGACATGTTGGACATCAACAACATACATTGCTATGCAGATGACAGTATTGGAGACGCTCTTTACACGGGTCGTGCAAACATCCCTCGTTCCGTTGTGGAGGAAAACCGCGGAGAACTTGTGTCTCAAATCGAGACCACACTGTCCCAGGTCTCTGACTGGGGACGGGTAAACTTGGTCCGATTCAACCCTACAAAGACACAAGTGTGCGCGTTCACCGCTAAGAAAACTCCATTCACTGTAGTCCCACAATTCCAGAACACTCCCTTCTCCATCTCCAAGAGCATTGGGATCCTTGGTGTCGACATCTCCAGTGATGTTCAGTTCCGAGATCATTTACAAGATAAGGTGAAGCTGGCGTCCAAAAAACTTGGTGTATTCAACAGAGTGAAGCAGTACTTCACATCGGGGAAAAGGTTGTTACTTTACAAGTCTGAAGTTCGGCCCCATATGGAGTACTGCCACCATCTCTGGGCAGGTGCACCCGGATACCAGCTTGGCCCTTTTGACTCGGTTCAACGACGGGCTGTGAGAATTGTCGACGATTCCAAACTCACTTGCGGTATCGAGCCCTTAAGTCTTAGGAGAGAATTTGCCTCCCTGTGTGTGTGTTCTACCGCTTGTACAATGGGTTGTGTTCTGAGGAATTGTTCGAAACGATGCCCACGGCTACTTTCTACCATCGCACCGCTCGCCATCGGCAGGGAATTCATTCTCACACTTTAGAACCTAAATGATCGCGTACAGTGCGGTTTCAGAGAAACTTCCTCCCGCGAAGTTGTGGAATGAGGTCCCTGCCAAGGTTTTCTGCAAGGACTACAGTATGGAGTTCTTCAAGAAAGGAGTTATTAGATTTCTGAAGGGTCGGCAACGCGCAAGTGATACCCCTGGTGTTGCAAGCGTCCATAGGCTACGGTGACCGCTTACCATCAGGCGGACCGTAAGCTTGTTTGCAAAAAAAAAAAGCTCATGGCAACTAACGATTAAATGGAGTAGGTTTTGATATTAAAGTCCAAAATATTCAAGTTTGTTTTGCCGTTTTGATTTTACTGTAAATATATACCATGTTTTCCATCTCAATTTAAACGCGCGGAATTTAAATAAAACTGAAAATAATATAAAACAGACACCTCAATTTTTTATACATTTTTATTGTCTGTTTCATACCAATTGCATCATAAATTAAGTTGCTTTAATAGAATGACAAATATCTTATAAATAATGGAGTGTTTTTTGTTAATTAATAATTAACATAGTCAATTTATAGGTTAGTCCACCAAAATAATGGCGACGTTATATTAAAGCTGATGCTCTCACATAAGTCATCTGTTACATTTTGAGTGATACAAACTCTTTAGTCAAGAGCATTGTGTGCAAACTTAGCAGTGTAATAATAGACTCAAATAACTACTTTCTACTAGTAAGCCAATACAACCGGGTAAACATTTTAGATACGGATTCGATTAGGGTTTTTCAATTTAATAATCAAAACCTGTAGGAAGGAAGGTACTTACCTCCTTAGTATTATTAGCACTGCAGCTTATAAACAAATAATAATGTGTTGTTCGACACTTTTAGTGTTACCTCTACAACTTATAACTTCATAAATGAGTTGTTGGACACTTTTGACATTAACTTTGCAGCTTATACTCACATAAATGTGTTGTTCGACACTTTTATCAGCGAGCACAGTAATACATTTAGATTCTACAACAGGTTTAAGCAATACCATATTAAATATACTTGCTGTGATTAGAGCTTCTCTAACTCTAAAATCTGTTTAACATATTACATTAACGTTCTAGAATAACTATTGGAGTTCAGTTTAATGTTATAACTACTCTATATAGTTTTCAGTTATAATTAAGACCATTATTACTCAATTGAAGCCTGCAACTGACGCTATGATGTTATTTGGGCCGCCAATGCAGCATAACTGGGCGATCGTTAGATCACAGAGTCCGGTTATGGTCAGGTGTGGCAAAGGCTCGAATAGTGCTTTTCACAGACATGCGTGCAAAAAAACTAATTATATTGACAACTGTATTGACAATAATAAAAATTGTTTGGGTAATTTTGCCGCCAATTCACCGCGTTCTAATGTCGATTCCTTATTAACTTTCTTTAATTAATTTTATGGCGCATTATTTTCGTTGTGCTAGTCTAAAATTTAGTTATCAATGTTCGGGTTTAAAAAAGTTCTTTCCATTTTCAAATTTCATATTTTATTCGACCGAGCAGTCGGCTAAAACATTGCGGGTCGCTGTCTGTTACTATACTGCAACTACGATTTATCCCAAAGAAGCTTGTGCAAGATATGGTCACATATCGTATTACTTATGTTAAAGTTGGGTCATGACCCGACTTCTATAGGGGCTGAATCTAGGGGCGTGGGTTCGATTCCCGCACAAGACAAACATTTATTATTTGTGTTTGTCTTGAGACTAGGTATTTTCTATGTATAATATGCAAGTATTCACAAAATAGAGTATTTATATGTATTTGTATCCGTTGTCTGGTATACATAGGATAAGCTTTGCTAAGTTTGGGACCAGACGGCGCAGTATGTAATGTCCATAAACTATATTTATTTATTTATCGAAATTAACAAGTACCTATTTATAAATAGATGAAGCATTGCCTCTGGTGCGTGTGCGTAATCGGTATGAGATCAGAATTTAAAGCCGCACGCACATGTTCCGCGCTCGGATTACGTTGTGTAGAAGCACCCTAATATTGTGTCCGTTATGCTGGCTGCTATCCTTTATTTTGTTTTTCTAAAGTTTCTCAGTAGATTGAGGTAATTAAATAAACTTAATATGATTTTATTTTTTCCGCAATTTATACTTTTTTTTTACCTATGCAATAAAAATTAAAAAAACTTTAAATAACTCAAGCATAATGAAGACCTAAATAAACAGTTCACAACAGTAGCAGAAAGGGGCATATAGCTCCGTCGAATTTTAGGAGTCTCAATGTTGGAATAATATATAATAAATAGTTTTGGACATTACACACAGCGCCGTCTGGCCCCAAAGTAAGCCATCTTGTGTTATGGATACCAGACAACGGATACAAATACATATATATACATTTGTATTTTTTTTATTTGAATTTATCCGTGAATTGTGAGGATAGTTCTGGTGTAAATGGCAATTTTGTCACATCACGCCACCAAGTACTGGAACTAGTTAGCTGCTATAAGCTTCTAAGTCGTTCACTCTACCTGTTATTTTTAACATAATATTTTAACTCATAATTACGTTTATCGTATATCACTACGGTTTCGTCCCGAAGGGGGTAACCAGCATAAATACACATTTTATTGTGGGGGACTGTCTCTTTTTACCAACCACTTTACTCCTGCGTTGCAGATGGTGAGCTGATCTCCGCAACGCTGCTTCTGATGCAGTGTATCTGGACCAAGGTGGCTTTTTATTTGTCCCTTATCGTTAACAACCATATTTAGAAGTGTATGTGGTTAATGTAAGACCAGGGACGAACAAAATATACCCCTTTTGCCAGTACTTGACGAACTGAAAGTAATGAGTCAGAATTAGTCAGGTACTATTTTAATATTTTCTTTTTAATAGAAAATAATAGACCCTTCGCCCGCTAAATAATTAGTTGAAGAAAAACAATGAAGCTGGTATTAAAATAGTGCAAATCATTTGCAAAATAAGCAACAAATAAATAAAATAATGCATATAAGTAAAGGTGATGTTGCTGATTTAACGCATACAAACAAAATGAACAATCGCGGCCCAAGTGTAACACAAGTACGAGCGCATATGGTAAGACTAATTCCACAAACTGGCCCCTATATGTTGGGGTTGAAATAAAATAAAAACCAAATTAGGGGAAGATGATGCAACGACACACCCCTTCGATTTTTGATAAATTCCATTATACTCTTATTTCGCGATGCATTATCTACTTATATCGTTTTTATTTATTATACATATACTTTACATGCAAAGGGGATATATTATTCTGTCTGGTATTTTTTTATTACTACTCTACAGTTAATGACTTACAACTTATCGGAAATAAAGCTGCTTTAGTTCTCAAAACATTGTTACTTACCTAATCTTGACTTACTTCTTATAGTTTGTCTAGAAATGGTTATGGTTGTATATTATTCGGGCCCTGGTCTTTCATTACCTCTTACCACTATAAAGCAGGTATTTACGACTTTTGGGACATACATAACATCACCTTAGTCCAAATACACTGGATACATGAAGCACTTTTGCGGGGATAGGTTCACCACCGGTCGGGCAGGAATAAAGTGGTTGGTTAAATGAGGCTGCATCCCCATCATGACGATTTAAATTTGTGACGTGGGTGTGTACAACCTCTTAGTCTATAAAAATATAAATAAATAAATAAAAAAGTAAAAAAAAATCCAGCCAATGTAGGTACAATTTTAAAATATGCACATAACTCTATATGTCAAATAGAGACGGCTCGTTCTATGCAGCGCTGGTGCAGCGCACTCCAATAAATAATTAATAATAATAATAAAAACACTTTATTGCACAAAATCAAACATAAAAACAGTATTTACTATACAGGTACAAATGGCGATCTTATCGCCATGGAGCGATCTCTCCCAGATAACCTTTGGGTGAAGGAATTTAAAAAACGTTATAAGTTCCAGGAAAGTGTGTTCGTTGAGATAAATTAATAAACAAACATAAGTGTAGATAAATTATTAAACAATGTAATATTATAAATATTTATATAATATAATAATATGCATAAATATTAAATAACTATATATACCTACATAGACATATTTAAATAAACATATGTAAAATATATCATATATATATATATATATATATATCCTTATGTATGTATATATATATACATAAATAAGGATAGAAATCATACTTGCGATGTTAATATACTGGTTTTTTTTTAATTTATTTGTTCAAATAGTCAATTATTAGTTTTTTTAATGTTCTCAAGGACTGCGCTCGTTTTATGTCCAAAGGTAATGTATTCCACAACCTGATCGCTTTTACAGTAAATGAGTGATCATACATTTGTGAATTGTGCCTTGGAGTTTTCAACAACAGACTTGTGGAGTCACGAAGTAATCCATAAACAATGAATTTTAAATATACCGGTGATTTAGGATTGAACAGGACGTTATAAAGAAGAAATAGAACATGAGTATTCCGGCGAACAAAGATTGGGAGCCACTTGAGCTTTGATCGAAATTCGGATATGTGGTCATACTTTCGCAGAGCAAATATAAATCTAATACATAAGTTTTAAAGCCGCTCAAGCTTATCAAGCTGCTCCTCAGTGAGATCAAGATAGCTAGCACTGGGCAAGAGCAATTTTGGTGGGAATAGGTAGAAAATTGCGTAATCTACTTAAAGACTTCGCGGTAGCAAATATTTTCTTACTCACTTCTTTTGTCTGTGGACCCCATGATAAAGTTTCATCGATAATAATTAAAAACCTAAGCTTTTTACAGTATCACTGTATGGAACAGGAACTTTATTAACACAGACTGGTAGAATTTTTTGCCTATCAATCCTTGAAATTAGTCTTTTACTACCCACGATAATGGATAATGACTTGTGTTTTATTCGGATTTACAACAAGACCATGTGACTCACTTCAGTCTACATTGCAAGACAGGTCCCTATTAATGATTATAATAGCATTTGACAACTCATTAATAGAAGCTTGCGTATATATCTGAAGATCGTCTGCATAGAGATGGTAGAGAGAAGATATGTGAGATGTAATTAGATTGATGAAAATTGCAAAGAGAAGTGGTGACAACACTCCACCTTACAGAACGCCAGCAAAACTGTCACAATAGGTAGAAAATGAATCATCGACCTTAATGCGTTGCCGGCGTCCCTGCAAGTAACTATGAAACCAATCGATAACTGTTGGAGATATGTTGACGGAAACCAGATTGGAGAGGATTTAACAACTTGTTTTTTGTCAAAAAACAAGATAATTGTTACTGAACAAGTCCTTCAAGTACCTTTGACAGGAAGGGTAGGATAGATATAGGTCTAAAATCGGAGTAGGTCGCAGGATTGGACTTGGCAAGGAAATAATAATGGCATTTTTCCATGATTCAGGAAAGGTACAGGTGGATATTGAGTGATTAAGGATATTTGTTATAACAGGAACAACAGTATCGAGGATACGAGTGATCATATTACGGCTAATCCAATCATTTATAACAGCGTTGGAAGAAATGACAGTATGTTTTTCTTAACATCACAATCAGAAAATCGATTTAGAATAAAAGGAGGAAAGTCAGAAGTCGGTGTGTTCGAAAGTGAATTTAATGTAGCAGTTTTTTTGCTATCATCAATGATAACATTAGAAGAATTTTTTTGATTTAGGATATTGATAATAATTTCATTTGAAATAGACGAATGTTTAGATTTTCCGACTTCTAATGACTTTAGAAAATTCCAGACCTTTGCTGGATCAACGTTTTCTACGGATTTATGGGTATGGCGTCGTTGTGCATCCCTACACATACTATTGCAGCGATTCCTCGAAAGCTTATATTTATTGAGTTTGCTATCACATGGGTCATATGGGTCAATTTTATATTATCTACTTAAGAAACAATATGTTTTTACATTTTGCTTACAATAATTAAGTATAATATGCTTCGATTACTCATTGTGTTAAAATAGCATTTCACTAAAAACATTCCGTACACACACAGTTAACTCAAGATTCAATATAGAATTACTTTGAGGAAACTGAAGTTTTTGATTAAGAAATATATACATATGAACATAGATAGTTTGTTTTTGTCTACTAAGTAGCAAAACAAAATGTGATTATTGTGATGTGATTAAAGAGTGCGAAAAAAATTTAGTATTTCATTGTCAAACCATAAATTGGGAAAAAGATAATATTCCACCGAATACAGTCTGCAATAAATTTAAAAAAGGTCTAAGAGTAGAATTTTAGTAGTAAAATACAGCGCTAAACTGTCAATAAATAACAATTTTTATACCTTGTTGTTAGTAATAAGGCGAGCATTAAGTACTTACATTTTTTGTTTTGGTATGACAATGTCATACAAGTGCGCTGCGATACTAATATAGTGATACTACGAAAACACCACTTTGATAAAATTAAAAAGATATTTTTATAATTTTTTTACAGTAGCCGCAATTATTTAGCTACATAGGTAACTATATCGTTTACTCAAAAATGCTTGTAATGACCTCCGATTTTTTTTTCGACTGTACCAGAAGTGTTTTTCGAGTGTATCTATAATATATATTTCTTTGGCGGCTTGATGGATTTTAGCTTGAGAGACGACGTTAGATTCGTCTCAATTGTGAGAGTGACACAGGGTACATATTACATCCTAAAAAAATCAAAATGTCTATTCTTATGCAGTTTAATGTGCGGGCTAAAAAAAATTTTTCGAGTTAGCCATCGAAATAAAGGACTTTAAAAGGCGAGTACGAAAATGTAATACACTTATTGTAAAATAAGTTAAAAAATAATAAAAAGTCTGACTGCAAAAACATTAAGAACTACACAATTCCTGTAAACAGTTGGGTTTTTTTAATTATTTATTTTCATTTTTATTTTATTTTTCAAGGTATTAAAAAGGCTGGTATAATATATGTTGATGTATAAATAAAATATGTTGAAAAAAAACCTGACATATTTAATCTCTCAAGCGAAATTTGATGCAAATTTATTCAGTAGATTATTCGTGATTATTAAACAAACATTTTCAAAAATCTACACATTATTATGTGATTTAAGATTAATACATCCAAAATCGGAAAAAATCACAAAAGCTTTTACTACGCCTTTTTGTAAAAAACTAACAATTCTCCATCACTTAGGTAAATAAATAATTAACACCTATCGATTTACCAAACTGCAAAGAACATGTTGGCCAATTTGTACTCAGCAAAAATCACCCGCTGCGCTGAATAAATTATTCGGTATAGAAATCGCACGCCCCTTTATATCAACATGATTATTTGGCATAACAAAAGGCAGATGATTATGAAAGTCGTAAGTTATCATAACTCAGTAAGTATAATGTGTGTAAATTTCATATGAAGCTTGATAGTTTTCGATAATTGGAATCACAATTGATACAAACTTCTAGTTCTGTTAATATTAACATTTAAACAAGAGTTTTTACTCTAGAGGTATGTATGTCGATGGTCACTAAAGACTACATTCAAATATTCAAAATAAGCAACGGCTTTTTTTTTTAGTTTATACCTCAAAATGTACCGGAATAACTACCTAAGGCTGTGTTCCTAATGCTTAACTTAAACACTATTAACAAATAAATTATTTCTAAATACAAATAAATTTAAAATTTATTTTAGCGATAGCGAAAACATTTGATTTAATTATAGTTTTTCGGACAAGAATTTTTTTTAAATATTTTGTTAGGTAATACACAGAGTCACTTAGACATGGACTCTCTCTATATATATATATATAGCGCCATCTAGCGTTAGCGTGTCACATCTCTTTTCAGTTTCTGATTTCAAATTTTTGACGGTTGTTATTTTAAACTTGAAATAGATTTCTATTGGAAAACTTTATTTCAGGTTTGAAATAAAAATCGCCAAAAAGTTAAAATCAAAAACTGAAAAGAGGTGCGACACGCTAACGCTAGATGGTGCTCAATTAATTAACGGATCGAACTTCATGTTAATCGCGTGATTTGCTTGAGTTGAGATACTATACTAATACCATTTGGCGTACGCTTTTGATCTAGTGGCCACTTGTCTCTTAGAGTTTTCCTTATGGGCGGCCTCAGACTTAGCCCGTCATATGACAAACAGCCAGGACTGACGGTTGTACGTATCCTGCGAAATAAGAAGGAGCTCAGAGAAATGTGCCACAACGCGGTCACACATCCAAGTAGTGACCACGTTCGACGTCGCTTAACTTCGCATATCATCGCCGATAAGCACGTGTCTTTAAGCCACAAGCTCCTACCAATTTAAAAAAAAATAACAAATAAACATCATGTAACAGTGATGAATGCAGCAACAAAGATGTTCTTACGTCCTATGATTTAATACCACGCCATGCAAAGTACCTCAATAGTCAAAAAAAATGTACACCACGTACTAAATTTTTCACAATTTATTGTACATTTGCGGTAGTCATATAATTACAGCAACTAAAATCATATTAAAATAACTAATTTTTTCCTTTGTATATTTTTTATCATTGGAACTCGCTACACAATTTAAAACTAATTATGTGGGTATTGTGTAATGGTAAAAAGAAATAATATCAACAAAACTTGCCTGTTCCTTATCTTTTATTTGAATTATCCTTGTTGCAAGCAGTACGAACTGAAACAACAATGTGGACATATAATTAAAAACACTCAATTTGCTTAGGTGTAATAAAAAATATTGTTATTATTAAAATCATCTATATTAGACCAAATTTTCTTAATATAAAAATATAAAATAATCTTTCTAGTCGACGAACTGCAACTCATGTTATTTCCAATATTAAATTGGGTTAAAACGTGTTATTGTAATAAAAAAAGTAGGCATTTTAAGTAAATCGATGTTTTATAAAAGTACGCGGCAAAACAGAAAAAAAACAAATGTAATTTTTCTTTAAAGCTTTTATTGTTTTTAATTACCTGGCCAGCTAAAATTACCTACGTCAAAAAAGTTCGTGTTACGTTTTCATAGTGAGCGGCATCTAAAATCCTCTAGAATACATCTAATATTGGCCCCTTATTTTAAGAATACAAACTTTATGTATAGTTTATTAACAATCACACTTGATTTAATACATATTAATAATACTAGTAGTACCATAATAAAGTTGTTTGTAGTCAGTAGAGGCTGTCTTTAATTATGTGATAAAGATTAAAAGAGTAACTATCGAGTTTCTTGCCGGATTCTTCTCGGTAGAAATCTACAACATTGTGAACCGGCGGGAAGGTGGGAGGGTTCAAAAAATAATATTTTATTACTTTGACGATTTAAAAGTGATTGTAAAATCCTTATTTGAATAAACCATTTTGACTTTGACTTGACTTTGACTTTGACCATCACTGTATATTATTATATTTTTTTTGGTTGTGTAAAAAGCATTGTATGCAATTGCATGAAATTTGTGCTGTGCTATTGAACTGAAACTATCACTCGCGTTAAAAAGAACTCCCATTAGAAACAGTTTCATAAATAGTTATTTCCAAGCACATTTCGAGAGCTCATCAACATATATTCAAAAACCATTTATTTTACTTTTCTAAAGTGAATACTTAGTAATAAGAAAATAAATACCGTTCGTCTACCACATTACCGGTGCGTACGAAGCAAGTAGGGCTTCTGTTACGGAGCAGCAATCAGTCCAGACGCTCCGGATAATGAATCCCGAAGGAATTTTACCGGACGGTTCAACAATCGTGACTTAACTTGTGATTTATACCCAATATATACCTTGTCTGTGTGATTTACAGCTTTAGCTTATAATACTGGTATTATTCTGGCGTTGCTTAAAATTTAAGCAACGAAAAAATTTGCAATAAGATATTTGCTTATCCTTTTTTTGTTTGTTTTTCTTTGTTTTATGATAGTTTTCTTAACAGTTATGAGTCACTTTGTTGAACTTAATTATTTAAAATAAAATAATATTGTAAGAATTAAATCATACACACCCTTTTAAGGGTTCCGTAACTTAAATGCCATAAATACAAGCCCCATAGTTTTGTCAAGTTCGTCCGTGCTTATGTTAATGACTTCTAATTCTTCCAGATTCTGATTATGACAATTTTACAGGCAAGTAAACCTCGATAATGTTGTGTATTACAGTCAAAGGTACACAAAGGCGTCCAGTTATCCATACATAAAACTAAACTTTTTTACGCGCACCCCATTGTGGTCTTTAAACAGTTGTACTTGGGCTTTAACAGTGTATTAAAGGTGAAGTGACTTTTTGTCTCAAGTGTTTTTCCAAATCGATTAGGTAATTTTGTGTTATCTCAACTTACATTTCTACCACGTGTTATCAAAAAATGTAAAAATTACAATAACACAGCTTTATTTTTGCAGAGCCGCAAAATGACATTTGCAGGTCGATTATTAGTTCGAAGTCCAATACATAGGCGAGAACTTCTATGATACGAGACAGGCAATTGCCATTTCCGCCGAGTAGCATTTATAGTGCATTTGTTAAAAAATGCGAGGAAATAAAAAAAAGTCATGTAGTAAATAAAGTTTTTGGAATTATTTTTACAGCATGAAAAGAGTACGAGCGTAATGCACAGACATTCTCATTAACCGTAGCACTGTGCCTCGTAGTGTTGTAGCACTCTATGGTAGCTTTGTAACACTGTGTAGGCGCCAATAACTTCCACTTAATTTATGCACTCTCCAATAATGTACTATTATCGGCAGGCAATGTTGCATGGAAATCCATTCCGGGCGTGCTGAGATTGTCTCAAACATTCGTCAACATATTGTCAAAAACAATACGCGAAGTACCATATTTGCATACACTGCAAAACCAAACCCAATGCTGGAAGACCCATTGCCATATTAAAATAATTTGTAAAGTTATCTGAAAAAGAATTTTAAATTAAGATAAAATACTATAGAATTAATAAAAAATGCTGATCCATTACCGCTGATATCGATCTACTCCTAGCCTTAATAAGCTGATCCAAACAACTCTCTTGTGTATTAAGCCAATAACGCAAAAAAGAGGGGCAGCGTTACCTAAATGAGCCGTCTCTCCTAACTTGTGAATATTTATGAGACTATTTGTTTTCCATAGACACAGTTGAGTAGTTAACGAGTTTTACTAAGGTTTGTTCATTTTAATTTTTGTTACGGTAGTAATCTTATATTTCGAAAAAACAAAAATACAAAGTAAAGGTTATTATTTTAATTTAAAGTTTTATTATTGTAAAGTAACTTCTTATCAATTTACTTACATCTTCAGTTTACAAATATAGTATCCTATTATCTGTGGTAACCTTATTTTCAAGGTAGATTTTTTAATTATGACAAATATATGCTGTATTTAACGGAACACTGAATATTCGGTAATAAAATCCATACTATCTGTTACGCTGGCTGTACCGATTAAGATTAAATTTGGCACGGAGATAGTTTGAATCCCAAAAAAGGACATAGACTACTTGAAAACGTAAAGTGTAAGTCGGTTTTTTTTTAATTGAGGAGTGTCCGTTTAAATTCTACTCCGGTAACCAAATTTAGGGTGGGTGAAACTGCGGGCAAACGCTTGTATAACATAATTGCATAATTTATTGATTGGTTAAGTCGTTTGGAGTTTATTTCTTACAAAAATAATACTTACCCTCTGCCTTTAAATATTATATAGAGAACACATAAAAAAATAATGAAACGGTATGACATAAAAAGCATTATTTTTCCATTACAAAGTTCTTTATCAATAGATATGGACAATACAGAAATGAAAAATTTATTCAAAGTAAGTCATTGCTTAGTCAGTCAGTTAATAGAGTCTCCAAATACTAAATAAAATATGTCAACGGACCAAAGTTATGGAGCAAATATATCCTCAAGTACTTACTACAGTAAAGAAGTAGTAAAACAACTTCTGACAATCCTTTCAGGATCCTAAATGGAGTCATCAATCGTTTTAGATTGGTAACGTTAAAGTTTGTGTGCCAAATTCTTTCAGACACAAAATTAAAGGTATCTCAATTTTACAGTCTCCTGAACAAGTTACATACATGGAAAAGCTTTTAACTATTTCGTCAGTATGATAAACTTGTTCCCGAACATTTGGATTCCAAAATTAGCATATCCATGTTTGAGTTTATAATTGGAGAAACGAATTTGGAGTGCAATAAAGCAATTATAACTGCCATATTTCTGCCACATCACTCTATTTACATTTATATTGGAAGGTGTCTCTGTCGCCATCCAAATTCAACTCACTGCATACACAGTTATTTCATTCAAAATTTAGATAGGCCTAAAAACATTCTATTCTTTCTCACACTAGGCAAATATGTAGGCATTTATAAATGCTTATAATTTTTATATAACTAAGAGTGTGTTTGTTTTGGGATAAAAAGTTCCCACGTTTGATACTTTTCGCACTTTGAAAACGCTAATTTTTCCACCGACACCTATCGTGTAGCTTTGAAACGTTATAAAATTATTTGTTGCAAAACGAATGGTTGACTGGTACACACACTAGAATAATAACACTCACACTACCATAAACAATGAATATGTAAAGGCGGTTTTTCAGATTAACACTAAAACCCCACCTCCAGCCATGGGTCTGAAGTTTCATTTTTCGATGGCAAAAGTGTCAATAATAACAAAAATATCGTAAACGAACGCTTGCCAAATAAATTGTAATAGATTTAACTAAAATTCTAAAATAAACGAAAATAATGATTCCAAAACGATCACGCCTTAGTTAAACTTAAAGAGTGCCCCTTCATTGTAACCGATTATACTAAAATTTTAAAAATTCTAAAATAAACGAAAATTATGATCCCTAAACGAACACGCCCTAATTAAACTTAGGTTGAACGCTAGTGCCTCTTTATTGGCAATTTAAACATTATTTAACATTAAGTTGTCGTAACATTAATTCATAGCATCTCATGGCGAGTATAATAACCACATTATTTTGTTAATTTTGTTACAGGTCTATGTTAAACAAAGCCAAAATGTCTGTTACTAACAGTTCTTAATCCATTTAACTAAAATTAGAAATTTCTATTTGTGGATTTCTTATTAATTCAAGTTTATATATTATTCCTTTTTATAAATATACAAACTAACATGAACTAACAAGAAAATTGCACACAAGAAATGCCTAATTTTAGTTTAATTGATTAGGATATGTTACTAACAAAAATTTTTGCTTTGTTTTATATAAACCTGTAACAAAATAATGTGGTATTATTTTTTTCATTAAAGTAAAGGTTTTTTCTAATGCGATACGTAGATCTATTTATTCCCGGCGTAGATAATTGCTAAGTAAAAAAAAACCAGCAAAATTCGAGTTGGACTCGCGCACAAAGGGTTCCGTACCATTATCTATAAATATGGGAAAAAAAATACAACCCCCATAAATGAGAGCCCCCCTTAAATATTTGTTCTATTTTAATTTAATTATTTATTTTAAAGTGAAAACATAAATAAATATTCTGTAAAAATATTGTGTCAATATCGAGCAAAAACGTGCAAAAAAATCACGTTTGTTGTATGGGAGCCCCCTTAAATATTAATTTTATTCTGTTTTTTAGAATGTTTTGTCCTAGCGGCAACAGAAATACATCTTCCGCGAAAATTTCAACTGTCTTACTATCACGGTTCATGAGATACCGCTTGGTGACAGACGGACCGACGGACGGACAGCGAAGTCTTAGTAATAGGGACTCGTTTTGTACCCTTTGGGTACGGAGCCCTTATTATATCTGTCTCTATACTAACTTTTTAAACTTTCGCGATTAGAGGGCAATGCTAATAGAACAGAACCCTAAAAACCGAGTGTTCGATTTACCATTTGGCTACGTACCACACGATAAAAAGTTGTGGAACCATGTAGCCACAATCATGACCGATAAGAAAATTAATTTTCTTAAGGCATCCAACATGGGCGAACTTGTAATAAAAATCCAAGTTCAAACCTCGGATGACCACCGCGGTCTTACTAAACTGTTACGGGAAAAAAAAATCCCGTATCACACATATGCACTCGAGGACGACCGAGAATTACGCGTCGTAATTCGCGGCCTCCCGCATGAAATGCCGGTAGCTGAAATTATGGCCGACCTTGTAAAACAAGGTTATCCGGTAAATGCCGTCCACCGCATGATCGGCGGTCGCTCCAAAAGGCCACTAAACTTAGTTTTGGTGGTTCTTAACTTCACCCCAGAGGGCAAACGAATCTTCTCTGTAAAGGAGATTTGTAAATTGTCCGGTTTGGTTGTGGTTTGGTTTATCTCCGCCCGCGCCAAAAACGTAAAAAGCGGTACCTAGCCCGTCGCTAGCGTCCGCTGATGTTCTAGCTGACCTAAATGTGGTGCTAGAACTCCTCAATGTTATAAACATTGTCGCTGTTAGCGAATAAAATTCGCAATGCGTCGTCGGCGACGCAAAGAGTTTCGGCCTTGCTCGAGCACGCATTCCTGCTAAGTGCTTTAGAGCACTTTGCACCACAAAAATAAAAAAAAAATCTATTGATGGGGCCTTTAGTAGCCCTAAGTAGAATAAAACCGCGCTCTATTTCGATTGCGTTCTGGAACGCAAACGGCCTTCAGGCTAAGCGCGATGAAATTTCAGAATTTCTAAAGACGCACGAAATCGATGTACTTTTAGTGCAAGAGACTTTTCTTAAACCAAAGCGTAGGGGTCCTAAGATCGCAAACTACGCAATGATTAGAAATTATCGGCTCACCCGTATGGGAGGGACGCTCATTTACTATAAAAGATCTCTGCACTGCGTACCTCTCGACACTCCTCCGTTAGAGAATTTAGAAGCGTCGGTTATCCGTTTAGCGATGACAGGACACAGTCCCATAGTACTGGCCTCTGTGTATTTATCACCAAAAAAGGTAATATTACAAAGCGATCTTAAAACGCTGTTTGACTTAGGTAACGCTGTTGTATTAGCAGGCGACCTAAACTGTAAACATAAGCGATGGAATTCGCATTCAACATCGCTAAACGGCAAACGACTAGAGGCCCTAGTCGACACGTTAGGTTTCGATATTATTGCACCCATGTCTCCGACCCACTTTCCCGAAGTAGTTTCACATTGACCTGACGACGTACTTGACATAGCACTTCTTAAGAACGTAACCTTAAGGCTGCATTCTACAGAGGTGTTACACGAGCTTACATCTGACCATAGGCCGGTTCTCTTACGACTAGGATCCCCAACCGACGGTCATCCGTCCGTTAAGGACGTGGTCGACTGGCAGAGACTAGGTAAAACTTAGGTAAAATAGACTCGCCCCACCTCAATAGGATCCCGGACAATATTGTCACAGCCGACGATGTTAGTTTAGCGGTCGAAGCGCTTACTAGCCACCTCCAGTCCGCTGTAGCGGATTGCTCTAAGCGGTTTACAGTAGAGAATAATCTCCGCTGGAATCTGCCGGAGGACGTGAGGTTGCTATTAAGAGCTAAGAACGCGGCTACTCGGCAGTACGACAACTATCCGTCCGACGTAAACAGGGCATCGCTCAGATCTTTACAGCGTGCCGTAAAGACAAAAATAGCCGAAGTTAGGAATGAAAAGTGGGACAATCTCATGAAAGAGATATCGCCTTCCCACTTAGCGTACTATCAGATGGCTAGAGCGTTAAAATCCGACGTAGTGAGTACTATGCCGCCGTTAGTCGACGCAAACGCGACAATCGCATTTGAAGACGACGAAAAGGCCGAATGCCTAGCCAAATCGCTAGAAAGTCAGTGTTCGCTCAGCGAAAAATCCACTGACCAAGCTCACGTCGATGAAGTGGACAGGGAAGTGGAGCGGAGAGCGGCTTTTCCCCCACTTGACTCGCTTCCGCCCGTAACATTCTCTGAGATCAAAGACATCAAAGACTTACAACCCAAAAAGGCCCCGGGTGCCGATGGGATCTCGAATAGGCTCCTAAAAATCCTCCCTGCTCAGCTCCTCCTTCTATTGGTCAGCATATTCAATGCGGCCATGGCAAATTGCATCTTTCCCGATTCTTGGAAAGAAGCTGACGTAAGCTGACCTATAAGGTATCCCTAAACTGGGTAAACCAAGTAACGTAGCCACATCATATAGACCCATTAGTCTCTTAAAGAATTTGGGAAAACTATATGAACGACTCCTCTTTTCTCGCCTGAAAGACTACATTTAGTCTAAAGGCATTCTCATTGACGAACAGTTCGGTTTTTGAGCTAATCACTCGTGCGTCAATCAAGTGCACCGCATAACGGAGCACATCCTCCAAGGTCTTAATAGGTCCCCTAAGCCTTTCAGCACAGGAGCCCTCTTCTTCGATGTAGCGAAGGCTTTCGATAAAGTCTGGCATAACGGCTTGATTTACAAGCTGTACAATCTCGGTGTCTCAGACCCTCTCGTGCTCATCTTACGAGACTTCCTTAGGGATCGTAGTTTTCGCTATCGCGTAGAACGAAGTCATTCGTCTTCCCACCCCATAGGTGCAGGTGTCCCCCAGGGCTCCGTGCTTTCCCCTTTACTCTATTCTTTATTCACTAACGACATACCTGGTCCCTCTAACGTCAATGTGGCGCTGTTCGCGGACGATACGGCGCTCTACTGTTCTCACCGACACGTCCGTCGAATAAGCCTGGCCCTCCAGTCTGCCGCCAACGCCTTAGGCGATTGGTTTCGGAAGTGGAGAGTCGAGGTTAACCCCGAGAAACGTGCAGCAGTGCACTTCGCCTGGGGCAAAAAATCGGTAAAGGCCACAAGGCAACTCACCCCAGTCCAACTATATGGCCAACCCATTCCGTGGGTTAAAAAGATCAAATTATTAGGGGTCACTTTAGACTCTCGTCTTAATTTCAGAGCCCACATTAAAAGAGTAAGAGATCGAGCAGCCTTCGTTCTCGGTCGCCTTAAGCCAATGTTAAACAAGTACAGTAAAATGTCTCTTAGACATAAGGTGACGCTTTACAAAACCTGTATTCGGCCCATACTCACATATGCTAGCGTAGCGTTTGGTCACACCAACACTACTTCCTTGCAAGTCATACAAAATCCCTTTATGCGAGGCGCAGTCGGCGCCCCGTACTATATGCGTAACATCGATCTCCATAGTGATTTCGAGCTTCCGACCATGAAAGCCTTCATCAAAGATGCGTCTAAACGCTACTTTGAGTCGGCAGCCCTCCACCCCAATCCCCTAATTAGGCAATCTTGTAACTATGCCCCCAATAGAGGGGCCTTAGGACCATTTAGATATCCGAGGCACGTTTTAACAGATTCTGACGATGAGATAACCAGCAGGCTCAAAGCTCAAGCGCCCTCCGCGCTCGCGTCCACGAACACAGATTATACAAATATATACAGAATACGTTGCCGCCGGCATACACATACTCGAGCACGCGGGTATACTAGGTTCGACTAGTTCGATTTTAATAATAATAGGCGAGGGCTGAAGAGTTTGTTGCCGTTTCTTTTCTTCAGAACGCCTTTGCTATTTTCCGAAAAGGCGGTAAAATTATAGTCAGATACAAATTTAGTTTTAAGAGCGGTTGCCCAAGCCGAGGTTCGTGTTTAGGACACCCTTGCGCAAACCGCCCCAACTTTTCGCTGAAGAGTGCAAGCAGCACCGCAGCAAAAGTTAGTCCGCGTGTAGTTGTAAAGGCCATCTGCGGCCAACAACAGTAGACAGTAGTTAGAAAAAAAAAAAAAAGGCTACGTACCGCTTTAAAAATATGACGAAATAAAGTTTCATTAGCAAATCGTTTAACAGGATTCCGTATTGTTCGTTTTACTACGGGAAATTAACATTTGACAAACAGCCATAAGAACTACTAAAAAATAGACAAATGGTTTATATGTTTACTAGCTTTTGCCGGCGGCTCCGCCGATTATAATTTAGTTATCGGCGTTGGATTCTTACGGCAACTCCTTGATGATGGTAATGAAGTTTGTTAGAGCAAGCTTTAGCTGCAGCTATGGTTCGTTAGTGGAATTCTGTGGTCTAAAATGATACAACTAAAAACTTTTTCTGACCTCACTCTAGTTTCTTTAAACCGATCCTTACCAGATTTAAACGGGACCGTTCCGCCGGTTAACCCTTTTGTATGCGTAAAAATCGTTGAACTTAACAACCAAAAATGTATGCTTAAGTATATAGATATACTTATAAAACTTTCTAGAGATGTCAGCTTAGTAATCCTGTTTTATTATACTCGGTATAAAGTTAAAAATATCATAAAACATCACTCTAAAAATGGTTGCAATTCTACAGTTATTAGCAAATTTAGCATTTTGGATTATGCTGACTTATTTTAATACTTTTTCTAAGTATAATTAATAAACGCTCGCTTAGTTCGAAAGTAAAAAGAAGTTTCTTGTGACAGAATTGTATATTATCGACATATGGAAAGCGTATTTACAATTCGGTCCACGATAGAAGCTGCACTCTTTCTGATTCCTTTTGGGAATTGCTCTGTCGCTGCAAACTCACTAAATCACTACTTTCATCACATCTCATAAGGATCATGTAACGTATCATAATCTGAATCTATTTTACAATATACTTATCGCCGTATACAATTTACTCCTATGAAGTGTAGATATACAATCTTCTGACCATTACTGCTACCTTAACCACAATATATTTGCCACGCTGCACCTTAACTAATATACCTACCATACATAGGTAAATTGAGACAAAACAAAAAATGAATTCTTTAATAAACCAAACTTTGACTGCACTAACATGGCCAATTAGCCTTTAATTACATTATCGTTTTCAGTCAAAATATTAAGTGTAAATTTTAAAAAACATTGCACCAATACGTCTTTCAAATCTCTGCGATCGAATTGAATTTCCTTATACCGATAAAATCTCAAATGATTTCAATTCAACTTGTGTTGCCACCACCAATAAAAGTTGAAATCCCTTGACAGAATAAAAATTCTCAACATGCCGCGTCCAAATAAATAACATTGACAGTAGCTATAATGGCTTTTTCACTGGTCAGAAACTAAGGGCACGTTTTTTATCCCATTACTGTTTTCTGAGAAATTGTTACAGTTTTGACGAGTGACCTGGCCGTTTTTCTTTCTCTGTTAGTCGGATGGAATGAAAAATTTTCAAGTCGGTCCCCCTTTTGTCCCTAGGGTGCCGTAAAATTCCGCCGGACGTAGGATCTGACCGCTACCGGACAATTTGTCATATTCATATGTTAACGTGTCCGTCTTTTCTTGCAAAAAGTGGATAACTTAATTCCGGGACGCCGAGGCCGGGTTATTCGATTTGTGGACATTCAAATTTCACATCTTGTTATGGTAATACAGGTGTTGTCTCGCCTGGAGCGGATTTTCCTGTTTATTTACAAAGTGAGGAGCTTTTTCATTGTGACTTGTTTTTTGTTACATTTTATTTCTCACAATAAGTGAAATATGTAACGAAACCACAATCATGACGTGTAACATAAATCTATAGAATTCTGTTTAGTCATTACAATTGACATAAATACTTATGTTAGTAATAAGGCTTTAAAATCATACATTTGCTTGAACTAGGTATTACTTTCCCGTAGTACCAAAATCAATATACTAACGAACGAATATTACATGGGACAGTATGTTTAACATTTTAAATTTCTTTTTTGACTTTTATATTATTTATTATGTAAATACCTACAGATTTCAGTGATTTTTTTTATTTCTACGTTATATCCAAAAAATCCTGGTTGAGTGGAATCAAATGTATCCTGTTTATTCTACACATATAATAAAGCTGTAAAAATGAGTACCAGATATCTTTGTTGATAGCCTCAAACTCTGATAATCAGAGTTTGAGGCTATCATGGCACAATCCATATTTACAGAACTTGAAGTCGATGGGTAGAATCAATTACAATCAGCTTTATATTTTTTGTCTGCTTATCTATTTTTTGTGTTTGCATCAAGCAAAAACTACAGAACTGTTAAAAAAGGGTATTTTATATGTCGAGTAGGCTAACTTAGACCTAATATACAAGTTTTGTTCCATAATAAATTGGCTCGACTGAAATTTAAAGTTCTGCACGTACGGAGACGCGGACACAACTATATTACTACATCACTTTAAGTCAACAATAGCTGACACTTCAATAAATAATTAAGAAAATGGTAAGTTATCTTATTTCCTAGTAAACCCCATAGCGTAGAATATGAATAACCGCATTTCGATGCAACCCCGAACAATATCAATAATGTTCCGCAATTGATGCCTTGTCCGATTTGTTTCGGCCACTCGTTTCTCATTCGGTTTACGGCGCACGTGTTTCGTCTTGACGCTAGTGCTTGGCTACCCTATTTTAAGATATTTATTATTGGCAACTTCTAGAACTAGCATTTAAAGATTTTCTTTGGGATAAGATAAAATTTTAACATAATTATCTTGTTCAAAAATCCACTAAAAAGCAAAAATATGGCCCTAAAGCAAACATACTGATAATATGTTCAGCTTGACACCAGTGACAGCAATAGCGCCCTATTTTGCCTTAAGTGCAAGAAACCCTAATATCTAATTAGTTTGATTGACTAAATGAGTGCTGCTTATTTGTTTATTAAATCACCAACATAGCGTACACAGATGATCAAAAATCAAACAATATTTATTCAAATAGGTTTCTGAGATCACTTTTCAATCGTCAATACAATGTAAACAATGTCAATTTCTGCCAAAAAGAGCTGGAAAGAAGTTCTATTTAAGGCTAGGGTATAGGCTAGACCGCGAAAATATGCCGTTTTTGTGCAAATTTTGTGGCTAAACTATAGCATCTAAAGCATTGAAAAAAAATATGTTACAAAACTTGCTTTAGTCTAGTGCATTACCTTACGTTGTAGCGAAAAGTCAAAAAATGTGACTACAAAACGGTAATAACGTTAAATTCCATACCAAAAATTTAAAGTTTCAAGGCGTCATTACGGTATAAATTACTTAAGAAGTATATAACATATATAGCTCATAGGAAAGTATATGACATTATCTAATAATTTATAGTACATTTACATACACAACGTTAGAATTACAGAAATTAGCTTTCTGGTCTATATCGCCCTCTTAAAGTAAAAATATATAACTTTGATAATTAGCTAACAAATATTCAATATGTATTGAAACTCTTAGTAGTTAATATAAATCTAAGTGATAAGTGTGACTATACTTAAAGATATAGAGAAGACATCGTGTACTATCTTGAAAAGTAATTGATTTTACCATTTTATAGACTTAAATAATAAGTTTTTTAAATTAATTCTTTTAAACTTTCTTGTACTTGCGACTTATCCACTTTTTAAAGTACCTAAATATAATTAACGAGTCGAAAAAAAGGTATTTATACCTAAAATATTTACGGGATTTCGACTCGTTCAATATATTTTCTTTGAAAAGTTTTGCCAAATACAAAAAGGTTAGTAATGAATAGAAATAAAACAATAAAATAAGAATTTGCAGGATATTTTTGAACAAAATGTCAGAATTAAATGCAATTTGTAATACAATTAAAATGTATGGTCAAATTCAAGTAAAATCAAATAAATCTAACGTATAGGATTTTTACTGAAACTAAAAGCAAGATAATAATAATATTAATGTTATCAAATGTGTACTTGTGGCATACCCTAGAAAAGCGTGCCGTTTAGACAAGTGTAAAAAGACACATTACACAGGTTTTTTCTAAGGACTACAGTATGGGGTTTTTCAAGAAAGAAGTAATTAGATTTATGAAGGGTCGGCAACGCACGAGTGATACCACTGGTGTTAAAAGCGTCCATAGGCTACGGTGACCGCTTACCATAAGGCGGCTCGTAAGCTTGTTTGCCACCTCAGTGGTACAAAAAAAAACTATTGAAGCATACAAAGACACACAGTTCCTCGTACGATAGGCTTTAGCACGTGACCGCACCTTGAAAATTTCGATTTTCTCGGTTTTTTGTGGCTATATCCACAAATAATTCAGATATTTATTTAGAACCATAAAATTATCAAATACAGTTTAGTCCTATTAATATTTATTTTAAAAGATCAAGAGAATATCACTACCTAACAATTTGAATTAAAGCCCAAACATAGAGTGTCAGAATTGTTTTTTTTTCCGACTATTTAAATTGTCAAATTATTATAATAATAGCAAATCCACTTAATTAAGGTTTGAACTTTAACATATATTTTTTTCACGTCAAAAAGTATACTCAGGACTGTTACAAAATTAATTAAATTTTTACAAACTGAAGTCATTTGGATATGCAATCACCTTAAATAAAATTGTTTTTGGTTTGACAAATATGGGCCAATTTTATGAAAACTGTAAAAATTTTAAAACTTGCAGTTGCTGGACATAGCGAATATTTTTTTTATTATGTACACTATGATTGCTACGAGTATGAGTAATAAGGTATTTTTTTTGATTCGATCAGATTAAACATAACAGCGGGAACCACTCTAAAACGCGTAATGTACAAATTATTTAATTTAATCCACTTCATTACCATACTTATCATTACCGTACCTTATTACTTAAAACGTGATCCTGTGGCGTCATTTTAACTCTCACGGAAAAGTAAACAGAATTTTTGTCACTATGTCCAATGAAATTAACAGTGATGCAGTAGATGACTTTTAACTTATGATGGGACAACACGCGATCGTGTCACAGTAATGACAGAATAATAAATTATGTTGTAATAACTTATTATAATGTACACTAGGGCTTATGATACCCCGTGTGGCCGCCTAATGGGTGTGGAGTAAGTGGGTTTCATTAGCAAATTTAGTGAATTAAAATGTTTATGTTTGCGTTTTAATGATGTGGAGAGGTTTTATTTGTTTACTTTTAAATGTTTAAAAGCATTAAGAAAACCAACTTTAATCGGTATTGTCTATCAACGTGCCTAGGTGTGACCCAAGTACCTAGTTAAATTTGCATTCTTTGTTAAGAAATAGTAAAGCTCTTTATTTTTATTCTCTTAATGAATACATTTGGTACAAGAAAATTTAGTTAATTGATTGTTTTATTCATTTACATTTCATAAAAAAGAATTCAATTTATAATTTTTGTATGGCACAAATAGTTTTGCGTTATTGTGGTTTAAAAAAAATAATAAAATTTGAAAAGTATTAGCAGGTAAAAAGCTTGAAAAAATATGGTTTAAAGAAGGAGTACAAGAAGAAACTACGAGCTTGTATATTATTATTGAATAGATATTTTTTTTCTTCCATTAAAGCGTTACAGTTTATATTGTGGCCACTTCGATGTACTATCACCAAGGATAATGCATTGCCATATTAAATAATATAATATGCTAATGCTAGCCACTGGTTATCGGTGTTTGGGTTTTGCACCGTGAATCCAATAATGGTGGCACTTAACCCCGGGCAACTCCGAATTACCCCTGGTTTAACCGTTAATTAACCCAATTAGCTTTTGCCCTAAATTTGGTTATCGGCGTGGGATTCTTACGCCAACTCCTTGATTATACTAAAGAAGATTGCTATCTGCAGCTCTGGTTCATTCGTGGAATTCGATTTTAGTTATTCCCGCAGGAACTTTTAATTTCGGGAAATTTTAATCCCATGTCATTTTCGGGGACTCAAACTATCTCCATACCAAATTTCATTTAAATCGGTTCAGCGATTCCCCATCTATTCAGTGGTTGAAAAGTGATTGAGATACAAACAATCACATATCTCAATTTTCACATTTATAATATTAATGGGATAGCTGGTAATTAGTGAATTTTTCTAGCGGCTCGACGGGTTTGTAAATTTGGTTATCGGCGTGGAACTCCTTAATTATACTAATGAAGTTTGCAATCCCGCTTCCCGCGGGAATTTTTAATTTTTCAGGATAAAATGTGTTAATCCAGTGTCAGCTACCTCCATACCAATTTTCATCAAAATTGGTTCGGCCGTTTTAGCGTGAAGAAGTAACAAACACACACTCAAAAACTTTTGCCTTTATAATATTAGTGTGATAATTTACCAGTACTTTTACTACTAAGTGATGTATGGAAGTGAATATTGGGTTTGGCAAACTAAGCATGAAAATGGAATTAAGGCAGTGGCAATGAGAGTATTGGAAGTAACTATTTGTGCTGTATGTTGGCTGTATATTTGTGGTGTATGTTGGCTGTCAATTGTAGACCGATTTTAAAAAATCTTTTTTTTATTCGGAAGAGTATGCTCCTGAGGTGGTCCTATTGTCACCAAGTCAGGCTCTGATGATGGAATCACAGAGAAATCGATGTCATAAGACTGTTTCTTATTATAGGCTCACTTGAAGCGATTTGGGTATAATTAGTGTACGAGAAAATAAGCTCATACTAATACGTCACTTAAAATTAAAAAAATTTTTTTTTTAAACAAAGTCAAAATCAAAATGTTTTATTCAAATTAGAATTTTACAATCACTTACAAAAACAACAACCGACTTTAAAAAGATGCACTAAAAAGGTAAAAATAAATATTTAATAAAATCTAATCTAAATTACAGTCTGAAGTTGGTGTCGTGCAAGTGAAGTGTGTTATTAACTGTTAGAGAGATAGACACCAACTCCATACTGTTTGGATCAGATTTTATGAAATATTTATTTTCACCTTATCAATGCATCTTTTTAAAGTCGGTTCTTGTTTTTGTTAAAATGCTTTATATGATGATGTTAATTAACACTCCATTACGATACAGCTATGAGCAGTTCATTCCCTCAAACCCTTAAGGACTAACATACTTATCTTATTCCTTTGTTAGTCTGTGTCACTTAACCCAATGATACTCAAAGTAAAGGCATCATAAATTCAGTATACTTTATTTTAGTTCGGTAAACAAATGCGCGCCGTAACTGTCTACTTAGTATGCACCCTCTGGGAGTAGTCCGGTATCAAAATAGTTAATTTTTAATTACAATTTTATTACTTACGCATCCCATCCAATTACCAAAAGAAATATAAGAAGCCACCCAAAATGTAAATTGAATTTAATAGTAGCGGAGTTTTTGTTATTTTAAAATAAAATTTAAAAAATATAAGAAGATACTGTAAAATAAAAAGACCGATTTCAAAAGATATTTTTTCAACCTCTGATTTTTTATAGTTCAGTGTCCTTGGCAAAAGTCGAGTTGTAATTAATTTCCTCTCTGAATACATACACTATCATTGAGTGTCCACATAGAACATATTTCACATACCTACGCACGTAAGTAATGATTTGTACAGAACGAAATAACTGCGATACTTAACCGATCTATTCAGTTGAAATAGAAATTATATAGATTTTTGTTACTTTTTACCTTTGTTTCATCTTGATAATCGTAAACTTCTTCCATGGCTATTTTGATCGACATTTAGCCTTTAATATTATTTGTTATATTTTACGATATTAACCATTCATGAAGACTAAGTATTTCCCGCAGATTCACTTACGTGTAAATTTTCAATATATCATGTCACCGCAAATATTAGAGATTTTGAGACAAAAATTTGTATTTACCAAAACTATATATTTACAAAACTTACTGTATATTTACTAAAAATTGATCGATTTAAATTGTTTTTAAACAAGAATTGCGGAAAGCCGGATTGCGGAAAAGTAAAAAAACTACCTATTTTTCATGGCTGTATTAGCTGAGACAAAACTATTAAGTTTACGAAGACGTTACAGAAAAATCATACGAAGAGTTAGAAGATAATTTCTAAATTAGCTGATTATGTCCAGATATGCTTTATAAAACAATACAACAAAGACAAAGGAATTTCATTTATTCGTATATATTTGCGAGAATATACTATGGTTCAGTCTTACCTATATAATATCCTCCTTCCATAATAACTTCAACAAATAGAAAAGTATCGATGTTCCTTTAAAAAGACACGCTGAAAGCATGACCAGGTTGGTTTGAGGTCACATTTCTTCAGAAAACCCCCTTTGAAATTCGATCCAACACATGTATTGGATGGAAATCTGAATTCCCCACGCTTTTTTACTTGATACGCATACGATATGTACTAAAGTCTCTTGGGACCTTAGAGTGTAGTGCTTTGTACTCAAAGGCACCTGTTTTTTTTTGTATAAATAAATCTATTTGTCCTGGTTAGATGATACTATTTACTGATATTGAAGTAGAGTGATATTTCAATATATATTTTTACGTGGGATACACGGCTTTGTGGTATAAATTACCTTTATACTCACATACCCGTAACATGCACTGTTTATTTTACTGTTTGAAAAATATATAGCTACTTCGTATATCTAAGTTCAAATAATTTGTTTGTCTTTGTAAGATTTGTGTACCAGGAGTTTATAATTCAACATTGAATAGATGTCCCAACGATTTTCATTAGACAGACTTGTGCGTGGCATAGCTCAATTGGGAGAGCGCTTACACGGACATTAAGGATTGTTGCAAGTTCAAGTCCCGGCTCGAAGTTAATCTTTTAACTGCATCTTTGCTATGAAAATATTTATTTACATTGATGATGTACCCATAGATATGGCATGTATGATATATTTTCTTTTCAAAGACTCTAACTTCAGGGATTAATAATCGAAGAAAAATTATATCTATATACGTATATGTACAATGTATTTCTTAATTTTATGAAGATTTGTGTATTAGTAAAAAGAGCTGTAAGTGTAGCAAACAACTAAGTATTTAACTTACTGTGGATTTAAATAAATTAATTTACAGGCAAATGTCGCAAAAAATATTTTTTGGGGTCAGAATAACATAAAAATGCACTTTGTTGGCGAGTTTCCATTTATCAGTCAATAAATATGATAAAAAGTATTATTGGGGCGAGTATCTGCCCGTCGGGACAAAACAGGTCGGATTATTGTTTTGTTTTCACCCTTTTTATTCGAATATATCGTAGTAAAAATGTTTTTATTGAAATGATGTTGGTTATCAGGATTTATCGCTAATCGAAAACTGTAAGTTGTCCTGAAATTACCCCTGATCTAATCTAAAACGTTTGTATATCTTAACGGTTTTATTCCTTATAAGAGTAATCAGTAACTGGTATTATATGTAATGTGATTTTAATAATATTTAATTTTTAAAACGCACAAACTTTTGATACCACTAAGGTGGCAAACATGCATTCGGTCTACCTCATGGTAAGCGGTCAACGCAGCCTAAGGGCGCTTGCAACACCTGGGGCATCACTCACGTCCTGTCAACCCTTCAAAAATCTAATTACTTCTTTCTTAAGAGGATACGATTCGCGGCGCCTCGCAGCGGGCTTCATACAAACGAATATCTCATTTGTTTTAGACGTTTACTTGTCAATCACTGTGAAATTTCTTAGTCATAATCCCAAGGCAAATACCAATGTCTGTGGTTTGTCAAAATCTTGTAAAATAATTTTATTAACTAGAAATCTTTTTTTTTCAGCCATTTGTATGAAAAACTAGAATTCTGTATAACTTTTGAACCATAAAATTTAACAGAAAACTGACACACTGCAGACCTTGATATTTATTACTAGAATATGTCTTCAAAACTTCCTGGTGTTTTATATTTTTCACTTATACAAAAATAAGTGAAAAATTCGTTTGAACACGCTGAGAGGCACTCCGAATTGTATTCTCTTAAAGAACCCCATACTGTAGTCTTTAGAAAAAACCATGGCAGTGAGCTCATTCCACAAGCTAAGCGTTCGCTGGAGGATGTTTCTCTGAAACTGCACTGTACGTGACCATTTAGGTTCTAAGGTGTGAGGATGAATTTCCTGCCGATGTGCGATGGTAGAAAGTAGCCGTGGGGATCATTTTAAGCAATTCCTTAGAGCAACTATACAAGCGGTAGAACACACACAGGAAGGCAAAGTCTCTCCTAAGGCTCAAGGGTTCGATAGGGCTTGTGAGTTTGGGATCGTTAACGATTCTCACAGCTTGTCGATGACCCGAGTCAAAAGTTTTATTTTCACGACTTACCAAAACAATAAGTTATTCTCCGTGGGGAGTGGCTATACGTAACATATTATTTATAAGTTAAGAAATTTCAAAACATTATGATTTTATTAAATAAAAAACAAAACTAATAACGGACCTGCGCACCGACAGTTCCGTAACTACCACCATTTACTAAATTCACAAACACAAACAAAAATAAAATGTGTGCCGTAAGCGGTCACCTATCCAATTACTGACCAAGCCCGACGTTACTTAACTTTGAATATCGTTTTTAACAAACCAATGTTGTACTGTTCTCTTAATAATAGCTAGATGGCGCTGTAATTTTGATTTAAGATGGTAAATGGCTCGGGCCCGTCTCACATTTGGCCGTTTTTTCACACACTATGATCACAGAAAGATTAAAAATTATATGTGTTACTGTTTTTACGAAAGAGCCACTAGATTATTAAGTTTATACCCGCCAAGCGCCGCGCCCGAATTCTAACGTTAATATTGTTATTAATTTAGTAAGTATAGTTAGTAAGTATTATTAATTAGAGTGCTATAATATTTTTTTATAAATTTGTATGGTTCATAAACTTATATTTAATATCCGTTTTACACAAGTACTATTTTCATCTAAGTACCTTTTAATGGAATTTGTACCAAATGTTTACTTTTCTTACTACATTTTTTTAATTAGTCGACTGTTACTAATTAATATTAATTATTGATAGTTTTCCTTTTAATTTCGTTATATATGCTACTCATATGTTTTTTTCATGATCATTTGACTTTGAATTTGACTTTAACAAAAATTGGCACTTTATAGCTTAATATTTCGCAAACGCATTGCTGAATTGAAAAACGGTTTTGACACTCCCTCAATATTTCTACGACATCCCACACTATTGGGTAGGCGAGAAAAAACTATTAATCCCCACTTTACGTTATTTTTTTTAAATTTGATTTTACCACTTTGTCGGTCTTATTAATATGTATACCCATGCCAAATTACACCTTTCTAGTACTAATGGTCTCTGAGCTAAGCCGCAGACAGACAGACAGGCGGACAGACGGACGGACATAGCGAAACTAACTATAAGGGTTGTTGACTACGGAACCCTAAAATAATGAGAATCTGACTGTCCCAAGCAAGTAAATACCTAACCTGCTTTGAGCCTTACCGTCATTGAAAAAATCTTTATTTTTTGCTGTAACAACACAGGCCACCGCCGCACCGCAATCAACAAGATTATTTAAAACTTGCAACTTTATTTTTTTTTGCTTTATGATTTCAGAAAATCAGAGTATAAATCTCGCTTTGCACCGCTGTTTTTACCTGACTGCGCGATGCAAGGTATGTATTTTTGTCTCTTTGTGGCGCTGTACAGACCAAACGCATGGACAGATTTTGATGATTCTTACGTCAATCGATTCGTTTTAATCTCGCGACTGTCACTAAAGATATGACAGAAATTAAAATTCAATATGGAGATAGCCAAACGCCATATTGTGAAAATGCAAAAATTTAAATCGACAACCTACGTCAAGTGGGGTATCATTAAATAGGTATTTTAAAATAATTTTTAGGTTCCTCATATCATTTTTCAATATGAATGAACATTTAGAATCTATAACGATTTAAAGTTGGTTAACAACATTTCTTACTTGAATCTTCATACTTATGATTAATAAATCAATAGTTAAGACCACCGCAAGCTACTTAATAATCTTCACAATATTAACTCCTTAAATAAATTAACAAGATTGCGAGATTCTGATTTTATTCTGACTAAAAAGTATCAATAAAAATAAATAATTAAAAAAATCAAAAAACCCAACTTGCTAGCCAGCTATGTTACACATTAGAATTTATCATTACTGGACTTATTTTTCTATTTTCAGTTTCTATTTATAAGTAGTTAATTTTCTACGCAGTTGGGTCTTTTGATTTTTTTTAATTAGGTTTTCTTTTTTACTAATTTTCCGCTTCTCCCTTTTTTTTAAACACAGTATATTAATACGTTTTCTGTTATTTATTAGTCACGATTTCAGATAAATTGGTCTTAATTACTAGTAACAAAATTGAAATCCTTTTTTTTTTTCATTAAATCATAATTATAACCTTTCTTGTTTACCGTGTTTAAATATAGTTTGCTTCCTGTTACAATTTTGTCAAGAAAAACGAAGTTTTAACCTTTCTTGTTTACCGTGTTTAAATATAGTTTGCTTCCTGTTACAATTTTGTCAAGAAAAACGAAGTTTTGTACCAACGAAAAAAAAGGGGTAAATTGGGTTGAAGAACCTTCTTAATGAAGAAAAAAAAGCTTTAAAAAAACCGTTTTTTTCATTTATAGTAAGCCTTTTAGGGTAGTAATAGTTACCATTTCTTTGCAGTAAGTGTGACAAAAAACCTATTACATATCAAAGCTATTAAACCAAAAATTAAAACTTTTAGTGTCTAAAGAAAATATGAACACTATAAAGAATAAGGCAAGTAAGCTATTAACGTTAAAATTATTTTATTTTGCGTTTAAAGAACTATCATAAAAAAATGTTTGATTTGTTAAAAAATCGATGCATATCGTCTTTTCCGTAACACGATCGCCTTAAGCCTAAATCATAGTTTAATTGATTATTTTAGGTTATTTGTTAACAAAATAAAACAAGTTAAGCCGGGTCTCCTGCTCGTGTTTTTCCGAAACATTACACAAACATGTTTTGTTTATACAAATGTTGTCTCCTGCTTTGGTTTGATTGTTTAATGTTATTAAAAACATGTACTGTCAAAATTACTTCAAACGTAGAAGACGTATTTTCAGTTTTAAATAGTTAAAGTTAAAATTGTGTAGATGTTTTAGTATAATGTTTCGGGAAAACACGTGCAGGAGACCCGGCTTTAGCGAAAAAGGTTTCAAGTGAAGGTAGCGATCATCCGCTAAACTGATTACAATGATACTTTTAGCGAAGTTAGTAACTTGAAGAAGATTAATATTAGGTTAGGTTAGGTTAGTTACTTGAATGCGTAGTTTTTATAACGGGTATTGAAAAATATTTAATAGGATTTGTTTAGCAATAAATAATATTCGTATGGTCTAATAAGGTTTAAATTTTTTTTTGGATTTAGGGTAAACAAAATTTTCTGCAACGAAATCGATGAACATGTTCCAAGTAATAAGTCTGTTAATTTTTATTGTAAACAAAACAAGCTAATAACGTGGCAAATAGTAAGGCAATAATAGGGTAAACGTCCCTGTTCCGGCACGTGCTTATTTAGTTATTGTAAACTCACATGACAGGTGCCCTAATAGGCGACATAACATGGCGGGTGCGGCTCTGCTACTGGCGTCAAAGAATAAAATCTTGTTTATAGAGTTAACTACATACTAGTCATGACTATCATATTTTAAACTATGATTTCACTGTATTTTGAATACTAGCACGAAAAACAGAAAATCACAAATAATAAAAAAGTTGTTACAATGTATAAAATGTGTGTTATTTTATAACTTATATCTCAGATATTCATTCTTACATTCTCTATACCCGATCTATGTTAGTGAAATAATATCAATGTTTGTTACAACTTTGGTTAAAAATATATAGGGCTTAGCAATTTGATTGGTATTTATTTCAGTGGGTATTGTTTTCATCGTTTAAATAAAAATAGTTCAGATAAACTTATCTGAATTATTATCAATCATTCATATTTAGAATTAATAAATTTGATTGAACTGTATTCAAATAAATTCCAAAAAGTTTTTCGTAGTAATTGTTATTTATGACCATTGAAAGGGTACGTTATTACTACTACGCGTTATAAGTTTAAAAATTGTCGCGTTCACACATTAATTAAAATAAAAATAAAATGGGATTTAACGCGTAAAGTATGGTAAAATATTAACAATATTATTTTAAATAAACTGTTTTCCATAGTAGGATAAACATTAATTAATTATAGTGTCGGTTCTGCCAGATACATAGTCTATGAAATTAAGTTGAATGCGGACCTCATGGGAAATCGACAGTTACTCGCTAGTTGTAGGCAGGTACTACGACACATAACCCAGGCGCGGCCTTACTAAATACTAAAATTAATTAAACATCAATTCCAAATTAGTTTTATTTGACAAATATAATATGGACATTTATAAATATTGAATGGTTAAAATGATTCGTCGGTGCAACTTCTCTATAAAACTTTGGGTAACCTAAAATCGTTAAAATGTGTTTTATTTAAGTAATAAAAATAAATAAATTAAATTTATTTTGTTCGCATTTGGGTTATTTGATTTTTTAATTTATTTATTTTTATTTGAAACTTTTTAGTCAGAATTATACGACGGTAAATATCGCAATCTTGTTAATTCATTGAAGGAGTTAATATTGTAGAGATTATTAAGTAGCTTGCGGTGGTCTTAACTATTGATTTATTCGTCATAAGTATGAAGATTCAGGTGAGAATGGTTGCTAACCAACTTTCAATCGTTATAGATTCTAAATGGTCATTTATATAGAAAAATAATAAGAGAAACCTAAAGATGATTTTAAAATACCTATTTAATGATACCCCATTTGACATAGTTCGTCGACTTTAATTTTTTTCTTTTTCATAATATGGCGTCTGGTTATTGCTGAATATTCATTTCTGTCATATCTTTAGTGATACTTGCAAAATCAAGGCGAATCAATTGACGTAAGAATCATCAAAATCGGTCGATGCGTTGGTCTGTAGAGCGCCACAAACGAACAAACACACGTACATATTTAGGGTGATAAACATATTACCCTTCCTTTGCATCGCGCAGTCGGGTCGCACCGATGAGTATACATATTAAACCAAACTAATAAATGTGTGTTAAGTCTGGGAAGAATAAATGTGTATTACCTTATAACTAAAATTAATAACATTTTTTCAGTCTTACCAGCAAATGAATAACCTAAGAAAAAGTTGATTAAGTTTTGTTATTTTCTAGACATACCACGCAACGCCATCTGATCCCAAACCAAGCAAATCGAGGCTTGTTTTATGGATATCAAACAATGGATACAAACAACAAATAAAATACCCAGACACAAGTCAAACACAAATGTTTATCACATTCATGTAGGACCTGTGCGGGGATTAAACCCAAGCTTTCGCTTCATCTTTTAGCTTGGTTTAACAATGTTATCTTATGAATTCATCTTTTTATTTATAATTTTAAAACAAGCCTTCATTTTAAAATACTTTAATCCAAAATAAAAGAAAACGACGTTATGCAAATAAACTTTGAAATTAAATTGAATATGAAATTCCCAACTAAGCTCAAATTCAAGTCACAAAATATCTCCATACACTATTGCAAATTGCAGTGGGATGTGAAAGACGAGTGCAGGTCTGTGGTAAGTGCCTACGACTGCGACAGTTACCCTATCTCTACAAACCGATAATGAAGCGTGAACTCTCCAGGCACCGTCTGTTTTTAAAAGATTGTTTGTATATAGTCTGTTTATATATGCAAAATTTGAAAAATATAGAATGAAAGGATTACATTATATTTGTAACTACTTTAAATTTAAAAAGGTCAGGTTATATCACTAACTTTGTGTTCCTACGAAAACAGTGACCTTAAGTCAACAAACTTAAGTCTTTTGTTGGTTGCGCGAGTTACTTTGGTCAGTCCAAATGGTGTGTGAACTTATCGACCTAATAATCTATGTCCATGCATAGGCTTTGTATGAGCCGATATTAATATAGAAAACTAGGAAGAGAAATAGAACAACAAATACATTCTCCATTAAACCATAAATAGGAATAACCAAAGAATTATAACTGTTTATATCCAAATCTAATAATCGTTGAATTCAGTAAAGTAAGTCTTTTTTAGGGTTCCGTACCCAAAGGGTAAAAAACGCCGATCACTAAGACTCTCCTGTGCGTCCGTCGGTCCCAGGCTGTATCTCAGGAACCGTGATAGTTTGACAGTTGAAATTTTTACAGATGATGTATTTCTGTTGCCGCTATTACAACAAATACTATAAAACAGAGTAAAATACATATTTCAGGGGGCTCCTATACAAAAACGTGATTTTTTTGCTCGTGTTTGCTGTGATATTGATAATGGCAACAGGTAGACGCTTAAAAAATCCACAGAATATTTAGTTATATATTCAATTTAAAAATAAATAATTAAATCAAAATAAAACAAATATTTAAGAGCCCCATACAACAAACGTGATTTTTTTTGCCGTTTTTATAGTAAATGGTACGAAACCCTTCGTGCGCGAGTCCGACTCGCACTTGGCCGATTTTTATTATTACTGGACCTAACCTAAAACAGAATTCATTAAATGAAAAACCCCCAATGAACACATAATTTAACTGGACTATTAACAATACAAAAACCACACAGCAGTTAAGCAGTTTCAGGGTGAGCAATATAAACATTGGCAACGTAACTATGGGCAAAATGGGTCCTGACGGGCGCAGGCCGCGGTCAAATTGTAAATAGTGGTGCCTTCCGTTTAGTTCACAATATTTGTGCGATTCCTGTAAATGGAAAAAGGAACTATATAGAGTAATGAAAATGGACAGAGGTTAATATTATCAGTATCTATTTAAGTAATTCTATATATTAAGTTGCCTACTAAATTTGATCAGAAACTAGCTTTGACCTAGCTAGCCAGCTTTTTAATTTAGTAAATATTAATAATAAGAATGATATGATTTTGTATTTCTATAATGTTAAATGGTTTATAAATTTAAGTAACGAGTAACGAGGAACTCCCCTCCTGGCGCTGACTCACCTTCGGGTTCGAGGCTCCAAAAGCGACAACCCAAACCAAGGCTTGGGTACCGCGGGGAGCCTTTGGGCGCTGGGCGCTTTATGGGCTGAAAGTCCTTCAGAGTCTCGCCCCAAAAGCCCGGTAGAGCAGTAATGTCTGCATCAGCCAAACTGTAGTTGTCATTCAGAAAAAAAAGAAGAAAAGAACTTTAGTGGAGTCGGTTCCAGTAAAAATACATAATGATACGAAAGAATATTATTGTTGCCTTTTTTGATTTATTCTATTATATCGAATAATATTTTCTATACTATACAACTTATAAAATATACGACTACACTTTTTTTAATAAGTTACTTTAGCAACAGCAAACATATAATATCTCAAATATTGCAATTACTAATGACCATGGGCGCTAGTAGGATTATTTACCTAACATCAAAATGACCGGTCGCAATACTTTTCCTTAACTTTTTTAGTACAATGAAAACATATTTTGCAAATGATTTTCCAAGCAAGGGCACCATCTCGTTTATAGTAATGACTGTACTAACCATTTTTTTCACAATAATACATACTCTCTGTAATCAAACTACTCTGTTCATAAAGGGGCAAAACACGATATCGGAAATGCTGATGTGTGTAAGTCGGCAGGAATTAGACATTACGACGGCAGGGAATTGCTTCTGCCGCCGCCGAGCCTTCGCAACCGTACAGTACAGTACGGTACGATTCGGCATGGTAATGTTGTCAGAATGGTTACCAATGTCGAAGTAAGCATTAATATTGAAACTCCACTGGAATTCATTTTGGTTGCCTTGATGCCTTTATTTAAGTATATTTTATTTACTTAAATAAAGGCATCAACTATAACATTACAGGTTTTTCAACCAAATGCGATAGTTAGCACAGCAAGTGTTTCCATTGCATAACATTACAATTATGACATTACATTACAAATATGACATTACGTTACAGATATTAAGTTAATATTGTCAACCTATTTTTTTAAAGTAACTTATTAATATACAGTTAAGTAACATAAGTTCGTCATGTGGCAAAGGGCGTTAATATATTATTTTGCTCCTGGTCTTTCATTTTACATTTCACCACCATTACAACTAAAATAGTTGGTTCCAGAATTTTTTCCCCTACATTTTCATGTGGTTGTGTCACCCCACTGGTAACCCGCTTCTAAAGATAATAACCATGAGGCTATATTCCATACTCACAAATTAACAAAATTAACATTTGATTTATTTCCTTGCCTAAGATTTTGCCTAAATAATTCTTAAGACATCAATTTGTGCTATGTCATAACTGGCATGGCGTCCAAAAAAGTCACGCACTCGCCGCCGGCTGTGGTCAAATCAGTAATATGCTATCGAAGAGTCTAAATATAGTTTATTCTCTGGAGTGCAATCCTTCTAATAGAGAACACATCATACTACATCGAGATGTAGGCAGAGCCGCCCAGCGTCACGCACCCACCTAATCACGTCACGCACCAGTGACTCACGTTTGACGCGTTTAATTGGACGTGCGTTGTGCGTAATTTGTGTTAACTTGATCGTTGTTCATGTTAACATAGGTTTCGTTACTATAAGTTATTTCGTTAAGGTGCCACATGTCAAAAGATTTAAACATCTTTGAAGGTTTTCTTTTTTATACCACAAACGTAACCTATGGACGCTTGCAACACCAGGGGTATCACTCGCGCGTTGCCGACCCTTCAAAAATCGAATAACTTCTTTCTTGAAGAACCCCACACTGTAGTCTTTTCTTTCTTTTCTGTTTGTTTAACTACTTTTTTAACCCATATTTATCATAACTAGCTTAGGTATAGCATATTTTTATATACGTATAGCCTTATATGTTCCTATTGTTGGGGCACCGCCTACCCTCATCGAGAGCGATTTACCACAGTCTTCACGCGGGTCCAGAGCGAATTGTGAACTTTACATATCCGTATTTTTTGACATAGGCAGGTTTCTTCACGATGTTTTCCATCACCAAAAAGCCAACTTTTTGTATGTATCAACTTAGCTTAACATAGTATTATATAATATGTGGCTTAACTATTTTTTAATTGAAATTTTGCGCGCAGTAATAATTTAATTTGACGAAACCAAATTAGTTTTTAGCCCAGTTGAGAATTGCCGTGCGATACGAACAAAAATTTCGGCTTTAAAGCAGACGAGCAGATTATACAAAAACGTATAAATCAGTCTATAACTAGCTGCTGTAGTGTATGGTGGTTGTGGACTACGAGGCACCAAGGCTTTAACGCTATCGAAACCTGAGCTGTTCTCGATTCTCTACAGATATGTACGATAAACCAAACTGCTACGAGCTCTTTACAATGATGCACCCACTATTCCGTGGCTGCAACAATGACCACCTAGTTCCAAGATCTTATAATGACTGATTTTCTTCTTTGCAAAGGGGTTATGCGGGGGGTTATCATATACCCGACACTGTTCACAAACGCGTTTGAAGGTGTCTTCAAAACAATTGACTGGAATTTACGTCATCCAAGTAAATAAACAAATCGTAGAACCCATTTTTGCATAGTTGTACAAACAGTAAAAAAAATCAAATTACAAACCTGGTTACAATCTTTTTGAACTTGTCAAAAATAGAAACAAGAAATAACATACATCAATTTTAAAAAAAAACAAAACCGACATTTCAGTCAACTGCTAAATATAACCCGATTGCTTTAGAAATAGCCTATATTTTTTCTTACTACTGGCTACTGTTGCTGGCCGTAGATGGCCTTGACAACTACACGCGGACCAACTTTTGCTGCGGTACTGCTTGCACTCTGCTGCGAAAAGTTGGGGCGATTTCTACAAGGGTTGCTTGGACACGAACCTCGGCTTAAGCAACCGCTTTTAAAACTAAATCTGACTAAAATATAGCCTAATATTAACAACTGTCTAATTTAAAGAAAATTCATACCTCTTCCTGCTTCTCGATCCGTCCAGAAATAGGTAGGTATATTTTTTTATAGAAATTTTGAACACAGTATTTTGCTACTGTCTTTATAATCAGCCCCCATTAAGGAAAATCGTCACGTATTCACTCCGCGTGATTACGTTCTCCCGTGAGGTCACGCGTCGGTAATTTACACTTTCACACTTTTACCAAAATTTACTTATATGTAACTACTTAAGTTATTTGTTGTCAAGCATTTTTTAAAAGAACAGGTAAGACAAAGTATATGTAAATGTATGTATAATATGTAATTGTAATGCATAGAATATATACTCCTTACTCTGTGTTTACTGTACAGTTTTAGAAAAAAATGGTTAAAGATTAGTTTCCTTTTTATGGTTACGCAACCAAATGGAAATTTTGTGAAATTTTGCCATATAGTTTTTTTTAAACAAATTAAAAAACCTTTTTAGAGTGGTGATTAAACAGAAGGATGAAATGTTTTTTGCTCACGCCAGTAAGCGCGATGTCGTTGAATGGGTATTTAAGAATGTATTAAAGGTTTTTAAGTAATTATTTCTCTTAACCTGAAAGTTTTGTGGCTTGTTAGCTGCTAAAGTTGATTTTGTGTCCACCCGTCTACCTTGTGAACCATGAGTTCTATATCCTGAAAAACTCACAATAATAGCTTCACTGATACTTCCAAGAAATTTTTTCATGAATAAAATCGGTTCAAAGGTTTTTCAGACACATGGAATATTTTTTATTTAGCTGAATCCTAAATTAATTCGTGTACGCACTGGGCCGGTGTTTTCGAAGTAGTAACACAACAATAAGCTTACGTATTTTCAAAGTTAGCTCAGAAGTCGGGGTATTGACCAAAACTACAATGGATGGTATTCTTAGGTTATTTTGACCTAAATCTACAAGACCTATTTTGGTTAATTTTTAATTACTGCATTTTTCGGCTTAAATACTCATTTTAAAATTTTCCGGAAATGGTTGATTTTGGCGCCGGAAGCGGCGAGGGTAAATAAAAAAATAAAATCGAGGTGAAACAACATAAAAACCACTATCTTCTTCGGCAAACATATTATTTTTAGAGCCAACCTTAAAATATCATTTTTTTTTTCATTTCTGGGCCCTATGACCTTAAAATGACCTTTCGTTGGTACTCTAGCTACAACTTTTGTTTTAAAACTTTTTTGATCTGACCCCTTTGTTAAAAACTAGACTCAAGAAAACCGAAATTCCCATATTCCATTCAAAGTTCGCGCTTAAAAATGGCCATTATTTTTTTTCCTCACCTTGGGGAGCAAAATGACCCAAAAATTCGTGACCAGCGCACAAAATAACCCCTTAGAGAAGTACTTTTAGCCATTTGCAAATTTTGTTCAAAACGGGCTCGATTTTGACTCCCGTGGGACCTGACTGTTAAGCCAGTTATGTCGCGGAGATTTTTCCTACTGAGTTGCAGTAGTTACACCTAAATTATTCATTATAATAATCAGGACATTTGTCCGTTCTGTTTCAACGACATTTCTTAGACTTTGAATTTATCTAAATCGCAGGGGTACAGTAACCGAGGCGCGAGTAATTAACACGACGAGAAATTATTCATGGACCGACAAAACGAGAATTTTAATACGCAAATGAAATAATTTCTCAGATTGATGACGCGGATATTCGCGCCTTTTTTACTCATTTTTCCCGAATCGAGTTTTTAATTATGTTTTATGGGCTCGCGATTCGCAATTTACTGGATTAACTGCTTTTAGGTTTATTAAAGTAGATTATTTTTAAAATGATTTTTTTTAACCAATGTTTTGAATTATACTTACTTAGTCTTTGGTAAACAAAATATAACAATAAAGTTAGTTGTTGGTGTAAAATGCATATGTATAAAGATTTTTTTATTTCTGCATATCAAGGGCGTTATTATCGCAGCCCATAAAAAACGCTTACAAAGTCGTATGTATGTCACAGCCATCTGGTTAAATTAGCCAATTAATTGGGCGCCTAGACTGATCGTTAAGTTCTAACTGATCGTTAACTGGCTAATTTAACCAGATGTCTGTGACATGTATATCTTCTCAGTTTTAGTTCCTAAAAGGAGGTTACCAGAAGCAGTATAAATCAAATTACATCTACATCATTATGTGGGCTACCACCTCTTTTAACCTTTAGTTCTGCGTGACTAAAGTGGTTGGTGAAAGCACTGCTTGTTATACAGGTTATCTGGATGAAGTAAGGTAGTTTTATATATGATACTAGCTGACCTGGCAACCCCCGTCGTGTCGCTCGCCAACAATATTACTTCGTTTTATATTAAATAACCTATAACCTTTAACTAACCTAAAGAATAGGCTTTCAAATGCAATAAGATTTTTTTTTAATCCGACTGGTAGTTTTAGAGATAAGCACGTTCAAAGAAACAAAAAAACAAATAAACTCCTTAGCTTATAACATTATAGTATACATAAGTCGTAGATTACCAATTTTAGAGAGAATTGTAGTGAAATGAATGACCATGAACAGAATATATCACACAATATGCCACTTGTTGACAAAATTTTAATCGTTAATTATTTTTTTAATGCAGTGATAGAGAAAAGTAAATGTTAACCGGGATTTATTCCCGTTAAAATGCGCATCTAAATGAGTTATTTTATAGGGAATTAATTCGTTTGTGTAATGAGTGAAGCTGGCCCTGTGCTGTCGTGAAACAGCTAGGTAGTATGTCGGGTGAGCATACTTCTCAGCACAGCTAGAAATCAGCGAATGAAAAAATAGTAAAAGATAATTTACTTACTGTCTGACATAGTAGGCAGCTTGGCAATGTGTATCTGACGCTAAGGTATGTAAAGAGGTGTGGTATGCTAAGAATACTGAGTGCATTGAGATACTTGGCGTTGACATCTCCAGCGATGACAAGGACGTTCGCGTCCAAAAAACTTGGACAAACAGAACAGAGTAGTACTTCACCTCGGGACAAAGGTTGCTGATTTACAAGTCGCAAGCCCGGCCCCAAATATGGAGTAGTGCTGCCATCTCTGGACGGGTGCACCCGAATACCAGCTTGGCACTTTTGACTCGGTTCAACTACGTGCTGAGAGAATTGCGACGACCCCAAGCTCACGAGCCATATCGAACCCTCAAGTCTAAGGCTTTTTATATTGCTTCCCTGTATTTGTTCATCCACTTATAAAAATAAATAATTGTTCGAAATGATGCCCACTGCTGCTTTCTACCATAGCACCGTTTGCTATCAGCAGGGAATTCATCCGCACACCTTAGAACCCAAATGGTGACGTACAGTGCGGTTTTAGAGATACTTCTACCCGTGAACGATTAGGTTGTGAAATGAGCTCCCTGCCAAGGTTTTCTTTAAGGACTATAATATGAAGTTCTTCAAGAAAATAGTGATTAGATTTTAAAAATGTCGGCAACGCGTGAGTGATGCCCCTGGTGTTGCAAGCGGCCATAAGCTGCGGTGACCGCTTACCATCAGGCGGACCTTGTTTGTCACCGTAGTGGTATATGAAAAAAGTAAGATGCAACATGCTGTCACGCAGATTTGCGAGGTGTACTGTCGAAGTTAAGCTAACACTTTTCAGAGCATAGACTCAACGTTGTACACAGTTTGTAGTCCAGTTATGAGTTAAAGTCTGTCAATGTCCTACGGGTACCTACAGTTGGTTCAGGATATTGATGTGATTGCCATGTTTTCGTCACATCGGATATGTTTGCTGAAGCGCGATTACGCAGAATTGGGTAACTGATGCGTTGGGTGCGTGACAGTCCCAGCAGCCTACACGATACCCGAGAGCGGAGGAAGAGGGGTCGAAAAGCGCTAAAATCTTCTTACGTAATTAATTGACGCCCCCTAATGCGAAGTTTCTGTAGTTGTTAAAGATTTCACAATTCCTGTTTAGTCTGCCAACCCACCTCCAAAAAATTAAATATCTGACTTGACCAAGTTATGGTCTGCTATAAAAATACAGTACATATATATATTTGTTTGAAATTTCAAAATAGGGAGACTAACTTTCTATGATGCAACCTTAATTTTACGTTACTAATTAAGGCAGGACTCACGCTCACAAAAGTTGTCTGACACTTGCGGACACAACACATTTGGCAAACTTCTCGCATTATTATAATATCAAACTTCTGTCGTCCAAAGCAACATGATATTCAGAGTGCTCGTACAGATTATGAAACCTAGTATTAGGTAAAAGTTGTGTACACAAAAAGACTTTATAAAATTAAGACTAAATTTAGTCTAGTAATACCCATTTCCCATTTCACGCTAGCCGCACAAAATTATTTTTTATATCACGGTTTCAGGTTATTAATTCAGATTTGGAATTGAAGTTGCAAGTCATTTATTCGTTTTTATTCTGCACGGAAGAAAAATCGGACATTCCAAACTGCGCTAAGCTCACAGAAACCCGAATCTGAAAAGCTGATACGAAAAACGAATGTGCTCGGTTATCCTTAAGGGGTATCGTACACTGAACGTTACTTTAAAATGATATGCGTTTCATTTATAAACAGCAGACGAGCACGACCCGGCAAACAACCTCCCACAGGAACTAAACTTTTCGTCCACCTAGCGACAATATTTGAAAGTTATTTCAGCGTTCACAACCCTCATAGGTACCGTTAAAATTTTCCCTACCACCTTATTCATAATACAAATATCTGTCTATCTCTTTTTGTACATGCGTAAGATGGTGAGTGCGATGAGTTCAGAAATATTCAAGGCCTGACATCTCTGAATTAACGGTGGTCGGCTCATGATAATTTACATATTTAGGTTAAATTAACCTCGCTCCGCTAAATTGTATTATGAATATTAATAGGCATGTGTGCACGAATATTGCATTATATCGTATGATGAGGAACATCTTCTTTATGACTCTGATTTTCGTACGGAATTATGGTCGTGCTTACTGCTTCACGTTTTCGTCTTAAGATGGTCTAAAGCTAAATGTGAACTCCGCGGCGAAAAAAAAAATTTTTTTTTTATTTAAAGTTGTTGTATGAAGTGTTGAAGTTGGATAGATCCATTGTTCAAATAATTTTAAGTGTAATAAGATACGTATTCAGTTACATAATAAAGCAACGATTTAAAAAAATGAGAGGAGGTCAAAGAGTTTTTTTAGAATAGGTATTAATAGTTTTATAAAACCTGAAATCAAAAAAGGAAAAAAAAAAATTATTCAGATCCGAAATCATACGTTAATTACGTTTGTTTGAAAAATTGAGCATTGAGGTCGTTCTTAACTGAAAACCTTAGTATTTTTTTAAATAAACAAAGTCTATAGAAATAACATCTTCTGCTAAGTAAGTATGTAAGTTCTGTAAGTCTTATTTTTCAATGCCCACTGAAATTAATGTTTTAGGTGGGTACCTAAGTTTTGCAACAATACAGTTTATTAAACAAAATACCTTTTTTAAGAATGGAGAAAATTATGTCTTTATATGATTTTGGGTTAAAGTATGTTTTAGTAGTTTTAATTAAAGCTAAGATATAGGCTATTGATAAAACCTAGTAATTGGTTGTCTGTGGTAACTCATTTTTATAATAAAAAAGTTATGTGCAAAATCTGTGACGAAACGTTTATTTATAGCATCTTCTCTAGTGTCCACATTATAGCTTAAAAACGAATCTCAATTGCGTTATTACTGAGTGCCTATAGTTATTCGACTTATACCAATTTGGTATAAGTCAAATAAATCAATAATAATTTCGTCAAACGCGTCATATAAAAATAATTCTACACCAACTCATACCTAAAACAATCTGTCAAAAGTTGAGAAAATACAAAAAATTACCTTCAGCCTAAAATGCAAACGCGCTCGAGGTTTATTTGGTTATCTAATAAAATATTACGAGCTTTGACAAGTGGCTCGAAGCTGCCCCCTTGTGGCCCTGTTCCTTACCGTCTTCATTTATGGCTCCGTAAGCACTGAATATACCTTTTATGTAACAAAAAAAAAGTAAATATTTCTTTATGAAGTTACGAGTTTTACTAAAAATCTTACGGTCTTGCATATTTTTGCTTTTGTTTATGTAGTGCCTACTTGTATTTAAGTAATATTATGGTTTTATTCAGAAATAAATGCCTTTTTTGCATAAGTTCCTTTAAATATAAACTGGAAAAACTTGTACATTTACATTTTAAATTTGATTATAAAAGTTTAAATTGATCGGTAGGAATTTAGCTACATTTTTAGGGCAGACAATTACAACGAGTTTTTTAAAAAAAAAAACATTTTGTAGTTGCGTTAAAGATTGGTAACTGCCATATCTTCAGTCTTCTACATTTTTGGACTGCAGGTGTTTATTTAAAAAAAATGTGGTTTTATTTCTTACATTATTTTTATTTCTATCCGAGTATTACGTTATTTTCGATTTATTATTATTGGTATCTTATGATACACATATACAGCTAAAATCTACAGTTACTAACTCTTGTAGAAGCGATATATATAGGTTTTGATAATATGACTATTTACTGATTATAAAAACTAATTTAGAGAGAGAGAGAGAGTGAGGGCTACAAAATTGACGATTCAAATAAGAAATATACATGGAATGTATCTGCAACTGACTTAAATGTCATATAGTTCACAAGATGTAGCCGACTGATCAATAGAATATCATTAACATTTTGGACCTAATCACACAGTGATGCCACATTTGTGTACCTAGTGTTAGTTTTTAACGCTACTATCGCGTTTGCGTCCACGAAATACATATTATATAAGCACACTGCGTGCCGAGTGTGAGTTTTTGCGTATTCGTTACTCTACTATCGCGTTCGTGTATTCATTAAAAGTCCGATGAGAAAAAACCGTCTCGAAACGCGTCCGCTAAAGGCGCTTCTTCATTTCCATACATGTATTTCGTTGACGCGAACGCGACGATAGCGTTAAAACCAGATAACTGTTATTATACTTCTTTTGTAAATACATACATATTATACATAGAATATACCTACACCAAGAACCCATACAAAGCAAAACACAAATTTACATCACTTAAGTAACGGATACGGCACTCTTTATGGCCAAAAGGTACATATGGGACTCTATGGGAGCTCTTTGAAATAAAATTTGAAAACATTTTTTTTTATTTTTGGGCCTCCAAAACTTATTTGTAAAGTTTAAAAAAAAATTTGGTTTACAACCTCTGACAAATACATATAGCGCAGCATTGTTACCTATATGAGGGCCGAAAATCTAAAAGCTACTTAAAGTTTTAAGTTTGTCCATTTAATTTAAAATTTTATTTGGTCTACTAATTCAAAGACACAGTACAGCACTGCTACAGTGGTATGGAACCCTAAAATCGGATAAGTTTGGTAATTTTTATTTTGAAATATTTTTTTAGAAACTTCAAGCTTATATTAGACGGACACACGACGCATGGTTTCGTTGCTAAAACAAACGACTCCTTTAAGACACTGAGTAACTCTTTCTTTGTTTGTGATCAAGCAATACAAATCAATGGCTACGCAGTGACCTCGACAAAATTAAACAACGCAGCAAGTTGTTAACTTACCAGTAGCAATAATTTGGAGGGCAGAAAAAATGAGGGGACTTAAATTTAATTTTCGAACTGGAACGACGTGAAATATCCCTAGCGGCAAAATTTCAAGTTCCAATGTCTTGAACAACATCTTGAAAAATTACCGTTAAAAAGAGCAATAAAATAAAAATAAAACGTTAAAGCGGCGCCATTATTAACTTTTTTGCTGTTTTTGCTATTGTCTCGGGAAATCTCACAATTTTCTTAAGATCGCAATCGTAAAGCGTTGAAGTAATTAATAAAATTATTGAAACGTTGATAAATAATTTTCGAAATACATTTTAATCAGATTTCTAAATATGAAAACATTTAATGAGATAAACAAAACATTAAAAGGTTTCCCTCGGCGCGACAGCGACTTGTACTTGGTAATTAACAGAATATCCTTAGGGAAGACCCTGGGTCCAGCCAACGCAATATATTATATTCCAGATGACATTCGCCACTCTAAGGGGATTGTGCTTCAAAATATGATTATTTTTCTGTAAAATATATATTTATATGCTGAAAAATAAGTACATATTTGTTGTTTGAACACTCTAAAAATATGTAATTTCGTAACTTATATTGTTTATTATAGACATTTTTTCTCAGATGTCAAATAGTAAATTATTCACTACGAGGATAAAGCAGTGTCTTACGTAACGTTACGTAGTAACGAAGGATTCAATTTCGCCCAAGACGATATCTCTGAAATCAAATCACTATCTTCACTCGAAATTTTCATTAAAATTTGTTGTTTGTAATGTACTAGTATTTGCGCCTTTTTTTGTTTAAGGCTCCGAGTTCTGTAATCTGTCCTATGGACTGCGCAAAATCCTCTCAAAATTTTCCATCCTTTAGAAACAGACAAAGCAAACCTGTGGTCTCTTTTCTCTTGCTATCAACGTCCGCCATTTTGTTTGTCAATGTTTGTTGAAGTAAGTTAGAAAGAGACAAGAGACCACAGACTTGCTTTGTCTCTATCATACTTTTGCGAGTATTTTACTATCGCAGCTGGCTAGAAAATGCGCTGTCCAGTTTTCTATGTCTATGGGTTTGCATGACATAAAATTGGACATTGTCTAGCAGGTAGTGTAAGAAAAAGCTTGTAAAGTTGAAAAGGTTAACTATTTCTGGATGAGGAATTTTTAAGGCTCTTTCTTGATTTTTTTAAATTATTTTTTATGACAGGGTCGCAGGCGAGTTCAATTAACTACGAGTTTAAGAATTGTCCTTTCATGCGAGACTGAAAATAGTGCTTTTTACAACTACTGCCAGGAAATATCATTTTACTCAAACTGTAATGACAAGTTCAAATTTCATTCGAAAAAAGAACACAGTAAGTACATCGATTCTGGACTGCTACTAATAAAAAAAAACTTTTGTAGTCAGAAAAATCGACAGTCAATTACTATACTATTTTCTTTGCATGGCCTGTTTGTGTATCACGCAGATAAAATATATGAACATTCCGAAATTGTTACCAATATAGTTACAGTTTTTGCACTTTCTAAGCTAAAATTTAAGAGACGGCCTTGTTTATTATTTAAAGTAGATGTTGAGTATAAATTTGTTGTGTCAAACATGGAATGCGAATATTTGTCTGTTAAGTATCTGAAACATCAAAATTTTACTAAATCATTGAGACCCACCATTTGAATACACGAGTAAATAATTGAATTGTAAGACCAAAATCTTGTATTTATTTAGTGCCATTGGCGATACAAAATCAAAGTAGGTAGTACCTAGAAAATTCTGTCTTCACTAGGTATCTTGTGAAGTCAGACAGGCGATATGATGACGTTGGAAATTGGAAAGCTCTTGCCATCAGGGACTGGTCAGCCGAATTGCATCGGAAACTATTCCAAACGACTTTTAGAAATCCGTGTATAATATTTGAAGATCGGTTTCAGCAATTCTTATTTCTAGTTGGTCAGGGATAAAAAATTATATCAATAATTGGTAGGTACCTAAACGCGTTTAGAAAAACAAGATTAACGAATATTAACATTTTTAACAAGAAGACAGTAAAAGAACAATTCATTTTTTTTATCGACCTGACTGATATCAATAATAAATAATTCCACCGGATATTACCTATTTTGAGAAAAACCTATTCATTAGATTTTAGATATCGGCAATAAGGAAGGAACCCTAATTGAATAAAAATATAATTTTAATAATTAATATTTCCGGATATTATCATTCGTTTAAACGTTCGTACGTTCATAACGATCGTAATTTCGAATTATTTACATTCATAATGTTGATGGAATCTCTCTATTATTAATATTTGTGTTCATTAGTTTTTCAACATAACATAATTTTAAGCAATATCGTTTAGAATCATACATATTTTTAAGCATATTGATATTTGTTTCTAAATTTTTAATTGGTTAATATTTAGTTATCTGCACCCAAAACCCCCTTATATATAAATAAAATAAAAAATTAGGCGGAAAAGATAAGTTTTCGAAAAAAAAATATTTAAAATAAAAAAGTTTGTACTGAAATACTAGTGTTAGGTTAGGTTATGTTTTTTTACCGAGTGGTGCGCAGCGGAGCGAGAGCAACCCACAGAGATGTGTTTTTAATACATACCAATCATTTTTAAATGATTTTAATGGATGAAAATGCATTCCCTTATACCTAAATAGAATGCAGCAATCGGCGGCAGAGTAAAAGGTAAAATTTTTTGAACGGATTTTTATTCTAATTTTTGCTTGGTATCTATTAAACACACCTCTCTGTGCGCTAACCTAACCTAACACTAGTAATTCAGTATAGACTTTTTTATTTTGAATTTTTAAAACTATTCTTTTCCGCCGACTTTTTTATTTTATTTGTGTAAAAATGGGTGCTTTTTTACCTAAAAATAACTTGGTGAAAAGAAGTTAATATATACCAATAAAGATTTAGGAACAATAAATGAGCTTCAAAATATGTAAATGTTATGTTTAGTGGCATTATGAATATGAGTATATTTTGTCTCGGTATGACCATTATTAGATTTGGTATGAGAAAATAATAGTGACAAATATAATATTTTAGATATGTACAAAAATATCAATTAATAAGAAGTAAGTATATATAATATAATATTATTAAGTACCTATATACAATTATGGTTTCATATATAAACCATAAAACATGTTTAACTTTAGGAAAATAATAAAGACTACACCAAACTCTCCGCGTAATTTAATTTTCATAGTTTATTGCAGGAGAAGTTTTTATACGATGAACGATACGACCACCTAAAGTTCACCGTAAACCTGCTACGACTCTACGATTAATTCCTAAATTTTTGATGAGGTGTAAACTTATTGTTACGACACTCATTTCACTCTTTAGTATCTCGTCGTGTAGTGGCCGCTGAATAGGTTTACGAAAGTGGACGAAGACAGAAATCAGAACTTTTGTTTTTACTATTTATATTTTCCTATATATCTATATAAATACTAGCTTCTTTTAGCGTTTCCGTTAGTAGTTACCTCCCTTTATCAATCTTATGCCCTCCCTGTCCAAAGTCCTAAAACGACTTGTCTGTTGATGGACAAGTCGTTTTAGCCAGTTTTTTACTAAAAATTATCTCCTAAATACTTTTTAATCCGGCTTCCGACCTGGTCGTAGTACGGCTACTGCTCTTGCAAATATTCTCGGCACGGACCGTCAAGAACTGACTGTTCTGTCATTACTCAATTTTAGTAGCTTCATCTTTTAATACAATAGACTTCGATATTTTACTTGCTGAATTACGTTTTCTTAACATATCTACAGTGGCAATTAAATGGTTTCGCAGTTATTTGCATAAACGCCAGCAACGTATCAAACTAGAGCATATGTTCTCATGTTGGTGCGATATCCTTGCTGGCGTAACTCAAGGAGGCGTTTTGTCTCCACTTCGTTTTGCTATTTTAGATCTATACTCATGCCTCACTCAATAACCTTAATAAGGCTATGCTAAATGAATGGGGTAAAAATCACGTTCTCAAAATGAACCCTGCTAAGATCCAAGTTATTATAATTGGAAGCCCTAAGCTTATATCTAAAATAAACTTTAATCAGCTACTTCCTGTTAAGGTCGATAACCACATTCCTATCAACAAAAGTGTAAAAATATTGGGAATAATTATTGATCCTTTACTTGGGCACCACACCTGCAAGAATTAAGTCGTAAATTAGTAAATTATACGCGTATGTAAGTTCATTACGACGCTTGCGTAGTTTTTTTCCTATCTCTACCAAAATTGCACTTACGCAGTCATTGCTTCATTCTATTCTTGATTATGCTGACGCCTGCTATTTTATCTCTAAGGACCAATTAAGTAAACTTCAAATTAAGTCTTCAAAACTTGTGTATACGTTTCATATTTGGACTACGTAAATATAATCATGTTTCCATTTTTCGACCCGCATCTCCTCCGAATCGCATTCGCGGAAATATTCATATTCTATGTCTTCTGCACGCAGAATTTTGTTCAATCCATCAACTCCTGCATACCTAAAGGAGCAATTTCAATTTATAGGCATTCCTTATCCACATCTTCCACTTCATCTTCTACTTATCTCCTACTTAAATTACCAACCCACATTACTAATTTTTATGCAGTGGCATTAACGGTACATGCAACAAAACGATGGAATAAATTGTCTTTATCCATAAAACTTGGTGTACTCAACAGAGCGAAGCAGTACTTCACGTCGGGGCAAAGGTTGCTACTTTACAAGTCGCAAGTCCGGCCCCATATGAAGTACTGCTGCCATCTCTGGGTGGGTACACCCGGATACCAGCTTGGCCCTTTTGACTCCGTTCAACGACGGGCTGTGAGAATTGTCGACGATCCCAAACTCACTTGCGGTATCGAGCCCTTAAGTCTGAGGAGAGACTTTGCCTCCCTGTGTGTGTTCTACTGCATGTACAATGGATTATGTTCTGAGGAATTGTTCGAAATGATGCCTACGGCTACTTTCTACCATCGCACCGCTCGCCATCGACAGGGAATTCATTCTCACACTTTGGAACCGAAATGGTCACGTACAGTGCGGTTTCAGAGAAACTTCCTCCCGCGAACGCTTGGGTTGTGGAATGAGCTCCTTGCCAAGGTTTTGTCTAAGGACTACAGTATGGGGTTCTTCAAAGAAGAAGTAATTAGATTTCTGAAGGGTCGGCAACGCGCGAGTGATGCCCCTGGTGTTGCAAGCGTCCATAGGCTACGGTGACCGCTTACCATCAGGCGGACCGTAGGCTTGTTTGCCACCTTAGTGGTATAAAAAAAAAAAAAAAAAACTGAATCTATAATAATTTTTTTTTAATTAAATGAAATTATATTACAGCAATCTTGTTCAAAAATCTTACTGTACCTATGTATCTTAGCAAATATATTTTAATATGTGTATGCATATGTATTATATATGAATAAAAATGATATTATATTGAATGTTTATGTAAATATATATGTATTTATTTAACTTGTCTATTATCTACAATTTAAAATATTATTTACATTATGTTCTATATAAATGTTAAGGTAAGGTACCTAAGTATGCATCACCTACCTTTTCCGTATATTTTTATTTGCTGTCTACCCAAAGGTTGTCTGGTAAAGATCGCTTATAAGCAATAAGACCGCCTGATGGCATACTGTAAGTTTAGTTATTAATTTTTATTTGTTGCACCTTATTTTTTGTGTGCAATAAAGTGTATATCTATCTAATAAGCAGATCTTTCTGTTCTATTTCTTTATGGACATAAGTTTTTAGGACGTTGCACGCAATAAATCAATGGGTTGATCGGATTTTTAAGACGGAAAAGGATACAGAAAGACATACAATACCTTTTGTACCTATAGAAAATTTCCAGGGAGCTTTTTTGAAACTGAAAGCGCAGATCACAATTCTTTCACGTTACTTTTCTAGTAAACATTATGCTACAAAGATTACGTTAAAACAATAACATAATAAATTATGCTATTACACAATGCTAGTGTCCCAATACACACAGGTATCTAAATCTTTTCCGGACATTTTTATAACAGTTACTTTACCCCATTGCTTACCCCGAATTAGACATTAAGTACAGCTAGCAAACGAAACAAAAACTCTAAAAACCTAAAACTAGTATCAAGTAATTAGGTTTGTAATTACAAACCTCTAACATAAAAATTGTGGAATATAAGTAATTCAAGTGGTTTAATAGGTAACTAAAAAAACTTTGAGTGCATGACATAAAAATGATAAATCAGAACGAAAATGATACAATTGCAAGTTCTGTTAAGTTTATGTTTCCAATGTTTTTAAAATCAGTAAGGTTGAATATTGCAAAAAACATGTAATAAAATATTCTGCAAAATTTATGCGCATATGTTTAACAATTAAAATTCAAGAATAATAAAAAAAACAACGGAAAACTAAAGCTTAAAATAACTATACTGTTTCTGTAGCTCTTACTGTGTTTACCTTAGTGTAGCTCATATTTCAATTTTTAATTACCTCAATTCCTTCATTCACTGTACTTTTAATGTTACACTTATATCCCGTCTCTTGTTAATAAAAATCCCGAGTATACAACTTCACGCTATTGTTCCACTTTCTTTGCTTCCATTATAACTTTGCATTCGGTAAAAGTTTTATTGATTTCAAAAACAATAACTTTCGTATTACTTACATAAATTCCCTAATTTTCTTATAATTTATACAAATTGTTGGGATCCAAACTCATACTTTTAGCTCGGTGCACTAATTTACCAATTTTCAATTGATTACATAATCTAGTTTTGTATGTTGTCGGTACACTGCCTTCATATCTCTATTTCTACAGTGAGAGTGTAACTAGCGTTTTTCACACAAGTTTTATGTGCTATTATTTGTTACGAGATATAAAAGTAATCCTGTCCAAGTTTATAGCGTCCTGGCCAACAACACACATGAACTGCAAGCATAAACATGGTTCGCAACCCCTTTATGTGTTGTTTCACACTATAATATATTATTAAAAAGAAAATCTAGCTTATTATGCATTAAAAGTGAGTTTCGTATCAATGTTTTTTCTCCTATTTTTGACCACATGTCATAACTAGATATAGAATATGTAATATGTAGGTAATAATTTAGTCTAAGCTTGCTCGAGACGTTGTTCGCGTGGGATTGAATTCAACAATGGGTTGCATTGAATTAATTTTAGATGAAAAAGGAAACAAGTAATAAAAATAAAAATGTTGGTTAACAATTCTTAGCATTCATATATTATTTTTAATATTTTTGAAGCTTTCTCATACGAAATAAGGTTTCCTAAATCTTTAAAATTTTACTTATTAATTTAATAATCGCCTTAATAAGTTAAATAGTTAGTGTGGAGAATTAAAAAAAATATATGTTACAAGATAGTTATGCTGAACAAACGGATGGTTTCTAACTGCAGTTCCTGTACTGCTTAAACCGTTTCATGAGCAATGTGAGTGAGGTCTGGCGTTTGCATGGAGCAATTATGGGATTTGCTGCAAATGAGTCAATATTGTGGGTATGCTAACGTCAAACCAAGCCGCTAATTCTTTTGTAGTTTGACACGGATTGGCTTCCACCATCATCTTCAGTTTATCGAATCGGATATCACGAGTATGATGACCAAAAAGATCTCCAAGGTACCTCGGGACCAGGATGTATAGAGGCTGTTGGTCATCTCTGAGGTTTTATTTAAATTCGCCCAAAATTGTTACTCGGTACTTATAAGGGCTGCTAATCCAAAAATGATGTCCAAAAAGTTCCCTGACGGTAGGTACCAGGACATATAGGTCGTCGAAATCAACTTGACTTTAATTTTTTAATTTGCTGAAAATCGTAACTCGGCGATTTTTACGAATATAATGCTTAAAAGTCTTCGAATAAGGGCGAATTTAGATAAAAATTAAAGTGAGGCAACGGAAATGACCTGACGAGTATGCTGATAAAAGAGTCTCCGAGGTACTAGGTATACTTGTGCTGTCACAAACTCAACAAAAACTCCCGATCACTAAATTTGGGCTTATTTTATTAATTGTTAATCGAATAATTACAAGTACATTTTAAAGATACATTTTCTTAAATACAAATGTAAGGCGACAAAAAAAAAATAGGATATCCTTATTAAACTTTATAAATGACTTTTTGAAGCGGACCTTTGGAATTTGGTTTGAATAAAATCCGTTCAGGAGCCGAAAAACTGAAAGTTTGGCATTTTCTCTGTTTTTCTACGTCTATATGTAGTTTTCTACTTAAGTTTGGATGATTAGATATTTGTAACTCAATCACGCTTCAACCACTGGACTGATCGGGATAAAACTTGGCATACATATAGGTTAGGCCCTGTAATACTTTATATTGTATTGTATATTGCAATATATAAAAATTCAAAAGTTCTCGCCGAAATGACTATAACCGAGCTTAAACGAACTATAGCTTACATCAATAGTATTATTAAGAAGTAATTAGGAAAAATCTAGTAGTTGAAAGTTGAAAATAAATGTGATAGTTTGTTTGTTTGTTACTTTACGTTGCAACGGAGCATTCAATCCAACTGCAATTTGGCACAGAGCTTATATAGGTAAAACAAATTCCTAAGGGAATAGCTACAACTGAAACTCACTTGCCGTATCGAGCCCTTAAGTCTGAGGATTGACTTTGCCTCCCTCGTATGTCCTACTGATGTGTTCTGAGTAATTGTTCGAAATGATGCCCACGGCTACTTTCTACCGTCGCACTATTCACACTTTAGAACCGTAATGGTCGCGTACAGTGCGGTTTCACAGAAACTTCCTCCCACGAACGCTTGGATGATGGAATGAGCTCCCTGCCAAGATTTTCTCTAAGGACTACAAGTACCCCTTGGTTCTTCAAGAAAGAAGTTATTGGATTTTTGAAGGGTTGGCATTGCGCGAGTGCTACCCTTGACGTTACAAGCGTCCATAGGCCACGGTGACCGCTCACCATCAGGCGGACTGTGTGCTTGCTTGCCACCTTAGTGGTATAAAAAAATTTAAAAAAATGAACAAACTATGGCTACAGGTATAGCTTCTTATAATAACTACTACAGTATAATCAAGAAGTTGTCTTAGGAATTAGTTATCTAGTGACTGCTTTAACACCCTTATCATTTTAACAATTATAGTATAAAAGCTCCGCCCTTCCTAAATTTGGTTATTGACATAGGATTTTTACAGCAACTACTTAATCATACTAAAGACGTTTGTTATAGCAACCTATAGCTGCAGCTATAGTTCATTCTTTTAGTTACTCCCGCAGAAACTTTTGAATTTTTCGGGAAAAGAGTAGCCTATGTCATATTCCAGGACCTAACCTATTAGTGTGCCAAGTTTTATTTCGATTCGTCCATTGGTTAAAGCGTGATTGTGGAACGTAAACATCCAAACTTTGATATTTATAATATTATTAGGATTAATTTTTCATTAAAAGATGCCGAGCTTCAAGTTAGCGTAAGCTTTTGATTAGTTGAGTAATAAGTTTATTTATCTTTGTATTATAAAGATTGGTAAACAAATTAATGATGATGGAGCTAAGCATATATAAACATGCTCTAAATCCCTATGCCACACCTCTATGTTATTTATTTATTTATAAATTAACAAAAGATTTTATCCATCAACGGAGAAACCGTGAGACATATTTAATATATAATAATACCTATATATTTAACGACAGTGAAGTGATTTTGGTGAAGGCAATGAAACGGAACGAGATTTCGTGATTGCGTCAAACTTTCATCGTTACTGACTCCGTTACGGGGGACGTAAAAGGCTGTGGTAAAGGTTAACTTAACGTTTATTGACACACGTTCAAGTAGATTGGTTCCGAATTTGTAATGGAAATTGAATAGTTATGTTTAATGCTGCATAAAATAAAATGTGCAAATTGCTATGCGGAATAAACTGTGGAAGCACCTGTGTGAATTGGAACGATTGAACAGAATTCGTAGGTGACAAGTAAGAAAAAATATGTTTAGGTATAGTCCATTACGGTGCGGTTTTTACTTACTAGTCTATTAAGTATAGAGAAAAATTTTGTAGAATCAAAATCAAAATTTACGTATTTCTTTATTTTTCATTTTATCAAATATAGCAAAAGTAATAACAACTAAAACATTCCATAAAAACATAGATATTTATGGTTACCGTCTATTCATGCCGCTCTTCTTTAGTTGTCAATGGCAATAGCCTACTGCAAAATGTGTCTATGAGTATGGAATGTGGTTTTTAAATATTCCACAAACTACTTCAGTATTTATTACTAAATTAAAGCCTGGGTTTTAATTAAGTAATTTGTGGAATTGAACGTAATGAGAAGTTAGATAAAAACAATCCTTTTTTTGAAGACATGTTTTCATATATAAAAAATTGTGGCCTTTTAAAATAATTATCCTGTATATCATGATATAAGTCCAACGTTTTGATAAAAAATGGAGAAAAACAATGTTTCTACCTGATACATTTCACAAACAGAGAGTAAGTAAAATTTATTAAACGTATTCACAAGATACTTTGAAAACATTTCTTATAGCAATCCAAAACCCATTTTCTATCATAAATAAAACAATTCTCCGGCGCCCCATACCTTTCAATTTCTACATGAAGGTGCATATTCCCGGGTCTATACTAAACAACTGTCATTTTATTTTATCACCAGGCTTACGCGTAAACTCGCTCGCAAGTGATAAATTTTAATGTCTCCAACGAAATATTGTCTCCTAGTAAGGGTTGGTATGACAGTAGATACCAGTAGTTATAGCAGGTTAACTTACTTTATATTTCTCTTATTTGAGCTTACGTGTTATAATACGTGTATACATGATAATATTATTGTTTGCTTCAGCCGTCGTATACCCCACTGCAAAGGCACAGGCCTCGCCTTGGAGAATATGGGTTAGGGTAAAGTACACCTCTCTGACTCAGTGTGAATTGGCGATTGTTTGTGTAGCTAGTGACCACTCGACTGTCAGTGTATTTCAGCCATATGACAACACAGCCACGACTGACGGGTTACGTGTCCTCCAAAGAACGGAGAAGCTCAGAAAATTTGCTACTAGGCAGTTACCCATTCATGTAAATGTTGCCTAATTTCGCTTATCATTTTAGCTAGACCAATGCGACTGAGCGACGAGCACCTCACGTATTATCGTAATAAGTCAAAGTCAAAAAAAATATTCGAATTAGGGTTTTACATACAGTTTTGAATCGTCAAAGTTATGAAATACTATTTCATGTTGGACACAGTCAAATACCTTATATAAATCACAAAACACTCCACGAGCATCAGCGAATCCTCCCAGGCGCCACTCCTGCATCGGTTGTAGAACGGCCTTTCATAAAGCCAAACTGTTTGCTACTAAGTAGGTCATTAATAAAGAAATAGCTAAACATTTGACAAAGTAGGATTTTTTTTAAAACTTTACTGAGTACAGGTAGTATTGAAATAGGCCGAAAATTAGTAGGATCTATTGAACTACCTGATTTAAAAGAGGTATAACTTTGCTAAGTTTCATCTCATCAGGAAACACACCACTATCAACACAAATATTAAAAATTATGTCTAAGGGTTGTGCTATAACATGAATTATTAAGTTTATAGTTTTTACAGAAAATCCCCAAAGGTCTGTGGTGTTTTCTATTTCTAATGTTTTAAATGAATTTATAATATCTGTAGGACTAATTTTTTTAAATACAAAGGAAACTCTACATTCAGCAACATTAGTTTTTATTATTTTTTCTGCTAAAATTGGACTTGAGTTAAGATGTTCAGTTGTTTTGACTGCAATATTGCTAAAAAAGTTTATAAAAGCAACTACTACATCAGAATTTGCTTTTAAACTAGTATCATCTACAATCAACTCAAAGTCCTGAAAAGAATTCCTGACTTTATCAGTTTCATCATTTATAACGTTCCATGTATTTTTTATTTTATTTGTTGAATTTTTTACTTTATTTCTGAGCTGAATGGATTTTGCAACAAGACAGGCTTTTTTAAAGGTTTTTCTTTAGATAATTAAAACAGTTTACTCCTACTTTTATAAATACCTGGGTTAGCCCATTCACTAAAACTAAGGCGACTGGAAATATGTTCCTATTTTGCAGTATATATTTTAGTATACTCTGTGTTGATAGTATCAAGAACAGTATTGTACATATCCTTTGGGTGGCCATTATAAAGTAAATCCGGAAGTTTATGTAATTAGTTAGATTTAAAATAAAGTAAATAGCGTCTTTTACATTTAAGGGTAATTTTACTAGGTATTAAATTTTTATAAGTAAGTACAATACTAACTGTCCAAAACACTTCACAATTCTACATACAACTAGTGTAATTACTTAATTACGTAAGCTAGTGTCCAAAAAACTTGGTGTACTCAACAGAGCGAAGCACTACTTCACCTCGGGGCAAAGGTTGCTCTATATAAGTTGGGCCTTATATAGAGAACTGCTGCCATCTTTGGGCGAGTGCACCCTTTTGACTCGGTTCAACGATGGGCTATGAGAATTGTCGATGATCCCAAACTCACTTGCTGTATTGAGCCCTTAAGTCTGAGGAGTGACTTTGTCTCCCTGTGTGTGTTCTACCGCTTGTACAATGAGATATGTTCTGGGGAATTCTTCGAAATGATGCCCACGGCTTTTTTCTACCATCGCACCGCTCGCCATCGGCAGGGAATTCATTCAGTACAGTGCGGTTTCAGAGAAATTTCCTCCAGCGTACGCTACCTAGCTCATTCCACACCCCAACAACCCAATTAGTACTGTAGTCCTAAGAAAAAACCTTGGCAGGGGCCACATTTCAAAATATTTAATGTTAATAGTTTCGTGTAAAAAAGGGAATGAAATTTAATAAAAAAAAAAATATATTTCAAATTACCTACCTACTAGTCAAGTCGATAAACAATACATTTATGGCGTTCTGGAAAGAAGAAATGACGAAGGAAACAAAAGCAATCGGACTTTATAACTTATTACTAATAATTAAATTTAAATAACGTTTTATTTAATTTTATAGTAAGCTAAAGATTGTTTTGAATTGTACTCATAATAAGATTTTTTGTCAACTTTTGTCTGAGTTGCTTAACCTACTTATCAGCCTACAGGCTTTGTATCATTGTCTGTTTATAAGTAAATGAAAAAACATTTTTTTCTGTATTAACTGTCTTAAAACAGAGTACACACAAATACTAGATTCAGTTTTGTTATGCTATTACTGTGTATGTCTCTATATTGTGATATTCAACCTGACCATAAGGATATTCGTACTTGTCGCTAATCTTTCTCTGTAAAAGCCTTAAGGGGATCCATAAAATTATTCTAACACAACCCTTTTCAAACTCTGAGTAACCCATTGTCAAAGTGACTTTTTAAGAAACTTTTAAACTTAGTCCTGTTTCAAATACAAGATCGGTCTCACGAGATTTTCCCTAAAAAATTAAAACACAAAAAAGTTCTCAAAGAAACAAAGTTAAAATGTCCCCTTTTCTGAGCGAGTAAACATTTAACGTCGCTCCGTGAGTTAAATTTGATAAAAGCTTTTTGTAGGTTGTGTACAAATTAAAATGGTTATTGTACTTACCTGAAAACTAATATAAGAAAGCGCTTTTATTAAATACTTAATCGATTTCTAGTTATAAAATAAATGTTTTAATTTTTAAATCAATCCATGTTTTTATCCTGTCCTGTCAAACTCTCACTCACTCTCTCTCTTATTATAGCTCATTAAGAAAAGGCAAAGGGGTATATTATTCTGTCCTAAGTCTTTTATTTTGCCCCTTTTTATCCCAAAGTTGCATTTGTATGAATAAAAGCCACGTTGTGTGAAAGTTGAATGTGTATCATCTTCATGGTTTTAATCCCCAAAAGGGCGGTGGCTGTAACCAAAACTGTCTACTGTAAACTGCTTCTTTTCACCAACCACTTTAGTCCTGTGTGACAGGGAGTCAGCCCGTTTACTCAATTCTGCTTCTTATGCAGTTATAATCAGGACTAAAGTGGCTTGATATAAGTCCTACACGTGGTAAATACAACTACAACAAGTACTGAACACTTCTGAGCAATAAGTGGTAAAATAAAAGAACAGAAACATAATATTAGTATATCTTTTTTGCCACTTTATTGACAAACAATATAGAGTAAGTAAATAAATAGGCAAGAGGAAAAAACAGTGGGGATTAACCGTGGCGTTTTTTATAAACAAGAGTTCTGATGATACGTAGGTAACAAAAATATTACTAAACTCTAAGTTTCTGCAAATTCGTTTTTGCAATTTGGCTACAGAACCCTAATAAAAACCACAATTATGCAAACCTGAATCTCGGTTGATTGATGTTGAGTTCATTAAGTATAGAAAGGTGCCTTAACTAGGTGTCTTGATAATTTAATCCTTACAGGATTGCCCAATTAAAATGTTGCCAACGACTTTTTAAATATTCACGCTGAGAAGGGTTGAAACTGGTCTAAAAACGAGCTAAAATTTATCACTCTAGGGAGGATTTTACATGAATAAAATGACACTTCTGTGTCGATTAGTAAAAGTTTGTCGGTGAAAGTTTCACCGGCTTAAGGCTTTACCTACGTAAAAGAGGATTAAACTTGTCGCAGAAAGAAAAAAAATCTGATATCTATAGTCTAATGTTCAATTATATGCGTTAATGCGTTATTAAATATTTATTATTACCTACATCAGTAGGTTTATATATTCGCTTTGAAATGCATGCACGACGGAACGAAATAATGCAATTTTTAACACAATTATGTAATTTATACCTACTTCTTTATGTGCAAAGTATATACGTTCTTAGAAGGAACCCTCCCAATACTATTTTAATTGTTTTTTTTTCCAGCAGATGGCCTTAACAAAGATTGGACGTATTTTACGTAAGTAAGTCTTTGCGACTTGTTTGCGACCGCCATAGCTCATTTCGAAAAAAGGTTTAAAACTGTTAGGTTAACCCAGACTTTTTGAAACTTGGGTATGTTTATCCGACTTCGTTAAAGGTTGGTAAGTTATCATTTTGCATTTTGAGCACTTTATGTACGTGGGTATATTTCTATATCTGTTTTCCCAAATATTCGCAATTGATATTTGTCATTCGATGCTTCAATTGTCTTAAGATTCCGCGATTCAGGGTATAATGTCGTTTCACAAAATCCACTATATATTACCCGAGTTCATCGAAATTTGACGGATCGTTTAAACATGAACTATTGTTTAAAAAATCCGTCAACCTTTTTTTTCTGTTCACCACCCAAAACTCATTGATTAACTACGTCAATCAGCCGTTTAACTTAACCAGGATTGGAGAGGTCGGCTAAACACCCGATCAGTCATTTCTTTATTGTATCCGTGGGTTGATACTTTATTTGTTTCTTGTAGGGATACTTTGTTTGACATAAATTAGGTATGTGTAGTATAATTGAAGAAGATAGGTAAATAATATAATAATTGATCATTTGAAAGATTGCGGCCCTCTCGTCTAGTTTATTTATACTATGTTTTTATGAATTGAACTTAACGATAACGATAACTTAACCTGTAGGTTTTGATGGTTAAAATTATAACTACTGTATCAATAAATGCACTGACGTATTCCGTTTAAAAATAAAATTATGAACGTTTTGGGTTCTCTGGATTCTTTTTCTATCATTGAAAGTTTAGGGATCTTGTTTTTTGTTCCTTACTCATATCCATTGCACAATACACAAAGGCCGTGTAGATTTTTTGTAGTAAAAGTAAACAAACAATAGAACACAAAATGTCGGATATCACATTTTAACCTGGCAAGTTAAAGTGTATACCGTAGTCTAAGATTCAATTGTAATAATCGACTACTCAAATTATTTTGTAATGTATAATACTGCCATGAAGTATGATGTGCATTGTAAGTAGTTACCCGTACTTCTGTGCATACCTCCTCAGTAAGGTCGCATGATATGGTTCACTCATTCATTCAAAAACGCTTCATTACAAAATCGATCGTCAGAAGTCCATGGGTAACTGCAAAATCCTCGCACCCCGTTTAAACAGCTGTTTCAGTTTAACAAAGCGATTACAAAACCTTAATACTTGGTCGGTGAACTTGGGCCTTAGGGTCAAATTTTTAAAACGAAATAAGCTTTTTTAAAAATATATCTTTTTGTAACGATTTGAATAAACATGTTTATGAAATAAGTTAAATATATTTTTTTTGGTATTAAATGTGCAAATTCAAAGCATCTTCGTATTTAGTATTTCTTGCGTACGTACTCGTAAAAGGACTACGAGTCTGCTTAACGTTTTTAAACTTCTACCTGGTTTTAACTGATATTTTAAGTTGAACAGTCTGTAGGAAGAATTTATAGCAATTAATATTTTAATTTTATTAATATGTTTAGCACATACCACTTTTAGTTTTCACATGAAATCTACAAGCCTCGGTAGCGCAGTAGGCAGCGCGTAAGTCTCATAATCTTAAGGTCGTGAGTTCGATCCTCACCCGGGGCAAAATCCTTTTTGGAATATTTAAAAATTTATCTTTTTATTGCATTTCAATTTATTGATCGGTTAGTAAAAGGTAAACGCAATAGATTGTTTTTCATTCAAAATTGATTGCCGTAATATTCGAAGTTCCGTGATTTACTTTGTGACAAAAATTAAGTGCTCGCGGTTTTTGGTTTCATGAGATTCTGATAAAATTTAGGGAACTTCGGAGAGTATGACAAAAATCATTTGGCATGAAAACAATCTGCGGCGTTTACCCATTAGTTGGTTAAATATGTAAAAACAATGAAAACGAAAAACAAGAGTAATTAAGTAAATACTCTTTTGATTGCGAAAATTTATGTTTTTGAAGTGAAAACTTCTTTAGCGGCGTTGTGCACTTTTTTTGGTATGGGTAAAAAATGATAAACTCGCGTCAGGTCACGTGTCCTAATCGTGGAAATTCGTAAGACGGAAACCGTAATGCCACGCCTATTATAATTTTTATTTTTAGTATTCGCGATTATGAGTAGTACAGGGAGGTTGGATATGGAATTTTAATTCTATGACAGATTGCGATGTCAAATATACTACGTCAAAAAAGTAAATAAACAAACATTATTATTTCTTGACAATGTCAAAGACATGTCTTGTGACATATTTGAGTGTTAAGCGCGAATCGTGTGTAAAGGATTTCACTTCTGCCGGCACTCCCGGAGTGCAACTCGTTTTTTTTTTTCATTTTATTTATAGGTACCAAGAAATTATTATGTACCTAGTACCTATGTATGTTAAAAATATGTTTTGCATGCACCGTAAAATTTGCATATTGGCAGTTTCATTTAACAATTTTTCATTTGCGACACGACTTTAGATAGGGGTACATATAATATAATGTTATATAGGTACGGGGGCAAGGTATGTGCTACCCATAACATTTTTTTTTTAAGTAGGTACAATATGGATTTAATAAAAGGCTAAATTAAAAGAAACAGAATTACACACTAGTTATTTTTAGAACGTTTTATATGCAAGATATAATACACGTTTTGGATAAAATTTTAATTTAGTACTTATAATTGAACATTTTAGCCAGCCAGCGCATAATTTCTTGCATAACTTTTTATTTGATCTAGGCATTGGCACAAAACGTTCTAAAATTAGCTAATGTTTAGGTAGCTTTGCTCGAAAGCTTTGGATTAGGGTTATAACAAAGTGGGTTTTTAAGTGAATAAATAAATGTCTATTCTTTGCCATTTTGGTAATTCATATTCGGTTCAGAATAGTATAAATAAGATTGTGGTTAGGTTCTGTAGACTAGACAAAAGCCATACGTTACTACAATATCAGTAGCAAATCTGTTGGAGGAAATTATACAATGCATCGAAGATTACAAAATTAATAAGATTGACAAATACCTACTAATACTGAAAAAAAATTAAAATAAAATCAAATAGGATTTTCAAATTCTGCAGCATATTTTACCTTTTTAGTGCATCTTTTTGAAGCTAGTTGTTTATTTTGTTAAAAAGTTTTTTAACAAAGAGGTGTATAGTGACATCTGGCGATACCAGCTTACAACACTGTTAGCGTTTACCATATGTAGGAGATGAAATGCAGTTACAATGTTGTCATAGATGTCGCTACATTTTGATAATGACATTGCACTCTATCGGAAACGTCTCGTACTATATAAAAATGTCTTACTCTTTAACAAATTAAAGTTCGATTATGTAACAACAGATGACACTGTTGACAACAATAAGCTTAGAAAAAATGGTTTTTTTTTATTTACAAGCTTTAATTTTTAAGTTTCACTTCCCAGTAATGTTATTTATATCCAGTCTAGGGTTTCACCCATCCCGATGTCTGACTGTGGGTGGGTGGGTGAGTAATAAAATCTGATTTCCGATGTTCGATTAAGCTGAAATTTTGCATAAAATCGCATAACAATGGATTATAGGTACGATTAGAGCAGTAACTCTAGACGCTCAATTTAAATTTCACTATTTTCACTGGGATATATATTGTGGGATATTATTATACCACAAAATGAAATAGTACCTATTATCACGATTACACCCCACGAAATGTAATTGCAATGTAAGTATTTAAAATTATCGGCTTTTATACGAGATCTTTTAAAATTGCGGTACGATTGAAATTGGCTGGTACGAGTTTGGACTTGTTTGATTTGTCTTGACAAGTGCTCTGGGAGCTTACTAGGAACAGTCTTGAGCTATTCGGACTCTGGAATTCGTAACTAGAAGACTGACTTACCTTTCGAAACCCGTAAATTTACTTGCATACATTTTTCTCTCGAATTCCAGAGTCCAAATAGCTCGAGACTGTTCCCAATATGGTCCCAGGTCTAAGATAATATCCAGGGTCTGTTAATGATACCGGAAGGTGGCCACAAGAAATCTTAAACGACAAGTACTCTAGTCTTATATAATGTATCCGGAATGTGGCCTTTAACGTCGACCAAATATTCAAAATATAGAAAATGTTTCTAATCGAAATAATTTTACTATTAACTTCTTATTTCTTTTTAAGGGTTCACCAACATATAAGAAAGTGATCATGATAAGAAGTGCGCACTTCACTTGTTATTGGTTTTATTGATAAAAATATAACGTTAAGCAAGAGCTATAAAAAAGTTCTAACTTACCTAAATGTTATTATAAAGTTCCCCTGCGGCGGACTCTTAAGGTTGAAAAGGCATTAATAAGAAACTGTTTCAGAATATGTCAATTTAATAATCTATGAATTATTATCCTTAAAATGTTATAAATTAACAAAAATACAATTTCTTAATGGTTAGTCAATCAAACTTAGTGAACCTAGAATGCCTTAGGCTACAACAATGTATAAAATTTAGTACGATTGTTAAAGTCATAGTTATCTCAGTCTTCATGAATATCGGAACAAGCTTCGTCATAGCAGCCTTTAGGCAGATCACTTCAATATTATTCTATACAGTATTTTCAGACACTTTAACTTTAACCATTCTCATCTTTTTTCATCACTCTTATCACATAGCATGTGTGTATTATAACAACCTTCGCCCCCGGGCACTGTGGGATTAAATCGATCGAGCATCATTTTGTTCAGATAGTACATGTGTCCTGTCTCCGGCGCTAAGGTAACTTCTCTTAAGTGATAAAAATCCTAAAACAGGTTATATTGTTTGATTCCTAATTTTCTGAATACAAAAAAATGCTTCTTCGGGAATTTTGATATTATGTCTTCGATATCAGAACTCAGTTCCGATATTAAAAAACCTTTCAATATTACATCCCTCGCACTTGGTCGGATTTTTTTCGTTCATTGTTACTCTGTTTCAATCGAAATCTCAACTTCGATTATTTTATTTCAGATCACAGTAACCTTTACTTTGTTTACCTTTTTTTACTAACCATTAAGCCAAATATTTAGAGGCTCACGATACTTGTAAGACGCTAATAGGCAGTGTTTGTAATTGCATCCATTATGTAATTAATAAACCTTTTCAAAAGACTGCAACATATTTACATCCATTTAGTAGCGCCATCCAATTGCTAAATTGGGTGATAAAAAAACTAGACATATCTACCTAAATACTTACGAATTCTTATAATAATATATATCGATAAGTGCCTTACCATTCCTAATACGACTTTAAATATATTGATATAAAATTAATTGACGTAGTTTTACGACGTTTATGAATAAAAACAATAAAATATCCTCCCAATTAATCAAGGCCGTAAGTTGGCGCCATGTTTTATTATCTTTTCGTGACAAGGATGTTAGAAACCAAATATAAGATATTTAGCTGCCAATTAAAACCCGGATCAAAAAGTATTATTTATTTATCTAACAGTTAGTGGGTGTTTGTGAATTACCTACTGATGCATTGATTTAATAATTATGTTTGTTTAGCAAATGAAAATATAAGTTAGTATATATGTAACATATCTACCTACCTACACTCTACATACAAAGAATAAATTGTTGTAACTTTTAGCTTACGGTCACTTACTTACTGATGGTAAGCGGTCACCGTAGCCTATGGACGCTTGCAACAGAAGGGGCATCGTTCGCGCGTTGCCGAACCTTCAAAAAATAACTTCTTTCTTGAAGAATCCTATACTGTAGTCCTAGGCTCGAGAATTCGGTTATTGGTGTGGAACTACTTAAATAACTCCTTAATTATACTAATGAAGTTTGCTATAGCAAGCTATTCCCATATAAGTATAATAAGACAAGCAAAACCTGAACAATACAGCCTGAGTGTCGTCGGCAAACCTTAAATGCGTTGGCCTGGTACCAGTTATATTTATTCCGTACTCGATCCAGTTCAATCTTCTGAATATAATTTCTTCAACAGCAGAAAATAGCTTTGGGGATAATGGATCTCCTTGCTGAACTCCCTTTTGGATGTTAAACGAATTCCCTTTTTCTTTACAGTACAGCTATTCACAGGCAGTACTTTTTTGTATACATTTTTTATTATCCTAATGTATTTGTTTTAAATACCTTGAACTTTTAGGCCCTCCTATATGCTGTCATGGTATATCGAGTCAAAGGCTTTGTTGTAGTCGACGTATATGCTTCATAATATGTTTGATTGTACTCTCTTAATTTTTCTATCACCTGCCTCACAACACGTATATGGTCTAATGCTGAGTAGACCCCACGGAAACCTGCCTGCTCGTCTGGTTGATTTTCATTTGATTCCTTTATATTCTTTTAAGTAGTATCTTTTGTATAAGTTGGAAATCAAACGAATCGGTCGATAGATGCCTATAATATGTTTTCGCCTTTTTTGTACAACAAAATAATAGTAGATTGCGTCCATTGTATGGGGATAATTTCTGTTTCTAGGATTTCATTAAAAAGTTTAGTAGTTATCGGTGACAAGAGAGTTTTAGCCACTATTTTCGTTGTCAATACCGTCTGGGACTGGAGCTTTATCTTTGCCTTGTGATTCTATAGCTATTTCCACCTCTCGTTGTAGTATGTCTGGTATCCCCTCGTCGTCACTATCGTTTAGGATTAACTCTTTCCGTATTGTTGTGTTTTCGTATAGTTTTTGAAATACATATGCGTTTCTTTCTATTCTAAGTATCTGTAGAACTGATAAAGTGTTTCCTTTCTTCTAGTAGTTTTCATTTCTTTGTTGATAGATAGTTGTCCTACTCCTTGCTAGTGCGGCAAGTAATTTTCGCTGTTTTTATTGAGCTTCCGAGCCAATTGTGTTTGTTTTGTATGTCTAGATTTTCTGTTTCGTTTATAAAGGACGTACTCTTTTTGGCCAAGATTACTAGGGCTATTTCAGGGTTTTGTCTGATTAGTTTGCTATCTAATTTTGATTTCCTCCTTTAATTAAAATTTACTTTAAACATATTATTTTTTTTTTTATGTAAAGTTCTTATTCAAATTGGTCACTTTTAAACGTCAGTTTATAATAAACAAGTGTGAATTAATAAATATAACATAACAAATATTTGTCAATAAAACTAAAAATAGCTAACTTATAAAATATAAATTTACATTAAAAAAACACAATAGTCATAAGTAAAAATTTCAAATTTTATGTTTAGATGATATTCCAAACATCCTTGTCTCCTATATATAATCTAAAACTGTAGAATAAGCTTTTTTAATTAGAACATGTTTAACAAATTGCTTAAATTTGCTTTCAGTAAAATCAGTGATTTTCTTTGGAATTTTGTTATAAAATTGTATACCATTTCCTATAAATGTCTTTTGTTGTGTGTAAATGTCTAAAAACAGGTATTGCGAGTTTCCCTTTATGTCTAGTATTAAGGCAGTGTTTCTCCCCACGTTTTGAGAACATATCAATATTTTGCCGCACACACATTATGTTGGCATAAATGTAAGCATATGGCATAGTCAAAATGTTAATTTTTTTAAAGAGTTCCCTTAGAGAAAGTCTAAGTAATATAAGTAATAATAACATATCCGTTAATAACACTTTAGTTAAAATTGTGATTACGTTTTGTTTATTGTTATTACGTTTTGTTTATAGGTACATCAATTTAGTTGTATTCAGTAAAAGTAATATGTTTTAGTATATACAACTAAAATGATGTACCTACTACGTAATTCCAAATAAAATTAAAAGTTAATAATTAAATATAATGAGTCACTGCACCAGTGACGTAAAATACCTACCTAAGTTTATCCGCGAAAAATAGGCAAGTACAGAGATTACGCTCAGAGGAGCGTGCGATTTGTTGACTCCAAAAGTAACATAAGGCGCTGAACCTATTTCAGACTGTTGTTATTATGTTATCAATACTTAATTAAAATATTTAAAATAACTATTCTTGTTCAATTCATAAGACAGTTAGACACTAATTATTGTTTTTCTTGTATCTTGTATATATTTTCCTCGTTAGAGTCAGATGAAAAATTGTGTGTTTCGCACGGCTGGAATTCTTTTGGTATTTGTGTCTTAGAATTCCTCGCTGTGCTCAGAATTCAACTTTTGAACCACTTGCTTCGTTCGTGGGCTTAATCTCTGCATCCTTCGTTTGCTCGGATTCAATATAGGCGCTCACGCCAAAAAGCAACTTTCTAGCCCTGCATAACAAATAACTATTCGAAGTTAAAGCTAATACTATAGTTACAGTTAATACTGGGTTTTAACCCTATGAATCCACATACATTTAAACAGTGCAACAAGCTTTTCTGATGCGGTGTGCAGTCGCTAGTGTCGTGTATGTTCACACTATTTTAATTTGGCAAATGTAGTTTTGATTTTTGACCACCGGGTCAGAAAAGATTGTTGCACTGTACATACTTTAGAACGTACCTACGTTCTTTAAGTTACATTATGCAATAAAGCTTAAACTGTAGCTGCATGTTTGGTCTGAGCTAGTGCAAAGGTCCGGCGGCGTACGTCTGACAGTTAGTAGCAAACCAACAAAACTACTACGAGAAACTTTGATGGAGCATTGTTTCGAATTCCTTCACGCGCCGCCCGGACCCACAGGTTAAGGCCACTGTATCACCAAGCCAGCGGTTTATGGGAGTGCGTAGAACTGTGGTTAATTTTCACTTGGTGAGATACGTAAGTACTAAGTACCAGCTAGTTGCAATTCGTTATATTTTACGTAAAAAGTTGTCTTTTAAAAAAGCCGACTAAGTGCGAGTCGGACTCGCGCACCGAGGGTTTCGTATTGACATAGATAAGACGAACTTGTTTTACTATAGATATATAATAAGCATAATAACAAGCTTATACTTACTTTGGCCTAAAAGATAAAGCCCTTCAAACAGAAAGATAGCGTTGGCTTAGTAATATTATAATTTTACTATAAATAAAAACCCGCTTAATTGAAATATTTCGCTTCAGCTATTTCATTCATACAGTCATTGATCGCATTTGATAAATGACATAGAGAACTGGACAGCGCATTTCCTAGACAGATGTGAAAAAAAATAGGTCGCAAAAGTGTTAAAGAGGCGAAGCGAACCTGTGATAACTTTGTCTCTTCCTAAAGTGTGGCCAATTTTGTAAGGCTATTGCGCAGTCCATAGGACAGGTTACAGACAGAACTCGAACTGTTTTGTTTATGGCAACACTCTACGGTTGTCATCCTTACTCGACAAAAATAAACTATTTTCTCAGAAAAGTGTTTTGTTTTTATATTTAATAGTGTTCTGTGCCACTCACATTGAAGTAGGGACAAACTTGTAGACTCAGGGGAGTTAATTTACATCTATACCTTTAATTTATGTTTCAAGTTAGATCTTGTCCCTACCTTTTATGTTCTCTCTCACTTTAGGCTATAATTTAGGGCTCCCTTAGGTCGCATAAGAAGACATAGGATAGACAGACGTTGTGCATTTAGGTACAACAACACCTATGAAGGTAAGGTAAGCCACCTTATAGTTTACTTAGGGGAAGATTGTACCTGTCATCATTGACGAAACACGAAGTCTATGTATAAATCCGACAACGTCGAGCAGTCATACTGCTGCGAAAAAGGGTATGACTGGCTGTATAGAACCCAACTAGCCATATGCGTCGTAGCCTGTAGTCGGGTCCCCCATCTGGCAGCGTACCATACCTCACGATTGCTCTCTAGATAGCGGACAGTCTGAATGAAATGAATGTCTAAGCTATGCTGTACTGTACTAGAGGAATAAGAGACACTGCAGCTGTCTCACAATTTGCAATGTGGCGGCTGCAGTCCACTTAGTTACTGGCTTGTAAAAGCTTCCTACGTATGGTAAGTTAGCTCTAGTAAATCTGTGACGTTACCTTTATTTAGGTATAGTGTCTCCTCTATTTATTTATTTATATATTCTATTGTCTCAAACAATGAAATACATACATACATAACATCGCGTCTGTTGCCCGAAGGGGTAGGCAACTTGCTGCGAGCCTGGCACACTTATTTTGCTTCATCCACCCGTATTAATACTTTTATACACGTGTGATGGTTTAGCATACTCTTGATGTTGACTTTTCTGAGAACGGAATCAATTTGATCGAGGTACGTTTGCCGATTTCTTTTATTTTTACCTCCAACTAATCATTTCTTTTAATTACTTTCAACTTATAAATGTGTTTTATACTATTTTTTAATTCTTCATCTCAACATGCCCAAACTTCCTTAACATATCTTTCCCAATCCTAGTCAATAAACTTAATTTTACACTGCAACACTTCCATATCACACAATTTCTTATTATTTCGGACTTCTTTCGGCTTCCATATCACACATACATACCTTTCAATGCTCCCATTTCCACAGCATTAAATCTACTTTCAGGCTTCGTTTGCCTTACCTACCCAACATTCACTTCCATACATTAGTGTAGAAAACAACACACCCTCATGAACAGCTCAACGTGTTTTTCCGGACAACTTCTGACCGCTCATAAAGGTGTGTCGCGACCCATTCACCTGATTTCCCGCGTTCTTCTTCTTTTAATGTCAGTCTCCCGTTTTCCGTCTCTTGTAAACAAAAACCCTTGTATTAGATTCTTGCACTATTACCACTGTGTGTGTTACTTACGAGTATGTAACAATTAAATTTGTATAAAAACCCATTGCTTTTGTCTTTTTCACATCAATAGGTGCATTCGATTCCTTTTAAGTGATCCATACGTAATTGTTACCATTTTTTGTAACCCCTCTCCAACCGACGCAATAATGACCTGGTCATTGGCACAGAGGAGTCAGTTGTTAGAATCTCACTCTCTCTCAAATCTCTTAGACAACATCGTCCATGGATAGATTAAACGACTAAGGTGGCGCTACACATCCGTGTCTAACATCCTTTTCGATGTTAAACGGATCTGTGCATGTCCCATTTATCCTGACACAAGCAACGGAATCTCGATACAAAGATTTCAGTGCTCGGATCAACTTGTCGCTCACCCCATACGCAGACCAATGCCCACCACAAATCATTCTTCACCAGTCTATCATAGACTTTTGACTTTATTTCAAAGATTTTTCCATTACGTTCCGCAAGGAAAATACCTGATCTATGCACAGCATTCCTTTTTTACATCCTGCTTACACATTTCATCTTTTTTTCATCTATTTATTTTCTAAATGATTCAATCAATAGTTTAGCATATAATTTGCACATTGTCACAATATTATAGAATACAATAAAGGGAACTACGCCGGTATCACGAGACTAGTTTCTGTTTCGATAAGAACTGTTTAACGGGATGAATAGGTACGTAAATCTATTGTTTACCGATAAAGCCAGTAACTAACTACTTGCTTTTACCGGTAAACATCAAGGCGTATTTTATATTTGTGGCGGAAACCTCCGACTTGACTGACAGATGCGGTCAGCACGCTTTAACAATTATCTTTGTTATTTAAGTAACTATTATCTTCAGCAAATTGGCAATAAACCATTGTATCTAATATGTATTGATTAACATGGCATAATACCTAATGTACCTACTTATGCTATGAAATAATCCTTGTAAGTAGGTTTTTTTTAAAAAATATTTGTAGAATTAGTTTTTTGTAAGTATATGTTTACTGCTATCAAGTGAGCGCTTCTCTTGATAGCAGAAGATCTGCCAAAGATAGTACGATCACTAAAGTGGATGGTAAAACAAGACTGTCTCCAACATTATGATGTTTGTTGGTTTGTATTTAGCTACTGGTTACCCCCTTTATACTTTATACCTACTTACTTTAAATAGTGAGCGCTTCTCTTGATAGCAGAAGATCTGCCTAAGATATCACGATTACAAAAATGGATGGCCAAAAAACTGTCCCCAACATTATGATGTTTGTGGGTTTATATATACATATGGGGCCGAACCTGCGACTTGTAAAGCAACAACCTCTGCCCCGACGTGAAGTACTGCCTCGCTCTGTTGAGTACACCTAGTTTTTTGGACGCCAGCTTCACCTTATCTTGTAAATATTCTCGGAACTGAACAAGATGTCGACACCAAGGATCCCAATGCTCTTGGAGATGGAGAGGGGAGTGTTCTGGAATTGTGGGACTACAGTGAATGGGGTTTTCTTAGCGGTCACCCGCAGACTTGTGTCTTTGTAGGGTTGAATCGGACCAAGTTTACCCGTCCCCAGTCAGAGACCTTGGACAGTGTGGTCTCGATTTGAGACACAAGTTCTCCACGGTTTTCCTCCAAAACGGAACGAGGGATGTTTGCACGACCCTTGTAATAAGCGTCGCCAGTACTGTCATCTGCATAGCAATGTATGGTGTTGATGGATAATATGTCATTGATATGCAGTAGAAACAGCGTAGGAGACAGCATAGAGCCTTGCGGGACACCAGCATTAATGTCCATGCTATCAGAGCAACTACCGTCAACTATGGTTCGTATGCGTCTGCCGGAAAAAAGCTAGCCACCCATTTGCACAAACCCTCGGGCACTCCGTAAGATGGCAACTTCGATAGAAGACCTCGGTGCCAGACCCGATCGAACGCCTTCGCTATGTCCAGGCTACATGCCAATGCATCCCCCTGACTCTCAATGGCTAGTGCCCATCGGTGTGTGAGATACACTAGAAGGTCACCAGTCGAGCGACCGTAGCGACCATATTAACGGTCACTGACCAGGTCGTGTACTTCTACGTATCTTAGAAGCTGTGTGTTGATCACATGCTCCATCACCTAGGAGAGGAGAGAGGTAATAGCGATAGGCCTGTAATTCGATGGATCTGATCTATCGCCCTTTTTGGGCACTCGGTACACATTCGCAGTCTTCCATGAAGACGGAAATTGCCTAGTGTGGTAGGAAAGCGCGAAGAGGCGCGTGAGTACAGGACATAACTCAGGAGCACACTGCTTAAGCACCACTGCTGGTATACCGTCTGGCCCACTCGACTTATGAACGTCGAAAGAGAGCAACGCCCGCCTGACCTCCCGCTGCGTTATGGAGATTTCCGGCATGGTCTTACCGCACCACGGTATAGTAGGTGGTACAGCGCCTTCATCGTTCATATTCGAGTTCGAGGCAAAGAGACTGCCCAGTAGATCGGCTTTCTCTTTAGCACTATGGGCCAAGTCACCATCGGTCTTTCGCAGTGGTGGTAACGACGACTGGCAGAAGTTCCCTTCGGCAGCTTTGGCAAGCGACCAGAAAGCACGACTCCCAGAAGGATAGCTCGCAAGTCGCCCACCTATTTTGCCGATGAATTGGAATTTTGCTCTGGCAGTTGCTTTCTTACTGAACCTCGAGGCAGCATTTAATTTGCGTTATAACTCAGAAATATTCGGATCCTTATTAAAACGAGCCGTGGTCCAAGCTTCATATGCATTTTGCTTAAGAATTTTAGCTTTTCTGCAAGACCTATTAAACCACGGTCGTTTTTTGACGCCGGCAGCTACTCGCGGGTTAGGAATATAGCATTCCATACCAGCAAGGATTGTCTCAGTGACTGCGGCTGCGCAGACGTCAGGATCTTCTGAGTTAAAGCAGATCTGCCTTCACGGGTACGATGCGTAAAATTCTCGCAATCCATCCCAGTCTGCCGACTTATAGTGCCACACACGACGCTAATTAGTTGGCCCAGAAGGATCGGGTTGTGTGCATGACACTTGAGTCCGAACGAGACAGTGGTCCGAGGAGCCAAGAGGCGCATCCAGTGAGTCGGAGTATCCGTCCGGACGAGTAGTCAGCAGAAGGTCCAGTAAGGAGCTCGTATGTTCCTCTATATCTGGTATTCTCGTTGGAGAAAGTACCAGCTGAGAGAATCCATAGGTCAGAGCAAATTCATGAGCAGATATAGTAATTGGTTCGAGAACTGAGCCACTCGCGATAGTGGGCGTTAATGTCTTCCAAGATAACTAGTTCTGCTGTGGTATATTGCTCTAGAACTTTGTCAGTCGTCAAACTCAGGTGCGTGAAGAGTCGAGTTACGTCCGTGTCACCTCTATGAGACCTGTATAGGCACGCATAGATACGAGTGTGGCCGCCGTAATCTACGCGCACCCACAATATCAACAGGTCCCTGTCTTCAAGGCTATGAAGGCGGCGACAGCAGATATCCTCCCGGACGAACATACATACACCGGCACGACTCATAAAATTCTGCTCGAGTTTGTAGCCGGGATAATGAAGGTATGAAGTGTCGGCCGGGCAGGATATCTGCGTCTCCGTTAGAAAAAGAATGGTCGACAGCGCAGTTTCTAGATGGTGGTGAACTGCGTTAAGATTGGCGTGAATACCCCTTATGTTGCAAAAATCCACATTGAATGTGGATGGAGTGGCCGCTGAATAAACTCTTTTTCTTTTATTTCTTGCCATATTTTATTACTTATTCGAGCGAGTACTTGCAGTGCCCTACCTCTCTTATGATAAAAAGAGACTGTCCCCAACATTATGATGTATATGGGTTTGTATTCAGCTATTGGTTACCCCCTTTATGCTTTATAAATATCTACTTTAAATAGTGAGCGCTTCTCTTGATAGCAGAAGATCTGCCAAACTAAAGTGGATGGTAAAAAAAGACTGTCCCCAACATTATGATGTTTGTGGGTTTATATTCAGCTACTGATTATACCCTTTATACTTTATGCATACCTACTTCGAAGAATGAGCATTTCTCTTGATAGCAGAAGATCTGCCAAAGATATTACTATCACTCAAGTGGATGGTAAAAAAAAGACTGTCCCCATCATTATGATGTATGTGGGTTTGCATTCAGCTACCGGTTATCCCTTTTATACTTAATACATTCAACTTTTTGTTCTCTATTGTTTAGTATCCACGTGTTTTTATACATTTTACTTTATAATGTCCCGAGTTTAAGACGTGTATTAACTTGATTTCAACTTAATTTTAATACCTTATTGATATATGTCATTTGGTACTTTTACTATTATAGGTATATGTATAAAAAGTCGATGCTTTTGAGTTTCAAAAAAGTTCACACCAACGTTTACTCGTACTGTAAAACAACTCATTTTTAAATTGCAGCACGCTTTTAACAGCTTCTTAACCACCGTCACTACCGTCAGTGACTATGCACCCTTTAAATGACCCAATTATCTATATCCCTTTTAAGGGTGCCGCCCCAAAATGCTATTAACTTACTGATTTATTCTCGGTCATTATGAGCATTGTTGATCAGCCACGGGTGGTTAAACATAAAAAAAACTCATTATGGCCACTGATACGGGGACTTAATTTGGTAGCCATGGATTTCTAAAATGAATGATTAAATTTTTACAAACATAGACATTGGACATTCTAATAGACACATGATAACTTGCAAGTGACCATGGTTAACTCAAGTTTTTATAAGGAAATGGAACCCTGGAGAACAAATTTGCTTATCTTTATAATGAATCGATCGCTTAGCTAAGTGTTCCGTATTAATAAATGTATCAATATTATTATTCAGCCCACACGTTTTCACAAACGATGCCGCCAAAATTAATGTGTGTAGCACAGGAGAACCAAAGAATCGCTTTGTGATTATTATTTTTATACATGCATTTTGTTAGTATTTAATTTACTACAAGTTTTAAATTTAAAAGTAAAAAATGTAAGACTGCAAACAGTTTCTTAAAACGTTTTGTTTCTTAAGAAGACTAAATTTAGTATATTTTTAAAAAAAGATACTGTTGACATGTCCGGGTTCTAAGCTCCAAAATCCGGGGCTTTTACGCTTCTTGTCCTAGTTGCCAGATTTTAAAGATAGCAACCCCAGGTATAAGCAACTTCCACAGGTCCAATCGCTGTTACTTTAATGATATTGCTAAACACAGTAACCTTGACCTGATGCTGCAGCATCACCTGGAATCTGCAGGATATCCAACTCCTTACCAACTTACAGCAAAGGTCTCATGTTTGAGCTTTTTATAATAATCTTAATGAATAGGTAATAGGTAAATGGTGATCAGAGTCCGATTAATGAAGCAGGAAAGAGAAATGAGTATACATTTGTGAGGGATTCTTAGTTACTTTCACTCGTTTAATCAATATAATTTTTTTTTGTCGAGTTTTTAAAATTTAGGTAATTTTACATTTTTTTATTGTATTTTATCAACTTATTATCTCATGTGGTTCAGTAATGATTTTTTGTAAATATTTGTTGTCACTAAAATAATTAAAAAAAACACTTAAAACCTGAATAAATGCTGTTCCCTGGATCATATTTTTGTACTGCTAGCACACCAAAACTAGTATAAACTATAAATATTGATCACAAGGACTGCATTGTTCGATAATATTAATCAGTGGTGCCCTGATAAACTACAGGGTAAATTAAGTTATTTAATAAAGGCACATGATTTTTTAAAAAAATTAAGCAATTTTTAATACCAGTATATATAGCTAGTGCTACTCTATGTATTTTTTTATTCCATATAGACCGTCGATCTAAATTGAGTTATCAACTTTCGTGAAATTCATTGTTTTATACTTTTATCCCTTTTTGTGCCGATACGTGTATAATAGTCAATTAATGAAGCTACCTGGGGCGCTTTTATCCCCGTCCGATCTGGAGTAGTGACCAGTCATTGCACGGGCCCCAGGAGCTGGTTTGATACATTTAAAGTCTCATCGACAGGAATTGCTGGATAAAATATTTACAGTGGTTAAAAGTTATATATGGAAAATAGCGATTTAGAAAGCTCTCGAGTTGTAGATGCTGTAGATTTCTTTAGTAAAATAGGCAATAAAAATAAAAAAGGTATAAATATTTAGATGTTATGAGGGTGTTTTTAGACGAAAAGTTCACGTGACCGTCTTTTGTTTTAAATTATTTTTAATTAAATCAAAATAAATCTTATTTTTTCTAACACAATCGACTTTTTTCGTTTCACTTACTTTATTTATTGAAAATGTGTAGGTAGGTACTTAGGCTTCCATTTGCGTATAATTAACTTGATCAGCTTCACGTTTTCAAAGAATTCAATCAAATCTTGCGTTTTAATTCATACAATTAGTATGTGAAAATTTAAAAACGTGTTTGTTCAAGAGATATCTCTTATAATTAATAATTCATGTTTCCCGGTGCTTGTTTTTTACTTAAAGTAAGTAGATATATATTTTTACCACAAAATAGGACAGTTAAAGATGATTCATTTTGCGCAAAAAAGTGTTAAGTGAACTTTTTTGTTTCTTATTAAATACTAGCTATTCGTGCCCGTCTCCGTCATACATTGATTTTTATTTATACAGATTAGGTAGGTAATGCAATTTTAAAATCACAATATTCAATAGTTTTTTTAATTTGATTGCATTAATATTAGTAAATAGTATAAAAATTGTTCCGAAACAAAGAACAGATGAGTTTACACAAAAGGGTATCCTACAACTTACAGATAAATAAAAACCATAACTTCTAGAAAAAAAAAAGTTTTCTGGAAGTCGATAAGAGAAGCCCGAGGAAAATACGAAACCGTAGAGCTAAACTTAATAAGAGACTAGGATAGCAGTATTGTGAACAGAGAAGAATGTTTGCTGAAAGCGTGGAAAGATTTGTTTTGTTTGAAAAAAATGAGGCACAGTTACCTATGATAGATGTGAGTAGAGACTTGGATGCAAGTAGTTGTGAGCTAGCTGCACCGCCTGTTCAACATGTGTTGGAGTAGGGGTTATGTGACTTAAAACTGTTTCAAAGCTGCTGTAACAGGAAAAGGGATCGCAGCGAGATTGCAAGAACTAGCGCCGGATAAGTCTTATTAGCATCGTTGGGAAATTATGCAAAAAGTAGTGATTGAAAGAATGAGGGAAGGAACGGATGGCAAAATATGGGATGTGCAATCAGGATTTAAAAAAAGGAATGGGGTGTATAGATCAAGTATTTTCTGTTTGGCACGTAATTGAAAAGTATTTGGCAAAATGTCATAGAGTCTTCTGTTCTTTCGTGGATCTGGATAAAAACCTACAAAAAGAGGTGAGAAATGAGTTGTGGTCAGCATTGTTGGTATATGGTGTGAGTGAAAAATTTATTCGAGCACTGAAATCTCCGTGTCGGGATTCCATTCCAGTGCCTGTTTCATGATAAATGGGGCACAAACAGATTGTTTTAGTTTCACTTTAGTTTTTAATATACTCTTGGACAATTGTCTAGAAGATTTGAAAAAGACAGAATGTGGTTCATTGTGTTCATGACCAGGTCATTCTTGTATCAGCAGCAGAGGATTTACAGGAATAGGCACGTTTAGCTGTTCATCAGGGTGTGGTGGTTCCAACACTGATGTATAGAAGTGAATGTTGGGTATGGCAGAAAAAAACATAAAAGTAGGATTAATGCTGTGGATATAAGAGCATTGAGAAGCATATGTGGCTTGACCCTAAATTACAGAATTAGTAATAGTGTGATACGAGAGCGTTACTGTGTGATTGAAAGTGTGGTGACAAAGATTGAAAAAGGTATTTTTAGGTGGTTTGGGCATGTTGAGAGGATGTATGAAAATAGATGCACGAAAGTTATAGGAAGGGTCGTTAGAAGTAGAGCTCAGCAAGCAGGTGTGGTCAAGAAAACTCTTAACCGTCGAATTTGTATGACAGCATTGATGCGTGTAGGTGAAGCAAACGAAGTGTGCCAGGGTCGTAAACAGAGGCAGTTTTTGGTATCTGCCTACGCCTCTGGGAAACCGTATGTTATGTAATAGTGTTAAGTGTTTAACAAGATTAGAGTTGGAATTGTTGTCAAGAGTAAACCTTTACGTACGTTACCTACCGCTCACAATGAATATACTATAGTGAAAAAATACAATAATATAGGCGCCTCCAAATCACAGGGCGTATATCAGTTATAGGGGTAATGGGACGATTAGCCTTTACCCTGTGATTGACCGATGAAAATATGTGGTTAACTTAATGAGGAGCCCCAAAAAAGTATACATTTTCCCTTTTTTTCTTCGAGGGATTTGAGTATTCATGTTGCTGTCGTTTCATTTGATCCTTTGAATTGTGTCCAGTTTTGCTCTAAATTTTATATCTAACATTTATAAGACTATGAATGTGATAATTTAACATTACAAAAATTATGTTATGGTTTTACCTTTTTATATCATTTCCAAGAATCGATAGGATTACTCTTCATGAGCATTATAAACGAATATAATTATAATAAGAACGATATTTTTTGGCCAATTTCGTTAAAGGATTTTTACAGTTCTAATCACCCTATGCGTAGGTATATACTCGGAGAAGACATTGAAGGTACCACTTATTTAATTTGTTGGTATATATTTATGGTACATATGTTTAATACCGGAAAATGGATGTACATAACTATGCCAGAACTTCCTAGCAAACAATAATAATAAAACCAGCTTATATCGGATCAAATTCGAGTGCCTTTTCGTAACATCTTAGACCCGTATGAGAGGTGGCAATACTGGGTGGCGAGTGTTTATAGCACAGCCTGTGGGTTCCCTTCTCCGTAATGTTTTGCTTGTTTTTTATTCAAAAACTCAATTCCAAACCAATCGAAGTTATTAGCATTCCTTCCAAAGTATTAGAAAATTAAAGATCTGGATCAGAAGAAATAAATATCTAGATGTTCAAATGTCGTTTTAGTTTGATTTATTTGTGATTAGGTATATTATAAATAACCGCAGATTTTACTTTTTCCGTCCCATAAAGACTTTTACACCCACTTTTTTATCCCGTCCTATAAAATAGATGTTACTTTGCTTTAAGAGGGCGATATAGACCAGAAAGCTTATTTCCGTAATACTAAAGATGTACATGTAAATGTACTAAAAATCATTACACAATGTTATATACATTAATATGAGATATATTCGTTATATACTTCTTAAGTAATTTATGCCATAATGACGCCTTGAAACTTAAAAAAATTGTATGAAATTTAACGTTTTACCGTTTTGTAGTCGCATATTTTGACTTTTTTCTACAACTTAGAGTCAGTGAACTAGATAAAAAGATACTCTAATTTTATTTAACTAACTTACAAGAAAATGCAATACACGCTTTAAAAATTTGCACAAGTGCTGAAACAATGGTCACTTTCAGATATTTTTATTGCAATAAATACAATAAATGAAAATAATTCAGTAAAGTAATGCACTACACAAAAGCATTTTTTAAGACATATATTTTTTTCAATCCTTTAGATGTCACTGTTTAGCCAAAAAAAATGCACTAAAACAGCGTTATTACGAAATATAGCCTATATCGCAGTCTTCAACTCGATAAGCATAAGACTTTTCGCTGCTAACTCTTGTTTGCGTAGATTGCTAAATTTTCTTCCCATACCCACTAAAATTACGTAAGCACAATCTTTATTACTTTCTCTTCTCGACTATCTTGCGATGCGAGCTCTTTTGATCTCACCGAGGAGCAACTTAATAAATTTCAGCGACTGCAAAATCTATACGTAGGATTTATATTTGGCTAGCGCAAAAATGATCGTGTTTCCAATTTTTTATTTAAGCTCAAATGGCTCCCAATTTGCCTACGCCGGAATACTCAGATTATACTTTATTAAATACTGTTCAATCAATCTTTCTGCCATATCGAAAAGAGCGCTCTCAGTTTCACGGATCATTTGTTTTTCGTCCTTCCACAAAACTGATGTCAAAAACCCTACAGTGTACACTACACTCTTTGAATTTTTTCACAATTGTTTATTGTTCGCACAATAAGACTGTGGAATGCTCTTCGAATAGATATATAACGAGCAAAATCACTATCTACTTTTAAGAAAAGGGTCAGTGTACATTTCCTTAAAGAATAAACCGACATTTTGGTACTTCATTTCTCTATTATATTTATTATTATATATGTTATATATGTATATATAAGATATGGATATAGTAATATGTATATAGTATTTATTTTAGTGTCTGGTTGTATTTATTAGTTTTCATATATTGTATGTACGATTACATACGAGTATATCATCTTAATATCTCAATGCACATTCTATCCACCACCTTTTGTTTTCTCCTCTACCCAAAGGTTGTCTGAAAGAAATCTCTCCATAGTGATAAGACCGCCTATATTGTATGTTATTTATTCATTTTTTATAATTTTATTCTGTTATTTGTCCCATAAAGTGTTTCACTACTACTACTACCCATGGCTAGATACACATACATCCACGTCATAATGTGGTGGACAGACTCTTTTTACCAACCGCTTAAGTCCTATGTGACAGGTGGTGAGCCTATCGACACTACACTGCTTCAGGTGCAGTGTACATATCTGGACTGAGGTAGCTTTAAATAAATAAATAAATAAATAAATATTTTTGGACATTACACACAGCGCTGTCTAGCCCCAAAGTAAGCAAAGCTTGTGTTATGGGTACCAGACAACGGATATAAATACATATTACTTTTTTAAGGATATATATTACTTTTTTTTTTGTAAATACATAAGTACACCCAGACTCAAGACAAACACAAATGTTTAACACATAAATGTTTGTCCAGTGCGGGAATCGAACCCACACCACACGGCAGTCTATCACACTACCAACTAGGCTGCGAGGGCTCCCATACGTCGTATACCAGTTTTAAGGTTAAAAAAGGGGTAAAATAAAAGACCAGGGTCAGAAAACATTAGCCCATTCCCAGTTTCCGACGAACTATAAGGAGTCAGGATAAGGTACAGGGAACATTACTATGACTAGTTATCACAACTATGATACATGACTCAATATTATAAGAAAAATGGTGAAAAAAACTTTTGACTAATTTTTAATTTTGATAATTATTCAAAGTACCTACTGGGAAAATAAAATATATACCTACATGTTTTCGTAATTCATAACAATCAATGATATTGTATACATAAAATAGGGTAGATAGGTATCGTACTAGCGCGCAGAAAGTGAAGCGGCAAAATTCAGAATTGTCGTAATTTCATAGAATAATTCTGTATTTTCTATTTTATTCGTAAGTGGATGAATTTTTGAATGTCGAAAAGTAAGAAGATGTCGTATCTATACCTTAAATTTCATTAATAATAATTTATATTGACTTTATTATTTGCACGTGGAAATACCATAGGTAACAATGACATATCGCTCAATCAAAATTATTAGGTTATCGATATTGATAAAATCCATGTGGTATCGGCAGACAGATTAGAAATAGGCTTCCGAATACAAGATATCCTAATAATGTTATTGTAAAAATTGCTAAGCGAGTTCGGCATTTAAGTAACATTTTCCCTAACTAACCACAATTTATGTTACGAAAAAAATATATGTACATATTTATTTCATGTTTAATAACCCTCATAAAATATAAACGAAGGTATACCTTATTAATTTCTATTTAGTAATTCAACCTATTTAGTTTGCTTTGTCTTGTTTTCTTCACTTAATACGTTGAACACCAAACTTGTCTTTCTCTGTCCCTACATCCATTTGGTCTCAAAAATCTAGTCCGTACAACTATCTCTGCGCCAAAAATCAGGTCAACCACTTGCTTCTTTGCAATGCAGGGATATTGTAATTTTTCTTTCGAATTGACTTACTAAAAAAAATATGCCTCTTACTTAGGAATTGCGCAACTTTTCAGAAGAATTGGTTCAGAAGTTTCAAAGATTACCCCTCACATACAAACAAACAAAAAACGGGCAAACATACAAACACATTTTACCTATCTATATCTAATAATTATAGGGTCCCGCGGTCCCACCCGCCCTAAATTTGGTAATCGGTGTAGAATTTCAACGGCAACTCCTCAATTATAGAAAAAAAAACCGACACACTTGACGTTTTCAAGTCTATGTCCTTTTCCCGTACTCAAGCTATCGCCATGCCAAATTACATCATAATCGGTACAGCGATTTAAGCGTGAAGAGGTAACAGACAGACAGAGTTACTTTCGCATTTACAATTTTTAAATGGATTTTCAGTCTAGTTAGCGTCGCGACGTGACGGCAAAACCTGATATTCGTTTACCCAGTTGCTACGACGTAAAACATATGGTAAGCTTAATACAATATACCATATATAGCCGAAATAGCTCAGTTGGGAGAGCGTTAGACTGAAGATCTAAAGGTCCCCGGTTCAATCCCGGGTTTCGGCAAAATTGTCTTTTTGTCTGTCACCTAATGCTTATTTAACTTTTGTTCATTTCATTTTACCTATTATTTGTGATATCTTTATTGCTTATATGACATAAAAACATTCCATTTTAAGACATTTTTTTTTGTGAAACCAAACGGCATAAAGCAAGCAGATAAATAAAAGCATATATATTTGTATAACTTATAATAACTTATAAAGGTTAAGTTTACACTTTCACTAAACGTAAGGTTTGCAAAAATCAGCAAAGGAGTGTCTTCAGACATTACCAGTACATACAAAAATAAAACATTTTTTAAAGTAGAAATAAATCTGATCGGTTTCTTAAACTTCTTTCACTATACATATAAGAGCTAGTGTATTTTTTAAATAAAAAACTGGTTGCCTGTAAAGTCGGTATACGGGCGAAAGTTTTACGTGACAACTTGTGCCTTTCACTTTTTATGTCTGTCTCTCTCGCTCTTAGGCGGGCTAACCATGCCGCGTGCCTCTCACTCGCTCTCATTGTGAGCGCATAACGTGAGCGGAGCGTAACGCAGTTTCTTGAAGTGTCACCCGGCAAACCAATTTATAAGACGTTGTCACGTCAAAATCCTGATATGGAGTATAAGGTATCAACATTTTCACCAGAGAAACAATTTAATAAATCCTCAGAGGTCACATGTGCAAACCAAACTAAAATATGTATACATCCTTGCAATTATTTACAATAAATTGAAAAGGTAACTACTTACGATTTTTACTAAAATGTATTAAAAATAGATGTGAAGATTTATAGACATACCAGTAAAACAATTCTTAAAGAATCAAAATCCTAAAAACAATAAACCTCACAGGTACATAAAAATATAAATCACTAAACTTTGCCAGCGGCTCCGCCCGCCCTAAATTCGATTATCGGCGTGGAACTCCAATAAATTAATTAATTAGTTATAACAATGAATTGCTATAGCATGCTATACGTGCAGCAATAGTTCGTTTAACTCTGATATAGTTATTCCCGCAGTAACTTCTGGATTTTAGGGATAAAAATTAGTCTATATGCTATTCCAGGACCTAACCTATATGTATGCCAAGATTTATTCCAATCCGTCCAGTGGTTGAAGTGTGATTGAGTAACAAACATCCGGACATACATACAAACTTTCACATTTATAATATAAGTAGGATATCCACACATAATATTCAGTGACCAAAGAATTTCTATCAAGTGAAGCCGTTCAATGAAATCGACTTAAAAAATTACTTTGTGGTGTGATGCCTATGTAGAGCAGTGGACAATAATAAGCTAGCAAGAAATTAGTCGAAAGCAGACGCTAATTTAAATTACAATTGGAAATATATCTATACTAAAATTAAAGATCTATTCTTTACTATAGCTAATGATGAACGGTCATTCGTTTACATTTTTGGCTTTAACTCAAAAAAGAAGGCACCTAAAGTAAAATTATAAAGAAAAAAAATTACAATCAAAGCCCATTCACATGGTAGGTACGCCACTTGACATAGTAAGACTTCAAAACCTCACTTCAGAAATCTAAGCTAATATTTATAGGGTACCGTACCCAGATGGTAAAAAACGGTAATACAACGGTTTACTGTGTCTTGAAATTTCGTTTTTTTTGTCATACCACTAAGGTGGCAAACAAGCACACTTTGGTACAATAAGTACATACAAAAGTCGATAGGATCTGTAGTTGCCGAGAACAGCTACTGGGACATACCTAGAGTCACTGAAGTCTTGCCATAAGGTTACTTTAGTATTAGCATTTTGCTTGGAACCATAAAAAATACGCTAGACGTTTTTAACCGACTTCAGAATGAAGTTTATTAATTCGACCTATCTATCTGAGCTTATATGTATATATGCATATTTATCCACGTAGTTCTCAGAAACTAGCGATCAGATTTCAATAATTCTTTTGTCATTAAAAACGGAACGTTAGCAACTTAGGGAACGAATAGAAGTTCATCAAAACCGATTCAGTAGTTTTTAAGATATGAACTATTAAGTGTGAATCTATCTATCATTAGAAAAACGCACGTCGTTTTTAGAAGAAGAAAATATAAAGAATTCTAAGCAGCAATTATTATGTATATGTAACCCAATATTTTACCAATCATAAGCCGATTTTAAACCACTAAAGTGGCAAACGAGCAGACGGCCCACCTGATGTTAAGTGGCCACCGTAGCCTATGGACGTTTGCAATGCCTGAGGCATTACTTCTTGAAGAACCCCATACTTTTTAATTATTAAGGTTGATCCCCTTCTGATACCTATAAATGTACTTATGTCCGTGTACCAACTTAAAACATAAAAAATAATTTATAAATAAATTACGCTGCCTTAAAAAAAAATAAACCTGGTTCCATGTGCGTGAGGTTTATTTTTCAGCTAAGTATTTTCTTGCTCTTAAAGGTGAATGTCTAATAATAACTATCTCGTATGTATTTGCTGCTTATCTTTGACATTCGACTTAACGAAAAAAAAAAACATTTAGCTCAATGTTCATGTGCGTTAGGTTTATTTTTAAATTTTTAGTGGGTTTTTGTGGGCGGTGTAATTTTGAAATGTCATATTTAGATTTTATTTTTGGAAGGTAAAAGTGATTTAGTATAGTGATACTGCCTTTTTTCTATTATCCTTTACCTTGAAATTGAAGAATAACATACAACGAAATAAATTACAAAAGAACACAAGTTTAATAGCAGACAGCTTCGCGCGAGAAGTTTTCAAATTGATATCGTTTTCAATAAACAGCCGGAGACTGTAATTGCCGACGATGTATTTAGTAACTTGATTCATGACCTGTACTTAAACTGTTGTGGATAACTTAGAATATAAAGAGAATAAAAATGCACATACGTTTTTTTTAAATCACTTCAATCACAAAACCAACTGTTTTTTTTTTTAATTTGCACAGTATCAATAGCTTCTATCTATTTGTAACTGTCCAATCCTAACAAACTTCTTACCTTTGGTTCATTAAACTTACTCCCTCGCAGCCTCGTTGTTAGTGTGGCCGGCTGCTTTGCAGATGGCGTGAGTTCGAATCCCGCACTGGACAAACATTTTTGTGATATTCAATTATGATTGTCTTGCGTCTGGGTGTATTTATGTATAATATATAATTATTTACAAAAAAAAGTAAATAAGTATACGTTCGAAGACATTATCATGAGATGAAATAAAAGTATGGCTCAGACTACATTATTTCATATGTTTCTATCCATTGCTGAGCATAGGTTTCCTCCACAATTTCCAAAGCGATTAATCCAGCAGAGTAACTTCTACAAATTAGGCTATTTTGGTCGGTTTTAAATTACAGTACAATATTATAATACCAAAAGGTAACTTGTTGGTGCGAAATTGAGTATCTATCTCAATTCAGCTATAACTCAATTAACTTATCATTGTCACTAATAAAAAGATACCATATCAAAGTCTCCACCTCACTCAGTTCCTTGAGGTTCGTATATAATCGACAGGTTCTCACACGGAACACTAAAAAATAAATGTATGCCCGTGCAAGCACGATAATAATTACGTACGATCATCGGCCATTTATCGGCGTAAATTATACGCGTAACGTAATACTCCCTCTAATTGTTACGTTCAGGGTGTAATTGAGATGAGTTAAGTATAATCATAAATTTACCTACTTGTGGACGCCAATTACCAACTAAAAGGAAGAGCTAGCAATGTGAAAAATAAAACGAATCCTTTTTGTTGACTAATGACGCTAGTTTTTGCTCTTTTAAATTGTAAATTGTAGTTTAAAAAAGAGCTTCTTTTGGTCAAAGTAAGGCCTTAAGCCTTAAGCCATAAAGCCAGATAAAATCTTAGCATTAAATATTAATAACTCGAATATTATTATTTGTTGAAATTTCAGATAAGTTATTGCTTTTTTTATAAGGTGGCAAACAAGCTTACGGTCCGCCTGATGGTAAGCGATCACCGTAGCCTATGGACGCTTGCAACACCAGGGATACCACTTGCGCGTTGCAGGCTCTTCAAAAATCTAATAACTTCTTTCTTAAAGAACTCCATACTGTAGTCCTTGGAGAAAACCTTGGCAGGGAGCTCATTCCACAAACCAAGCTTAATAGCGTTTATGTATAATGTTCTGTTTTAAAAATAATTTAAAAATTCTGAAAAACTATAGGTATGTTAATGATTTTTTTTTCTATTTAGAAAATTTATCGCATTATGTTTTTGCTAATATCGGACCTTGGGTTTATAATTTAGTATCTAATGTGTCTTTTTATTATTTATTTGGACTTCATTTACTTACTTAAAATACTCTACTTTACTTCTATTCATGACAAATTTTTTTCCCGTCTTAAGTTAAGTTAAGTTAGAAAAATCAAAATTATATAATTACCTTCCGTATGTATTATATACTTATCAATCAAATTAAAAATAATTATAGTCCTTTTTTACCGGCTTTGTTTATTAATTCATTGGTAGTAAATTAATGTTTGTTTTTTTGGCTATCTTCATATTTTAAATACTGTATTAACAAAAAGTTTAGGAGTACTAACCAATACCTTCAGGCAGACCGCGTCCTCTTACTTCTCTTATAATTATAGATTTAGCAGCCTTCCCGACACCAAAAAGCAATAAATAAAGTGCGACACAGCCTGTAAATTGAAGTTTACACAATTTTTTAATAGTTCTTTGTCCACCAAGCTCGTAGTGAGGTGTAGTTTACTTATTTTAACGAAAATTGTATCGATATATCTTAGAACCAGCCCAGAGCTAAAACCGTTGTTCCTGCTAGCCCAAGCTTTTTACCATGATGCGCGTAGACACAGTGACAAATAACGTGATCAGATCCAGGGATATACTGACTAGCAGACACATGACTAGTTAAAAGTCTAGCAGCGTGTTCCATAGATCTACACCGTCGAACCCTAACTGAGATACGAAGAAAAACCTTCAGATTCGAGATAATTCATTAATCGTTTATAAAAAAACAGAGTATTTTGTTACCGATGCACCGACTAGGTGCTCAGAGAGAGAGAGATTCAGCTAGAGTGGGTTCAGAGCCAAGTAAAGAAAATCACCTTTCAAGGTCAAGGAAAGTTGTAATGTATACTCGTTCAAATTTATATTAAGAAGCTTTTAATGATTAATAGTAGAACCTAATCACATAAGGTGTTTCGTAACCCTTAACAAATAGAAATTAGAGCTATCTATTTAACAATATTAGAAACTACCTATCTATACAGAAAAAGATGCCTACACAGATGTATAGGTATAAGGTTTGCAAATATATATTAGGACAGAAAGTACAATTTAGTTCTTCGGCCTAAAGCCCGATCATTGATGTCTTCCACAACGCCCACGTCCAATATGTATCCGCCGCCAGAGTAGGTTTACGCGGACGAGACTGATTTTATGTGACCTGAAGAAGTGTGGTGAGTAGTGTTATTCCAGGGCCTTGGTGAGCAGGCACAATGCTAAGCTGCACGTGGCTGGCACGGTTCTATGCCGCACGTGGCTGATGCTCGCCCCGAAGGTTACGTGAGCAGTGTTGCTCAGGCCGCGGGTAAGCTAGTGCTCGCCCCGAAGGTTAGGTGAGCAGTAGTTCCTCCTCAATGCGGACGTCGCCGGAAAGCTGACGCACACCGGCCCTCAGAGAAGTTGAGAAGAACAGCCTTCTCCCATGCAGATAGAAGCAACGGCGAAGAGCCGTAGGGTAAGTATAAAAACCGTTGTGCTATGAGTAAAGAAAATACAGTTATTAGTTACTTACCTAAGTTTCACTAATTACACAACACAATATATAATAAGTAGAAATACCTAAACGGTTTTGGACGAGTAGGTATAAAAGGCGCAACTTTAGTTGCAAGTAAAGATTATTAGAAGCGTGGTTAAAATTAAATATATTTGTCTTAGACAAAATTTGCCTTTACGCAAAGGAGAAGATGACTATAGTGTGGCATGACACAAGTTGTCATTCGCAGAGTAAATCCAGTCTCTTTATTTGAAACCTTTTAGAAGTTCAGAGACTTAGGAAAGGCTATCTGGAAACTTCCATAGTTTCTTACATCCTCCGGTCGTTTACCAGAAACAGACAAACTGAAACGGTGCTTCCGTTATACACTTAGTCACAAGCTTCTAGGATTTTCTAGCAACTTCCAAATAGTGTTAATCAGCGGTAATTACCTAGGTTATCTTCAGGGGCTCCTTTTGTGCTGCTAACTGCCGCTGCACCACCTTCCATGATTCAAAATAAACTCCTAAGCTAGGCAAAGGTTAAAGACGTGTGTAAGAGGCTATGACATATACGAATAGATTTTTTTTTGACCTAATGCCTGCCTGTATCTTTGTGAACATCTAAGTTTGTAATTTGGTCATTCACTTTGTATTCTTTCGTGGGAGTTAAGAAGCCTGAGAAGTTTTAGAATTAGGAATACTTTAGACGTCATAGTTGCCAAGGAGAATAGAAGAAGGGTAATGCGGTAATTTTTTTCTCTTCTGGCTGACTGTTTCTTGATAATTTTCCACAGTTTACGTGGATTTCTTCTGTTTCCTGATAGCTTGGTCATGTTTTTCAATCTAGAACTCAAAAATTTATGTTATTTATGAGTTTAATATTTTGACATAGGAAACATGAACTCTAAATCCTTAATAGCTCGAACGCCGAAACACGATTTTTGACTTTCTACTCGATTCATTTATTTTTCGAAAAAATCTTGTTTGGCACACATTTTTTGTTGAATCTCTAAAGCGAAATTTTATTTTGAAAATTATTGATAGCCAATAACAATATCTTATTATGCTCAAACCAGTTTTTTGATAACTATCGTAGTTTTTTCATAAACGACGTTTTATTGTTTTTTCGCAAGACTTACGCGATGGCTGTCGCCGTGACAGTGGGCAGCAATTATGTAGCCCTGTTTCTTCATAGGCGAACGCTTAAATTCAATATAGTTTCTGGAATCTTGTTATAGTGGTATTCACACGAAAGACATATAAACCTTGTGGTAAGTCCACAAACTTGGGACTACAAGTTTATTTTTATTGGATGTGTTTTATACATAATATAGGTACATATCAAGTAAAAAACATAAAAAAATTACTATGTAATTTTAAAAATGTTTGCAACACTTCTTTAAACAAACTAGGTTAACACTAATTTATATCACAATGCTGTGCAAAAATCACATTTTTCCTCACTTAGTCAGTGTTATGCAGAAATAGTGATGTTCATAGTTGACATCATCAGGAAGTTAATCATTTCTTCCGTCACCGCAGTAAACAATCCTTAACATATTACAGGCATCAACGTCAACTTTCGTCACATTAGTGATTCTTAGGAACTGTCATCTGAAAAATGGAGTACCTGCTTACAGAAGTACCGTTGACTAAATGATTAAACTTGGTATGATTCACTTAGCTTGATTTTTGGAACATTGTCACTACTGAAATATTTCAAAACGTACATACTAGCATTCTACCTTCTAGTTTCGTCTCCGTATCTTACAGTAACCTCAAAATCTGGGACAATTAAAGCAATAAAGCTAAAAGTTACTGCTTTATCTGTGCATAATAGTTTTTTTGATTGGTTTTAATTGGCTTACTAGTTAATCTTTGAATATAAATAATAAATCTGCCCCACAGTTTCAACCGCTAAAAATCTCTTTCTTTTTTTATATACGTCTAAGTTGGCAAACAAGCTTGCGGTCCGCCTGATGGTAAGCGTTCACCGCAGCCTAAGGACGCTTGCAACACCTGGGGCATCACTCGCGCGTTGCCGACCCTTCAAATATCTAATATCTTCTTTCTTGAAGAACCCCATACTCTAGTCCTTAGAGAAAACCTTGATAGACGCTCATTCGTCATTCCTTATTCCTCTTCTAGAAGGAACTCTTCATTGGGCTGAAATCGAGCAATCCCTAAATATCAGACAACCCTGATGGTCGATTGCGGCCTGAAGGAAAAGTACTTCGTGACTTGAAGTGCTATTACGTAATTAACATTTACTTTGCCCGCGGTGTCATCCGCGAAAAAATATATTTCTGTGGAAAGATTTTTAAGTGCCGGAAGCCGGAAGACATCCCTTTTTAAATATAAGATAATGACGCTTCTCCCAAATGTTTTCACTACGGCCAGTCCATGCGTCAATTGCATTGCGGCTCTAACCAGCTAGCAGAGCGATAATCAAACCCCAATTGTGATCGTTTTCAATGCCACACACCATTTATAGGTATTGTGTTTCATTGTTTTTATTTCAAAGGAGGCAATAAGTAGGTAATGGACTTTTAAACGTCAAACCTGGCAGAAGGCTTCCCAAATCTGGCCCTCCAATCTGTGATCACCATTCGATTAAACTCAGATTTGAAGTCCATAAATGCTCAATGCTCAAAATTTTACCTAGTAATTAAATTAATGCGTTCGTATTTAGCTTACATTAAAAACAATTACCTAAAAAATCATAAACTTCGAATATAAGATAATCGAATTATAAAAATCAATCTGAATGGTTCGTCTAATTCCATAAATTGGTAAAGAAAACATAAGGTAGACAAGTTAATGCATATTTTTTAATGAAGACGCGTAGGCGTGGCGGCGCCACTGCTCGGTACAAGTTTATTGTATGCTAATTTCATATTTTGAATAATAATTATGACTAAAAATCTTTTTGAATAGTTTCTATTTGTAGCGAGACTCGTTTACTAATAATGGCTCTACCATTACCGGTTTTCTATCATCACAATGCTAAATAGAACATGGGTCCCGTTATATTTGGGAATGTATGTAGGTAGGTTTAGTTTAGCACTCCTGTTAAGTAATTCGGCATATTTAAATATGGGTACAATTTAAATGGTCAACTCAGAAATCTGATTTTAATTAAATATAATAAAAAAAAAATTAATAATTAAAATAAATTTAATACATTGCCAGTCTTCTGGCCATTTTATCACCTGGCAGCAACATCCAGGGCCTTTTTTAATAGGAGTTAATAGTTTAGTTATTTATTTACTTTACCGAGGTACATAAAAATTATAAGTAAGTACAAGAGACAGTTATTATACATTGCTAAAAAAGAAAAATATATTTATATTTAATCAAGCACAAATATGTTTGCATAGAAAAATAATATATTTAGGATGAAACAAATAAAATAAAATTAAAATAAAAAAATATTAGGTTGATAATATAATCATCTATTTTGCCACGGTTAAGATCACATAGTTGAAAGTCATAAAATAAAATTTAAGTAAATTGTATTTTATCTGAGGTCAAAATAAAAGTTAAAGTAATAAGAGTTCTGTTATACTTTGTTAACACTATTCGATGAACATTTTTCCTTAGCTTTGTAAATTTCTGGAAAGCATTTAAATATTATCGAGGAGGACATAAAAAAAATTATAACATGAATATTTTACAGTTTATTCACAACCGAAAGGCGTATGAATAAATAAAAAAAATGTAGGATTCTCGTCTCGTCATATAAGGAACTAATTTGCCAAATCTCAAGTTTACAGCTAACAGTTTGAGATATTATGATAATATTGTGTAAATCAGTTTCTTCTTTTATTTAAATACTTGCTTTTGCCCATGGCTCTGTCCACGATGAATTTGGTTATCGGTATGGTATTTCTGTGGCCACTCCTTGATTATGCTATATGTACTAGTTTTGTTGTTAACTAAATATTTTTTTTGTAAAAGAGTACCTATCAAGTTTCTTGCTGGATTCTTTTCGGCAGAAATCATCATTGAAAACCGGATTTCAAAAAATAGTATTTCATAACTTTGACGATTCAGAAGTGTTTGTAAATACCTAATTTGATTAAAAATAACATGACTTTGGTTGGGTTGCACCAACTGAATTTGACGGGCCGGTTAAGTTCAAAAAAAGGTGCCTACGCAGATTTTCATCCAATCTTCCATTTTTGACGGCTGGTTAACGTCAAAGTTAGTTGGTGCAACCCAGCCATAAGAATACTTAAATCAGTCAGTGAGTCGGCCAGTAAGATTCTTCTTTTATATATACAGATAGAAAGTTTGCTACAGCACTAGCTATAGTTTCCCACGTGGCATATTTAGTATAGCTATTCCCGCGGGAACTTTTTTCGGGATAAAAAGTAACCTATGTCCTTCTACGTCTTTGTAAATGACTAATAATAATTAGTCTAGCCAGAGTTTCGATTCATCAGCCATCAGGCATAGGCCTTTCCTAATGAAAAAAGAAATTATTGGTAACTTTTCGGTCATTTTTGACTCTTCTTGAACGAAATTACGTGTAAAAGTTATAAGGGAAATTAATTTAAGCCTGTAACTGACCACTGTTGGACATAAGACTTTCCTAGTTAGCGCCTCCTACATCCCACATAAAGAACTTCGTATCATAAAGAAACATTAAAATTGAAAAGCGTATAATAAATGAAATTATAAGTATTACCTACATTAATTCTATGAAAGATAAATAAAAAACCTTATTGTTACACTTGTTAAATTTATTACTTCGACAATGGATGTCGAAAATAAATATTTCTACACGACCGCTTCATAAATTAAGAAACGTACGAACATACGTAAGTACACGTGAGTTCGAGAAAGAGCAAATGAATTAAACTTATGCATCGTTTAATTTATGTTTGACCGATAACAAGCGAGCGCTGATAAAATTTAAGATTCATGTAGATAATTCTTACAAAGACATGGATCAAATAATAATAAAAAATAACCAAATGGGAATACCCGTTATTGGCCAAGCGATGCTCACAAAATTTGATGGGCTGAAATAAATATTGTTGTTTGAAAAGTCTACAAAAATGAATAAATGAATTGTTTCACTCTAGAACTGAAGAATATAACATTGATTGTTTGTACCTGCCACTTTTATGGGCATTTTTCTAGAAAGTCTAGACGCGTGAGTTCGAATGTGGGTGGTATTGACACATTTTTATCTATTTGTAACAGTAAACAACAGATTATTATTTGGAAAATAACTTATTGCCAAAAACAAAAATTAGCTTCTGTAAAAAAGTTTTTTTCTAAAAACGAAAAAACTATTCATGTTCAAAACCCCAAGTTTTTTTCCGAACTGATTTCCCAATAAAGCTAATATTATTATAAAGATTATATTAGTTTTGGCATATTTTTTGTGCTAAGTGTACACTTGTGGCCAGCCTGACTATGGGCGGTGAAAAAAAAAATCTGTAACTTAAAACGTAAACTTTTTTGATAACCAATTCAAGTCCAATCCAAAGTCTATTATTATGTATATATATTTTTCCAAGTGGGCACTTGTCGCCAGAGTGACTATGGACGGTGGACATTCCCCTTTCAGTCGAGTTCTGTATTGTTTACTTGATCAACTACGTTCGTTCGTAGTAACTGACTTCCTTTTCTACTTTATAGTGACCCAGTTGTCAGGTTCGTACATTAGAGTTAGTCTAGTTAAACAAAACTAGCGACTTGCGGGTCTTCTAGCCCGACTCAAAGTCGCGTAATTCAGCCGAGTGTGTTTTGTGCAGAGCTCATGGGTGTCATACGACATTTTTCAATACACTTGAAGGACAGTTAATACTTATATTAGTGTTCAAATGTTGTAGAAAGTTGATATTCAATGCAATCTAATAGTTTTGATATATTTTTATCAAACATGTTGGCTTTTTTTTTTCAAATATAAGAACTTATTTCATAGCTGACAAGAAACTTGTACAGTAATTATCATGTATACCGCAAAAGTACGTAATGGATGCTATTAAAAAGTTGTAAACAGTGCAGTAAAGGTTACTTTATGATTTTTTGGGCTAGTGCTGAACAATTTAATTAAATACCAATCTCTGGTCATTCTAACTATTCATCACTATTCTCACATGCGGTTTTGGTAAACACAGCGGCATTAAAATTACTTATTCAAACTTTCATTCGGCGCTGTAGGACATCCACATAGAGTTTAATTTTCGTCCAAACTCAAACTTAATTATTTTTATTCAAATTAAATTTTTAGTAACACTTTTTAATCGTAAAAGTTATTAAACACTATTTTTATTATTTGAAATCCGATTAATTATGTGGACTTCTACCGATAACAATCCGGCAAGAAAGTCGATAGTTATTCTTGCTTTGAGTATAAAGTAAACATAGTTACCACTCGATGGTATTTTAACTTGATAGTTAAAAAATCATTGCGTTAATAACATAACTACAGTATGTACTACTGTCATAAAAATATTACACATGCATTCATTAATGTTTTAAATCAAATAATTAAGCCATACAATTTTATATTTGACTTTGATTTTCAGTCCCATGGATTTTTATCATTGATATAGTCTGAAATTTTGTATTATGCTTTTTTAAAAAGTTTTTAAGTTTTTAAAGTTAAAATTTAATGGTCCCTTAACAAGAATCAGATTTTTGTTGTTTTTGCTCTATCGTTAAAACAGAAAGAATTGCAAGCCCAAGCAATTACTATTTTAAATTACCGGTACAGCGCCATCTAGCTTATCATTAAGAGAAACAGTAACACATTTGTTTTTTGGAAACGATTTCAAAGTTAAGCAACGTCGGGCTTGGTCAGTACTTGGATTGGTGGGTGAGTGATGGTTACAGTGGGTTAGTGGCACACTTTTTTTACCTGTGTTTGTAAATTACGTTAATGGTGGGAGGTACTGAATCCTCGGTGGCGAGTCCCACTCGCACTTGGCCGGTTTCTGTTTTGTTTTGACGTCTATCATACACCTACAGCTTATTTTTACTTCTCATATTTACTTTGTGAACGTCAATTTTCTTGCTAAAACTATTAATATTTTTATGAACATATAAAAGATTTTCATATATGTACTACGACGCTAAAGTTAAAATATATACTTGCCTAAAAATATATTGGAGATCCTAATTTGTAAATGGCATGAACTACCCGTTTCTGTAACACAAATAATGTATTTACATCAGCAGCGCTACCCCGCAATAAGAAACCATATGTCATTAAACTATGGAAATAGCTAAAATATAGTATTCTTGCCGTGTCAAAATCGATCGATTGTCTTATTTTCTTGATTGCATACACAGCAGGGCTGAGTTATTTCGCTAGGTTATGAATACGAGGACCCCATTGAAGTTTGGAGTCCAGCGTTATGCCAAGAAAGGATGTTGAATCAACAAATTCTTATTGCTCGCCATTAATATTAATACATGTATGGATCTGACTAACATTTGGTAAAGTAAATTTAACACATTTAGTTTTTTTCTCATTAAGTAGCTAATTATTAGCGTTAAACCAATGAACAATCTTAGAAATGGCATTATTTTATTGATCATAATATGTCTGTCGTCTCTTAACTTTAAAAACTAAAAAGGTATCGTCAGAAAATAAGACAATGTTATAACATGACATGGGAGAACATTAATTTAAATAAGAAATAGAAAAGGACCTAAAATTGAGCCCTAAAGGAACCCCATAGTGACTGCTAAACCCGGAGATCTTTAACCGTGAACATCTATTTTCTATACTCTCCTACTCATGTAGGAGGTCACAAGGTCAAGAGCTTTGCCTTTAATACCATAGTGACGTAGCTTCCTGATGACATTTTCTGTTTGGACACAGTCAAATGCCTTAGATAAATAACAAAAAATTCCAAGAGCATCATGTGAATCCTCCCAGGCTTTACGTCAGTAAAGATATTGTCAATGCAAGTGGTATCTAGATACAGCAATTCTAGTTAGTTCAAAAAACAAATTAATTAAATTAAAAGACGTAAATAAGGTAAGCAATCTAGTGCTTAATGAGCTATTTTCTAAAATGTTTATATTACAGTCTCCACAAATAATGATTTTTTTATTGGAACTGCTGTTTTGTTCAGCACTTCTTCCATAACAATTTCACAATCGTCATAAATTAACAAGGGGGTTTGTATAAGCTCACAACAATGAGATGCTTAACTTCTTTACAGGACATCCTGACAGTTCGCTCAACTGAGAGGGTCAAAATATCTTTACGTTCCTTAAACTTTATTTGTTTATTAACAAAAATGAAACCACCATTTGAAACCTCTGCAAGTACAGTTGTCAACATTAGCTAGTGTTATACGATAGTAATATCTTAAAGAAATCCTTGTAGATAATTTGGCTGATAAATTAGAACATATTCAGTAGCTCTATTTTCGTAGCCAATAATCTGGCTAGGCTGGCAGATTATTAGGTACGATTCTTTTATCGGGCTGCCTATCTATGTGGTGCACTGCAGACTTAGTTAGATAGGTGGTAGCGGCGCAGGAAGTGACGTTTTTGATACACAATATGATTTACCTAGTAACACGATAACCTAGGTATAAATATGTACCTACTTGTTTATAATAAATATATTGATGTATTGCTTTAAAATAAGGCCTTTTGAGGTCTTAGTCTTTACTGCACACTGATAGATATTCTTCCACCATTAAATCAAAAATTAACATAATTTTACTATACCATTACAAACCAATAATTTACCTTAAGAGGAAATATCTCGCTGTTTTACCCATACAAACATATTCTCCTGTTTCCTCCCTGGATTTTGAAATTAGAGCTGTTTGCTTGTTGCATTTTTATACGTGTGATATACAATCACTATATCTGTATATTTTGTATTTTTTTTAAATGTCATTCCTATCTGAAACTGGGGCTCTGCAAAGTCCAAAGAAAATGTTTCGTGTGCTAATACAAATATAAAAAGTAATTTTTAAGAAAAAAAAAACATACAGACACGGAATAACTGCTACACTTATAAATACTAATTTCTACATTCGCTTGGTTGTAATATTTCCTCGTAACGATAAGAAGTATCGAAGAAATGTTTGAAGGTCTTCTTTCAAGAAAAAAGCACCAGAAGAAATACTTACGAGTATGTATGTCCAATTGTCAAACCGTCCAAATTGTGTTAGTTATTTCATAGTAAACTATGAATGAAGCAATGAGAATTGATTAATTTCGATTTGAATATAATTTGAGGCAACACTACAAAGTAGTTGTTGTACTACCTTTTAAGCGAATTTAAGTACCGCCTATATTTTTTTTAATAATTTTACTTAAATATGCTCCTCTCATGTCAGAACGCCTACCGAAAGTTTCGATGCATATTTTAGTTACAAGCAGTTAAGTACAGTTATGAAGGTTCATAAAAACAGAATGTTGATAGGACAATATTTTAAATGTTCATTAGTGCTAAGAAGTAAAATAAGTGTCATTATGACATGCCAAAGAATCTTAATAAATTTAAACAAAATTTTTACTCGGTTGGACAGGATCGTGGTGATCATACAAACAAATTGCGTAAGGGCCCAAAAGTAAACGCACGTGGCGGTACCCTACCAGAGTCCTTCAGGGTATGCTTCCTCGCTCTCCGTCTGCCAGCAGCAATAAGCTGGTTAGCATCAACTAGCTCTACTGTTGCTTACCTACCGCATCGACAACTTGCGTCACGAGGAGTAAAAATTGGTATACAAAAATTGCTGTGAGGACCATACATTATATACATTATACTACGCCACAAAAAATTACCATGACCATTATATCCCATCAACAAATCCATTGCTCTCACTAAAAGGAAGCAGTCGATCTAAAGGAGTTATGGAGTACTTTCTACGCTGCAGCAAGATGATTCTAACGTAAAGGTAGTCACCATTCAGTACAAGTACAAGGAAACTATTTCAGACCTTCAGACATCCCGCCAGAGACGTCTAGAATAGAGCATACATGAGAGTCGCACAGTAAAATGGAAACTGGTCATACACTAAGGCAACCCAAATCCTGAGTGTCAAGTAGGTATTTTAGAGTCAATATCTATTGCGATACGATAAAACGCTTGTGTGAGCCAAACTTATACCCGGCTAACCAGATAACTAAGATAACCAGAAACAGACTTCATTCTAAACCAGCTTCCAGGACTGCCTCTCAATACCAAAGTTGGGGATCTTGGGAAAAAAATATCAAATCTTTACGAAGTTACGCAACTGCTTTGTGATACCACATTATTGCGAAGATAACTAAAAAACGAAATAAGCATCAAGCATAACAAGACCCTGCACTGCATAGTTAATTAAACGCGTCCGAATTTATTGACGACTTAGTGTCAAAAATAAATTTTCGAGCGTGTTGAGTTCTAAAGCTCGCAAACAAAGTAGCTAACAGTTCACACCACTTCACACACGATCAGATAGACAGAGGAAGATGAAGATGAACTGTTTCAGTTTATCACTAAATCATACTTTCAAAGTCTAATTATGCAAGAAACATGACACATGGCATTTGATCATATTTAAGCAAGTTCCCATTACATAATATTTAAAATTTTGAACACAAATATTCAACAAACCTAGATATTGTTACAGCAATGTTCAAAATCATAAACACACACAGAAATGTTAAAAAACAGAGTTAAATAGATTTATTTCTCTTGCAAATAAATTAATTGCATAGAAACATTATAAAAAAACAAAACAAACCATACTTCACATAAAAGGAGTAAATTAGTCAGCATAGTAATAGCAGAAAACATTTACAATGTAAGCACATACCATTTACGCTAAATGGCTTGGAACATCTTACTCCTCTCGGATGGTATCTATGCTAATAGTGATTGTGCACGTCTCACCACGAAATATTCAGAAAAAAAAATCGTATCTTACCATCCATTAGCGCCTCATATCGTATGCAAATTGATGATCGCTTGCAACCTATAATTACGTACCCGAACATGAGATTTTCAGACTTTTTTTCGCTTCTCATTTTTCTTTTTTATCTATGTAGTTTTATGGTTAAAAAATACGTACTTAGTATGTACTTATAAAGTAAAGGTGATGATTTTTGGGTGGTCCACCTTTAAAGTAATGATGTTATTATTTATATGGGATTATTAATGACGTTTCCTTCGTTCAACTGTCTCATCAAGATAAACTCTGTTTTCAACGAGCACTCATTAGTATTTTATTCGGATGAAAAATTGACTTTTGAAGTTTATCTGGATGCTGTACCTATTAGTTGATTCTGATTAGATTGTAGTTAAGAAAAAATTTGATATAATGAAACTATATTTTGAACTTCTTAGTCATGTATTGTTAAATCTAAGTTGCAAAATGTTTTAGGTACTTAAACAGAATTAACTTTGTTTTCTGGCTTAAAAATAACATGCTCTGATTATGAAGTTCAAAAGAGTCTTGCACTGGTTGATTTTGGAAATTGGACATATTTTTGAAGAAAGGTTTTAATACAATTATCAAAAATACAAACATATTTCTTCGCTAAAATAAGGGGATTTCATTAGTTTTACAAAAACACTTTTTGCGTTTTTTTTGTCGCAAAAAATTAAGAAATACTATTTTTGTTCTATTGTACATTCAAGTTGTTATTCAAAATACTAACATTCACCAATTCAATGCCTTATGAAGTCCTTGTACATCAATCTTGCAAATACACAAATATTCAAATAATTAATAAATACATATGTAAAATATACATACATGGAAATAATCTTTCTTTTGTTTGAGACTGCCTGAAGGTTAGAGTCTTAGAAGAAAAATATCATTTAATGCTATATCTATGGGTATATCATCAATTTTAATAAATATTTTCATAGCAAAGATGCAGTCAAAAGATTAACCTCGAGCCAGGACTTGAAACCCTCAGGGAATACCCCCTTATTATTCTATATTGTTTTATCCCTGGTCTTTCATTCTAGCACTTTTTGCTTTATAGCAACTAATTTCACAACGTATGGGACAAATAAGGAGCCACCTTACTCTTCATCAGAAGCAGCGTTGCGTCGATATACTCATTGTTCACCCCTGTCACGCAGGATTAAAGTGGTTGGTGAAAAAAGATTATGATGTGGGTGTGTCCAGGCGATGGCTACCCGCTTCTAGGGCATAGAACCGTGAAAATGTACGTTAAATATCAGTTTTAATTTTACTTACTTCTAGCTGTTGGATATTGTTGGTAACAAATAATACATTGCTCTCTTCAAGACTTACTAATTTTATGGGACTAATTAATTATTTCTTTTCTAATGTTTTTTATAATACTGTAACTCCCCAATAAATCTATAGTCGACTACAAATGTTATCTCAAAAAGAATCTGTCTTTCTTACTCTAGAGAGATTAATAGCTGCATCTTCCTTATTTGTTGTTAAAAATGTAACGACAAGGAGGGCTGAGAGTCGGCGAACGTCTAGGTGATGTCAGGAATTAATTAATTTTAAGTTAATTAGTTACATTTCTTGACTACTAACTGATTCAAAATAAAGTAAATAACAGTACCTACTTTATTTTATAATTTATAATAATTTGATTAGTTTAGTCAGCTCTGCCTCAGTCTCAGCTGTTTTGGATAGTTTTATCAAAAAAAATTAAAAGCTTTATAATTAACTAATTGACTTTTCTGTTACAATCGATATCCTTGTGATTAATAAAAAAAAAGATATAAAAAAAAATTAACACAAAGGATTTGATTCGATAATAAGTACATTTATTTACAACTAGCTGTGCCCGCAGCTCTGCCCGCACAAAATTTGGTTATCAGTATGGGATTCCTACGACAACTTTCTGATTATAGTAAAAAGTTTGCTATAGCTAGCTTTAGTTGTAATATTTAGCTGAAGGAAAACGCTTGTAGTAATTTAATAGGATTATTTTGAATATTCCAGGATAAAATAGCCATAACTAGCCCAGGGTTCAAGGTATAAATGTCTATTTCAAAATGTCAGCCAAACTAGTAGGATATTATTCTTCTCAGTGATTATTAAAAATGATTTTAACTGGTTTAGTGATTGTGACATTGTGAAACTTTAAGCTATAACTTAATGTAATTTAGAATTAACTTAAAATTTTTTGAAATTTAATATTAATTTTCATGTTGACATAAAAAAAATACACTATTCCGTCATATGAGCCTCAATGGATGTTTGTTTAAACTACCATTCTCGGCTTTCGTAAGATTTTGTGTTGCACTTAGTTTTAAGTGTAAGAACCGACCGTATGTTCTCAACATATTGGATCTACATTTAGAAATGGGCATTGATAGGCTTAAATTCTTTAGAATTATTTTATTGATTTTATTATAAAGGAGGCAACTATATTTTCTATACAGACAAAGAAAATAAAATAAACAATAAACTGCCTTCATATGAACATCGAGTTCCAAAGTAGTCCTACACCGTGAGAATCCTATTTCTTTGCCGCGTTTGGGTTCCTCTTCACGCAAACGCCAAACACTCGACGTCTTTGTCCAAAAATGTAATGGGAACAGACAAATAATACATGAAAAAGAAAAAAAGTCTTCGAAGTAACGGAAATTTGATGGCGAAAACTATTGGGTCGCAGTTTAACTGTACAAATTCGTGCGGAGAGAATAATTTCCCCGTGTACTTTATGATCAATTAACTGAATTTTAAACAGTAAAACACAATTAAAACTAAATATTTACAAAAAAATCTAAATTTTCCAACGCTTCTTTCGTGATTTCTTTTTCTGTAAAAATGCTGGATCTATGTGGGAAAAAATATAAGTTTAACACAACAAATGTATACACGAATTTCATTTCTATAATGGTTTCAATCATTCTTTAAGTTTCAATTAATTATTAATATTAATAAATAATAATTATAAGTTATTACGAATAAGAATAAACATAATACAAAAAATACATATATAAAACAAAAAAAGGCATGCAGGTTCTTAACTTGACGTAGACCGCTCCACTAAAAAAGGATTTTGCAAAATTCAAGTGTTTAAAATGAGGGTTGGAAATTTGTATGAAAGTTTATCAATTTGTTCATCAATTATAGAAGTTAGACTGAAAATTAGGATTTAGGTTGTTTTTGAAATATCAACCCCTAAGGGGCAAAACAAGAAATGAAAATTTGTATGAGACTTCCGAAATTTTTGTAGGTCCACCTACCTTCCAGTGGTTGAAGACCCTCCGTTTCTTCTATTACCACCATTTTGAACGCTTGCGCTGTTCCAGCCCGCAGTTTTGAGCACTCTACAGAACCCTCTCATCGACATTTCTTCTCCTATGTGACCTGTTCCTTGAGTTCTTGCAGTGGAACGCTGGCTGGTAAGACGCTGGAACGGCAGAATTCCGAAATTTTTGTTGGTAAAATTGTAAACAGTTATAAGGTTCCTTTTTTTTTCAAAAGTCCACGCGGACGAAATCGCAGGTAAATGCTAGTCTATGTATAATAGTGAGAAAACACTAAATAGCTAGTGTTGTTACACAAGGTTTGCTTATACAAGTATAATATAAATAATATTTATATATTTTTAACTCTTTCTATATTAAAGAGACTGCCCATAGCAAAGATAATTAGAGTACTCATAGTATCATCCCACATCTTCACGTGGACATAGTTTTTGTTTAGCAGTCGAGGCATGGTAAACGTGATTGCATTCAGTAAACGCCAGTCACAACGTTTCACGTAGTTTTCAAGAATAATAAGAGATGGCGCTATTTTTCCTAGAATGAAAAATCGAATTTGTAAAAATTCAATTAGTCATATCTTTACTTTTTATATCAATGACTTCTATGTACAATCCAACGCATACTAAGATTTAGCAATGTTGTAAATTTCGTTTTTTAAGAAGTTCTTACTGATCAAGTTTCAGAGGGAAATCTCCTTTCCAACCCTGTGCTTGTCCCCGTCAGCTTCAGAACTGGCGACCTAATGGACCTGTAATACCCGACGACTTCAAACACATGAGTGGCGTTAAAAGGACGAAGGACGAAGACACTATTTATAGGAATGTGGTATAAAGCATTAACGGAAGCAATAAATTTAATAAAAATAATTTTATGAGTGTACCGACGAAGCAGTGACCACAGAATAAACAAATCAACTCTTTGTTCGTATGCACAAATAATAAATCTCATTAGAATATTGTTACGATAGTATAGAAAACATAAATGTTCTAAAACTAAAACTCAGCTTCGCAAAAAATATAAACAAGTTGTAAATGTTAATTTGGTATTGAAGATTTGACTTATATTACGTTAAATTACTAACCTATTTTCACCTTTTGCTTTGTCAGGTTTTCTTTTCATTACTTACTGTATAATTTATAATTTTTTTAGTGTAAATACAGTTGGTGGTAGCAGCAGGTGGCAGAGTGGCCTCTGCATCTACCTTGAATTTAGAGGGGCAGCCGTTTAAGCCTCGGCTTATACCAATAAATATTTTTTCGAATTGCTAAATAAGATAATTTTGTTAATAACGGTTTTGTAAAAGAAACCATATCCACAACTAATCATCCGATATTAAATTTTCATCAATATTTAAGATGGACTTTAAGGAAAGACATACTAAGTTTTATTTAAATGTCGAGAAGCTCATTCAAAGCGACGTAAACACAGAAATTCAATCATAACTATTAGCTACAAATACCACTGTTGACAGAGTATCTGAAATAAATACTATTTTATTAAAATACCTTTTTCTCATCGCTGTCGCCTATCCCACGTACCAAAAAGTTAGGCGCTGGTCATCTAATATTTACGAAGTGGAGTATTTTTTGTCAAGCCTGAGTGGAAGGGTTGAATGGCTGAGAAGTGAGGATGTTTGGCAAGTGATGGTAACTTACATGCTGGAGACTCGAATAATGGACGCGCACACTAATAATAACTATTATTATTTATGTTTGACATTCTTACATTCATGAAACACTTTGGTGATGTTAATTTACTATTTAACATTACTTATTGAAAAATTAAAGATTTTTTTTGTTTAGAAAAACTTAAGTTATTTAATTTTGATAAAAGGCTCTGTTGGTACTAGTAAGACTGCCTGCTAATTCAAGACGTTCGGTTTCGATTATGGCACAGGACAAATATTTATGTTATAAACATTTGTGTTAGACTGCAATGTGTGTTTTCTATGTATCAGAAAATGGAAATGTAAGTAATGGCGCTCTGGCGTAAATGTCTAAAAACATTTTTTTAACACGCAATGTAATAATCGATGCCTAAATAAATGTTTTGCTAATAAATTATTAACTATAGAATGTCTTTAAATATTAGTTCGCCTCTAAAACAAATAATAAAGCAACAAAAAGGAAGCCAAATACTTATTATTTACTTAACATACCCCCTTCTACATCAAGTAGTACCTAAGAATAAAACAGCAGACATTTTAAAAAAAAATCTTAAATTGACTAAGAAAATACTTACATCCATTAAATAAATTTGTGTTTCCTAAGAAGTTCTCTGATTTTCTATATATTTTCACGACAATTTTAATTTTTATTTCTTTGTCTTCTTTACTGCATTGCAACCAAAATGTTCAAAAACTTTTATTTGAATAAGAGGTTCTGAAGCAAAGATTTTCGCTATAGAAATTTTTGTAGTACTTCATTTACTCCGCCACTGTTTGCCGACATCTCAAATTCCTTTGTAATAAGGATTATGAAAGGGTGAGGTACAAAAGATGTTTACTACTTGATTTCCTAGTATTATAATTGCGAAAAACCTTATAATACCGCCGCCAACATTTATGTTATAGCTATAATGTGGCGCTGTGTGTTATGTCCAAATATCGGTTCCTAGTATATTATTAAGGTGGCAAATAAGCTTGCTGACCGCCTGATGTGGAACGGCCACGGCAGCCTATATGCAATAACGCTAGCAATACAAAAAATTACTCACCATGCCAACCCTTTAAAAATCTAATAGTAATTTTAAAAATTGTAGTTGCTAGAGGAAACCTTGGCAGCTTTCGCTGGAGAAAGTCTCCTAGAACTGCACAAACTAGCTATAAGAAATTCTGGATAAGTAAGATCATACGAGATATCCTCTCAGAGCATATTTGTGTTTTCCATAAATGTTAGTCTGTCACGTTTTATTAGCCGGTAACAGGTGCGTCTTCTAAGCATGCATTGCATTCATAGATTCTTTAGACTGTTTGCTACCAAGCGTTTGTACATAAATAAATATTGAGTATTCATACAAAGGTCTTCAGTCAATTAAAGTAAAATCATATTTATGCATTTAATCTAATTAATCACAAACAAGTCGGTGGTGCCCTAGGGGTAATCATGGGTTTTTCTTAATTTCTCGAGTATATTGGATATATTATTCACACCGCACTGGCTTTTCGGTGACGGAAAATATCGTGAGGAAACCTGCATACGTCAAAAAAGAAATGTAAAGTTGACAATCCACACTAGGCCCGCGTGTAGACTTTAGCCCAAATCGCCCTCGGTGAGGGTAAGTCGTGCCCCAACAGGGGGACGTATGAGGCTGGTAAGGAGAAGAAAAACAAAAAAAGCATTATAAAAACTGTGTTTTCAATTTAGTCATTTATAAATGTCCTTACGAATAATAAATAAATGTCCCAAAGGATCCATCCTTAGGACCTTGTCGACCGTCGGTCGACAAATTGTCGACCTGTTCGCCTAGTGTGAGTTTCTAACTCTATCACGTTCGCGTCTACGAAACGTATGGAAGTGAAGCAGAATTTTTTACTCATTAACGCTATTCAAAGTTCAAATTACATTCGAAAAAAGATCACAGGAAGGAGAAAAAAAACTTTTCTGGTTATAAAAGACTACAGTAAATTCCTATACTATTAGACTAGTCATAGCGCATTCATATTTTCCTTACCCAAAGGGTAAAAAACTCCGCTGTCCGTCTGTCGCTAAGCTGTATCTCATGAACCGTGATAAGACAATTGAAATTTTTACAGAAGATGTATTTTTATTGCCGCTATAACAAAAATAAAATAACGTAATTTTTTTGCTCGTTTTTGTTCGATATTGATAACGGCATCAAGTAGACGCTTGAAATATTCACAGAATATTAGGTTATATATTTACTATAAAAATAAATTATATAATTAGAATTAAACGAATATTGAAGGGGGGCTCCCATACAAAAAACGTGATTTTTTGCCGTTTTTGTAGATAATGGGTACGGAACCCTTCGGAACGATCGAATGTGCGCGCAGAGAGCATAGAGCGCATAAGCTATAAGGCTACGGTTTCTATAAGACGTCGCCCGCGCCGCCGACGAAGCGCGCGGACGCGTGCCGGTGGATGCCACCCGTCGTCGGCTGCGGCAGTGTGGGTTCTCTCATCGGTCACGGGCAACGAACCGCGGGCACTCTGTATTTTCATACTCATAGGATACTTTTATGACATGTTTTCACAAAAAACGAAAATTAATAAAAGATTATGTCAATTTTTGCTAATGTAAGATAATGATAAGGTTTATTCTATTAATTACCTACCACAAAACGGCTATCGTTCAAAATAACACCTACCGAGACGCGTGCGGCGGCTGACCTTCGACGTTGCTCGTCTTATAAAACCCGCGCCCTAATTCTTGTGAAACGCTCCTTAAATTAGAATTTTCGTTTCCTTATTCTGCCTTTAGAGGTAAGGAAACCACTAAGCTCTGGTACATGGCTGTCACTCATATACACTCATACACACATCATATTCTTACCAAGCTAGTTGCTCCATTGTAGTATTTACTATTACTCTTTTGGACTCTAGTGCAGACTTTCCTAAAAAATACCTGATGATCCACAAAAAAAAACGGTTCTTGTTTTGTGACGATAAACTTTCATTTCCAACTACAATTTCAGAAAAAGAACCGTAATGAACATAACAAATATTACTACGGTATAAACTGTGAATAAATTCTATGCTTGATTCATAAAATTTCTGTACCTGGCTGTGGGTACCTAATTAGTTAGGAAAGACCGGTTCAGGTTTAAATGTTTGGCTAAGCTGTTAACGCGGCCCTTAAACCAGTTGTTCAGTTAACCATCATGGGCCTCGATTAACGTTAAATTCGAAGCTGAAGACTGCTTTAAGTAAGTAGAAAACTTAATATAGAAACATAAGGGGCGTTTTGTAAACAAGTATGAATGCGCTCAATGCGCACTTTCGATCGTTCTGTTGACCAAAAATGAATGGGCTATGACGTCACTTCCGGACAGCATTAAACGCATTGGCTGCACATGCTCGGGAGGTAGAGTAGTAGATGCACTGTCAAATAGTGAACGACCATATTGTTTGTTTACATTTGGCGAACAGAACGATTTCAATGCCTATGCGATGTCATAGCTCTCAATAGAACGCACCTATAATCACACCAATTCTACTCGTAATTTACGCACCTTGTATTTTTAGGGAGTCTCAAACGAAGATAGATTATTTGTAATGTATACTTATAGGTAGTAGTAATAGTATGTAGTAATGTAGATACCTATCTATGAATATTAAGAATATTTTTCTCGATTATATGAAGAAAAGTGTGCTCATTTATAAGATTTATGTACTTAGAGCGCATAAATTGCCTAGAATTGTGGGTTAATGAGGTTCGTAATGAGTGTATTTTCGAAGCAGAGGTATAGTCGGGATGCTCCAGGCAGAAGAGACTATTCTACTCAAGTTAGGAAATATCCTTTAAATAAGCTAGTGGCGGTATTTTTATTTAAATAAAACTTTTTATCAAAATCTGACCAAGATATATCCAATCATAGTTTTGAGTGAAATGCATGTCCCGCGAAACGGGCGTGGCGTGACCGTCCGTTGCTACTCCAGCCGATTTTGACATCACAGTGCTCGAATTACCGGTCGCGAGTATATCATACAGTGCTGCTACGCGTACACTAACGTTTTATTTCCATTTTCTTTTCTTTTTAAGGCTTTAATACAAGAGAACTTGCCTGTAAAGAGTGCAGATCAGAATTAATTATTTACGTGTTACAAACTTAACCAAAAATACTTTAGGCTATGACATACCCTAGCAAAAGCGTGTCGTTACGACCAGTGTACAAAGACATATAAGACTATTGAAGCATACAAAGAGACACACTAGCACCTGACTGCAAGTTGAAAATCTCGATTTTTTCAGTTCCTTGTCGGTATAAAATTCAAATATTTATTTACAACTATGAAATAAGCAAATTCTTGGTCATGTTAACAAATGAACTCAGAATCAAGAGAATAGTTTTCCAAACAATTTTTAATTAAAGCCCAAAAATAGAGTATCATAATAATTTTTTTTTTACTGTTTTTATAGGCAAATTATTATAATATTAGCAAAAAGCAGTATGTATTTAAGAAGTTTATCATGAGTATGGATATATGCACCGTAAATGGAAATAGGCTCATCTCTCCCATTGGGACGGCAACAATCTAGTGAATAAATGGATATTCCAATTTTATTTTTATTTATTTACTTAATTTTATTTACTGTCATGTTGAGCAGTTGACAAGTGATATGCATCGTGATTTAAATATAATATGTAATATATTATAATATTGATAATATATAATAAACTTATATATTATCAATTTTTATTTTTCTATTTAAGCGTAAATTGACCAAATATGAATTATGTTTATATTGATAAAGAAAAATAATAGAATTAACTATAATAGGTATGTAAACTGTCGAAATAGATAAATTAACTTTGGTAGACTTATCTCTCTTGCCCACGTTTAGCGCTTCTTCTGTGATATTTTATTTTTACAAACGTAAATTTACGACTGTCCTATCTTTTATTTTTATCAATAACTATAGTAAATTTTAATACTTTGCAATTACAAATTAACAATTTTCATTAATTTATGCTTCCATTTTTTCTGTTTTATAAAAGTTATTATTAAAATTTAGTAAAACTACCTATATAATATTCAACATTTTATAGGTTGAGTAAAAAATTACGCAATCATCTTAAGCTGGTTTTACTCTATTGGCGTTTTCATTTCACTTAAATATGTTTGTAAAGGTTTGTGTATAAAAGATCGTTTGAAAGTAATAACGAAATTAAGGCAATCCTGTTCTTTTCTATGGTGCATAGAATTCACTAAATAAGAATTGTTTTAAAATAGAAATAGGAAACTTAACGTGAGAACGTAATCTACATTAAAATAATATAATGTATATTTTTTTTAAATAAATTTAAATTATTATTATTATTATTTGGTTTTTATATGTGTATGAAAAATACTATATATAAATACAGTCTCCCTTTTCCCCCTTTGTACCCACTCTGTTAATAGTTAAATCTATCAATTGTTATTAATTCTACAAATATGTATATGATGTTATCATCGTTAATTTTATGATAGCTTTATTCCAATCATACTTTACATTTTACGTTAGCAGATTGCAATTCTTTCTTCGTCCTCTTTTTTCAATGACTAAGTACGTTTGGTAATCATACTTAAGGCACAGTTATGCTGTTACTTCGTGTAAACTGTTTCTTGTTTTTTTTAATTGATCAGATATTTTAATTTGGTATATTTTTTATAACACTCGATTTCCATTTCCCCTTTAATTTGAAAAAAAAAGTTAGTTAAAAGCATGCCACTTTATGTAACCTTCCTTTATAATAAAAAAAAAAATCTCAGCTAGAGCTATTCTCTGAACCCACCTGTACTGCATACCATTGTACCGGCCATAGATGAAACCTCTGGTTAACACTTACATCAGTACAAGAATTATTATGTAAAAACAGTCGACTGCATTTTTTTGTGAGCGTGCACCTGCATACCTGTCATGTATCGAACTTGCTTCTTTAGTGATGTTCACAGAGTAAAAATTCAGCAGAGAACGTTTTTCTACACTACGGAGATGGCGGAATTATAAGGTACCTGTACCTAATATATTCGAACGGATAAACGGACTTGACGAAATTATTAGATTTCAGTTTTTGCCATTTGGCTACTTCCGTAGCCCTACAAAAGAGTAAGTTACTAACAAACCGCAATGGATTCAGGATTTTAATCAAGAGAGGGTTTCTGGCAAATTATGTCCTAAATTAACCACATTATATTTGACTATCATAATATTTTCCAATGCGTTTTGGGAACCCTTAACCCCTCCTTGTGGTTTCCTACTGACTACAAAAGCCTGGTCTGCCATTTTTGTATTATTGTTGTAATGAATTTAAAATTTAACTTAGGGCGTTTTTTTTGTGGAATAAGTAATAATTATTTTCGTTTTATTTCGTCATCTGTTCGTTTAGCATTGGAGTAAAAAATATCATAATTTCTTAATCACTTTTGCCACCGGAAAATGAAACTTTAAACCCATGTCTGTAGGTCGGGTTTTGGTGTAAATGTGTCAAAATCAGTAAGTGTTATTTTCGTAGTGTAATAATAAGAATAATTTTGTTAGTTACGTTTTACAAGTACCCGAACGAAAGGTGACGGTAACAATACCGGCACTAACTAGAGTGAGAAAAGTAGCTAACGTTGAAACTTTTTATACCAGAACGAATGAACCCTTGATGTTTTATATACTAGTTTTATCAATTTTAGTAGAATTAAATAATTAAAGCAAATATTTTTCAATGATTTCTCTATGTACATACTACACTACGGCCGCCGCGAGCTTGGCTGAACCAGGAAGGTGCTAATCGCACGGCGCACGCGCAGCCGCCGCGGCATCATGCCCAGTTAGCCCCACTTTACCCTCATGTTTACCCATCAACTTACTTTTCACCCGCAAACACCCTCTTCCGGCTCACTTATTGGAAATATCGCCTTTTTTGTGGCCGCATCCAGTTAGCTACTTTTAGACAAACATTTAGTCAAATACCATAATGCATTCATAAAAATTGGCCATTTACTGTTTTGGTTTCAATGAAAATAATACACAAATATTGCGAGTTAAATATGATTTAATTTCATAATTTTTCCTAGCAATTATACGTTTTCGATTTCAGCATCTCACTTATAACTAGATGCATTAATACAATAGACAGCGTCACATGATTAACAAATTTATTATGTAATTTAAGCGCATAGTTTGAATGTTATAATCATGTTTTATAGCTTGGAATGTTTTTTGTCTTTTACAACAAAAATAATAATAAATATACTTACATGTTTTTGTGGAATAAAAAAATTGGAATGTTCCGTAACGACTGAGGTTTTTAAAATGTTAAAAGTTTACTACGTATAAATACATAACATTTTTGCGACATTCCAAATTACTTTAGTTTAAATACACTGGGTACAGGTTACACTAATGTTTTAATTCAGTTAAGTATTTGTCTTACATTAAATATTTTATCTACTTTTTAGTTTACAGACATATACTAAGGATACTAATTTATAAGGCGAACACAAAGTCATACGCTGGCTGCCACAAAGTTATGGCACAGATCTTAATACAATACATTAATAAAGTTTTTATTCGGTGTATAATGTGCAATGAAACAGTGTAAAGAGAAAAGTGTTGCCTGTATATATGTATAAATATACGTATATTTAAACATACAGATGTATATATATATATATATATATGTCTTTGACTATGAAATGTCCATTAGGTGTCCAATTAAAAAAACAGGCATCACTTTTATTCAAAATAAATTATCATTATTATAACGGAAAGAGATTCAAGATAAAAAAGTCGATCACGCACAGCGAACTCTTAAAAATAATATATACAAAACGCTCAAAATCATACAATCAAATTCGTCAAATAGAACAATATCCAGTACTTCATCGTTAAGTTAGTAAATGAAATCTAACTCACATCGAGTGTGGGCAATGAGAAGAGAGCCGTCGCGTCGTCGGTCGGATAGATTAAATACCCATAATTAAATACAAAACATTTTAATACAACTTTACAACTAATAACTACGTTTACAAAATTTTGATTAAAGTCCTTTGATAAATAAGTAAACACAATTATTATTTTTATTATATTTACAACAGTTAACACGACTCTTAATAAACAGTAAAGCATTTAAATTATAACACACTGAGAATTGACGTAAAGACGCTTTTTGCTATACTTATGGCGAACCGGGCGGAGATCGAGGAGTATGCACTCGACTCCCTTCGGCAACTTGATGCTGGTACTGAAGAGGTACTCAACCTTGCTAACCGACTATACAAACTTAATCTCGACGAAATGACGACAACGCATCGGTGTAGTTTCCTACTCATACAAGCATCAAGAAACAGCGGTGGTCTGTCGGAAGACTCGTGACTTACGACTACTATTTGCTCTTTCCACAGAAAACCTTTTTTCCTTTTAGAGCACGAGTCCGACCGCAAGCGCAAGAGCAAACGAGGGCCATGATGTTACACGACCTTAAGGAATTTCACAGGTTCGGGCGTCGTCCCGGCTCGGCCCATGTTTGCTCTCTCGCTCCGGCTACCATTCATGCGGCGTTTGAATCGCCGCGGCCACCGCGACAACCCTAATCCGAGGCTAACCAGTCCTCGACACTGTAATAATACTGCGGTAGTTGACTAATACTCTGTCCACTCATAAAGTCCATCGACAGCTGGCAACGAAACGCGAAAGCGTTGAAGCGTAAATGAGCTGCAAGAGATGAAGCGCGCTGTTTACGTGCCGTCGCAATTCCGTCGCCTGTGGCCTCTGCCGTGGTGGCGTAGGCCGTGGCACGGTGGCTTGATGGAGTTCTGAGGCGGAGGCCGGAGCCTACGCTGCGGACGAAACGGAAGGTCGCCTGAGAGCACTTTGTTGTGCCTGGTTATGTCGAATTCGTGAGCCTCCTTCATGAAAGAGATGCATTTCAGGAGTTTTTTGGAAAGGCGACTCTTCCCGCGTCGGATTTGTAATCCTTTCGGATTGAATCCTATGTACCGGTCTTTGTTCTTCACCAGGTGGTATCTGTTGTAGCCGTCGACAAATTCCTCTTTGAACAGGCAGTTGAGTTGTCTCTCCGCTTGAGAGGGGGTCTGCCGACAAAAATAATAATAAACGTAAATACATTGTTTGTCAGAGAGTTTAATTAGTAATAGGTACAATTGAGATAAAAGTGATAGCGACATATTTGTTATCTCTGATGTTTCTACGAACTAAGATAAAACAAAATAATATTGACACAATGATTGCGATGCAACAAAAAAATAGCAAGAATTTATTGAGGAAAGTCAGCTGACTATGAGTCCGTAATATGACTATTAAGTATTTAATAGCTTAATTAGAATTCTCTAGAAGTCAAATGAGACAGAAAAAAATCTTGTACATGTACTTAGGGCTTAGTTTATGATCATCAGAAAGTACGCTAATGAAGAACCGTGCTGCGTAGTCCAATATAAGGGTGAAATTTTGTACGACGTTGAGACTATAATTATCTTTGCCATAGCATCCGATGAGCATCCACTGCTAAACTTAGGCCTCGTCACTGTATTTCAAAATCAATCGTATCCGTAATTTTTTACCCGCAACCCGCAACCCTAACTAGTTCGTCATTAATCTAGTGGGTCGCCCAGTCTTCTGGATGCGTCAGATAATGAAAGTACTGGGTTGACATGATATAAGTATGTATAAACGTATATGTCTATGTATTTATGTAGCTATGCATACATTTATAGTTTATGTATATATATATATATATATATATATATATATATATCTATGAATGTTTCCAGATACCCCTAAGATAAAAACTTGTTTCGCTCACCAGCCTCCTGCCGACCAACCGCGCTCGATGAAAGCAGAGGTACATGTCCTGCACCGGGGAGTGAATGAGCAGTTCTAGGCTGAAGCCGCGTGTACTGATGGTGAGATTCGCTGTAACAATAGATAACAAGTGTTTAACTTAGCATCCTTAAATAATGTTAAACATTTTATAATAGTAGGGCCTTCTAAGGCTTCTAACACAAGCTTAGCCAAAACTTAGTGCGTTTATTTTATAAAGGCATTCATATCGTTAATCTGTTGCCATTATGAATGCCGTTACAAAATTCATGGCTACAATCTGTGCTTGGTTTCTCACTTAATGTAGCCCCACTATAAATCTGTAACTTCTATCAAATGCCTATAGAATCTACTTTGTTTTGTAGGGGTGATACCCAAGCTGTTTTTGACTTTTGCTAATGCCTTTTGACGAATTTTATTTTTTTGTGTGTATTTATGAGTAGGTCCTTGGATGGTTTATATTCACAATTGGAGTCAGTAGGTGGCGCTGCAATCTGGTTCTAGGATTTTTTTTTGCAATTGTTAAAAACTACCTGAAATCATTACCTATTACAATTTTTTTATAAACAAAGACAAGTAAGAAAACATATGATGATAGTCCTCGCAACATTAACTTTTCAGCGGTGGCAGATATATTTTAACCCTACTAGAAAGAGACAATAGGCTATGAACCCTCGTGTAGTACTTTACGCTTACTACCAATGATGCCAGTCAACCACCGCTACTAGATTATACTAGAGCATACCACACAACCCAGCAGTCAATTTTTAGCTTCATCAGATTAACGAAAACAAGCACGTCATTTCAATGTTTCAATTTTTTTTATACCAATAACGTGGCAAACAAGCATGGGGTACGCCTGATGGTCAGCGGTCACCTAGCCTATGGACGCTTGTAACACCTTGGGCATCACTTGCTCGTTGCCCACCCTTTAAACATCTAATAACTTTTTTCTTAAAGAACCTCGTACATAGTTAAACATAGTTTAAAATCGTAAAGAAGAAATATATCAATAAATAATACATATTTCAAGTGTCGAAAAATTCTAATAAATAGCTTAACTTTCTTCGATCTCCCGCAATGAACAATCAATTTTAAAAATTTCCAATAATGAGAATTTTTCATTTATTTTAAAAATCTATTGATATTATTATGCAACCGTTTCACCCCAGGCGTGTTTATCATTCGATTCTTTTACGCCGCCGATCCGCCTACTCCAAAATTCATTTTAGTTAGATTCAATCACAAAATTGTACGTGTGTCCAACCACGGGTTGACTAGACGAATAAAATCAGGTGTTACAAACTAATCGTTAATGATATTTGACCACTAATAAATATAAAACTAAGATGTCGATAAATATTAATCTATAGGTGGAAATTCAATACTTGACGTCTTGCTGGTTGGTCTACATGGCAGCTATTAAATTCCGGACTCATATTTTTTTTACATTAATGAAAACACCTATTAAATTTATTAAAAACTGTTTTTGTTTAGTTTATTCACGAATCCACTGTAAAGCTAAGAAAAGAGCCACGGCTAAAATCAATTTCATGATATTTTATCATGAAATTGATTTCATAATAAAGAACTTATGCACTATGTGATATAAAAGCATGGTTATAGGGAATCACATCTAAGTTCTTTGTCTTTCACAACACAAAATAGATACAGACAGTCATAGACATGTAAATAAGCATTGTTACATACCCGGATACAATAAAGACAGAAGTTGCACTGGAACGCAACAGTTTATGGACAAATAAAATTAAATGAACACGATTACAACACTGCTACAAGTTAAAACGCAAAAGCAGCAAGCACGAATTGCAATCAAATTCAAAGGACATATTTACTTAAGGGATAAAGTTTGAGGAATAAAACCTGAAATTGTTTACAAGACTCTAAGGACATACTTATTAATGTTATAATTAATTTTGGCTTTATGAACCTTTAGCCGTTTCTGGCAGACGGACGGTGGTTTTATAAGAATCAGTCGTTATACATATAAAGCAAGAAAAGTTTAAAAAATAAAAGTATTGGATTTATCAGTATTCTGCCGACATGTAAGCCTACCCACTAATAGAAAGATAACATAAAAGAGAAAAGTTCGTGTGTGGAATTCGATGATCAAACGCGATGGGACTCAAATAAAAATAAAAGGCACTGGCAACCGGCTGTGACGCCGGCCAGTGTCGTTTCAATTAACATTAAAAGAAATAAAAATGCTTGGGCCCGAAACCTTAAGAACATAAATTCGTTTATAATTTCTGAGTTCCTGAGTTTATGAAAGTGATTACTTGCTTCTACATAACATGGCCTCAGAAAACTGAAAAGGTTATGGCTGAAGAAATTTGACTAGAGGTAGTCTGCCAAAAGGCCTTAAGAACTGTAATGTTAGCAGTAAAAGACTGCTGGGTAAAGTAAATTAGCTTATTATGCAAGACCATAGTATTCGTAATTGCATTATCTTCATAAATCATAAACACTCTCTGCCCTTCTATAACGATCCTATGACTGATCCCATACAACACTCACACATTTGCGTGTATACACTCATCATTGGTAGTGTAAGTAGTAATGGATAAAGCGGTTTTTGTATAAAATGGCCAAGGTCTGCCTACATCCAATAGCGAGCACAGTAGAGATGACAATTATAATTATACTATTTCAACAAAACAGTTTACTTCACTTTACATATAGTCTAAATCGTTTGCTTTTTATTTTATATAGCACTTAAGTAACATATATCCGATTTATACGTTTATATTTAAAGAAACACATTAAACTGGTAGAAATCGCGTAAATATTTGTAAATTGTATGTATTTCAGACTAAAATTGACAATTAAAATGGATAAATATAAGCTCAATTTTAAACTTAATCTCAGGTTCAAAGAATCTAGGTTAATCCAAAGTTAATTAGTATAAGTAGATAGAAAATCCGTAGGATTTTGTGAAAGTACGAACAAACAGTGGTTACGGTTGTGGCCATGAAAAATACTTAAAACACTGACGTCAGTTATGTATTTTCGCATAAAAAAACCGAATCCGAAGATAAAAGATATCAGAAATATCACGATTTTTTTACATTCTTATTTAATATCGTAAGAACGAGCAATTTATTCCGTTACTAGGTTTTTATTAAGAAGTATTTGCATTGAATAATATTATGAACAGTAGACTGTCATAAAATTACAGGGATTTCTATTATTATTTATTATTATTTTCGTTAAGAAATCCAATTGTTTTTGTTAATCTAATTGAAGCAGGACAAAAATTTAACTTATTGCTTTAGGGATTTTCAATTTATTTAGGACCTAAAGATGACTTGCTTTAGGAATCTCTTTGGATATGTGCGTAACAAGTGCTTTGTGACATGTAGGGTTGTTAATACTATTGGAATTATATTCGGAAAGTTTCAAAATTGTACCTACATTAATTTAGTTTTTTGATGTGTACCTATAGGAGTAAAAGTAAATCCGTTCAGTCAGGAGAAAATAATGTACTAAACTACTGATAATATAGTTTTATCATTGTAAATAAATATTATAAAAAATAACATTACATGAATGACTCGTATTTAATATTTTCAAATGACGAAGAACAAAAGGATGAGGTCCCGAAGTCAACACGTGTATTTATATTTATATATTTTTGTATATGTATGACTTCGCATAACTTTTAACACAGTAGTCCAATTTTGATGATTCTTTATTGAAGAATGTTCCTTCAAGTTGGTCCCATTTAAGTTTGAATCCAGCCATCCAATTGTTGTTTTCTTATTTAATCAGGATTATTTGCAGGCCTGCCCAAACCTTTATACTACCTACTTACATTAGTTCATATAGGAGTTTCGTAATAAAAGCAAAAAAAGTTTTTTTTTTGTTTTTCTCTTTTCATTTTCGTCGTTTTATTTTTTGCTTAAAAGTTTTTATTAATAATAAACCTAATTATTATTCAAATTTAGAGCTAGTGGTAAGTATAGAAATATGAAGAAAAACTTAAAAAAAACTTAAATTTTGGAAGTACTGGCAACCCTAAGAATGCTACTTTTGCTAATCGGTCATGTCATAAAACATTTCTACATCAACACTTTAAAACCAATAAACAAAATTTTATTTGTTTTCATACAATTTTTACTCTAGTAGAATATATTTAACCGATGTTAACAAACAAATAGCGCACTTGAACACGGTGCAAATACTGAGTCATTTATCAAACACTATTATTTTCAAGACAAAGAAATTCGGGTAAAGTGATATAAAGAGCTATTTCGTATGTTTAAACGAGGTTAAATACCGCGTAAGGAAACAGACATTTCAAGTCTGCACTTAATTTGAGGCCACTTTTATTTTCATATTATGTAAGACCAGATTATAACTATAACTTGATATTAATTTTTCAAAAGTAATAGCATTTTGATCAGTACATAGGACATACCTATACAATAATAACAATATAATCAAAATTTTTGGACATATCACACAGCGCCATCTGGTACGATATTGAGCAAAGCTTGAATTATGGAAACCAGACAACGGATACAAATACTTATTGGTATACTTTTTATCTTTTGGATTTATAGCTGCTATAAATCCCTTAAAGAGACGGAGAAAGACAGGCTTTTTATCCCAAAAAATGCAAAAGTCCCTGCGGGAATAACTTTTAACCGAATTTCGCTTGGGCGAACTATATCTACAGGGATAACTTGTAATAGAAAACTTCTTTAGTATAATCCAAAAGTTGCTGTAGGAATCCCACGCCAATAACTAACATTAAGGCGAGCGGAGCCGCTGGTTAAACCTAGTCATTAAATAAATGAAGTCAGGGTTTTAATCCAGTGGCAACCTAGGTACATTTTAATGTTTTTTTTTTGACCCTGCATGACAGATAGTGAACCATAACTGTTTTTGATACAATGTATCTTGCTGGACTAGAGTTATACAGACATATTCACTTATGTGCAGAACTCAATTTACAGGTTTCTCCGAATTCCTTTTATACTGTACATCAATTTTTACTTCTATTTAGGCTTTTTTTTTATTTATCCGTCTCGCATCAATTAACTTTGTTAGGGTTTAAGGTATATAAGTACTCGATACATACAATACCTTATGAATAATATTAAATACTGTTTTAACGTTTATTTAGGTACTATAGGTATTTAAATCAATATAACCCAAAAGTGTGTATTATTTAAAGGAAAAAAGGACAATTCCTTTAAATATTTTTGAAGCTACTATTCTCTTCATAATATTCCTCATCCTATGACTAAGGTAGGCAAGTTGTTGGATTACCTGACCTCGGTATGCAATGCACTAGCTAATTTTTTAAAGACAACAAGAAACTTCAAGTTAAATATACATCTTCTTTTACGATACGCCGACGCATAATTTCACATTAGCATGACAAACAAGGGTTTACGAATTCAGTTTAGAAAAGACAAATATTTTAGGTGGCTAATTAGTATGTATAGAGATAGCTTCACGTAGGTATATATGTGATCTGTCTTACTAATGTTACACTTCGTGAATAGAAAATATTTCTAATATGCGTAGTTATTCTGTATTCATTATATTTACTACTAAATCATAAATATTTAAATTCTAAATATTGTCATCGGCTTTCATACGCCATCTCCTTGATTATGTTAAAAGCCGTAGCTATAGTTTGTTCAAACGGACTTCGGTTATAGTTATTTCCGCGAAAATTTATGCATTTTCCTGGATAACAAGCTGACTATGTTCTTCTGTGTCCCTTTAACTATGCCTGTGTCAAATTCCAGCTTAAGGGCCCTCTTACACCCCACTAGCGCCGCCATTAGATATCCTCAATTTTCTCTTCGTAGAAAACGAATTTCTAAAATCCAAATGTCGCAAATATTAAGCTAGTCATAAGCTATTTTTAGAAGGTTTTATATTGTTTCTAAAAAATATCTGTGAGTTGTAGTTGGCATTTCTGCTAAAAACGGCCACTTTTAGACTACGAAGAGAAAATTGAGGATATCTAGCGGCCCTAGTTAGCTGCTATATGCACCTTAAGTAGATCATGCTCCGTTGCGGGGTGCAAGCTTGTGCATTTTTCCGGGATAAAAAGCAAAGAGTAGCCTATGTGCTCTTCCAGACTATAATCTATCTCTGTGCCAAATTTAACTTATGTTCAGCCGTTCTGGCGTAATTGAGTGACAAACATTCATCCATTCAAACTTTCGCATTTATAATATAAGTATAGATAGATATGTATGTGCTTGTTTGCTCGTTTGTTACTTTATCAGGTTCCATGTAAGCAACTTCTGTTCTGAAAGCTTGGTTAATGTCCTCTCAAATGACATTAAAGTATAGTACTGCTGTAGAATGCATTTATTTTTTAACGTTTTGTATACAAAGTTATGACTTTTATAGTAATAAATAAATTATTATAAATTAATTTATTTTTATGCGTCGATATTTTTTTTTGAAAATAATTAAAAGCTTCATATAGGAGACCAAAAAGTAATTATTTCGGAAATACTTCAAAATCGTCTCAAGTTTTTTTTTATCATATAGCTGGTTACTGGTCGTTAAATATTTAAACAAATTAATCTAACCGCAAGAACATTACATGAACTCAAAATAAGCTGAAAATGTTAGTCATTGGATGTCTATATAGAAATTTCGATACTAAGTACTAAATGTAGGTTATACTCCTACGCCATTTCTTTTTTACAAAGAAAACCGCTAAACAAAAAAATTCTAGAGGACATTGCTCGTAAATGACGAAGAAATGGAGTCATTGACCGGCTATCTCGCTGATAATGCCGGGCTATCGATGTAATCAATATCCACATGTAAGTTTATAAAAACTGGTTAGTAAATTTTAAAACAAAACAAAAAAGACGGCTTGGCGTAATAGCTGCCTGCGGATCTGAATAAGCGTGAGTTCGACCCCCGCACAGGTCAATTTTTTTTTTATGTGATGGCCATTTGTGTTTGTCTTGATTCAATCTATTTACAAAAAAGTAAACCCGTGTTTTAAATTTTAGTAATTACTTTCGGACCAGGTGGTGCTAATGTCTAGCTCGGTTTATTAATTTATGTATTATTGTTATTTAAAAGGATAAAGTGCCATATATTGAATTTTAATTCAAAGTCAACAGATTCAGGGGTCATATAAAAAGGCGACAGTATCTTTAGTCCTGAAAATACAAAATTATATTTCCAAAAAAGTATATGAGTATTTGTATTCGTATCAATAGCACTTAAAAGCATTGCTAACTTTGGAATCAAGATGGCGCTTATCTCAAGGTTTATTAATTTATTCATATTTTATTACTATTAAAAAAAATAGTGCTATTTTGAATTTTGAGTAAAAGTCAACAGATTTATCCTCAAAATCCTCAAAATGATATTTCTGCCACATACAGACAGAAATAAGTGCCACTATTTGATATTGTTGTTACGTCAGCCATTTTACGTGTCAACTGAAGAAACAGATGCTTCTACTTAGTTTGAATGAAACCTCCTTGGTTAAGTTCATAGTCCACCACACTGGCTCATAGTTCGGATGGGCGGAATTTGTCGATCTAGTATGTACCTTGTCATTCCACTTTCTGTGTTTCCAAACCGCCTATAATGTCTTTGATTTGGCCAGGCCCGACGGTTTAATGTGTCCTCTAAAGCACGGATTTGATACATACTTTATAATAATTTAAACACAAGTCTGCAACCACATTAGCATAGTATTATTATTTATGTTGTAGTCAAAGTGCGAAATCCGCTAAACCCAAGATTGACTAGTCAAAGCCTGGTTGTTCAAAACGATAACACTGTTTTATCTTCAAAAAAATAGTTTTGAAAAATAAATACAAAACTACCAAAATTAGCAAAACAAAAGAAACACCTATTTTCAAAGAAAAAGATTCAGAAAATAACCTAAGAAAGAACAAAGAATTTTTTATTGCGATCATTAATTACTTGTTTAAGAATTTGATGTAAAGTGAGTCAGTATTTTTTTTGAAAAGAAAAACATTCTAATGGTTTATATTTATGCTATGCGAAGAAACAAGATGCATAGTATGTCCGAAGAAATAACAAAGTATTTGTAATGCGAACATTAATTAATGAACCTATTAAGAATTTGATGTACCTAAAGTGAGTCAGTATTGTTTTGAAACAACAATAATCTAACGGTAGGTATATATTTATGTTATGTCAGTTTACACACTTAAATAAACTTTTTTTTAAAAATAATGCGAATAACACAGAGTACTTACATTTATTGAATGTATAGAACAATAAGCCAACTTTTACGTTATAAAAACATACATTACGATTTCTTTGAGGGTTATCTTTTATCTATTTTTATAGATAGCAATCGAAATACGTTAACAGAGCAATCTTATCCATCAAATTCTTAAGATCACAGATTAAAAGTTTACGTCGATTGGTTTAAAAAAAACAAATGTCGTATGATATAGAGATGGATGGGACTTCTTAAAAAGACAGAAGACATATGCAAAAAGAGGTCTAATTAAGAAGAACATGCGGTCTTGATTTATATAGTTTTACACAAAATTATTTACAATCTAAAGATTCTTAGTGTTTCGATACAAATTGTGTTTCTATTACTTGACTATCTTATGCAGTAAAAGTTGATAGAAGACTGCCTATAGACACGTAAATACATTTCTGCCTGGTCTTAGCTGTCTGGCTTTTATTATCATTTAAGAAATAACACACCTTTTGTTTTTTTTTAAATACCGACCGATAAAATAAAAATAGAAGGCAGACAGTTAACACCCGGCAGAAAAGTATTTACACATCTGTATAAGGAAAGATGTTAAATATTGTCTTTCGAAACCAATTTGAGAACCTATAAGTATTTAAAAAGAAATGAAAATGTAAAGTTTGTAATGTGTAATGTAGATATATTTCGTGCATTACAAAATTACCTAATAAATTACAAAATTATATTAACAATATATATAATTAAAAACACTTTTTTTAAACACTTACACGGAATGTATAAGGGTCGCAGGTTCAAGTCCTGGCTCGGGGTCAATCTTTTAACTGCATCTTTGCAATGAAAGTATTTATTTATATTGATAATAAATTAACTTACCTAACTAACTAACTAAAGGTAACTTAAGACGATTATATATCTCTTGCTTTTATTGATGAATAAACTAAAGCCTCAAAGCAAGTCCTACGAAAGAATTTAGCAAGAAAAAAAATATCATCACGACCTTGTAGTGTAGGTACTGAACAATCTAAAAGCAAACATTAGCATTCCATAGACGTAATTGACGTCATAAATACAGATAACTACCACGTTAAGTCATTAAAGCGTTTCCTTGCTTTTTTTACATAAAGTGCTATTTGTTTATGTTACTTTTTAGGGTTCCGTGCCCAAAGGGTAAAAAACGGGACCCTATTACTAAGACTCCGCTGTCAGTCCGTCCGCCCGTGCGTCCGTCTATCACCAGGTTGTATCCCATGAACCGTTATAGTTAGACAGTTGAAATTTTCACAAAAGATGTATTTCTGTGGCCGCTATAACAACAAATACTAAAAGAACAGAATAAAATAAATATTTAAGGGGGCTCCCATACAACAAATTTTTTTGTTCGTTTTTGCTTGATATTGATAACGGCAAGAGGTAGACGCTTGAAAAATATTTAGAAAATATTTAGTTATATATTCACTTTAAAAATAAATTAAATTAAAATAAAACAAATATTTAAGGGGGCTCTACAGCAAACGTGATTTTTTGTCGTTTTTATAGATACGGTACATAATCGTGCGGGTACCTTCGTGCGCGAGTCCGACTCGCACTTCGCCGTTTTTGTAAATATATAATGTTATATTATTTTTGTCATTACTAAAGGTGAGTATAGACTATACTAGAGCCTCCACTTGTAACAAGACATCGAGCATTCGCCGCTTTAAAATTTTTATTAACGAACTACGAGAAAATGCTCTAGTTTGCGTGTATTAACCATTCGTGAAAACGTTACGTTACATGGATTGTCTCAAAAAAATTCTCTAGTCTTTACCCATCTTCAGTATCAAAGTAAAATATTTAAGTTGAAACGTCGAAGTTTCGACTGATTTCTTGTAAACCACATGTAAGTATATAGCCTTTTTTTCATTCATAATTCTGTCTCTAAAGCATAAACTGAAGAAGATAGCAATAATATTATTTTGTAAACAACTTTTTTTAAAAAATGAGACTCATGGAGTTATAATTATTCATTTCATTGAGACGGTTTCATCAATTCGAATTTGTCAAAAATGTCTCACGAAGTCTCATCATATTCAAGTTTAGATTGCTAATATTTTCTAATAATTTGTTTTTATAAGTTTGTATTATCATTTTTGTAAGTTTGTTGAAACCTAAAATTAAGTATCAACTAATAAAATTTAAATATAGTACTTTAAGACTACATAAGATATTTACAATTGATATACCTACACTTATCCGAGTACGTCAAGCTGTTAGATATTTCGTGAGATTTCAATAAAAACCTATCACTATATTATTAGAATTCACGTTTTGTTATCATTATGAGACATGTACTACAATATAGTTAGCGCCACTTAGGTATGCTAGATGTGTATCTTGTATGCAGCTAAGTAATGCAATAAGTAAAGTGTACAAGTGAATGTTGTACTTATACCGGATTTAGTATACCCGCCTGCATTCATATTAATTTAGCGCCACTTAGATGTTCTAGATGTGTATCTAGTAAGTAATGCAATAAGTAAAATGTACTAGCGAAATCGGGAATAGGTACAAAACTTGTCCCGGATTTAGTATACCTGCCAGCGTTAATATTAATTTAGCGCCACTTACATGTTCTGGATGTGTATCTAGTTAGTAATGCAATTAGTAAAATGTACTAGCGAATTCGGGAATAGGTACAAAACTTGGCCCGGATTTAGTATACCTGCCTGCGTTAATATTAATTTAGCGCCACTTAGATGTTCTGGATGTGTATCTAGTAAGTAATGCAATAAGTAAAATGTACTAGCGAAATCGGGAATAGTTACAAAACTTGTCCCGGATTTAGTATACCTGCTTGCGTTCATATTATTTAGCGTCAATTAATTTTGTTGTCTTTACAATTGTTTAGTAGAACTTAAAAAAAACACTTTAACATAAGGCCTGTACATACCTACATAGTCTCATAGACAACTCGAAAACTAATTTAAATGAGTCGAAAACACAGGCGACTTTGTATGTATATAAACATGTCTAGGAACGGATAAAAGCTGATAATCGGATAAATCCCGCAGGATACAGCCGCTGCGGTAGGTTGGTATTTGTCAGGAATCTTGGTAAATTCCTGAACGCTTCCTTAGAAGCTGTAGAAACTGTTTTCACTGTTACTTTTGATCCGATCAGAAAACGTAATCAACAACGTATTTTTTTTTATTTATATTCCTTTAATTCACAAAGTCTTTTATATGTCAACATTTACGACAGAATGTAGGTATTTTAAGAAAACACAAAATAAACCTTCATACGATACAATATGTAAGAGTCTGTAATAGTCGTGTAGTTTTAAGACTTACAATCTATATTGCTGCTTCACATGGTCAAACTTTTATATGCATATTTTAATTATTAAGTTAACGAGCAATGTAGATGATACTGATGTAGATCACTAAAGCAGAAAAATCCAGTTAACTTTTATTCTAACAATGAAAGTTATCTGTTAGAAAGGTAAATTAAAAGTATACTTTAGTGTAATAGGTACGAGTGACTACATATACCTGCTCGTGCCGACCCACTTATTAATATTATTTTATTTTCTGTGCAGTCGCGAAAAACTAAAATTGTAACATTATTAGCTATTCATTATTAAATTTATTTGTTATTCTTATGGGAAATAAATCTTAAACCATAAAAAAATCTGTTTGATATGTACCTCACAATAACAATTTCCTGACAATTAATTAGTTTACTTCCGCATTTAGAATTACACGAATCCTTTTTTAAATTTTCTTTTAGGCTATTTTTTACAAAAATTTTATATTTTGAGATAAATTTAATAAAATCCTTTATTTCCAACAAAAAAAGAATTTAATAGTTTAAATGTAAAATTGTGTAAATCTTATATCCAAAACAAATCGGAAATTAAAAATGTACGTACGTTAAACGCGTAGAAATGGAAAACAATAGAGAATTACCACGCGCATGTTCATTATTGTTTCTAAATCACCTGACTAAATAAATATCTACGTATTTGTTTATTTTCGTATTTAACGACGTAACACTAACTTTAATTTTGTAAACTTATACTTTATTCATCTCATATCTTACTGTTATGATAATAGATAATCAGAGATCAAAGACTCTAGTGATTATAGTTGTGACACTGGCCGGTGAAACACGCTAATAGCCAACAAAAGTAGAAGTTTAGGCATACTTCGTCCCGTTAGTGGCGCTAGTTAATATGCAATTAGTAACTTCAGTAAACAGAAAGCGATAGTTCTAGTTTCTGCTACCAGCTTCAAAAGTGGTCTCGGAAAAAACTTTTTAAGAAAAAAAGAACAACCGGCTTTAAAAAGATGCACTAAAAAGGTAAAAATAATTACTTATTTCTAAAGATCAGATGATCATGAAATTCAAGTGTCTAAACTTTAGGTATATAGACACCAACTTTAAACCGTAATTCACATAAAATTTTGGAAATAATTAATTATTTTTCCTTTTTAGTGCATCTTTTTGACGCCGGTTGTATTTTTGTCTTGTTAAAAAGTTAGTGTGTTTTACTTTTGAGTGACGAATTGCTTATTTTTCTCGTACATTAGAAACATCGATACTCGTAACAAAATTTTATACAATCATTAACATAAAAGGCGTTTCACCAGTTCCAAATGAACACTAATTACTTTGTTTAACCAAAAATTTAAGTTTTAAATTCACTACATTAATATGGGACCACCTCGATAGCACACCCTATTAAATAAAAAAAGTCTTTATATGACGGAGTTCTGCCAAAAGAGACATAAATAATAAAAACATCCGAATTGAGAACCTCCTCCTTTTTTGAAATCAGTTAAAAAAAGGTATATATTTTGGCGGGATTTAATTACGAAGTAAATTACATACTTGGTTCTACACTATTTTATTAATTCTAGTAATATTACACGACCGTTTCGGAACCCCTTTCTTAAGCTATTTGAAATATCGTAGAACAATGGAAAAGGTTTCAGTTGGCCCCGCTTTTGCGGCTACGTCAAGGGTTTAAGTCGTACTTAAATATCGTGCTACAAAGGCCTACAATGTGAACGGATTTACCGCCGGCAGTGACATCCTCATTACAACCGTCTATCTTAATCTTCAAGAATACCAGACTATGTAGATTATTAAGTTTGTAATGAAAGAATAAACTGTATGTATATGCCTACTCTATAAAATGAACGCGTTCAACATCGTGTTAAAACTTTCGGAAACTACTTACGTACACCTAGGCATGATTAATTTTATACAACAACCACACAACTACTAGGAACTTATGAACTCCAAGTACAGCAATATTACACATATTTTCACAAATCTTCAGAGACAAGAAATTCATGATAAGTACTAAAACATTGGAATAATATTTCTTCGTTTGAGATTTCCTAAAGATTGGAAGAAAACATATAAAGGATAAATCTGTGGGTAAGTCATCAATATACATAAATTAATATTTTTATAGCAAAGATGTAGTCAAATTTATCTGGCTCGAGGAACAGTAGTTTTATAGACTTAACCAAACTTTCGAAATGCTTTTGCTACCGCGAAGAGCCGGCAAGAAACTCAGTTGCTAATCTTGTATTATATATTTTTTCAAATAATATTTTTTATATAGGTACAACCCTTTTGCTTCTTAAGATAATAATATTTTTCAGTTTCTCGAAAATGTCATTTCTAAAAACATATTAACATATACATGGCTTGAAAATTGCATATTGCGCACTAGTAAAAAAAGCTAAAATAATAATTGAACGCACTAATTTTCCGCACTAGTTTGGAATAATGAAAAAAAACCTTAGTCAATAGTACAATAATTAATATAAGCCAAACCATAAAATTTTCAAAAAAGGAAATTTGATACAGTAAATTTTAATTAAATTTCAATAATCGCTTAACTTTTATTATATATTAATTCCCAAAATTAGTTTTACCTTCGATGGATTTCCTTTATCGTTACGTTTTGTATGGGAAGATTAGCTGTCATATGCTATAGTCACAAAGAACTTATGGCTAATAAACCTTTCATTCCAAGAACAATATCATTTGTTTGCTCCAACCAACATCATAAGAAGTTAATGGCTTCGCGATTAAGTCACTTCTAAGATCTAACATTATGAGTATTGTAAGACACAGGTAATCGGAAACTTCCATGAGATGAAATCAGCATGATAATTTTTTTAATAAACCTAAATGCTAAATACGTGTCCTTAAAGTAGTATGACAATTAATACGTGCAACTAAAACAAAGGTCTAATTTTTTTTTTAATATTTAAAAGATTTTTGTACAAATTGATTTGTTAGCGTCAGTGGAACACAAAATGAACATAAAGATATATTTATTTTTATGTAAAAGTTACTAAGAGACTTTCACACTAGATTTTCAAAAACCTATCCAGTTAGTTGTGTTACTGGGGGTAAGAGGCTGTCTCCTACATTATGAAACCACAAGATATACATAGTATTTTAGTATAGATATCCTTTACATTTTTCTCAGTTTCATACTAAAGCTGTGAACTTACTTCAAATTATTCATATTTTACTACAATCGATAAAACGGGTGGAACATACGGAAAAACGGATGCACGAACATGACAAAACTGTAAGGGTTATGGTAAAGCCATTTGGCCACGGAACCCTTAAACCAGGCAAACTAACGGCAAAACTATTAGTACACAGGTAGGAACCACTAACGGAAAATTATTATAATATTTGGAATTTATATGGATGAAACTGACAAAAATAGTTTTAATTAACGCCAACAGTCTTTATTTTGCTTAGATAAGTAAAAGAGAAAGTAAAATTGCTTGTTTCAAATTGATTCACACTGAATATAATAAATTAATATGATTTATGAAATACCAGGAATATTATGTAATATCTTTGTGGGAGTCTTGTATCAAGCAGTAAAGAAGCATGACCCGATGATAATTATGATGATATTATTGAAATGAGTGATGACGAGCTAGTCAGATAATGTCAATCACATAAAATCGCACATTACACGATAAGTCACTCACTACGTAGTTACATGCATTAAAATTATCGCTGCATTTATGAATTCCTTCACGTGGGAACCTTTGTTGATTACGCCTCTTATCAATCTTATTTGTGCTACAACGTCACTACTTACAGTCATCACCAGAGTCGTAGTTGCGTCCGCGTTTTTTTGGTAGGTATACCAATAGTAAAAGAAATAACCTGTCTCTTTGATAATACCTAAGGCGCGTTAAACCCAGAATGCTTTGCCTCATAACATGTTGGTTGATTTCGTCTTTACATTTTTCTAAAGGAATGATAGCTGGTGGCTCAGTTTCATTTGTTTATAGGAAGAGATAGGCGCAATTAAGCGCGTAGTCAGTCACTGTATGGGTGGTACCCCTTGTGGGCACGTGAATATGTAGGTTCTGGTTTGTCATATGACAGCAGTCATACAGTATGGGGTTCTTCAAGTAAGAAGTTATTGGATTTTTAAAGGTTCGGCAACACGCGAGTGCGTTCATAGGCCACGGTGGCCGCTTACCATCAGGCGGACCGTGTGCTTGTTTGCCACCTTATTGGTAATAAAAAAAAAAAATGTCGTAAGTCAAATTAGAATCTAAATGGGCTACTTGACTTTGACAGTTCAGTGGCCACTAGCTCGACAACATCTGCCAAGTAGCATTGGACTATGGCCTAAGCCTTCTTTCTCTTGGAGACCTGTGTCCTTGTAGTGGTGACAAATATCGAATCATTGTACCATATGAACCGTGAGAGCCTTCGTTAATTACGTTTCTTATCAACCTTCATTATGCATATATACTTACCGTATGACGTCTCTTTTAATCTCTCTCATAGCAGTCACAAGCAAGGTATTTGGAAATTATTAATAATTTCTTTGTTAAGTATGCTTAATTTTACAACTCGAATGTTTCACCTGCGTCACATCACATGACTGATTTAACTATCACCATCACGAACATTACGTTTTTTTTTGGCTGCAGACACATTTAGTGTAAGCAAATATTGGAGGTGAAATTGCTGACATTATTTGCTCCATTAATATCTTTCTAAAAATATCCTCAAACTAACTCTACTTAGGCGATCGTTCAAAAGTAAACTGTAAATTATGAAAAGAATGACATGACATTCGCAAAATCTCACCAATTATCATATAAGGTATGACTGATCGTGACATTGGTTGGAAAAACATTAGATCAAGTAAATATTGAATGAGAAATGTTATGCTTTTGCAGCTTTAGACCATTAAATTATTACGTACTACGTAATAAATACATGACATTTGCCATTGCTGATATCTCAAATATTGCAGTGTATGATCTGCAGGGGGGCAATTCACAACCTTATTCGCTATCTGATTTATCGTCATCAGATAGATATAATGTAAACTATGCTCAAAATGGTCTAGAATTAATATGGTATACGTTTGTTATTGAGATAGTTATAACGAGTTGAATAAGGGGGCAGTTCCGTTTGTCACCAGCTGAAATAGGCCTTCCCGTGTATGGTTCGTGACGTAAAGTAGTTGTTTATAGTGTCTCCTCTAGTGTTAACATAATAGCTCAATAATTAAGATAGTTTAAAATTAAATTATTCATACTCTATGATTATGACAGTATGTTTGTCGATAGATGTGTCACATGACCTCTCTAATCACGTATTAAGTGTACCATCAACACGTTAGCTTACTGCGTATATTAAGTTACAGACTAGATATGCGACCGCAAATACTATACCTTCGTGGCATTGACACTAATACCAAAGAGTAAATAATTATACATACGTGCAAATGAAACGCGGCTTTTTACATAAAGATGGGCCTATTTATATATGTCGTAGCCATCTGGTTAAATTAACTAGTTAATTGGGCGCCTAGGCAGATCGTTAAGTATAGAAAAGAAAGAATCACATAACTGAACTGATTATTATTAATATGAAACTTGACTGGAACGCTCCGCTGGCTTTGCTCGCTTCGCATTTGTGTTGACACAAAAGAAACTGAACCTCACCCAACATACATGACTTACACAGTGCAATATCTGTTCGTTTCTTTTCCATACTTGACGATCTGCCTAGGCGTTTAATTAACTGGTTGATTTAACCAGATGGCTGCGACAAATATACATCGTCTGATACGCATTTGTTGCTACTAATTCGTATAAGTAGTCAAAGATATGGGTTATATAATTTGTTTTCTTAATACATAATTTAAAAAAGATCTCCCCAATCCTGAGTGAGTTCTTATAGTTTGTTACGAACTGGCAATGAGGGAATATTATTTTATCCCTGGTCTTTTTTTATAGCTTTTTACATTAAAGCTGGTGTTATACGACGTATGGGACGTGTATAAAGCTACCTTAGTCTAGTCCAGATACACTGCATCTGTAGCAGAATTGTGGTGATAGGCTCACCACCTGTCACGCAGGAATAAAGTGGTTGATAAAATGAGGCTGTCCACCACATTATGATGTAGGTGTGTACCCTAAAAGAATAAAAAACCGTTAAGATAATACACACATATATCCAAGGAAATCATAATAAGAAAATAAGTAATGAAATTTTTTTATGTGCACTCTTGCTTGCATTTAAAAACTGACTGTTACTTATTTTGTCAATTCTATTAATATTGCGTTCATAAGGTTAATGCATCTTTTGTAATGGGAAAAGGTTGCCAAGATTCAGTTTGTTTGCCTTTGCCAAGTTTGCTGCTTTGTGGTTTTACGAGTTCGTACGATAAAGGCAAGACAATCTTCACTACTTAGAATGCGTTTCCGTATTAATATGATAATTACATTTAATAATTTAAAGTCAATACAGGGTAATTATTGGACACTGACGTTATCCAGGGTTTTGTTGGGATTGCCCACCCAGGGGTAACTCCATTTCAAAGGTAACAATACAGAAAAGATTTTGAATGGAATTGAAGTGACTAATTATTCATATTCTCACCTGTGTGACATAAAATCAGTGACATAGCACTGATTATAATAGTAATAATTATTTTTTGACATATCCGAAGTGCCATCTGGTCCCTAATCTAGCAAAGTTTATATAGTGAAAACCAGACAACAAATACAAATACTTACAAACACGAAGGTTTATCACATAAATGTTTGTCTAGTGCGGGAATCGAACCCACACCCTCTGCACAGTAGCCGGTTAGGGAGTAAACAATTAAATAAAAATGGAAGATAAATATACGAATGTTCATTCCGAGTCTTTTCAAGTCGTCTATTGGCATGTAAGCTTACCTAAAGTGTAAGATAAAAAAAAACGTTACGGCTATCTATAACGCTCCTTAGCGACAAAGTATTATATACAGTCGCTATGAAACATACATACCTATTATGTAGTATACATACCTATTATCAGTAGGCAGGTAAATGACTAGGTACTTGAACATACAAAATCTAGACATAAGGAGAGTAGGTGAAATTGACATAACGTTCTGATCTGTGTCATTGCACTTACCAATCTTTGTGGCAAGGAAAGAATTGTGAAAAATAGTTCTTATGATGTTGAAAAAAGGTGTCATTCACATAGTCAAAATATACACTAGTATGTTATCAAATGATATGATTGAGTAAGAAATGACACAGCTATCGGAATTAGGTCAAACGCATAGGCGATAACCGAAGTCGGATATCACACAAGTCGATAAGTTGTGTGAGACAATGTGAGAATTTATTTAAAATGAAAAGCGAAATTAACTTCATAAATTTCCATATAAATGGCTTTGCAACACAACTAACACGTCACTACATATTTAGTTTTACATAAATATTAATTAATTAAAGATTTACTGTCTACTACTCATTGTAAACTCCCTTTTTCTGTTTTTTAGGGTTCCGTATCCAAACGGTGCCAACAAACCACTATTACTACACTGAAGGTTCATCTGCCTGTTTGACCTTTAATGGGCTCTATATTTTATATCGAAGTTCGTAGAAGCTTAAAATATTCATAGACTATGTGTTATTATGGCAAATTTCCTAGATGATAAAGAAAAAAAATTAACGTACAAGAAACATGTTTTAGTGATTTTTGCTCTATTGTCAAAACGGTTATACATACTAGCTTCAAACTTAAAACGATTATAGTTTAAGCTCTATAGTGAAATAAAAAATAATAAAAACCGGTCAAGTGCGGTTCAGGCCCGCAACACTCCTAACCGGAGTCCAACTCGCACTTAGCTAGTATTTTTTAATAATTTTTAATATTGTAATTTTAAAAATAAAATTAATATAATTTAAATGTATTTAAGTGAGTAACGTATCGAATTTCCACTTCGTATTCTTATAAGTAAAATTCTTGATTTAAAAAATACAAATACCAGTCACCGTTCTTACATTGTTACGTACATTGTTTATATAACATAGAAGTTTTTTTTTTGCAACCAGGAAAAATACACAATCGGACCACCCAACCAGTTACGTTGCTACCCATAACAGATGTTATTGTAATTAAATCAGTAAAATCGTACATGATAAGCTATCTGTGACGGTTAGTTTAGAGGCTTTTCTGGAAAAACACACGCGTGTAAGTTAAAGTCGCAGATGGAAATCAGTCAATTTAACGATTGGCTGATCAAAGACAGGATCATACACGCTATAACTGACACATCAACCTAGTAGTGCTGGTTATGTTAACTACAATGTTATTTAATCCAAACCAGTAGTTCTTAACCTTAACAGGTATCAGAAAAGGGCCTCGAAGCAAGTCAAATAAATTGGGACCAAATTTTGCTGCTTCTCAGATATGTTTATTTAACAACAGATCTGCTATTTATTACTGCTTTGAATGAGAAACGGTCAAAACCATTGCGATTGGCATAAAGTGGTGTGTGTATCACAAAACTTCAATCAGTGTTATGATTAAGCCACGTAATTGCCATGAGTTGTGTTTTTTAGAATAATGTTAGAATGAAAATGGTAATTTTTATAAAATGTTATTTTATTATTTGACAGCCACATTTTGGCCTATCTATACATTAACTTTTATCTAAGTTTATCCTTACCCTTGCTTAATAATTCTCCATCCTATTTAACAAGAAATGCCTAATCTAAAATAAATATAAATGAAAATATTTGGGACCGCCATCATTTTCAATTTTATTAAAAGCTTCCTAAAGCCCCACTTGACTGCTCCTTCAAAAATTCGAAATTGTAGGTTTTTTCCGACGCACATTATCTTTTTTACTATCATAAATTCAATTATTAATAATGAGGGGGCATGCGTGTGGTATACAGTTTTTTTGCGAAACGGAGGGAACTTATGGGCCTTTATTATGATGTTTTTACAAAATAACAACTTAATTTGGGAAGGCGCCGTACCGCCTATGTCGATTGATTTTATATAATTTTGGTCCGACAACCTTTCGATAAATTGCCGCAAAAAACAAACCTTTGATGAAATAAAGAACTTGTAACATCTTGATAGCTTCCTCATAAATGTGTTTATTATTATTGGTAAAAGGAGCTTATGTTTAAACCTTTTTGTGTGCTTTACAATCATCTATACCTATAATAAAATTAAAACTGATCTGCAGGGCAATTGTCTTACTCCGATCGTTAACGTTTTTAAGTCCAATACTATTCCCGCATGTGTCAGTGTTGTCTGTTACAGAACATTAAGAAAATCTCTTTTGATGTTCTGTGTTGTGTGTGTTGCGTACTCTTCTATACTATTTGGTGTGACTTGAAAACGGTTACCTTATGGAGTGAGACATTGCACTTTGCCTATGCTTGATAACAATGAACACTTACAAAAGCCAAAACAATCCTCTTAGAATTTTTGTATCTGAATTTTTATTTGTTACATCATCTTCATAACACAAAACCAAGAGTTGCTTTTACAGCTACATTGTCAACTTGGTTTGTTTTCTTGTCTAGAATAGAAGCCAAGTACCAACTAGTGTGCGCGCTCGTAAGCTAAAACACGCCTACAAAGCGGGTTCAACTACAGTAATACAATGATAACAGATATGCGGTCAAAGAAAACCATTAAAACGATATAATGCAGTTAAAGTTGCGGGCAAAAATTTATCGACAAAAACTTAGTCAATGTAATTTACATGAACATCTTTAATTTCTATTGTAAGTCAATATCATCTTAGCCTGTAGGCATCCACTGCTGAACATATACCTCACCACTAACGTTTTCACAACCGCCGGTCTACACATACACAAAAAATTATGTTCGTTTGTGTGTTAATTTTAATATAATCAAAAGAAATTTATTGTATATTATTGCCTTTACATTTAAATTGTTACTTTTTTAACCGTATGTGAGAATATTAAATTCTGTTATCGACACGTTTAAATCTAATTTTAATTAAAAATCATCACATATTTCACACAAGTATTTGGTGGTAGGCGGTGCAAAGCGATCCTATTGCGTGTAATAACCAAATAAGGTAGACCTCTCACTTCGACATTCCTCTCAGCCACGAAACAAGAGAAATGGGTCGAGTAGAAATGGAGATGCAATATTAAATCGTTAAATTTAATATTGACCGTGTTCTTTTATTGCTACAACACAACAACTAACACGATACAAGTGATTATTTTTAAACAACAAATATGTGTTTATTCTCACGAGATTATTGTTCAATTTAGGCTTATCGTTTCCCGCCCAATTTTAATCTACCTATTTGTAAAGAATTTATGCTACAAAACAAACAAATCGTTAACACTTTTGGGAAAGAATGTTTCTTTTCTACATATTTGTGTATATACCGTTTAGATAGGTACACAAAACTTGTATGTATTGTATGTATGTATGATGCAATATCAGTAAATCAATACGTCACTATATTACTTCAATTAAATACGCATAAAGGCAATTTGTACCTTGGGTCACAAAACGTATTATGTGACATAATATAAACATCATAATTGTAACATTGTTTTAACTTGTGAATTAGGTACCTATCTATTTTATGTATGTCTACAACACACGATAGAATTACAATTCATGATCAAAGTGTACAAAATTGCTTGACAAAGCAAATTTTAATATTGTGTTATTGTGTTCTTGTACTTTACGCGGTAAGTGATTTTTTTTTATACTGACTACTAAGGTGGCAGACAAGTACGTAAGCTACGGTCCGCCTGATGGTAATAGGTCACCGTAGCCTATGAACGTTTCTAATACCGGGGGTATCACTCGCGCGTTGCCGACCCTTCAAAAATCCAATAACTTCTCTCTTGAAGAACCTCATACTGATCTACGGAATCCAAGAGGAAGCACAAGTATGTTTATTGAGCCTTTACTATATGATTCTTTCTTACCTGTCGCACTAGTTTATTATCATTTTTTTTTTAAATCGCAATAATATTTCTAAATCTTTATACAAATCGATTGGTTGCTTGAGAACATTTGTAAGAAAGTTAGAAGCTCCCTTCAACCTACTTTGTATGTAAATTAAATTCTTTATATCCATATATACATATAGGAATCGACACTATCAGCTTATATGTTGTTGAAATGATCACTTTCTAGTCAAGATTCACAAGATGTCATGGCTCTCCATTGTCTGTTTGTCACACCATTTCATTTTAACAATAAATACTTAAACAACTACACCGGCAAAACCACAGGAAAAATTATTAGCTTACTAAAAATCCACTGTTCACAGTACAAAAGAATACAGTAATCACAAATGTAACAAATAAAATTTACCATACTTACCAAATAAATATCGTTGTAACCACACTTGGCACTCATAAAAACCTTACCACGAAATATTCTTATGCAAACGTCGACGCGCAAAGAGAAGAAAGAAATGAGAAAGTACTTTTTATTTAAACAAGTGGCTGCTAAAAGTTGCATGCTTTTAAAATAAACATTGAGTAATATGAAGAGTAATACTACATATTCGCGAATATTGCACAAACGCTTTCGCAGACGACATAACGTAATCCATAAAAGCAAATCAAGTTATTTTTCCTCCGTAGGCGATTGCTTAGACATGTATACAAAAGGAAGTAATTATTCGTACATTCTTAGTGTCACACAGCATTTTTTGCGATGATGCTTATATATACAACGTGACAGGTTAACAAAATAAGCCTTAAGCACCGTCTGAGGTGTGATGGAGAGGCAAAACACACTTCTTAAGTGAAGTCTCGTTTAAAAATATTTTTATCAAGGTAATTATTCTTCAACCCGTCTACAATCAAACGTAAGGTCGTCGGTGTTAAATACTCATAATATTTGCGCTAATTGATTGCGTAGAAAGAAAAATCAACATTAATTGTGCTTTATTTTGATATTCTATGTTATTAAAATAAAATTCATGCATAATTTTGATTAAAAGCGTCAGTTCGCAAAACAATTTTATTTTCTAGTATAGTATAGTATATATATATATATAGTATAGTGTAGCATTCTGTCACTGGTTTTTTATTTTACCGCTCATTTCTGCCTTATGTAAACACTAGCGATTAACAGTGGCTTCGTTCGCCCTTAATTTGGTTATCGGTATGTGGGCTTCCCGCAGCAACTTCTTTATTTTACTATAGAAGTTTCTATAGCAAGCTTTAGCTGTAGTTATAGTTCGTTGCAGTTGAATTCGATTATAGTTATTCCCGGGGGAGCTTTTGAATTTTCCGGGATAAAATGGCTAGAATTCTTCTCTGTCTCTTCCATCTCTGTGCCAAATAAAATTTCAATACAATTTCATGCTCCGTTGTGGCGTGATTGAATAATACACAAACAAACCAAACACAAACTCACTTACACACTTATAATAAAAGGACAGATAAAGCCACTTCAGTCCAGTCCCGAGACATTGTACGGTAATCATCACCTATTTACATGACTTAAAAGATCTTGGTGAAAAAGAGTCTATTCCCCACATTATACACATCCAAAGATAAACATACACACATCAGTAGAATCGTTGAAGAAGAATATTCTAAAGAATCGATTATTTTACAAAATGAAGATCTGTTTATTTGTCGCTATCCATAGTTTTAATTGATATTTTTAGATATCTCATAGATTTTTCAGTAGAACATTAGTTATTATCAAATTTAACTTCCATGAAGTTTATATTTGTAAGTATATTAATCATTTAAGAGTTCACAATATTCAATTACAATAAAACTAAACTAATCTAAACAATTACAATAAAAAAAAAAAAAACAAAAATATAAATTTAAAAAAAAAGTGTTTGACAGAGTGGTAGTTGCCTAGAATGCTTTCGGCATAACTTCCTTTTTGATTTCACTTCCACCATATAAAGAAACCGGATTTTATTTTACAAAAAAAAATCTTTGACAGTCAGTTCTATATTTTTATCATAGATATGTTTTGGGTGTTTTAAGATCTTTTTCCTAGCATTGTGAAATCCTGCCCGAAAACAAAATCTTTGACACGCCTATGGGTCAGATTGTATCACACAATCTGAAATTATAAAAAAACTTACCTCTCGCCAATGGAAGTCCCATATTTTTCATCTGTTTTTGTGTACCTGTCTAGGTACCCTTTAATTAGTTAGGTAAATCTTAATAATTAAACGACGTTGATATATCTAGGTAAATAAAGGTAATAAATCACTGATGACCAAATCAAAATTAAATCTGATATTAAAATTTTCTAGTAATCGCCTATAAATCGATTGTTAGTTTACCAAGTGACCATACCCCGTTACTATATCGCACAGTTGACTCTACCTGTTGCATGGGTCTGGCCGTTGACCCTTCGAGTATTGACATATTCCTATAGTTTCTCACGTCTAACTCCTACTGCCATGTTGCCGTACGGTCACTATATTGTTGTTATGTTTTCACTACACGTATACATTTCGCTTTACATATGTGTTTAACTTGTTTCTCTGAGAGCTCTTGTATTTAAAATCAATTTCGTAATCATTTTCTGAAGAATCCCTGAATCCGGGGTCATAGTGACTTTAGATAAAGTTTATATCGTATTATTTGTCAATAAGGAGATTTGCGCATGTTTGTTTTATTATGAGGTTTTGACAAATATTGTTATTAATCTTTTGCCCGCGATGGTCGCCGATTAGCAACTGTCGTGCACAATCAAAGTTAAAACTTCGTACAGTATATTTATTATATTGTTCAAACTTCTATATTTTCCTTAATTAATAACGGCGTGATGTCAGAAAAGAAACTTATCAAATCAAATGAATTTAAAATGTTTTAGCGGCCTTTTAGTTTTGATTAAGTATATATAAAATTAAACTTCGTATTACATTTTACCTATGTAACAAAAGTTGGCAGTAAATTCCCATACATTAGATCGCAGTATTTCAAAATTTAGTTTGAGTACTTACGCTGGTCGTTTCCATCGGAGCGAGCCATAACGGTGCCGTTTGGGAATACTTTGACGTAGCGATGTGAACACTGGCTGAAGAGGCGAACCGACCTGACCATCGATGGCACCGCACCGCAGATCACCACCTAGAAAAAAAAAAATATATTTTAAAAGTTCTACTGCCTGATATGCCTATAATTATAGAACAAACCCAGACTGTCCTTGCGTGGATTACGTAAAACGTGCGTGTATACGTAAGTAAAGATGTCGTTAATAGATATTTTGTAAAAAATATATTTTTTGTTTTCAACATATGCGAGATAATATTATCTAATACCTTTAAACACGCAATTCTTGTATATATAGATATATAATATGAATCTCGGAAACGGCTCCAACAATTTTCATGAAGTTTAGTATGCAGGGAGTTTTGGGGGCGATAAATCGATCTAGCTAGTTTCATTTTTAGAAAATGTCGTTTTATCCGTGTTTCCAGGCCATGATAAACTGAAAAATATCTTCCTGACATCTATTGGCGAGTAGTAATACTATTATTTTTACCGACACAGCAACACTAAAGCTTCTTGACAATAGATGTCGTTGTTAAAGAAAAAGAGCAAAGCTCGGTCCCCATGTACTATTTTGTAATAAGGCACAATACCAAACATCGAACTATTATTTTTACACTAGACCAGATGGTTTACACAAAAGTTACGTCATATATTTTGTAGATAAATTTTCACATACAAAATAGTAGGTAATCACAGACAGCCAGTGACTTAGTAATGTGTGATACATCACAAATTATTGTTTGAAACACTTGTTTGATACAAGTGCGGTGTCTGCTCTAGTACCTATACGTAATTATAATGGCTCAATAATGTCAAAACTTCGATTACATATCATAGTACTATCATACATAGGTTATCATTATGATATTTGTTGTTTAGACTCCATAGTAACGGCATATCGTTGATTCCTCATAGTTCAGGGCCAATAATTGCCAATATTATGTTATCATATCACGTTACAAATTGTTTAGTAAAACATGTGATCTATTATCACAGAACTATTACTATGATACGTATCGTCATGCTTAGGCAATAAAACAATTACTATATCGCACAAAAAAAAACGTCAATTTCATTAAATGCTAATTTATAAAATATACTAATATATGATCATGACACTTAGTACGTCACGCGCTTTGTCATGCAAAATATACTTAAATTGGAATTATAAGGGACTAAATTTAAGGAAATTTGCGTGATGTAATAAATGGATGGCCCCCAATCAGTTATACAATGCTCGCATCCTTGTTTTACCGACAGTATTTCCGTCCTACAAACGTGATAGGTGGTACTGAGGAGACTGTTACCGGCACAGAACATTTTGTAGTCTTATAATGTGGGCCCAAAATCTGATTCTGACGGCAGAGCAGGGTGATGTAATGGAAATGAGCCTGATAAACGCCAGGAGAGTAGGTAGGTACACGACTACACGCCTACAGAACATAAGAAACCTAAGCCTGTATCCAACCTTAACGATGTACCTATCGAATCGAATATTTAGCTGAACCAATTTTTTTTTAAATTTATTTATTACATTTTACAAAGTTTTTATATGCTAACAGTCCTCATGTACACTGGCTTACAAGTTATTCAGACACATATAAAAAATACACTTACTTAAGAAAATTAGGAATTACTACTAAATTAAGTTTCGTAATGTACAGTATTTTATAGTCTGTGGAAGTACTTATCTACTAAAAATATTTAACGCAAACGTGCTAATTATTTCAATAATATATTCGTTTTAAGCATATTCTGTATTCGCCTTCATTACTCATTTTCTTCATAATTTGGGATGATGGTGGTAATCTCCGAAACTACTCATATGGCTTCAAAAATTCTTTCTCCAATACTTAGGATGGGCTTTTTGGGTAGAACATATGCTATAAAATATCCATATTTGTATATCAAGTCGAAAGAAAAAATACAATTTTCCCTAACGCTGCAGCAAAGGAACGATATAATCTAATTTTTGGCGCAAAGATAGTTGAAGGGACGGAAAAGAAAATAGAATTCTGATCAAAATTACTCTCGAGAATATTTTTTTGGTGACACTTTTCCTCACGTTGTCACGTTAGGAAAAAACCACTTTTATCCCGATCGAAAATTCCCACATGTTTTTCCGAAGGTGACACCGTGGGAATTGTCTGGTTCGAATTAAAGGATTCATATTAACATGCAATACAATTGTGTCAAATTTTAATTTCATACTAATATCTAATGATTGCAGCCGCGATGCAATTGCCTACTTACCATTTCATCGTTACTCATTTTCACCCGTTTTAATATTTACCATGGTAATATAATTTCTATCATGCTGACACCAATAAAAACACTGTCAAAACTACTTACGTAACTAAAAGAACATAAAAAATAAGTAGGCATACACGTGCAAATAGTAATCGTCATCAAACAGTTTTGTCTGCAAACGATATCACTACACCGCTACACCGTTGTACTCGAGCACACGACTGATGGTCATGCTAAATTGACTGCACGATAACACAGTCGGCTGTAAAACGTTGATTTATGCCAGGGTTAGTCATAAGTTTTCCATGGCTTTTAGCGGATCGGAGAATGACCCATGATTTTTTTCTTATTTAACTACGTTAAGTTAAACAGTCATGTCATATTCGGTTTTCTTTTTACCCATACCGAGTAATTCAGTAAAGCGACCTTTTCAGGTTAGAAGAAAAATCATTTAATCTTTATCTTATAGAGAGAGAATCAGAGAATGGCCTATGATTTTTTTCTTATTTGACTATGTTAGGTAAAACAGTCTTGTCATATTAGACTTTATCTTTCCCATTACAGTACCGACTTACCCATGCCGAGCAATTCAGTAAAGTAACCTTTGCAAGAGAGTAGAAAATCATTTAATCTTTATCTTACAATGAAAGTATCAAAGAATGACCTATTTTTTTCTTATTTAACTAAACTAAAATAGTCCTGTCATAATAATAAGGCTTTATCTTTTTACCCATACCGAGCAATTCAGAAAACCTTTTCAGGAGAGTAGGAAATTTCTTTATCGTATAGAAAACGTAAGTATCTGCTAAATCTGTAAGGCTTGAAGATTTAGTGATGATTAGTGAATCTGTTATGATACCTTCTCATATTTCGCTTATTTATGTTAAGGTAGAACACCCACCAAGCTGTAGGTATAAAACACAACCCGTCAACGTTAAATGTTGTGTTATTTTGATACAATTGTATCATTTGACGACGTAAATAATATGCAAGACGTATAAGAAATTTGATAATCAAGCACGTGGCTATAAATGTGAATCAGAGACTACACACGTCTTCATTATGAGACATGTTATTATTGATATTAAATTAAATTAATAATTCCTAAGAACATGCAGATCACATTTTATAGATAGTAATTGAGGTGCTATAGGTAAATAAATATGAGTAACACGCTCTTATTACAGAATTTTAGAACAGTTAATCAAATAAAATTCTATTAATCATGCAGAACTAATTAATATTATAGTAAAATAGTTACAAAACAAAAGGAATTCGAATAAAAAGATATAACTTCTGTCAGAATTTAAGAATAGTTAAGTATAAAAATGTCATAATATTGAAGCAAAAAACATGTAAATGAAATTACTTCTGCAGCCGTGAGTCCGTCTGTTACAGGCTGTTTTATAAAATATTAAGCGTAGAAATTTCGTTTAAAGACCAAATAGTTCAGACCAAAAAGCCAAATAAAAACCGAGAAGTTTTAATTTCCACGGATAATTTCACTGAAACCGCCTCCCCGAACACAATCTCTGTAAGTGTAACACATTAAAATTAAAAAAATAACCATCATTTAGATGTAAATGAAATCAATACAGTTACAAACGTTTATATGACTGTTCACTGCTTAAAAAAAGTTTTCCAGTTAGCGGGAAAAATGCGAACACGTCATCAATAGGTTGAAATTCGATTGTTTTTCTTTGAACCGACATATACCTACCATCAAGATATTTATCCTTATCAAGTCGGTGATAGATAAGATGCGTATATGAGAAAATCTAAAAAGAACTAGTCGACCCCAGCCCATTGCGTGAAAAACAAAACTTTCCAAAAACTTTCCATTCACACAATTTATCAATCACGCCTAATATCTATTAACTAATGTCATATTCTGATTGATGGTACAGAAGAATACGTCACTTTCTTCATAGAAAAATCATCAAAAGTAATATATTATGCCTAATGATTACGTATCTCTGTTTTAAAAAGCAGATTGGTACAGAAGAACTCAAAATCTCAACAAACAGATAATTAGGTGAAACCAAACAATAGGTAAAAAAGATAAATATACACTTTGACCTCCGTTTCCTCCATTACTGCGTGTGGTCTATATCAGTTGTTCAGTATCACGTCTCGTGCTCTATGTGTCGAATCATTTAAATTAGCTTCCTCATTCTGGTGCTGTACTTTCACCAGGATAATGGCGCCATCGGTCCATTGACATCTCATTAATAAGATATTGATCAAAGTCCTATCCCCTATAACCTCTTAACCTTGTTTAGTTTATTTCTTCTCAACCTTTACTATTTTTAGACACATTAAGATTTAACTTTGTATTGTTATTAAATTATAATTTGCTTGTTGTTTGTAAGTTTTATATTTCTGTGCCAGAATAAAGATTGAGAGCATTTCAACCGACCTTATTGAAATTGTTGGCGATTAAACATTTTGTATCGTTAAATATTATCAATATCGCCTTTCACCATATAAATTAAACTTTGAGATTTGTTAATTAAAATGGTTTTTTTTCCAAAGTTTGATAATTGAATGTATGAACTTATGTATAACGTCCTGGTTTTAAATAGTGGCTGGGTTCACCACGAGCATAATGCGAGGAAGGCCCTCTTCTTAGCAATCACTTTAGTCCTATGTTACACGGTGCATCTGGACTAATGTGGTTTCTGATATGTTCCAAAAGTCGTAAATCACCAACTTCCGAGTAAAAAATGAAAGACTACACCTCAGAGCAGTATAATATAGGTTCTTGACGAACTACATATACATGTAATAGGTAGTAAGTCAGAATTGGACAGATTAAATTTATCACCTTCTTATGAAACATGTGTTATTTTTAAAATAAAATTTGATTTACATTTTTATCACAAGCAGTAGCTTCAAGCTTCAGTATAAGGAAACAATCGATTGTTTTAATGGGTCAGCCGTGCTTAGCTAATCCGTCAAGCCGAGGGTTCATAACATAGTTTAGACAATTTTATATTCTATTTACTTGTAATTGGGAGTTTATTTGCCTTGCTGTATCCACAATGTTGTAAGCTCTTTTATAATCGAGAAAGTGGTATCATATTCAGGTGGGAAAGCATACACTACCGCGGCGTGGTCACCAGTCGGCCATATTGTATTTCAAGCGAACTCAGTGTAAACAATACCGTGATTTTACAATTAATTTTTTTATCATTTTCCTTTTATATGTTATCTCTATACAATTTCTGGCTTATCTTCTGAGAAAATTGATTATATTGATTGAATTAATATTAACTAGATTTTGCCAGCGGCTCCGCCCGCCCTAAATTGGGTTATCGGCGAAGAACTTCTTAATGATACTAATGAAGTTGGCTATAGTTCGTTTAAGCTCGGTTATATTTATGCCCGCGGGAAAATTGCATTTTTCGGGTTACAAAGTATCCTATATCCTATTCCAGGACCTAACCTTTATGTGTGCTAAGTTTCATCCCAATCCTTCTAGTGCATTAGAAAATTTGGTTGAATTTACATAGGTGCAGGTCCTACATAAAAGTTTTTTAAACATTACTGATAGAATAGTTAATTCAACTAAATTTAAGGTAAATTATACCGTTTTGTTTAGTATACAGAACCAAATTCACGTGGTAGGACAGTAATTAACCAATAAATAGGTAAATCCATCAATTTTTTTTCAATGTGGTTTAACCGTGATTTTATCCCACCATTAGACGCTTGCAACACCAAAGTTATCACTCGCGCGTTGCCGACTCGTCAAAAATCTAATAACTTCTTTTTAAAAATCTAAGACCCCATACTGTAGTCCTTAGAGAAAACCTTGGCAGGGAGCTCATTTTACAACCTAAGCTTTTGTTCCTCTGAAACAGCATTATTCGTGAGTGACGATGAATTTCATGCCGATGGCGAGCGGTGCGATAATAGAAAGTAGCCGTGGGCATCATTTCGAACAATTCCTCAGATTATATCCCATTGTACAAGCGGTAAAACACACACAGGGAGGCAAAGTCTATCCTCAGACTTAAGGGCTTGAAACGGCAAGAAAGTTAATGATCGTCAACAATTCTTACAGCCCATCGTTGAACCGAGTCAAATGGGCCAAGCTAACAAACATCCGCGCCCGCTGAATTCGGTTAATGGCGTGGGATTGCTACGGTAACTCCTAAATTATAAGGTAAGGAGAGAGCTGAAGAAAGGAAATGGTTATAATTATCCCTTGCAGGAATTTTTAAATTTTTCGCGTTATATGCCTATGTGTTAACTCAGGGTAAAGGATATCTACATTTCGGGGCAATCGGTTTGGTTGTTGTGGCTTAAAAGAGTATTTATAATATTAGTAGGACCTACGTCTGCTATTTATTTCGTAACTATCATATCTAGTTAAAGTATGTAATTTTACTTAGCTCCTAAGCTTTCAAGTTCCAAGCAATCTTATTAATCCTTTCAATCTTGAAAAATGAAAACTAAATGTATACTAACTAAATAATAACATGTTTTTAATACAACAAAAAAATGTTAACACCTATTACATCATTATAACGTAAATTTAATGTGTTGTCTATATATTATTAATAATAGAAATAAAAAAAAACGACACAATAATTGCCTAATTTAGAAAGTTTATGAACTTAAACGAAATATTCTTTCAACTAAATGATATTAGATAACAAACTTGACACTTGATCATAACATAACATTACCAAACAAGTCACATTTCGTGAATGTTAACTTTTTGAATCTAAATGGAATTCATTAAGTACCTTAATGAATTTTTAATTTTTTATTCATTATTTTATGAATGTTGTAATGATATATAATAATAAAAACAATAAATAATCCATACTCATAAAATAAATGCGAAATCTGTCTGTCTGTTACCTCTTTACAGTTAGTTAAACCGCTGTACTGATTACTGATTAAAATTAAATTTGGCATGGATATAGTTTGAGACTCGGGAAAGGAAATAGACTACTTGAAAACGTCAAGTGTGAGTCGGTTTCCTTTCTATACTTGAGGAGTTGCCGCGGAAATCCTACACCGACAACCTAATTTAGGGCGGGTGGAACCGCGGGCAAAAGCAGGTGAAACAATAAAGATTTTACAGTAGATTTTATTATAATATTGTTGTTGTTGATAATTCCCGTTCAGGTCAATAAATAAAGTTATAATCATGCCAATTAAAAACATAAGAATTTTATGTCAACTGCACATAAAATAAGTATCTACCTTAATAACTGTAAAATTTCAAGTTAACAAATTTAGACTTAATTTAAAATGAGAATTTACTACAAACACAATCGAAATTAAGTACCTATATATTTTTACCATACAAATGTAATAAAGACCGTCTTAACCTTGTTATTTATTTAGTCATCGATTCGATTTCCGTTACTGTCAAATATATTGTAAGATTTACATAAACTTTAATTTAAATCATAGTTTTATGATGAGTTGTGAAATATAGAGTTATGAGTTCGTCTGACACTTACTTAACAGAGATGGCATGGAGAAGTTATTACTTTTAAAAATTAAAATAATATAGATTACTGAGCACAGCGAGGGATTTAAAGGAACGAAATCTAAAATAATTTACTATCGTGTGAAACATACAACTTTTCATCTGTACTAGCGAAAAAATAGGTCTTAGGCAAGGAACACACTGATATGAATTTATTTATTCTGATTTACAAATACTAGCTACTATACTCTGCTCCTATCAAAAAATAAACAATAGGTAGGAAATAACTATTCTTTTTAACATTAGCACCTTGTGAAGGTCGCCAATTATTGAAAAATTCGTATGCTTTAAGATATTTTTCTAGTGATTTCACTGGTAAAAAGCTTAGTTCAGCATTAAACACATGTTGTCATAGCTATTTTGGTGTTAAAGAAAATCTTCGTAACTCGAGTCACTCATTCTAGGCAAACAATCTAAGGTTATAAAATAACTAATTAGTTTCGCGCCATTTCGCTTTCTTTTTTTTTAGACGTGCGTTCAGGAATTGACTCTATGACACTTTTATCGAAAGCAAAGCATTTTTTTTTTTTGAACTAAACACTATTAATTATTGGTAGGTATTATAAGCCAAAAATACGTCAACAATGAAAAATTGCAATATAGTTATGCTTTTCATTAAAATAAATTTGTTTCTAAACCAATGATCGCGTTATTTATTTATTTTTAGTATCGCAAAATTTCATAAGATAAAATTCGAACGTTGCATTACTTTGTCTCACGCTCGCACCAAAAATCGATTTTGCTTACTGTTTATGAACAGAAAAACCACCCTTGTGCTTGAGAGTTGAAAAATAATAAACTGACCTATATATCAACGCCCAGTCCAAGCTATTGGGTCTAAACACTTGGAATTTCGGTCAGAGGTATAATGTAAGCGAGCATTAAGAGAGTTTTGCAAAATTCATTCCCGAAATGGTGAAATGGGGGATGGAAGTTTGTATAGAATTTCGTCATATTTGAAGCTTCAAATGTAATAAAAAACGAGTATTAGCCGAAAAAAAAATGTGGTATATTCTCGATGTTTTTGAAGTTAAAACCGCGAACGTGTACAACAGATTATTTTTCTAAAACTAACGCGGAAAAAAATATTTAAACATACATATATTAACGGTTTTAATCCTCATAAGGGGGTAACCAGTGGCTGGACATACACCAGAATCAAAATGCTTCTTTTCACCAACCACTTTCGCACCGTCGCAACACTGCTTTGATATAGATAATCTGACCTGATAGGTAGCTTTATATCTAATACTACTATTATTTTTACCGACACAACAACAGTAAGGCTACTTGACAAAAGATGGCGTTAAAAAACCGAGCAAATCTGGGTCCCTGGGATCTGATCCATATACCTTTTTTAAGGTTTAAGACATTAATTTCTCAAAAGATTATAAATCACTTACTGAGAAAAACAAAAACAAAAATAAATAGATAGTCCGTAAAGCTATGTTTGTACATGAAGAAAATGTTGCAATGTTACATTTAGCAATAAAAATTTAAAGTACTTAGACGGACAAATTTAACAACGTTATATATGTTTCAAGAACATATAATAATCGATAACTAAAAAAATTCATAATCATCCGTAATCAATATTAAATAATAACTGTAAACATCGCTATCATAGTCTTTATCTATTCCGATCAAACACACACCTATTTGTGACAGGTGATTAGGTATCAAACTAATCGAATTTTACAAACAAGAAGGTATATAGTAGGTACATATACTGGTAATATGCAGGATACAAATTATTAAGTATTTTATGAACAAAACTTTTTTTTAGTTTTCGCTAAAATAGATGATACTATTAATCGGCCATATTTATTCTATTCATCGAAGTAGAAATAGTCTATTGTCTATAGATGTTATATATAAAAATGTATATATGAGCGAATGTAAAAAAGATTTTTTTTTTATTTTAACAAACCCTTGTCTAATTTTCCATAGGCTGTATACAGTAATAAACTTTATTTATATAATACAAAACCTATAAGAAACTATAAGCTGAATAGAAAACTAGAAACTATTTTACATATTTTAAGTAGAATAGGTACCTATAAAGAAGATTATTTATCATATTATTAACGTGATAATTATGAAACAAATATTAATGGTTACCTTTCAACATATACTCTTGAAGCAACTAGTTTTGTAATAAGTATAGTTACACTACTAATGTATTATTTATTTTTTGGCCAAACTATTGTGACTAAAAACTTATAAAACAAAACTCATCAAAAGAAATAGGAAAAATTAACCAATTAGGTACCTGATATTTAATTTAATAAATCAATGTTAAGTTGCCCACAACTGTGTTATTTGGATGGGTATACCTAAACATTTAATTTAAGTTGGATTTTTAATTTGAAATTTTGAATATCAGTGATAATTATGTCATAAAAAACCATGTCATAAAGTAAAAAGAACATGGAATAAGATCTTATCTCGAAATTGTTAAATATTTTTTTATACCACTAAGGTGGCAAACAAGCTTACGGTCCCCCAACAACACCAAGTATATCTCTTGCACGTTGCCGACCCTTCAAACATCTAATAACTTCTTTCTTGAAGAACCCCATACTGTAGTCTTTAGAGAAAACCTTGGTAGGGAGCACATTCTACAAACCAAGCGTTCGCGGATCTCGCGGGATTTATGAGCGTTGCGATGGTAGAAAGTAGCCGTGGGCATCATTTCGAACAATTAGGAAGTAAATATTCGTCAGTCACTCACTATGTAAAGATGCTTTACTGAAATGACGGACCATGAGTTTATGCTTGCCCTTAACTCACGCGTTCCTTATCTTCCACCAAGGAAGTGGTGTAATAACTTAGTTTTATGAATGAAATTTATAATAATGGCCAATTTGAATATCAAAATCTTATCTTATGGCGGATTAGGCTGGCCACACACGCGGCGATAACGCTGCGTAATTGCTGCGTACCGGAGATAATTAGTGCAAACATGTCGCACATTACTGACGTGTAAAGTGAAGTTTTTTATGTATTTTTTACTAAATAATGCTAGTTTCTCTAAAATTATCTTAACTAAATGTCCAGAAAGGAAAGTCTTTCGCTTTTCTGAAAAAGAAAACGTCTTTAAAATCATCAACTATTTATAAATATATTAAAAAATAAATATACAAATTACGTTTTACTAAAAAGAATAAAATTATGCTCTATTAGGACGAAAGCTTTAATTAAATATGCAACTACAACCTTTTTACCTTTATTCATATCATTATTCAGAAATGATAAAAAATATTTTCCTTCTTACGATCCTTTATATTTGCGAATAGTTATGATATCTAATACCTTTAAAAGAGCAATTCTTGTATCTTTTATATATCATGAAATTTAGTATGCAACGGGTTTCGGGGGCGATAAATCGATCTAGCTAGGTTTCATTTTTAGAAAACGTCGTTTTATCCGTGTTTTTAGGCAATGATGAACTGAAAAATATAACTGTTCCTGAAATATATTGGCGAAAAATAATACTATTATTTTTACCGACACAGCAACACTAAAGCTACTTGACAATAGATGGCGTTGTTTAAAAAAACAAAGCTCGATCTTCCAGGTACTTTATCAATATATATGATACCTTGATTGTAGATTTACAATTTAAATACAAGTTTTATGGTTTTATCTACGAAGACTATGAAATTCCCATACAAGTTTTTATCTTCTACTTACCCCTAGGAAATAATCTTCCAAAAACTGTCAAATGCGTTATTCTTAATTTCCAACCAAAAGGCCAAATACCAAATTATATCGTATGAACTTCAAGTAAAAGAGTATTTTAAACAAATTTTCAGCACCCTAATTTATCTCTTAAAGAGGGGAGTTTTTCAAATATGGACAAAAATGCCAAATTTCAAGTAGTCAAACTAACGGTTTTTAGGCTTTGCGTTGATATGTCAGCCAATCACTTAAGTTTTTATTTATATGCAGATAGATAAGTTTAAAAATATATATATATGTATCTACAAAGGTAGGTTTCTGAAGAAAAAAAACCACGTACTTATCTACCGACTCGTGCCGAGATCTCAAAGATCCAACTTTCTAAGCATCGCCGCTCTGAGGTTTGCGCAGCACTCGGTGAACGATATTTGCAAATATTTGCTGAACCAGCGCTGATTAAACAAAATTTTTTTATCTTCTTATGCATACAAGTAGTAAATATCTGTACTTGGCATGGATGTTTTACAAATTACACGACGCAGTTCCTAAAAGTGTTTGCTTTGTCTGTTTACAAGAAAAATTTAGATTCTAAATTTTATTTCGTTTATTTTAGTAAGGCATGAAATAATAGATGTAGGAGATGCAAAAACTTCTATCATTTCTACGCTGTAGTAGGAAACTAAAGTTGGCAGTTCAAATTTTTACCAAAATTGAATTGAGTAGGTACTTTACGTACTTGCTTTGGAGTAGTCATTGTAAACTAAAGGTAAATGGAGTCTTTGCTGTAGTTTAAGTATTATAAACCGAACTGAAACTAGGTACGACAAGTTATTACTCGATTTTGGGAAAAAAGTTAGTAATAACGTCGACGATCGTCGTACAGGCGAGAACACGTGCATAAGTATAATATTTGATCACAAATGTGAAGATATTAAATAATTTCAGATAAACAATAAATCCAAAACAGCGTTTTGAAATTGTTTTAAGTTAAGATGTTGGTTGTCGTTACTGTGTAAATAAAACGAACTCATAAATAAAACTACATATTATCTTTTTAACTAATATACAACTTTATTTTTGGAGGGTAGATTCACACTAAAATACCTTAAACGTTTTTTCGGCATAATAAATGTTATCTTAGGGTCATGAGCCGACCCTTAGCCGTAGTTTGCCCCCACTGCAGAGCTACAGACAGGCCTCTCCTTCAGTAAAAGGAGGCTTAGGCCATAGTCCACTGTGCTGGCCTTGTCCGAATTGACAGGCGTTGTTGAACTAGTGGTCACGCGACTGTCAGAGTTTTCAAGGAACCCATAATATTTCTGACTTGATTTGTCGACGTTTGTAAGTGGTGACAACAAAGACTGACGAGTTAACGTCCTCTTTAAAGCACAAAAACATTCACGATTCTTGCCACTAGTAGGTACGTCACCCATCAAAATACTGAACTCAATCGCCGTTGTTTCCCTTTCGTTTAAATTAAGCGTTTACAAAATGGTTCACAGCATGAACCTACATACAGTTGATTATCTTACTTAAGATTGTTTTACTTGTTGAACCCAACAAAGCTGTCTACTTTTTTGTTGGTATGACAATGTTAAACAAAAAAACTTTAATAAATATCAGAAATATTATTGTAATATTGTGAGTTCATCAAATCTATTTTGGTTGTGTTGAAGTTCAGGACACTTACAAAGTTAACACACTATTGTGGACATAAAAGTGTTAAAGTCAGTAACTGAACAAGCCATCTGCTTTTGCTTATAACAAATGCGGATTTACCAAATGGATGTGTAATAAACCATTCAGATATAGCAAAAGTTATTATTTGTTCTATACATGTATATTATATTATATTATATTATAATATATATATTCTATACACTTTAGAACCGAAATGGTCGCGTACAGTGCGGTTTCAGAGAAACTTCCTCCCGCGAACGCTTGGGTTGTGGAATGACCTCCCTTGCAAGGTTTTCTCTAAGGACTACAGTATGGGGTTCTTCAAGAAAGAAGTTATTGGATTTTTGAAGGGTCGGCAACGCGTGAGTGATACTTCTGGTGTTGCCAGCGTCCATAAGCCGCGGTGACTGCTTACCATCAGGCGGATCGTGTGCTTGTTTGCCACCTTAGTGGTATAAAAAAAAATATGTATCTTAGCTTGAAGTATTGTCTCAACCGTTATACGTCCCACTAAGGGTCACAGGCCTCTCCTTGGAGAAAGAGCATGGGCCATAGCCTCCACCACGCTGGTCCACAGTGGGACATACATCGGTTGAGACAATATATAATTACGTGTAAGTCTGACAATAGTCTTTCAGGCACAAACCTGTGCCATGTTCCATTTAGAATTTAAACTACCAGCTACATACATACATACGCGCAGTGATAGCTCTTTAAATAGTGGCAAACAAGCAAACGGTCCGCCTGATGGTAAGCGGTCACCGCAGCCTAAGGACGCTTGCAACACTTGCAGGGGCACCACAACCTAAGCGTTAGCGGGAGGAAATTCCTCTGAAACCGCACTATACTTGACCATTTGGGTCCTAAGGTGTGAGTATTTTTATATACAACGCTATATGTGTGACAGATCATACCTTAAAGACACCAATAGCACAGTGAGTAAGTTTAACTATACACATTTATGACATCAAATTAAGCTGGCGTAAGAAGGTGGCAAAGAAACCCAAACTTTTGCTTACGTCATTTACCATTGTTAAATTTTAGAATATTGCTTTTTGAATACATATGTGTAATAATGTATACTTATAATATATTTTCTTCTAAGACTTTAGGAAGTCATAAACGAAGAAAGCTTATTTCTATGTACGTCTATTTATTTTGTATTTCTTAATTTTATAAAGATTTTGTGTATTTGTAAGAACGATCTACTAGGATTTTATAAGTCACTAAATGTATGTGACGTTCGTAACGAGCGTATTTCCAGAGCAAAGATTTAGTTGGGATCTTCATCAGCCAGACTTGTGTCTCAATATATCAATGGTAGAACACTTACACGGAATTTAAAGGTTGCAGGTACAAGTCCGAGGGCAATCTTTTGACTGCATCCTTGCTATTGAAGCATTTATTTATATGGATATAATAAATAGGCACATGTTACGCACTTATAATTGAATTATCAAAATGACATAACTACACATTATCAAGGCTATGACACATCGACATTCTCGTGTAGGTACTCTGCCACGTTGCATTGCTAGGTACTTGTACCAACCAACGCTCTAATATGATATTGCAAAAATATTGTATTACAGAAAAACATGAACAAATGCTAAACGAGGCATCACGTAGTTCGTGCGTCACTAGCGTGCCGATACAAACTAGTAACTCGTAACGCAAGGTTTTTGTCACTTAATTTTATATTTCTTTTATAAACATTTTGACACTAAGTCCGAGTTGCAAAAATATACATTGATTGATATCTATTTCTATTTGTTTGGCTAATGTTTAAAAACGAACATAAGTATTTTTCTTTATATTTCTAAGTTTGTTTGTGAGGAGGCGATAATTCACTATCATATCAGCTTATATTGGTACACTGGTCATAGGCCTCCACCATGGTGCACTATTTTTCCCAATCCTGTGCCTTCCGCAACCACAGGTCGTCCTACGCTTTGCCTTCCCGAACTCTGTCTCTAGGACATGTCTGCTTCAAAGCCATCGTTCCTTCAAGAGACGTGAGACGTGGCGAGGTATGTTGGTGACTTAAGTTCTCTTCCGAATGTCCTCATTTCGGATTCGATTCCTTGGAAACACCCCGAGCTTAGCTCACTCCATCGCATCCTACACGACTTTGAACGTGTGGACTAGCCCCGGTTTAATTGTCCACGTTTCGGCAGTGTAAGTTATGACAGGTAGTGCATCGGGTTAAATTTTCTGTCTAAGGTATATTGACATGACGTGTTAATTGAACATGACTTTTGTCTTATCCAAATTCATGCCAAAGCGCACTTGTCAAGAGGATTCATCTAGGAAGTCCAACATTTCGCTCAGTTCCTTCAGTAACCCCGCTATAATTAGGCAAAAATGTGCTGTGGTACAATTCATTTTAAATTCAAAGATTTGCCATGTATCTCTGAATTTGTAGAATCTGAATGATTTAAATTTACTTACTATTTTTTTTTATTTTTTTTAGTAAGTCACAACAAAATACGAAGAAAACAAACATTACCACTCCTCAAAAAACCATAGCGGTAGGTTCTTTATGAATAGAAATGACCATTTTTTCAGGATGTTACAGAATATGAGTAGGCGCTAAGTCAGCATTACCAGAAAGCCTTTAAAGTGGGTATGTAAGCATCCAGAAAAAGGTAAGTCTTATTAGAAAATTTAAAACAAAGGTCTTACCGGCAAAATAAATTACAAATAACAGCTGATTTCACGGTTACTTTTTTGTTATAAAAAGATTTCATTTATTTTAAATATTGTAATATAAGTAAACCTTAACGCTGTGTCAAATGCTTACTTACTTACTTATTTACTAAGGATGCCCTCTTAGCACCACTATTTTTGTTACACGCTACTCTCACCACGTAATGTATGCCATTATGTTACGAGTACATCTCTGAAGTAATGTGAATATAGGGTATTCATCATCTTCAGTCTCAACCACAAATTGCACTTTTTCATTAATGGGGTTTTTCACGATCACATTAACTATAAATAATCAAATTAACAACAAAGGGTTTCTATAAATCAATTTAATTAACTTTAAATTTCGAATGAATCAGTTCTTGATAAAAAATAATATAAATCTATTTGTACAAATACCAAGAAAACGAATACCCAGTATTTTCTGTACTAAGCCAGTTATACTTCTATCTTAGTTTCGCATATTAAATTACTAAATTATGTTTGTAACACATTGAACTAACATTAAATAAAAACAAATTTCTTCATCTGAGGACTAAGCACGTTTGCGAACGTAATCTCTACACACGATAATGTCGGACCGACCAAGATATTGCCGAGATCGCTTGTGTATTGCCGCCGAGACATTTGCTACCGGCAGATACGGTCCCTATTATATGTTCGGTAGAAAACAGTGCAGCGAATGTTTTTAATTGGAGTACTGAGAATATGAAAATTTATAAGGATGAGTAAAAATAATTACTGAAGGCGCGAAAACAATATTTTTTTTTTGTAATTTCACATGTAATATTTTAAGTAATAAACTATCAGCCTGTTATTTATTTATAAGTCATAATTAGGACAATAAATGATATGTAGTAAAACCAGTCCTTAACTTTCACGCGGACAAAGTCGCGAAAGTAAGCTAGTCTTTCATATAAAGAGAAGTTGTTCGTGCGGTGGCTGCTGCCGGATAATGTTTTACTGAATTGGTTAAATACTTTACTTATTTCAAATTTTACGTTTTACTTTTGCATAACCAATAACTGTTGTGTACAATGTTGCACAATAATAGGTCATATGGTCTTTAAGAGTACCGAGCAGATGTTTTCTCATCAAATCTAGCTAATGTGAATAAAATGATAGCGACTGCAATTGAAATTACTTATCCTTTTACCGGCTAAGTGACCTTTTTACTACATTATTGCGTAATTTGTTTCATGTTATGATTTTGCAATAATACATATCTATCTGGTAATTTTGCGTCGGATTGAACATTTAAACCATAAAACTACTTATTTATTATATTATGTATCTAATAAAAGTCACATGCGAGTTTAGATTTGTTTAATATCGTAACAGGTATATTTTTTTACCGACTTCAAAAAAGGAGGAGGTTCTCAATTCGGATGTTAATATTTTTTTGTTTTTTTTTATGTATGTTCTGGCATAACTTCGTTATATATAGATGGATTTGCGAAATTCTTTTTGTGTTTAAAAGGGTAAAGTTCGGAGATAATCCCATATTAATGTAGTGAATTAAAAACTTAACTTTTGGTGGAAAAAAAATTGGGTGTTAATTTGGAACTGTGAAAACGCCTTTTATGTTGATAATTGTATAACATTTTGATACTAGTATGGATGTACACTAAAAGTACAAAAAACGAAATTCATGACTAACAAGTAAAAAATAAAAACATTTTAAACCGGCTTTAAAAGAGGCACAAAAAGGTAAAAATAATTACTTATTCCCAAAAATCTGACCTGAATTACAGATTGAAGTTAGTTTCTATGTACTCTTACAGTTTAAAACACACTTCACTTGCATGAAACCAACTTTAAACTGTAATTCAGATCAGATTTTTGGAAATAAGTATTACCTTTTTAGTGTTACTTTTTAAAGCCGGTTGTTTTTTTGTTCAAAAGTTTTTTTGTATGTAGGTATATACCGGGTGCAACAAAACAGAGGTGCTAAAAACACTTCCCCAATAATTGTTATGAATATGTAAGAATTGAACAAAGGGTCAGCCAAGTTCTAGGACTAAGTTTCAAACTTTAAAAAAAATATGATTTATATATATATATGCTCATTTTACTGGATTAGTACCCCTTTTCTATTGACTATATCCTATATAACGTCACGGTTTTAAGCCCCTGAAGAAGGTAACTAGTGGCCTCTTTTTCCCAACCACTTTAGCATTTAGTCCTGCGTGACAGACAGGTAGTGGGTCTATCGCCACAAATCTGCTTTTCATACGGTGTATCTGGCACCTAAGGTAGCTTGTTTTTAAACAATAAACAACTAATTCCAAAAGGCACAATTTTGTAACAAAATCTTTATAGCAATAGTTTTCATAGGAAGTTAAATATTTTCTTCCACCAAAAAATTCATAAAGAATTTAATATGAACTACCTCTAGTATTTAGAAAGAGAGTATTTAGAAAACGTGTCACAAAAACTTACTCAATTATTTATTTTAGTGTACTTTTATACTTATTCTTTTTACTATTACAGTCAATCACGGAAAAAAATAAAAATTCTTATGAGAGTATTGAAACAAGTCAAGCGAATCATAAAGTGCTATATAAGTTTTATAAGTAACTCGTATTTTACAGCTTTGTTTTTTCAACTAAAACCAAAATAGTAAATGAAACCCAAATACAAACAGATAAATACCATTAGCACTTTTACAAATATCATAATGTCTCTTAAATATGAACATTTTACTACTATAAGTACTATCCACATATATTTATATTTATATATATTTATACCCATACTAATGTTATAAATGCGAAATTTACTCTATCTGTATGTTA